>CM066333.1:78941649-79629149 GCA_033807585.1 Hydrophis major
TCAGAGAGTTAACCATCAGACAACTGCAAAGAATATAAATCCTACCATTCCCTACCTGTGATGACCCAGAGTGTAACATAAACGTAACAAAATCCAAAACGTAAATAAATGTCCTTTAATGCCTCCAATTTGGCCCCATTGTTCAATAATTCTCAGTTGGAGATAAAATCTATTCAAAAATAGTCTTCAAAAGAAAGCTATATTCCATACTTAATGAGCAGATAGAGGTTAAATAAAAAACTAAAACCAACTACAATGAAGGAATTTCCACAATGGACCAGGATAAGTAATTACCAACTTCCAGGAGATAACAAGGCACAGTCTGTTGGAAGGACGCCAACCAAGATAACTTCGGCCCCAAATAAAACATGCTTTGCTTTTGGCAATGCTGTGTTTTAACCATCTCTCTACTAGTCTCCCCAGCTGCAACCAATGAGGAGGATCATGGCCGCTTCCTCTCTCGTAAGCCAAGTTGTTTCCTTCTCCATTCTTCCCTGCGTGTCCTAGTATGAAGAGCGGATGGGCCTGGGTCCTCTTCTGATTGCCCAGCTGGCCTCTGCCCTTCCTCAGTTTCCTCCACAACCTCCAGAGCCACACCTCCGCTCCCTGTCGGCTGTTCCTCCTCTCCCTCAGAGTTTGACTCTAACAAGGGCATGATACTACCAGTCAGTTAAAATGAAAGAAGCTTCTTGGATGAGAAGCAAAACTTTTTTAAACAAGTTTAGAAAGCTGCTGAAAATCTTTCCATTTTCTGATGTCATGATAATACAATTAGCAGAAATTCTTTTTCCTTATGAAGGAATTTATGAAAGTATGTTGTAGTTAGATAATCTATTTGGAACTATTTTCACAAAGAAGCAACTAAGTAATTTTCATATTTTCATACAACTATGTTGTATGTTATGAAAGTATAATATTATTTCAATGTTATGAAAGTATCATATTTTCATACAACTAAGTTGTATGTTATGAAAGTATGTTGTAGTTAGATAATCTATTTGGAACTATTTTCACAAAGAAGCAATTAAGTAATTTTCATATTTTCATACAACTATGTTGTATGTTATGAAAGTATAATATTATTTCAATGTTATGAAAGTATCATATTTTCATACAACTAAGTTGTATGTTATGAAAGTATGTTGTAGTTAGATAATCTATTTGGAACTATTTTCACAAAGAAGCAACTAAGTAATTTTCATACAACTATGTTGTATGTTATGAAAGTATAATATTATTTCAATGTTATGAAAGTATCATATTTTCATACAACTAAGTTGTATGTTATGAAAGTATGTTGTAGTTAGATAATTTATTTGGAACTATTTTCACAAAAAAGCAACTAAGTAATTTTCATATTTTATTCACACAGATTAAGGAAGCAGAGGCTAGAGCTGCCATCGAAGAGGAAAAACGAAGACAGCAGGTAAGCAACCCAATTCTTATTTCCATCTCATAGGATAAACTTTTAATATGTTCTTGCCTTGAACTAGACATTTCAGATTAAAGTAAACTTGTGAAATTCTAAACAAGCCAACTTCATTCAGCAGATTTATTGTGTTTGAGCAACCCTTACTCAATTGATCCTGCTTAGCTGCTTACGTCAATCTAAATCAGGGATTGCCAACTTTTTGGACCACAGGAACCACCAAACTCATAATTTTAAATCCCACGGACCACTAATATGAATTTTGACTGATGGTGGCTGGCTGAGGGTGGTGGGAAAGTCAGTCCCGTATTCCAGAGCTGCAGTAGTTATAGGATTGGCCTTTTGGTCATCCCGGAGCAGCTCCTCCAGTCCATGGCAGGCTGGTGCACAAGGGTGGAGGAGTAGCTGCTCCGGGATGACCAAAGGGCCAGTGCTGTGACTACTGCAGCTCTGGAATATGGGACTGACTTTCCCACCAACATCAGCAAGCCACCCCGGGGCTAATTTCCCTCCCCTGCCGTTGGTCTTACCTTCCAGTTCCAGCTTGCGTGGCTCTACTCAAGGTAAGTTTTGTGCTCGGCCGAAGGATAGGGGCCAGTGGATGGCTGGACCATGTGGGTGGCGCAGCCTTGTGTTCCCATGGGCCATGTGGGCAGTCCAGCCTTGTGTTCCGCGTAGCCTGGATTAATTGCTTTGGGAGGTGTTTTGGGGGGGCATTTCTCTGTGGACCACCAAAATTTTCTCACAGATCACCGGTGGGCCGCGGGCGGGCCACCGGTTGGCAACCACTGATCTAAATTGTTCCATGTTATGAATTACCGGTAGTTCCTCTACTTTTTGAGATCTCTATTTTGTTGCCCTTCTGATAACATAGACTCTGACGCCAAGGGTCAGAGGCAACCTTGTCAGAAGGGATCTCACTGAGAGATAATGCTAAACAAAGTACACATCAGGCTCTCTAATTTACTTAGCTATTCTTACTGGCAGGAAGAGGCAAATGGAATGATTGCATATTATTTAAATAAATGCCCGCTGCACAATCATGATAAGCTGTAATTTGGAAAAATGTTGGCTTGTGTGGGCAATCTGACCCATGTGTTCAAATATGGTTTGAAACTCACCTCTCAAAGCTCCCGCATAACAAATGTGGTTACTTTTGGCAGTTTTCATTCTTCTAAACATTCCTTCTTTTTTGTAAGATAAGAGTGTTATTTATAATTGTGTCAAATGCTACTTGTATTGGATATGTGATCATGGAAAAAGAGCAATACCCATGTGTTGGGGTTGGCTAAATAGAAATGCATAATTATATTTTGAAAACTGTAGTGCCTGCTTCATCGAGTAATATCCTTTCCTCTAACCTCTTCATTCTTCGCTGATTAAAATCTTCATGAACAAGTTCTGATAATACAATTAGCAGAAATTCTTTTTCCTTATGAAGGAATTTATGTAATGCAATCAGTATCAACCATAACACTTTGATATATAGTAAATTCATAGTTTCTCTTTTTTCCTTCCCTTGCAAGTTGCTCATTGCAGCAATATTAAACATTCTATGTACACCTCATACAAATATACCATATACTTTATACACAGATATACTTTATATGGGCTAGTGCTAAAGTCATAATATCCTTAATACGGAGTTTGAGGATGGTGGTGGTGGCGCAGTGGTTAGAATGCAGCATTGCAGGCTAATTCTGCCAATCGCTCGCAGCTCAGTTCTTACGGGCTCAAGATTGACTCAGTCTTCCCTCCTTCCGAGGTCGGTAAAATGAGGACCCAGATTGTTGGGGGCAAAATGCAGTCCAAGTGCTATTGTCATTTAGAGTTGAAGCTTTTCCCTGAAGAAACATTGAATGAGTTTGTTGCATGTATCTTCTCGCATTAATGTCCATGAGCACACAAACGGACAGAAGATAGATATAGATAGAATTCTTTATTCGCCAAGTGGGATTAGGACACACAAGGAATTTGTCTTGGTGCAAATGCTCTCAGTGTAGATAAAAAGAAAAGAGACATTCGTCAAGAGTCAAGAATCATCAGGTATCACCCTTAATGACAGTCATAGGGTACAATAAGCAATCAAATCGTACTAGGAAACAGTCAATATAAATCGTAAGGATACAAGTGACAAAGTTATATCCATACAGTCACAAGTGGGAGGGGAGGGGTGATAAAGAGTGATGAGAAGATTGATAGTAAATAGTAGTGCAGACTTTGTAAATAATTGGACACTGTTGAGGGAATTATTTGTTTAGCAGAGTGCTGGCATTCGGGAAAAAACTGTCCTTGTGTCGAGTTGTTCTGGTGTGCAGTGCTCTATAGCGTCGTTTTGAGGGAAGGAGTTGAAACAGTTTATGTCTGGGATATGACATGTCTGTAAATATTTTCACAGTCCTCTTTTTGACTCATGCAGTATACAGGTCATCAATGGATGGAAGGCAGGTTGGTAGTAATTGTTTTTTCTGCAGTCCTAATTGTTTTCTGAAGTCTGTGTTGGGTTGCAGCACCAAACCAGACAGTTATAGAGGTGCAGATGACAGACGCAATAATTCCTCTGTAGAACTGGATCAGCAGCTCCTTGGGCAGTTTGAGCTTTCTGAGTTGGCGCAGAAAAAACATTCTTTGTGGGGCTTTTTTGATGACATTTTTGATGTTAGGTGTCCATTTTAGGTCATGTGATATAATATAACCTAGAAATTTGAAGGTCCCTACTGTTGATACTGTGTTGTCTAGTATTGTAAGAGGTGGTAGTATAGGAGGGTTTCTTCTAAAGTCTACCACCATTTCTACGGTTTTGAGTGTGTTCAGTTCCAGATTGTTCTGGTTACACCAAATGCTTTTTTTTTTTTTTTTTTAAGAAAATGAAGACTATAATCACTGGATGTTTCAGAAATCTGTTGCTTATTCCAAGACCTTGAAGAACATAAATACTCTAGACTTTTTGTTTCACTCCAAGTGAACTTCCAATTGTAGTATATGAATAGGGTCAAAGTGTGCATGTATTACCATATGCTTGTAGTAGAAGAACTTTTTCCCAGTCTGATGTTCTCTAGTCCCATTTCTTTCCTTAATGAGCTTCAGCAAGTCAAACCTTGGCATTATTCCATTTACACAGAACAATTATATCATACAGCATATTATCTTGAGAAATAAGTGGGAAAAAATGGTACATTTTATTGTTAAAAATATTTATCATTTAATTTCATTTTTTTTTCTCTTCTGCAGGCAGAACTGGAGGCTTTTGAAAATAGATTGAAAGGACGTCGGAAGAATAAGAGGAAAAAGGATGAGATTGAAATTGAACAACCTTTATGGCAAAAGTATAAGAATATGATTTTGCTGCCAGTCTGTGGAATTATTGTTTTAATGATGGCCTGGTTCGTAGCATACAATAATTGATGACTTCATTACTTCTGCATGCTTCTGTGTAAAGAATTGATAAAATGTTCTGTGTTCTACATTGAGAATTAATGGTCTTTGGTGTTTTTCAATAATTTCACTTAATAGAACAAAACCTATTTTGGTTTTTACCTCAAAATCACTTCAAAATATCTTGTGATGATCATACTATACTTAGTCCTAGGCAAATGTGCCAAGTTCTTTAGAACGTTTGAATAAGATTAATCATGTATTGCTTCTCTGACATTATTTTGTTTCAGGTTAACTGTGAGGGTTGCCAGTGCTTAGTTGTTTTGAAGGATGTTCATAAGCATGATCTCTTGGTGATTTAAACATATGTTAAAGTCGGTTTAGTACACTTGCACAGTCCTTGCAGGTGTGTAGCAGCTAGCTAAATGAAATTTCAGAATTTTACCTTAAGCATTCTGTGCTCTGATCCATTTTTGCTAATTATATAATCAAATAGCAGCTCTTTCTGTATTAGGCAATTTCTACTGTGACTGCCACAATAGTCTATATAAATGGCTTCTTCTTTAGATTTTTCCTGCTGAAGAAAGCTGAAAGGCTTCCAAACCATAGTTTTTAAAACTAATATCTCTGCCCCTCTGAAAAACTGTTTTCATAATGAAAATGTACTTTAAATAAATTATTATCTCTGTCAGTTTTGTGTATAGTGGCACTCGTTTTATCAATAAATATATGCTCACACTTAGAAAAAAATTATCTGATTCAGATGTGTTAATACATTAAAAAGATTTAATATATTTTAAAATTGTGCCTTCTAAGGGAATGATTAAAAAGTTGTTTAAATGGTCAACCAACCTGATACATATTTACAATATATTAACATGTTAATAGCCCTCCTTCAAACCTTTCAGTTATTTGGTTGCTCATCAAAATTCTATTAAACATTTTGCAAAGAACATTAAAACTACACAATATAATAAAAAGCAGAAGAATTAAAGAAGAAAAAATGCACAAAAATATAAAAATATATAAAAGAAATAGAAAGAAGCTTCCAATATCCCTTTTCATTATTATTATATATTAGACTTCTGTGCTACTCATTTCACCTGATATTTTCAAATATTAATGAAATGGGTTAGATGAGATCACCATTATAAATGTATTATACATTATAAAAGTATCTAGGCCCAGAAAGTGGGTAATAGGTATGTGTAATGCATATAACTTTCACATTATATATTAGAAACGTTGTTTGCAAATACTGCAATTTATTTGAGGAAGTAAAGACATAGTTACATGAAAACAAAATTTATGGTACAAAACCCAGAAGACCTACTGTTTTCATATATATTTCCATCTTTTTAGACACTGGGCTTGCAATATTTTATTCCGGGGGAAAAAAAAAAAGATGTTTGCATTTTTGGCCATAATGGAATATGTTTATCCTATGTATCACAGTGGTGGGATTCAAATTTTTTTACTGCCGGTTCTATGGGCGTGGCTTGGTGGGTGTGGCATGGCTTGGTGAGCGTGGCTTGGTAGGTATGGCAGGGGAAGGGGAAGGATGCTGCAAAATCTCTTTCCCACCCCACCCCACTAACCTGCTTTCCAGCTCCGTTCTCCTGTACAGGGCAACAAAAGAAGACCCAACCAATCAGATGGGAGTCGTGAGGTGGAGAATAGATGGGGGCGGGACCAGTCAGAGGTGGGATTTGCCGAACTCTGAACCTCCTCTGATGTATCACAATGACTTTCACTCATTAGAGGTTAATGTAGCATTACTTTTGATAGGCATTTAAATCAAGCAGGTTTTCTATCAGTTTGAAAATAAAGATATGCAACGATAAGATATGCAACATTTAATAGTTTCTATACATGTGGAGGGCTGTTTTCTTATTAGTGGATTAACTCTTTTGCTGATAGAATGTGTTTTTAGAACATGGAAGACCTGATAGCATATGTGACTTTCTGGAACTCTGGAAACTCATAAAAGCTAAACGTTTCCCTTTACAGGCAAATAGTTCTAAATAAATAGTGAGTGAGTGAATAAGTGAATACATACATACATACAAAACCAGGGGTGGGATTCAATTTTTTTAACAACTGGTTCTGTGGGCATGGCTTAGTTGGTGGGCGTGGCTTGGTGGTCATGTGACTGGGTAGACATGGCTTGGTGGTGATGTTATTGGCTGGGCATGGCCAATTTCAATATCACTCATATCGAGGCACGCATCTCCTTGCCCGGCTTCTCATGACTGGAGATGCTGCAACAGTAGTAAGTGTGAAAAACAGTCATAAGTCACTTTTTTCCAGTGCCATTGTAACTTTGAATGGTCCCTCCACACAAGTAAAGTACCAGCAAAGGAGAGGAAAAAAACTCCAGAGAAGTTGCTGAGACAGGAAGTCTAGCCTTGCCAAGAATGTAATAAGGGTTAACGGAGAGGCAGTTTCTGTAAGCAACACCAGAATGTTTCCTTCCTGCCTTCCTTACAGGATTAGGACAGTAATTTCTTCTAACAACTGGTTCTCCGAACTGCTTAGAATGTTAACAACCGGTTCTAGCAAATAGGTGCGAACTGGTAGAATCCCACCCCTGTCCATAATGATAGTTTAAAAAAAAGCAAGTAACCAAAAGAGACCATGTAGAGTAGGGGTGTCAAACACTGTCCCATTGCGGGCCGTATCAAGATTTTGTTTGCCCTTGGGGGGGTAGGGCCGGGTGTGGCCTGGTCATCATGGCCAACGGTGGGAGAACTCTGGGCCTATCGTGGGCTGGATTTGGCTTGTTTGACACATCTGACGAAGAGTAACAGAATCCCATGACCCAAGGCTGTTTTTCACTTAGATGAGGGACATCATCACATGTGGTGCCGAAGCTCAGAGACGGTGATACTCTCCCAATTGCCAAACAACAACAAAAAACATCTGAAACTAGCAAGCCTCTCTTCCCCCATTTCCCCACTGCACACTGGCTGCCTAAACCATATCTGTCAGTCTGTGCTCCATTCAAAATCCAAGAAAGAAATACTTAAGATTCCATAGATTAGAGGAAAGAAATCTTTTACTGAAAATTGAAGTGGTAGCTTCAGATAAAATTCTGCATCTGAGAAATTAGGCGCGCAGATCACATATACAAAGGGATGGAATGGTTCCCACCCCTCAAAGTTCAAAAGATTCTTCCAATTAAAAGTTCTGGATATAATCAGGTGGACATCTTCAGGTGGTGATGAGGCCTCTGTCTGTTGACCTTGGCATATTTTAAAGATTTGCAGTTGCGCAGAGAAAAGAAAGCCAAGCGAGAAATAGAAACCTAAAGCAGGAATTTATACTCCCCCCCCCCCATTCTCCATTTATACAATACAAGAATGTAACATCTCCAGCTCTCTTCCCAGACAATTCCCCCCTCCTCCTCCCCCCCCCATTACTTTATGGCAGCCAAAAGTTGCAAAGCAGTAGCAGAAGATCTTGAAGGCTGACAATATCCTAGTTTGGGCTGTTCTTTACAGGGGCCAGGTGACCCAAATAGATTTGCGCCTGCAAGAGACAGCCTTTGCAATGAGCTTCAGGCAGGGGTGGGATTCAAATGGGTTTACCACAGGTTCGGTGGGCATGGTTTGGCGGGCGTGCTTTGCGCACAGGCGGGGCAAACACACTTTGCGTGCACGCAGAGGCATTCCTACTGACCTACCCTCCTGCACTCACGGCAATCTGCTATGCTGCGCGATGCAGCTGTGCGTCCAAAGTAGGAAATCAAGGTCAGTATGGAACGGATCGTCGGAGCAAACCAGTTCTCTCCCAGGTGAATTTCGGAGCTACCGGTTCGTGTGAACCAGGCCAAACTGGTAGAATATCACCCCTGGCTTCTGCTGAACTACTGGAAGTTCTCCTTTTCTGCTCAAGGTGTTTAGTGGGTTACGCACAGCTCCGATACAGGACATGATCCTCGCTAGCTTGCTTTGTACATACTGCAGCAGTGCTAATTCATTTCTATTTATCCATACTTGGTTGCTTAGAACTGTAAGAATGTTTTGGATATTTGGCGGGAACACATTTCCCTTCCCCTGCCAAACTTAACTGTGTGTGATTTTTCAGGGGGAAAAAAAGTACCCTAGAAGAAAACGGGGAACAGGGTCGTTGCTGTAATTGAATATTTTTAGGATCAATAGCCAGAAACTCTTTTAAGATTTCACAATGAAGGCTTTCTTTGACTTGGAATATTATGCATACGGAGCAAAAGCTCCATATGAGTTTTAGGGGAAGCATTTTGACCGTAGAAACCGTGGTGTTTAATAGTGGAAATGGGGGTGGGGGCAGGAAATGGATATAAATGCACACTTGTTAAAATAATTTATGTTATAATTAAATTATAAACCGCTATAAACCGTAACAGGTAATTCTTGACTTACAACTGTAATGGAGTCTGCCAATTACAGTCATAAATTGGGATGGTTGTAAAGCAGGTTGACATTTTTGGGGTGTGTGTGCTTTCTTGTAAGTGTTAAAATGAACACTGTGGTTGTAAAGCCAATTCCACAGTCATTATGTGAATGCCATGATTATTAAGAGAACCATTGTTCATGATAGGGTGTTTTTGCTGAAAACCAAAAGTAAATGCCAGTTTTTGGTTAAAATGTTGTAAATGTGTGCCCGTGGGATGCTGCAAATAGCCATAAATGCAGGGCAGTTACTAAGCTACCACTATCAGAAGCTCATACGTACTTTTTGGAGCATCCATTGCAGAGGTGGTATTCAGCAGGTTCTGACCAGTTCTGGAGAACCAGTAGTGGAAATTTTGAGTAGTTTGGAGAACCGGAAATACCACCTCTGACTGGCCCCGCCCCCATCTATTCTCCGCCTCCCGAGTCCCAGCGGATTGGCTGGGTCTCCTTTGGTTGCCCTGCACAGGAGAATGGAGCTGGAAAGCAGGTTAACAGTGTGGGGAGGGAATGGGATTTTGCAGTATCCTTCCCCTGCCATGCCCACCAAGCCATGCCCACCAAGCCATACCCACAGAACTGGTAGTAAAAAAAATTGAATCTCAACACTGGTTTGTAAGTGTGAAAAATGATCGTTACTTTTTTCAGTGCTGTTGTCATTTTGAATGGTTTCTAAATGAATAGTTGTATGTTGAGGGCTGCCTGTAGTGTGACACGGTAGCAGTCAAAGAGTAAAGCATTAAATGAAAGCTGGGCCACTGAAGGGTTTTGTAAAAATATGAACTTGTAACTAACAAATTACATACCAGAAAAAGAAAAGCTCTCCAAATCTGAGCAAAGCTATTTATAAAATAATCCTGGTGTTAAATAAGAGTTCACTGTGGCAGGTTTTAGTTTCTAGAAGAGGGGATGAAGAATTTAAAAGCAGAATTCAATGTTCAATGTGAACCCTTTCTAGCATTTCAAAATTTAAAAAAAAGTTTTTTTTAGGGTTGCTTACTATTTGTTAAAGGTCTGGTTTTTAAATCTCAAGTCTTTGATTCTCGTATTTCCTGAAAGTGAGAGCAAATGTGGAATTAAACTCTACTATGATTGCAGAAAGAACATTGTTAAAGACCACTTATTGAATATAATATATAGCATCAACAATCAAGGTCTCTTTTAAGACAAAAAAACCCCAAGTTATGACAAACTATTGGTACCTACAGGAAGAGTCGCTTAAGATTATTTGAGAGGTGGAGAATCATACAGAAAGCAGCCTTTTCTCCTTTCTGTACAGCCTCAAGCAATAAGCTTTCAAAAATAACAGCGGGTTGTATTTTGTGTGGAGATTCAGACTCACCTGACTCCATGCCTGCTTCTTCTGAGAGCTTTATATGTATGCACTGTTATCCTGGGAGTTTCACATCCAGTATGTATTACTTGTAGGAAGTTCCCCATGTATAAAAGCTCAAAAGAGGCCTACATGGGAGTTTCCTAACCAGAAAACATCGTCCCAAAGTGGAATTGGATGTTTTTTTGCCAAGTAGACAGTTGGACATTATGTCATGGCTCTGGGGGAGGCTGATTCTAAGGAAGAGGAGGAATAGCCATGTTAAGTCTGGAACATGGGTGCGAAAGATGGAGATGAGCCAGTAGAAACAGTGAACTTCAAACTCTTTATTTACATGATGTGACAGCTCAGCTCAAAGGCTGCCCAAGCCTTACTTATATAGGCAACTCATTAACTACTTAACCAATAGCGAACCAGGAGCGCTAGCTTCTTTTAACCAATAGGAATGGTCTGTTAGTGGCCAATTGGATGCTACCAAACGGGCCAATCCGATCAGGCCATCAACAGCCAATCAGAAGTGCAGGGCCAGAACCCTGCACTAGACTTCAAGCTCAATGATAACTTTATTGGTATTATGAATTCACAACAAGCCGTTTAAAAATTTCTACAATGGCATCACTTTTGGATAAATTGAAAATGGAACTTAAAAAGTACAAAGAAGATGTGCAAGAAGGGAAGGGTTCTTTTGGCTTCGTATTTCAATTTTTAGAAATGGAGATTTGGAACTATGAGAAACATCAAGAAACGCCTGCAGAACAAGAAGACTGGGACAAAGAAGAAGCCATCTTTAATCAACAAGTAATTTTATGTGAGGAAGAAAAAGGAAAGGGGGGAAAGAGAATGAAAAGTTTAAGATTTTAAAAAAACAACTAAAGAAAAAAAAATAGTCTGAAAAACAAGCATAATATCGGAAAGCAACAGAACAGGGGAATACAGAAGAGAGAAATAGAAGTAGAGAGACAAGGGGGTAAAAAGGGGAGGGAGGAGAGGGAAGAAGGAAAGGAAAAGAAGTTACAAAGGACAGAAACAAGATATAGAGAAACAGGGCCTATTTAGAGATAATGGGTGAAAATTTAATTGAAAAAGGGATTCTGTAAAGGTACAAAAGATTGTATTGTTATATTAGAAATAGAAATAATTTTAGAAAATTTGAAATCATGTATGATTAAAATGATGGATAAAATAGTTATTGTAACCCAGTGAAATGTTCATTAATAAATAAATGAAATAAAATGAATGAGAGAATTGAATTAGGAAGATGGGAACATTTTAATTATTTAATGTTTTATAAAATATAAGTGAAGAGGAATAGGGGGGAAAATTAATTATGGAAAGCTTATAACTGTTCCCAAAGAAGTCTGATATTTAATTGAAAAATAATGTTAAAGAAGTTAAGATTTTAATGAACATTAATATTAATGATAGAACTGAATTGGAATGGAATGAGTGTTTTAATTACATATATTCATAATCTTTTTTAAAGAATATAGTGTGTATTTTTTTTTAAACAAATTTTATTAATTTTACAAAAAACAATACACAATCCAGGCATAACAACTTGAAAAATCTTTTCTAAAAAATAATAATAATAATTAAAGAAGAAAGCCAATAGAACATATAAAATAACTCCAAATTGTAATATCAATATTTACTTTATCTATTTAACTTCATATCTTATCCAGACTTCTCCTTTTATCCAAATTATATTTCTTGCTTATTAAAATTTTATTGCCTTTCATAAACATACAAAACACAAAACATAAACAAAACTAAAACATCTTTTCTGAAGGCTGCCTGATCCCGGGTTGAAACTCTTCACACAGACACAAATTCAAACATCATATTCACTTTATATATCCTTCCATATCTTATTATCATTTTCTTTCTTTTTTTTATAAACCAATTTTATCAACTTTACAAAAACAGTGCACAAACAATCAAGGCATAACAACTTATAAATTCTTTTCTAAGAAAAAAAAAATTAAAGAAGAAAACCAATAGAACATAATGATTCCAAATTATAATATCAATATTTACTTTATCTATTTAACTTCCTATCTTATCCCAGCTTCTCCTTTTCATCCAAATTATTTCTTGTTAATTAAAATTTTATTGCCTTTTATCAATATACAAAAAAAAAACCCATCACAAAATCTTTATATATCCTTCCATATCTTATTACCATTTTCAATAACATTCTTTGTCTGTTCTATTTCCAACTATCCATTCATCTTTTTTCTTTTACTATACTTCTCCTATACACTAATTGGAGTGACAACTTTAACTCATTACCCTAACTTAAAAGTACTTCATATAACACTTAATTTATCTTGGGATTGTTTAGTAGATTCTAAAATTACACAGTAAATTTTATACTCTAAATACACATATAAAAACACAATCTTATATACCTTCCAGAATCCCCCTTTTATCCTAAATTAAATTCACCCATTGTCTCTGAATAAACTTTTTTTCTTTAGCTCTTGCTTCCCACCATTAAGGCTTCTCCTCCCCCCCTTTCTCTCTTGCTTATTCTTCTCCTTGCCCTTTTTACCCCTTTGTCTTTCCTCTTCCCTTTTCTTACTCCCTTTCCTTTGCTTTCTAACCTTGCATCCACCTTTCCTCTCATTTTTCTCTTTTTTGGTTTTCAAATGTCCATAGGGTTTCCGGCTCTGCGTGGCTTCGGTCGCAGCAGAAATTCGCGACTGTTCGCGATTCCTGCTGCGCTTGCCGCTGAGGTACCCCCAATCCAAATGGGTCAGGGGGATATGGCTGCCCTGTAGGGACAGCTGAAGAGAGAGGGGAGCTGGACAGGGGGCTGGGGGTGCCGCAGACCCCCTCCTCCTCCGGAAAGAATATAGTGTGTATTTTAAGAATGTACCAAGCAGAATTCAAATGGAAGTTATGTATTATATTGAATGTTATAACTTTAAGGTATATATTGAAGCCTAAATAAGAGTTAAATGGATAAAACTAAAATATACAAAGGTGTCATACTCCAATTAGTAATAACAAGACAAAATTTGTTTAATGAGAAAAGAGAATATGAAATTGCAACAGGACAGACAAAAAGTATAAATATAATGATTTGAATTGAGATGAGATAATCAAAATAAAATTGAGAAAATTAAAAGGAGAAAAGCTACGTAGAAAATGTAAAACAGCAATAAAATATGGAACAGAACATAAAAATGAGCATGAAATTGAATTTGTGTCTGTACGAAGAAGTGTAACTTGGGACCATGCTACTTTCAAAAAAGATGTTTTATTTGTATTATGGTTTTTTTTTGTGTGAAAACTCAAATAAAATTTACAAAAATAATAATAATAATTCAAACGGCATTTCCTCCTTCTTGTAATTGCTTGTGTGGGAGTTTTTTTTTGTCTCCAGTCAAGGATATTTGGAGCTTGGAAGCAAAGTGAAGGAATAAAAGGGGCCTCACCTGTTTTTTTTTTGTGGTTGTGTTTATTTGGTATCCCACCCTGGGTCATCACACATTGTTTCTCCAAAAGGATGATGGCAAAGGATTTTGCCCTTAGAGCAGGGGTGTCAAACTCAAGGCCTGCAGGCTGGATGTGGTCCCTGGGGTGTTTACATCTGGCCTGCAGGGCTGCCCTGGAAACAGCAAAGAGCCTGCCTGCAGTGCCTTTGTCAGCGAAAATGGAGGGTTGCAGGAGGCCATTGCACGGAGACCCCGTTTTCGCTAGCAGAGTGCTTGGCCCTCCACAGGCACCCCGACACAAGTGATGTCAAACTGGCTATGCCCCCCGGCCACCTGCCTCCCCAGAGGTCAAACACAATCCTGATGCGGCCCTCAATGAAATTGAGTTTGATACCCTGCCTTAGACTCACTGGGGAATTCTGGGAGTTGATGTTCACACATAATGGATTGTCTAAATGATTAGACAATCATTTAGAGAAGCCTTAAGACTAAAGATGTTCATTGGCTTACATACATGTCTCTGTGTGTTTTAAACCAGGGCATAAACCACTTTGCTGAATTTAGTATGTAACTGTAAGGGATGTATTTTAAAAAATAAGGGAGAAAGGGCAAAACAGCTGGAGAATTATTCGGATGGGATCTAGGTTTATGAAATATGCTGAGAGATAAATTATGATTTACATTTTATAAATCCTTAGCAATAATATGTTCATCGTTGCTACGTAATGAAAGTTCCAATCCATTTTTAACAAAATCAAATCCATAGCTCTTTTTGTCGTGTCCGCAAAAAGACGCCAGGAGTCGGTGACTACGTTTCAAGCTCTTTATTTAACAGTTGTGAACCGAACCAGCGAAAAGGAAAAAGACCGCGGCTTTTATCCTTTTCGCTGCGGCGGCCGCGGCCAATGGCAGCAATTCAAGTCTCCCGCTCTTGGAGTGAGCCAATCGCGGGAGACCTAAAATGGGCCAATCGGCGCGGCTCGCCTGGCCAATCAGAAATCCCCGCGCTTTAGCCAATCAAAACGCGGGGATTTCGAGTATGTAAATTAAGGACAGAACACCCCTCCCCTCTTGGTATAGTCTTTACGTTGCGTAGTCACGTAGGTAGGCGGGGCTCCGTCTAGTCCTATTTGACCTGCGCAACTCAGTTACCAGCTGGATTTCATCCGGAGCGGTCTTGTTTTTGGCTGCTCCCTCTTCTGTGCGAACCGGTTGGATGATCGGGCCGGTTCCTTCTCCGTGGCTCCCACCTGGGCCTTCCGGGTTGGTTGAGCTACGGGTTTCGCCGCTCCCGCTTGGTTTCTCCGAGTTGGTTGAGCTGGCTAGGCGGTTCTTCTCCGGTGGGGGATCGCGATGGCTGCGCTCCGGTAAGTACTGCTGGTTTATTTTTTCTTGCGTTTGCTTATTCGGGTATTCCCTCCCCCCTTGGTTCGTGTTTTGGGGGTTGAGTTCTGTTGCTGTTCGTGACCTGAGCTGGTCAATGTGCCATTTCCAGGCTCGCCCATCTGTGGTTTGGAGCCGGTATGATCGTGGGCCTGTGATCTGGGTGATGACGGCTGGGATCCATAGGGGGTCCCCCGTTAGGTTTTTCGCGTACACTAAGTCGCCGGGTGCGAATGTTCGGTATTTTGTACTTGAGTCTGGGGGCCGCTCCGGGTTATATGTTGGGTGTAACCTGTCGAGTGGGGACCTCAGCTTCCTACCCATTAGTAACTCGGCTGGGCTTTTGTTGGTAGTGGTGTTCGGGGTGATGTGTTGTATAAAGAGGAGTTTATTTATCTTGTCGTTGATCTCCCCGTGGTCCATTTTCCGGATGGTTTTTTTGGTAAATTGAACCATCCGTTCCGCCCTACCGTTCGCCGCCGGATGTGCCGGTGCTGTTAATGCGTGGCGGATGCCCCTCTCCGCCAGGAATCTCTCGAAGTCGAGGGAGGTAAATTGGGGCCCGTTGTCGGAGACGACGACGTCTGGGAGGCCGTGTGTTGCAAAGAGTTTGCAAAGTTCTTTGATGACGGCCTCCGTGGTAGTAGATTTCATGTCGCTTACCTCCAACCAGTTGGAGTAAGCGTCAACTGTTATGAGAAAGGTATGCCCATTCGTGGGACCGGCAAAGTCTAAATGGATTCTGGACCAGGGCCCCCTTGGTGTTTCCCACTCCAGGATGGGTGCTGCGGGTGGGCTTGGTCTGGTCTCCTGGCATCGTTGGCACCTAGCTACCCATGCCTCTATCTGCTTGTCCATCCCTGGCCACCAAGCGTAACTCCTGGCCAGGGCTTTAGTTCTGACGATGCCAGGATGCCCCTCATGCAACATCTCTAAGACCTTCCCTTGCAACCTGTCCGGGATGACCACCCTGTCACCCCACAAAATACACCCCTTAAGCAGCGAGAGTTCAGTCTGGCGGTTTCTGAAAGTCTTAACGGATTCGTCATTGTCCCTTTCAGGCCAACCTTTTTCAACCCAATGTAAAATTCGTGCCAGACGCCTGTCCTTAAGAGTTTCCCGGGCAATGTCTGACGCGGTAATGGGTAGGTTGGGCAGGTTCTCGATGTTAAGGGTGTTTGTCGTTGGTGCTGGGTCAGGATCAGAGTCTGGTAAAGGCGAGCGGCTTAAAGCGTCCGCGTGCGAAATTTTCTTACCCGGCTTGTGTAACAGTTCGTAGCTGTAGGCTGCCAGGAACTCGGACCACCTTGTCATCCGGGGCGATAAAATGTTCGGGGTGGCTCGGTTTCCTGCAAGGATGCCCAGCAACGGCTTATGATCTGTCACAATGGTGAACGGGCGGCCGTAAAGGTATTCGTGGAATCGCTTAACGGCGGCAACTATAGCCAATGCTTCTTTGTCCAGCTGGCTATAGTTCCGCTCCGGTTTAGTTAGAGTCCTGGAAAAGAAAGCGATGGGTGCTTCTCTTTTGTCGGGGAGGGTATGGCTGAGGACAGCGCCGACGCCGAAAGGTGATGCGTCGCAAGTGACAACCAAGGGCAAGGTTTCGCTGAATTGGATCAGGACGGCGTCGGAGGTGAGGAGGTCTTTGGTTTTTTGGAAGGCGGCTTGCTCCCGTCTCCCCCAAGTCCAGATTGCTGCCTTATCCAGGAGCCTATGCAAAGGCTCCGCCGCCGTAGCCTTTTGGGGTAGGAAAACATTATAAAAATTCAGCAACCCTAAGAAAGCCTGTAGTTCCGTCTTAGACCTTGGGGTGGGGGCCTCTTTGATGGCTTTCACTTTTTTAATTGTAGGGTGAATGCCATGCCGGTCTAGAAGGTAGCCCAAGAATTCCACTCGCTCTGTGCATAGTTGGCATTTTTCCCGTTTTACTTTAAGTCCCGTTACTTTAAATTTTGTTAAGACCTCCCTGAGTCGGTTTTCTAATTCGGCTTCGTTTGGCGCCGCCACTAATACGTCATCAAAATAGGGCACCACCCCCTTGATGCCCTGCAGCAAACTTTCCATCAGGCTCTGAAAGATGCCTGGTGCCACGCTGACTCCGAACTGGAGTCGGTTGCACTTGAAGGCCCCCCGATGGGTAACGATGGTCTGGGCTTCCGCTGTTTTTTCGTCGACCGGCAACTGTTGATATGCTTGGGCGAGATCGAGCTTGGCAAAGACCCTGCCCCCTCCCAGTGAGTGCAGTAGGTGTTGCACGATTGGGACAGGGTAGGCGCTTTGTTGCAACGCGCCATTTAGGGTGGCCTTATAGTCCCCACAAATTCTCACGGACCCGTCTGGTTTGACTGGGGTCACTATTGGGGTCTCCCATCGGGCATGGTCTATCGGCTGTAGCACCCCCTGTTTGACGAGCTTGTCAATCTGCTCGTCAATCTTAGGTTTTAGGGCGAATGGCACCCGCCTAGGTTTTAGCCGCTTGGGGGGAACCCTAGGGTCTAGGTCAAATGAGATAAGGGGCCCCTGGTACTTGCCCAGGCTTCCGTCGAAGACCTCCCGGAACTCTTGGGCTAGCCGCTGTTCCCAGCCGTCGTCGTCGACGTGGTTGACTCCTGTTAGCGCGATGTCGAGCGGGGCGAACCATTGTAAACCCAGCAGGCTTGGGCGGTCGCGATCGACGATTGTGAGTGGGAGTTGTTCGGTGCGGCCCTTATAAGTTACATTAAAGTTCTTGGTGCCCACTACCGGGACGCGGTTTCCCTGGTAGTCTTTTATAATAAGTCTTTGGGCGTTTATGTTCCTCTTATGGAGGGTGGGCACTAGCCGTTTTATCTCGTGCCATGCAATCATGGAGAGGTAGGACCCGGAGTCCACCTCCATCTTGCATGGCTGGCCTTCAATGTGGACTTCTACGTGTACCTTTCTGGCGCCGTCGGAGATGGCGTGGCCGATGGTTACCGTCTGGTGGGTTTCTTCCTTGCGCCGACTGTCGCCGCCTCTTGAGGGTCGCTGGATTCGGTCCCACCGACCGTCCGGTTGGCGATCTCTGGTCCTGGGCGGCGGGCTTTCCCTCTTACGCTCGTGTTGGTCCCATCTGGGAGGGCTGCGAGTCTTCTTTTGGCGGCAAACCCGAGCGATGTGTCCCCTTTTTTCACAATGCCTACAGATAGAGTCAAAAAATCGGCATTCTGATCTGGGGTGGTCGCC
Organism: Hydrophis major; assembly: GCA_033807585.1. NCBI lineage: Eukaryota > Metazoa > Chordata > Lepidosauria > Squamata > Elapidae > Hydrophis > Hydrophis major. Next base: position 78,960,253 of record CM066333.1, read on the forward strand.
GCCGCATCCGGCACAGTTGGTCCTCGACCTACGACCTCTTCAATTCCGTTGGTCGCCGCGCCCCGTCTGCACGCGATGTATGTCCTCCTCGTCTTCTGACGTGCTGGATGCGGACTGGAATTCTCCGTAGTGTGCGGTTGATTCGTTTTTTGGGTTGGCCGACCTTGCCGGGTTGTTGTTTCCGCCCTTCGCGTCAGATTTTCGCATGCTGTCAGCGGAAGTGCGGGTTGCTTCTGCGGCTGCGGCTGCGGTAAGGGCGTCTGCTAGGCTGATGTCGCCCTTAGCCATAAGCCGGCTCTGGAGTGCAGGGTCCCATAGGCCGAGTACGAATCGGTCTCTTAGGAGGCTGTTCAGACCTTCGAATTCGCAGAGTCCTCCTAGGCGCCTCAGCTCGGCGACGAAATCGCTCAGTTTTTCGCCCGGTTTCTGGTCGCGCCGGTAAAATTCGTTGCGCCGGATCAGGATGGGGACCTCGGGGGCGTAAATGCGCCGCAAGATAGGTTCGAGGACGTCCCAGTCCATGGCGGTTGAGTCGGCTGGCTTGGCCAATGCTTTGGCCATCTGGAAAACCTCGGTTCCGCAATGGGTGAGGAAAACGGCGCGTTTTAGCGGGCCCGGGGCGTCCTTCATTCCGGTGCACTCGAGGTACATGCGGAAACGGTCTGAGAACGATTCCCAGTCCTCGGTGGCGGGGTTGAAGGGGGCGGGCGGTGCTATTTTCGCCATTTCGGTGCTGAAACTGGCTCTTGTTGGACACGGGGTTCGGTTCAGGGTCGGGATCCCATCCTCGTCGCTTGTGTCGTGTCCGCAAAAAGACGCCAGGAGTCGGTGACTACGTTTCAAGCTCTTTATTTAACAGTTGTGAACCGAACCAGCGAAAAGGAAAAAGACCGCGGCTTTTATCCTTTTCGCTGCGGCGGCCGCGGCCAATGGCAGCGATTCAAGTCTCCCGCTCTTGGAGTGAGCCAATCGCGGGAGACCTAAAACGGGCCAATCGGCGCGGCTCGCCTGGCCAATCAGAAATCTCCGCGCTTTAGCCAATCAAAACGCGGGGATTTCGAGTATGTAAATTAAGGACAGAACACTTTTTATCCAATTTAAACCTTTCTTTCAATTGCTGATAAGTAAACCAATGGCAAGCATAACCTTCTGATTCAAGTTCTTCCCTCGGTTTTAGTATTGGGTCACCAGAATTGAAAGAAAATTTTTTACCATACGTCAACCAATTTGGCTTTGCTGCCATTTCTTCTCTAAAAAAAGCTTCCTGTGGCGAAACCACAGGAAGCTTCCTGTGGCGAAACCCAGAGGGGCAACAACTACCTCCTTTTACGACCTTTCTTGTGACAGTTGTTAAATAAATTACTGCAGTTGTTAAGTTAGTAACATGGTTGTTAAATGAATCTGGCTTCCCCATTGACTTTACTTGTCAGAGGTTTGCAAAAAGTGATCCATCACCTGACTCCAAGACATGGCAACTATCATAAATATATCAGTTGCAAAACATCTGATTTTTTAAAAAAATAAATTTTACTGAGGATAAACATTAAAAAACAGTGAACGCGAATTCTAGTGTCAATCTGTCCATTTCGGCGCATCTTATCAATTATAACATCTTCGCTAGGTATTTCATTTGCTTTCCAAAATTGGGCGAATACTATTCTAACTGCTGTGATTATGTGTATGATTAAATAGGTATCAGCATAAAGCACCTGAATTTTCATTATGTGACCACGGGTCGTTAAGTGTGAAAAATGATCACAAGTCCCTTTTTTCACCGCCTTTGTAACTTTGAAAGGGCCACTAAATAAACAGTTGTAAGTCAAGGAGTACCTGGTCAGATATTCTCCCTGTCAAAGGTGCTTTTTCAGGAGGCACCTGGACTTCCTTGTTTTTTTTCTTTTTGAAGATGTTTCTTGTTTCTCATCCAAGAAGCTTCTTCACCTCAGACAAGATAGTGAGGAATGGAAGGACTATCCAGTCAGAGCTGAAGAAGCTTCTTGGATGAGAAACGAGAAATGTCTTCAAAAAGAAAAAAAAACAAAGAAGTCCCCGTGCCTCCTGAAAAAGCACCTTTGGGACAACCATGACCTGGATGGATGACTCAGAATCTCCATAGACCTTTAGCTATGCACATGAGGATGAACACTCTTCGAAAGGTGTGAGAGAATAAATGAATTTGCAGAAAACTTGCAGACTACAGGAACCATTTGCACCACTCAGGTGGCCCTGAGGACAAAAAATAAACCTCCAAGTGGCCTCATGGACTCTCTAAAAGAATTACAAATGACCAGCTGTCTGCCAGGAGTATAAATCCTTCCATTCATGCTATCCTGTCAGAGCTGAAGAAGCTTCTTGGATGAGAAGCAAAACGTCTTCAAAAAACAAAGATAAGAAAGTCCAGTTGCCTCCTGGAAAAAAAATCTGCATGTTTGGGACCACCATGACCTGAATGACTTGAGAATCTCTACAGACTTTTGGCTGTTCAATTTGGGATGAACACCCTTGGAATGGTGTGGGAGTAGGAATGGATTTCCAGAGAGAGAGTGAAAAAAAGCAGGCTAAAGAGGGACAGCCATGTTGCGGGTGTGCGCGTGCGTGCGTGCGCGTGTTTGATAAAAGAAAGGGAACTTTGTTGAAGTCCTTTTATATAAGCTTTCCTGGGTCGCCCTTCGACTACTCTCGGGCTCTGAACCTTTCAAGCCGGCTCGATGACAGCTTTTCCTGGGGGGCCCTGATTCGGGGGGGAGTCTCTTCTGAGAGGGCTGAGGGGGACGCGAAGCGGAGACTCGACCCTTTCTCCTCCTCGCGCGGCTTCCGCCCTCCCGCCTGGCAAGTCGGGTGAGGGGGGGGGAAGGTTGGAAGGGTCTCCTCCGGACGCTCCGACGAGGACCCGGTGCCCACATTCCCCCCTCACCCCACTCGGGAGCCGCCTGCCTGCCTATCGAGAGGAGGGTGGGGGGGAGAACGGGCTGGCTTTGGCCGCCGCGAAACCGCGCGTCAGGAGCCCGACAGCTCCAGTCAGGCCAAGCGGCGGCGAAGGCGGGAGGGCAAGAACATGTCTCCTCCCGACCGGCTCCCTGAGGAGGTGGAGGGCTCCCGGCACGTCTTCCCCACCGAGCAGGTATAAAAAGAGCTACGCCGGCTTTGTCCTCTCCTCAGCGCGCCCTTCCCAGCCCGATCCTCGTGAGGCGTCGGCGTCGTCTCAGGAGACGCGCAATAGGGCGCTCCGAGCCAAAACTCGCCGGCTTGGTTCTCCTTTCCCACCTGGCCGGATCGGGAAAAAGGGATCGTGGGAAGGGAGCTCGACTAAGTGGGTGGGTGTGGGATCTAAAGCCGGACTGACGATCTTTGGGAACCGGGCCGCCGCTCCCGAGAGGACCGTCTCGCAGGTTTCGTTGGAGGTTTAAAAATAAAATAATATAATAAAATAAAATAAAAAAGTCCGCCCCAAGCCCGCCTTTTTTCTGCTTGAAGAAAGTTGGAAGCGGAGCCGGGCTGCGCTTTTTCTGCTCCATAAGGCAACAACCCGCAGGCGTCGGGGGAGGGAAAAAAAAAAAAAGCGAGCGCGAAAGCGGCTGAGGGGGCGCAGAAACCGGGCGAAGCGCGGGAAGCAAGCGGGGATGAGGGGTGGATTTCCCCACCCGATCCTTTTCTTTCCCCCGACTTGGGTGAAGGGGAAGGGAGACACGGAGAATTCAGGCGGCGCCGTCCGACGCCCGAGCGCCTTCGGCGGGCATCAACCAACCACCACAAATCCTATCCCAGCGCGCAGAGGGAAAGGTTGCGCGCTTCCTCGGCCGACAGGTTCACCCAACGAAGCAGATTTTTCCGGAGATCTTTCCAAAGGGGATCGAAACCCTATAAAGCGAAACCCTTCGGATTTGGCACACAAACCCCGATCGGCTAAAAAAAACAAAACAAACCACGCGCCTTAAATCGTGGCTTGGTTGTTTGCGGGGACTCAACCCCCGCTTCAGGATCGGTGACATTTGGGAAGCCGGACGCAACCCTTTCGCTTGGTGCCTGAAATCATGATTATAAGGCTAACCATAGCTTAACTATAGTTAGCGGGAGGCTCCTTGCTTCATTTTTAAACTTTGGTGGCGTGTAAGTCCGTTGGGTTTCTTCTTTTTTTTGGGGGGGGGGGTGATTCCCGCGACTGGGTTTACTTGAGACTTTCAAAGAAGAGATTTGGACTGCCATCTGTCAGAAATGGGGTAGGATCTCCTGCTTGGGCAAGGGGGTTGGATTAGATACAAGGCCCCTTCCAACTCTGATTATCTCTTGTCTGTTAAATGTCGGGAATTGGCCGCTTCCATCATCACCAAAGGAGAACCCGGGCAAACTTGACTTTCGCAGCTTTCTTTCATTTCTAAGATCTGGATTTCAATTCGGGCAAGGTTTTTTTTTAAATTATTATTATTATTTTTTTGCAAACCGGATTGTGGAAGCAAACGAGTAAGCCTGCCGTGGCCCTGGGAGGCTGAATTCCCGCCTTTGCCACCCGGGCTCGAGAGGTGGCTTTGGACCGGAGATTTTGCAAACCGGGCGGGGAGATGCAAGCTTGGTTTGCAGGAGTTTGGACTACTAGGACGGGGAGTCGCGGTTCCGATTCAGCCTTAATTCCTCCCCCCGCCCCCCGTTTGATTTTGGATCCGCGAGCCCAGCCTTTCTCCCGGGGTTTCCCGGGAAGAAGAAAGAATAAACAGGAGGAAAGGAAGAGAAAGAGAGAGAGAAAAAAAAACACGAAATGATTGGTCCTCTCTGAGGTTGGTTGTTTGCAGGCGTTTCGTTACCCGACTAAATAACATCATCAGTTTGCGTAAATACTCCGTAAATATTGTTTCATAGCTTGCCTTTACTTAATGTGGTGGATTCAGTTTTGGACAAAGTTGTGCGGGCATCCATTTTGTTGGAAGGTACTTATATCTGTTTCCTTTATTCTGATGTTCTGAGTTGCTGTACCGCGTAAGTCGTCTGAATTATGTTCTTACACAACTCCTCTAGTGGGAGGTTGGCTGTTAGTTACTTCAGCATTGGAGCACTTGGTGAGAGAGTGGTTTCTTTTTCAACAGACTGGGCTCTTTCTTCTGCTGTTGAGAATATATCTAGGAAGGAAAGGGACGTTTTCTTCTTCCCCTGTGAACTTTATTTCTTTGAAAACGTTGATTGTTTCATGAGTCTTCTCTAGTTGTTCCTTCTTTATAACAACAAAGGTGCTGTCTAATATTGGGTGCATACTTTAGAGTAGACTGTATGTATGGGAGTGCTATAGTTTTTAGATGTTGCATTCCAGCCTCTGCTATGAATCCTGATAGTGCTGATCCTTGTGGAAGTTCCTCTGATTTTCTGGTATATTTGTCCATCAAACTGAATGTGGGTGGTGAGACAAGAGTGGATAAGATCCCTGATTCAGGTTTTTCCATCCTAATGTGTATTTGGCTAGGTCTAGTACACAGGTTGTTGTGTAGTATTGTCGCCATGGATTCTTTTGCTAGTTCTGGGACAATGGATGTATAAGAGTGCTGTGACATTGAATGCAACCATAATTTATCTTCTAGTTGGAGGTTTTTTAATTTTGTTTTTGAGGCATTGTAGCGGGGAGTTGATAGAATATACACTCCCTTCTGTGAGATGGATATCCAGGCTATTTTGTACATTCTGTGATGGTGTTGTATGTGGGAGACCCTGATAACAATACAGTTGGACAAAGAAGAATGTGTATTTTGGGCATCCATGGACATGCTTTAACTTTTTCTTGGATGGTTTGTTTGGTATTCCTATTTTTGCTCTTTTCCTTTGAGGTTTATGCCGATTCACTCTAGAGCAAAGGCAACCAGGAAAGTGCTGATTATAATATGGAGTGCTTACTGTAATAATTCTCATAACTGGGCACAGTCTGATTTTGCTGCTGTGCAAAATCCTGAAAACAGAATTTAGTGTAGATGTCTGCAAAAAATGAATTAGGGTGGCAAAAAAAAAAAAAAAAAAGACTGGCAGAAAACTCTGGTAAAGACAGGAAAGGGTGGCCAGGATCATTTCCACCCAATTGCTTATACAATCTGTTCACTTTTAAAAAGCATCGAAATATTTGCTAAAATGCCAGAGGTTACAAAGAAGCTATAAACTTCTACCAGGAGGGCCAAAGGAGTACAGAGTTTGGAATCATAAGCCATTTCCTCAATTGCTAAGGATTCATTGGCACTTGGTGTACCCGTTGCGATAAAAAGGCTACTATCATTACCGGCATAACATCACCCCATAATTCTTGTGATGATGTACGAAGCCTCTGGGAGGGATCATAGCCATGGTGTGGTTTGAAAACATTCATCGTTTCTAGTTTGGATGTGTTCATTCAGTTTCCATTTCTGTTTTTCCACTATGTGAACCCAAGAAGTTACGAAACTAACCGCTTTCCAGATGATATTAGGCCATTTTGTCGAAATAGTACAAAAATAACTTGCTGCTTCATGTATTTTTCAACTAGCCATTTTGTTTTGCAACCCTGACATTCTCAGGTAATCTTTCACCCAAGAAATGTAACCAGGTTGGATTGGTCTTGTTTTTTTTTCAAGATTGGCTTCATGCTGCCACCTACTGGGGCTCAGGTGGGCTGTACAATCCTAGCAACTTTTAAGTAAAAAGCAGAAATGCTTTGTTGCACTGACCTAACTTTTCTTCTAGTACAGATAGTTCTCATCTTAACAACAGTTCATTTAGTTGACTGTTCGAGGTTACAAAAGCACTGCAGAAAGTGACTTACGACCATTTTCACCTTTAAGACCATTGCAGCATTGACCATGGCAATTGACTCATGGCATATTGGCAGTTGGCTCTTATTTATGATGATTGCAGCGTCCCAGGATTATATGATCACCTTTTGCAACCCCTCTGACAAAGTCAAATTCATTTAACAGTCGTTTTATTAACATAACTGCAAGGATTAAGGTTAACTGTGGCAAGAAATGTCATAAAATGGGGCAGAACTCACTTAACAAATGTCCCATTTAGCAGCTGAAATTTTGAGCTCAGTTGTAGTCGTAAGCAGGGGTGGGATTCTACTGGTTCTGTCCACTTCTGTAGAACCAGTTGCTCTGAAAAACAGCAAACAGAATCGTTTCTATCTCTGTTGCTGTTTTGGTTTACCTGCCCGCCCAGGCTCTTACCTGGCCTTTATTTCCTGCTTTTTCAACTGTAGCTGCTTTGTGCGACACAGCTGCAGTTGAAAAAGCAAGAAAAAGGGGCTTTTCCAGCCGCTGCGCACTTGCACGCAGCACTGCTCAGCTGTCCCGGCAACTCAGCAGGTCGTAAATTGCACAAATGCATGACACAGAGCAACAGAACCGGTAGTTATACCAGTCGAATCTCATCCCTGGTCATAAGTTGAGGCATATAACTTTTCTGAAGGAGCAGTAGAGGTCCTTATTCGTTTAATCAGTATGTTTCTGATATGTAGACAAATTGAAATATTCAAAATGTGTTTGACAGTTTTCTCACATGCCTTTGCTATTTCAAATAAACCAGGAATTTTTATTGTCTATGAAAAGAAAAATAGAAGATGTATGGTTTCCCAAACAACAGCATGCTTCTCCAAGCATAGCAATAGAGTAAATGTAGCTGTCCAGTGAAAAACATCAAGGTCAAAATAAATAAAAAAGATACAAAAACAAAATTATGATTGGTGTCTTTTATAGACAGTCACCTCAAGGAGACAATGTGAATAATATTTCCCTGAAACAGATTACAGAATTGCAAGTAGGAATCACTAGCAATGTGAACATTGATTTACATCTGGCAGCTTATGAATTCTGTTCAGCATAACATTTCCCACAATTAGGTGATTTAATTAAACATGTCCTTTTAAAGAAGGAGGAACAAAATTAATTTGCCCTCTCTGACTTGCAATAAGATATGGTTAATGAATTTAAAGTAGTGCGAATTAGGAATTGTGTCCTTTGTAATTCTGGAATTCATTATCTTGTGAAAAAGGGTAGATGCTGCTATTCCTCGTGTTCTGCAAAAACACCCAGGCTTCAAAGTTGGGTTTGGAATTGGTTCCATTGAGGAATAAAATCCTCTTGCTCTTTTGAGCAGGAGAAGGAGCAAACTGAATGGTATGGGATCTATTTTATCAATGGTTAAATAATAAAAATGGAAGTTAGAAATAGGGAAACAAAATAAAGAAGGTATGTTAAAAGAGATAAGTAAATATTATGACTCGTATGTTGAATATTATCATGTTACTATTGTAAAATTAACATGTGGAATATTATTATGTTACAGATTGCAGAATCAATATTGATTTAACGAAGGATATTGTAATTTTGATCATTGTTTAACAAAGATGTTTGTACCCAGACAAACACACTGTTCAACTGAAGATGGAATGATTATATTAAAAATAAAAAATATTCTAAAACAAATAATAATAAAATCCTGTCTTCCCTTGCTTACGTTTAGGCGTGAATCTTTAAATGGGGGGTACACCCTGCCCCAATATTACATATGACAGATTCTCGAATAGATGTAATGTTTAGAAGTCTGGCAGGAACAGAAAAAAACACTGAACTTTAGAGGATGAGGAAGACTGCCATTTTCGGGGATTGCGAATGACAAAACTGGAGATTTCCTCACAGATGTCAGCTGATGTTAAAATACCTGGGGAGCTACCAGCCTCATGTTGTGCATGGTATCCTTTTTCCTCCCATTGAAAGCCAAGGGAAGCCTAAAGCATTCGGAAAGGCGATTCCTCCCACCCCTCCAATATAAATAGCTATGGCCCAGCTTATGTTAGATTCCCAGGACTCCCTGAGCGATGGAAAGTCTGAGGAAAAAAAATACCACTGTAAAAATAAAACCCCAGGACGCTGGGAAAGAATCCAGCACAGGATTGACAGTAAGTACGAAGTCTTCTCGCTATCATAGTAGATACCCCATAATTGCCAAGGTTCATATTTGTTGGTCTCCCTCAGGCCTGTTTGAAGTTTCCAAGTCAGTTTTGGTATGTAGAAAAACTGTGCAGCTGCAGGATTGTGTGTCTAATTCCAGAAGGGAAAATGAATGATTTCCCTGCTTCTGTTTAACATCTGAAAAAGGAACTGGGACAGTTATCGCTGACTTTGGTTCCTCTTGAAGGAAATATCAAGGGCCAGCTCTAAGTAAAAGGCTGTCATCAGGACAAATTTCAACAAGAACAATTAAAGCCCTGCAGATAAATATGGATAGATAGATAGATAGATAGATAGATAGATAGATAGATAGATAGATAATAATCTAACAATTGTACAACACATAGAAATTTGGTAACTGAAGCTTCCGTTTCTCTGTATGTGAAAAAGTTTGAAATGTTGGCCTGGAAATGAAATGAAAGTCTAAGGCATGTAAAAGGAAAAAAAGCAAACAAAAGCAACTACACTTTAAATCCTCAAACAATATAGCTCACTATTTACATCTTATGCAGTAGAGTTTCCTTTTTAGGGCCAAATAGGGCCTGATTCTTCCATAAAATATGTATGCAATGATATGAAATCATTAAAGATTTTCATGAATGATGTTTTTGTATACATTTTATTAAACATTTTAAAAGGAAGATTAAAAACTTAACAAAAATTAATACAAAGGAAAGAAAGGAAAGGAAAAAAGACAGGAAATCACAAAGGTGCAAAAATAAAAGGTAAAAAGAAATAGAAAGTTTGGATTTCTTTGCAGCAAATGTGTGATTATGCTCTGTAGTTACAAAAAGCTCACACTTTTCTATTCTCTAATATTTTCTAAGCATTAAAACCGCAAATCAAAAGTTTATCTTGTTTCATCAAAAAGTCTACAAGGAGTTTCCAGTTAGATATAGATGCCCTTTCATTAATAAGGAAGTAACTTTAGACATCTTTGCAAGTTCCATCATCTTTATCAACCATCATCCATTGTGGGGAGAGGAGTGCTGAATATTTTTAGTTTTGAGCATATAATAATAATCTGGCTACAATAATACAAAAACAAAGTTCCATGACTTTTCTCCCAGTTTATTCATTAGTCCCAAAAGAAAAGTAATCTGGTTTCAATTGTATGTTAGTCTTTAAAACCATATGAATTAATACATATGTTTAAATTCAAAAATTTCTGGCTTTGGTACAGTTCACCAAATGTCCCGTCGTGTTGTTCTATTTCCACATGAATTCGAAGTACCTTTATACATTCCAGAGAATTAATTTTTCTGGTGCCATGTACCAACAGTACATTATTATATAAACAAATTATTTTAAGACAAGAACATAATATAAATTTAAGCCTTTCAACCACATACTTTCCCTTTGTTCCCTTTGTATATTAAACAAAAATTCTTAGCCTATTTTATCATTTTATCACACTGTCAGGATGCGCTCCTTTTAGATCCCAAGAAAGAAATACTCAGACTCCATGGGTAGAGCAAAGTTATCCTTTTACTGGGAAATAAAGTGGTAGCTACAAAGCAATTCCGAAACTGAGAAATTGGCGGGTAGAATGCATATACAAAGAAATAGATTTGTCCCCACCCCCCAAAGTTCAAATGATTCTTCCAATTAAAACTTTTGAGACAGCTCATGTGGTCATCTTCAGATGGTGATGAGACGTCTTGTCAAATGACCTTGACATATTTTGATAAAAGTTCGCAGTTGCGCAAAAGAGGAAAAGATAGCCAGGAAACAGAAAGTTAAAGACAAGAATCCCCCCTCCCCTTGCTAGCCCAGCAAGGAATGCAAACACCTCCAGCTCTCTTTCCATATAAAATCCCCCCTCCCACCGTTGCTATGACAGCCGAGAGAAATAATGAAATAATAGCAGATAGTCAGGAAGGGGAAGGTATCTTGAGGCTGACATTCGGACCCCCTAGAAGAAGGACATAAGTCCCTGAAAGAAAAACAAAATAGTTACATGTTAACATTTATGTACATTTCTATGGTTTATCAGGATATTTGACCTGAAATTTCTTTAAAAGTTCAGGAGCCCTAAGGTCCTTTTCATTTACCCACTCAGAATGGGAAGGAGGAAAATGTTTCCAAGCTACAAGGTATTGGGTACGACCCCTCCATTTCCTAGAGTCCAAAATTTCTTTAATTTCGAAATGTTGTTCTCCCTCAATCAATATTGGCACAGGGGGATCAGATTGGATTGGTCTCAAGGCACAGGTACGTTCTGGTTTCAACAAACTAACATGAAAAACAGGATGAATACGACGAAGAGTCTTTGGTAAAGTCAGTTGGACAGTCACAGGATTTATAATCCTCTCAATGGGGAAAGGTCCTACATACTTAGGACCCAATTTCTTTGATTTTTGAGTAGTTTGTAAATATTTGGTCGAAAGAAATACTTTATCGCCTACTTGATATGACATCTGTGGAGCTCGCTTTTTGTCAGCAAATTTCTTATGAGATTGGTGCGCCTCATCCAAAGCTTTGCGAACAATTGGCCAATTAAATTGAAGTTGAGATATCCAATCACTTAATGACTGGACAGTTGGGTTTTCACCAGGCAGTTCAGGTATGGGTACAAAATCTTGCCCCGTTGCTATTTTGAAAGGAGTGAACCCCGTACTACTGTGAACAGAGTTATTATACGCCACTTCCGCAAAAGGTAACAGATCCACCCAGTTGTCTTGTTGAAAATTTATGTAGCATCGGAGGTATTGCTCTAGTACTCCGTTAGTCCTCTCGCAGGCTCCATTAGTTTGGGGATGGTGGGCGGAGCTTAAGCTTTGGGTGGAGCCTATTAACTTCAGAAATTCCCTCCAGAAATTAGAGGTAAATTGGACTCCTCGATCAGAGACTACACGTTCAGGTACACCATGCAATCGGTAAACGTGAAGAATGAAGAGTCTGGCTAAGGTCTTCGCCGAAGGGATCTTTGAGCAAGGAATGAAATGAGCTTGTTTGGAAAACAAGTCAGTCACTACCCAAATGACCGTGTGTCCACTGCTTTCAGGTAGATCTACTATAAAATCCATGGAAATTTCCTTCCAAGGGGCAGTTGGTCTGGCCACATTCTGTAACAGTCCTGGTGGCTTACCCGGCGGTCTTTTTGCTGAGGCGCAAATCGGACAACTCGCCACATAAGTCTCAATGTCCTTTTTCAAGGAAGGCCACCAAAACTGTCGTTTTACCAAATGCAAGGTCTTCACAAAACCAAAATGACCAGCCACTTTGGAATCATGGGTTTGTTGCAATACATGGCTTCTCAGGTTTTGTGGTACATACAATTTCGCCCCCATCCAGGCTAGGCCATCTCGAATGGTGCAGTTATTCGCATTTGCCAGAAACCACTCATCTGTCTTCAAAGCCTCCTTAAACTGTTCCATCATATCAGTGGGTAGATTTCTCTCCTGGTTTCTTTTCTGTGCGCGGGTAACAACAGGGGCAGCCAGTTGTGTAGTGGATACGATTGGCCTAATCACTTCTTTTCGGATACTGTTGTATTGAGGCATTCTAGACAAAGCATCTGCCATAAAATTTTTTCCCCCCGGGATATATTTCAAGGAGAAGTTGAATCGCTTGAAGAACTGAGCCCACCTAACTTGTTTAGGGGAGAGTTTCCGGGGGGTCTTTAAAGCTTCTAAGTTTTTATGATCAGTCCACACTTCAAATGGGTGTTTTGCACCTTCCAGAAAATGCCTCCAAGCTAATAAAGCCCAACGGACTGCAAATGCTTCTTTCTCCCAAACGGCCCATCTCCTCTCAGTCTCAGTGAATTTACGAGAAGTGTAAGCGCATGGTTGTAGTGTTCCCTTCTCGTTCAATTGGAGTAAGACCGCCCCCACTGCTACATCGCTTGCATCAGCTTGGATCACGAAAGGGGCGTCCATGTCAGGGTGTTTCAGTATTGGTTCTGCGGCAAAAAGTCTCTTAAGTTTTTCAAATGCAGCTTGGCACTCCATAGTCCAATTCAATGGTTGACTGGGCTTTGGTTTCAATTCCCCCTTTGTTTTTAGGAGGTTGGTGATGGGCATAGCTATTTTTGCAAAAGACGGGATGAATTGGCGGTAAAAATTTGCAAACCCCAGAAAACTTTGAAGCTGTTTACGAGTTTTCGGTGGGGCCCATTCCAAAACGGCTCGCACCTTTTCTGGATCCATTTCAATGCCTTCGGGGGAGATACGATATCCCAAGTAGTCAATTTTTTCTTGATGGAACTCACATTTGGATAATTTGGCGTATAGTTTGGCGGCCCTCAGCTTGTGTAACACAGAGCGTACCAACTTCACGTGGTCATTTCTTGTCTCCGTGTAGATAAGAATATCATCAAGGTATACTAGAACACCTTTGTACAAATGTTCGTGAAGCACTTGATTGATCAATTGCATGAAAACAGCAGGCGCCCCCTGTAAGCCAAAAGGGAGAACATTGAACTGGAAACACCCCATTGGGCAGTTGAACGCAGTCTTCCACTCGTCTCCCTCCTTTATCCGGATCCGATAGTATGCCTCTCTCAAGTCCAGCTTTGTGAAAATTTTCCCCTTTGCCAGGTGGGCTAACATGTCCTTCATCAGAGGGAGGGGGTACATATTCTCTACGGATATGGCGTTCAGGTTTCTATAATCAACTACCAGACGTTTGGAGCCATCTTTCTTCTCGCGGAACATCACAGGGGCCGCTACTCGAGGTCTGGCAGGCGTGATGAAACCTCGTTCCAAGTTCTTGTCAATAAACGCCCTCAATTCCTCCAACTCCCCCGGTGTCATCGGATACATCTTCGGTTTCGGGAGCGTCACTCCCGGCAGGAATTCAATGCTACAATCGGTCGACCGATGGGGGGGAAGTTCGTCGGAAGCCTCTTCACTAAACACCTCTCTTAAGTCCCAATACTCCTTCGGGATTTTCTCCTCTCCTTCCACGTGTTCGGCACCCGTAGAAGCTATCTCGGCGAGTGCCTGGGACTTTGAATGGGATTCCTCTTCCCTTTCCGGATAGGGTTGCTCCTCCCCTTCCGGTGGCCGATCGGTGCGGATGCGTATCCACCCCTCTCTCCAATTTACATGGGGATTCCACTTCCGAAGCCATGGTAATCCCAATATTAGAGATTGTTCCATCCCAGGGGCCACAATAAAACACAGGATCTCATGATGGTTTCCCATGGTCATCTCTAGGGGTTCGGTTACAAAACGTGCGGGGCAACCTCCCGCCACCGACCCATCCAGTTGGCAAAAGGATATGGGCGTTTTTAGAGTTCTCAGTCCGATGCCCATCCCCTTAACCACTTTCATGTTAATTACACACCTCGTGCACCCCGAGTCCAGTAAGGCCATCATCACTCCCTCAGTCCCCGAGGTGGGCTGCCTTAACTTTATTGGGATGGTCATGGGCCCTTGATTTGGACTTACCAGGACGTCATCTTCCGCATCTGTCTCGTTCTCGTCGAGTGGGGTTGGAGGTCCCAGCTCCTCTCCCGCTGAAAGGGCGACCTCTACAACCTCTCCTGTCTTCAGCCCGGTCTCGCGGGGTTTGGTTGAGGGGTTTTTTGGCCTTCTTCCGGGGTCCCGCGCTTTCGGTGGGTTCACCTTTACTCGACAATCCACCATCCGGTGGCCCTCCTTTCCACAACGGAAACATGCCGTGGTTTTTGCTCCTGCCGCCATCCCTCTCGGTTGGGGCCCTGAGGTCTCCCGGAGACGGGGGGGAAGCGGTCTTCTCCAGGCGGGACCTCCTCTGCGTCTGTTTCTGGCTAGATCAATGTCCACCTCTTCCGCCAGCAAGTACCATGACTGTAACTCACGTGGATCCCTTCTGGAGATGCACGTGTGGTATACATCTTCATTTAAGCTATCTTTATAGGCTTCCACCAGGGCCCCCTGGGACCAACCTCGGATGTGGTGTGCCAGCTGCCTGAATTCTTGGGTGTAGTCTGCCACCGATCTCCCCCCTTGAACTAGGGTCTTCATTCTGATTCTGGCCTTTCTCTCTGCCAGAGGGTCCTCAAACCTTCTCCTCAATGCAGTCATGAAAACATCGAGGGTTTGTAGTTGGGGGGAGTTATCATTGTACAAAGTCACCACCCAATCTGCTGCCATCCCTTCCAGGGTTCTGGTAACGCATCTCACTTTGGCTGCTTCAGAGGTGAACTCCCGCTCAAATTCTGCCATATAACTCCCAACTTGTACCAGGAAAAATCCCAAATCTCTTGGATTTCCTCCAAACTTTACATCTAGGGGGGGCAGGGGGCGTCTTCTAGGAGCCACTCCTATTGCTGGGGCTCCCCGGGCGTCAGCGGGCGGTTGCGCCGGCGGAAGCTGGGCAAGGTGGGTAGAGGTAGCTTGGTTCCCTCGGGCTGATCTCGCTCCCTCTTCCCCCTCATACCTTTGAGTTGTGCTGGGCTCTCCAGGAACATCCATAGAGATTTTCTTGGCTTCATCCAGCTTGCCTTCCATCTCTTCCCCCTCCTGCCAAAGCCGTCCCCTCGCACCTTTTCGTCTTACAGTGATCCTGGGAGGAGGGGGGTCTTCAGGGTCTCTCCAACCAACCCCCAACGACCATCTGGGCATCTCGGCTGGGGTTTCTTCCAGAGTCAATTCGGCCAGCAGGTCAGCCACCGACCCTTCCGGCAGCGGCACGGGCTGCCCCCCCACAGCTCCCTGATCCTCTTCATCGCCGGTTGGAGACGACATGGGATGAAACCCCCTCGGAAGAAAAGTTGCTGTTTTCTCCGGATGGGCTGATGTGGGAGTTTCGGAATTATGTCAGGATGCGCTCCTTTTAGATCCCAAGAAAGAATTACTCAGACTCCATGGGTAGAGCAAAGTTATCCTTTTACTGGGAAATAAAGTGGTAGCTACAAAGCAATTCCGAAACTGAGAAATTGGCGGGTAGAATGCATATACAAAGAAATAGATTTGTCCCCACCCCCCAAAGTTCAAATGATTCTTCCAATTAAAACTTTTGAGACAGCTCATGTGGTCATCTTCAGATGGTGATGAGACGTCTTGTCAAATGACCTTGACATATTTTGATAAAAGTTCGCAGTTGCGCAAAAGAGGAAAAGATAGCCAGGAAACAGAAAGTTAAAGACAAGAATCCCCCCTCCCCTTGCTAGCCCAGCAAGGAATGCAAACACCTCCAGCTCTCTTCCCATATAAAATCCCCCCTCCCACCGTTGCTATGACAGCCGAGAGAAATAATGAAATAATAGCAGATAGTCAGGAAGGGGAAGGTATCTTGAGGCTGACACACACATTCTTTCACTTGTTCTTCTGCCTCAAATTTCAACAAAAGTACATTTTAACAATAAAAAGTAATTGTGTTAAAAGCCACAAAGTTATTTTCAGACACAGCTTAGATTTATATTTACTCCATATTCTCAAAATGGTACCTCTAACATAGTATTTTTAAAGTCTACAGTCTATAACTTAGCTTTATCATACCACAAATATACATGCCACTCAAATCTTATATTTTGTTTTTCACCCGCCTTTTCCCAATAGCCTAGTTTCTGTTTTTCAGGAACATCCATTCCTTCATCCAAGCTAAGCAACAGACAGCAAAACATGATTTTAAATCGGGTAGATTCAATCCTCTGCTTTCCTTTACATCTTCTAATGCTTCATATTTAACTTGTGGTTCCCCTCCCACCTGCCGTGTAAATTTAGATATATTTGGGATGTAAACTTAGATATCTAAGTGGATGATTACTTAAATATGAGCCAGCAGTGTGCAGTGGCAACCAAAATTAATACAATCCTTGATTGTATAAACAGGTATAAGAATCAAAATCATGTGAAGTATTAGTCCGCTTTATAAAACATAATAAGTTTTAAGGAATACTGTATCCAGTTTTGGACACCATACTACAGAAAGGATGTTGAAACTTTGGAAAAAGTGCAGAGAAGAGCAACTGTGATGCTTAAAGGTCTGGAGACATAAAACATATGAAGAATGGTTGCAGGATTTGGGTTTGGTTAGTCTAGAGAAAAGGACTAAAACTATCCTGAAAAGGCCAGATTGAGATCTGTTGCTGTAAGATCCTTAGCCACCTCTCTTTTCTGCATGGTGGCTTTTGAACTCCTGAACTCTTCTTTCCTTCCTTGTTCCTAAAAATAAGATGGGGTTACCCAAGTTAGCAGCGCTTATTCCCTGCCTAAATAAATTCCAGTGGCTTAACAATAGTTACTGCTTTGAAACTATCTAGTGTCATACGAGTTTTACACCCTCCCCCCATTAAGCCTTTAAAAGTATTGAGAAAAATATAGATACAATTAAAGTAATAACTACATTATTATTGAAAATACTGTTTATTGTTTATTGAACTTCATAGCACAATCCTTGAAGACAAATTAGCTTAATTACAGATGCTTTTAATCAGGTTAGGTATGGTGACAATTAAGGTTTCCACTTCTATTCATTCCTATTTGTTCTTTAAATTTCACTAAAAATCCAGAACTTTCAATTGAAGCATTGAGGAATTCTCAAAAACATTGGATTGGGATTATTTTTACAGGGAACAAAAATTCATTTTAGATTCTGAAGTATTGTGTTTGAATTTATGTATTAGCTCTTATCCTTCTTTAATTACTTTGTGAATAATTCAAGAGGCAACTATACATAATACTCCCTCCTCCAGTCCTAGAAAGTACCGTGCAGTGGGAATTCCCTTCAAATGTTTTGTTGGACTCGAACCAAAAGGAAACTATATCTCAAAGACTCGGCTCACAGGAGGCTTAATATGTGGTTCCCTTGTTGGCATCAGTCCAACAACATATTTGCAAAGGAATTCCACACCACCAGGAATAAAATAGCAGATGTGAATGGATTCTAATTTTGGCACCTACAGCATTTGGACTAAAGCACCCACCGGAAACCAGTCAGTAGAAGAAGAGCTGCTTTAGTAAAATAAAGATTTCTCCTCTATCAAAACTCTTCTGGCATGAATGTGTATTAAATTTGATCAACTGGGATAATTAAAAACCTGATAAGGAATATTTAAACTATAAATATTGACTCTGTGCCAAGATCTCTTCTAGGTTTATAAAAATGCTACCCATATTCTTGATTGGCTTGTCAACTTCTCTGGCTATGAGGAAGGGGTCTAGGAAGATTTATCAAGCTTGTAATTCCTGGGGAAGAGACGAGTAGGTTAAAAGAGGAGAGCCTTTGGTGGTTAGCCAATTTATTAATTGAGGAGTCAGAACTTGGGCCATCAGTATTGATCAGAATAGAAGTAGAATAGAATAGAATAGAATAATAGTTGGAAGGGATCTTGGAGGTCTTCTAGTCCAACCCCCTGCCCAGGCAGGAAACCCTATACCACTTCAGACAAATGGTTATCCAACATCTTTTTAAAAACTTCCAGCATCTGGAGGCAAATTGTTCCACTGGTTAATTGTTCTGTCAGGAAATTTCTCCTTAGTTTTATTTTTTTTAAAGAAAATTTTATTAATTTTCTACAAACAAACAAGACAAACAAAACATTAAAACATTCAACTCTCGTATGTACATCCAGTGTGTCAGTTGGTTCATCATTTTTGTGCATTCATTCTGTAGTCCCAGTTACAATTATGTTACATAACAACTCATATTATCAATCCAAACTTATATATCCTATAATCACTAAAAAAAAATAATTTTTTTTTTTGACTATACTTTTAATCATTCATGCTTTATGAGCTAACAATACTTTAAGCAGATTATTCAACAAATCATATAATCATACCAAATCAATCCTAAAAAAACCTTTATAAATATAATATCAAGTAACAAAATAATAGCAAAATAGCAAGATAAAGATATTTCTTACTATCTAAAATATTCTATTTTCGTATTTTATCATCTAGCCATTTATAAAAAAGATCCCAAATTTCATAAAATTGTTTATCCTCTTGCTCTCTAATTTCAAATGTCAATCTGCACATCTCAGCACATTCCAATATTTTCTTAATAATTTCTTCCTGTAATGGTATTTTCTCATTCTTCCAATTTTTAGCAAATACAATCCTGGCCGCTGTTACTACATTTACAATCAGGTATTTCAAATCTTTACTATATATATCAGGTAAAATTCCCAATAAGAAGATCTCTGGTTTCAAGTCTATATGTTTCTTTGTCATTTTTTCCAACCACATGCGAATTATAGTCCAATATTTTCTAGCATCCTCACAAGTCCACCACATATGGTAATACGAGCCGGGTATCTGATGACATTTCCAGCATTTTTCAGATTTGTTCTTAAACATTCTTGCTATTCTTGTCGGAGGAAAGTACCACCTGTAAAACATCTTATACAAGTTTTCTTTATATGCTGTTGACATTGTCATTTTATAATTTTGAGACCACAATTTCTGCCATTTCTCTAAATCAATCCCATATCCAAAATTCTTCCCCCAAACAATCATAGTTTCTTTGACTTGTTCTTCCTCTAATTTCATTCCCAGTAAATAACCATATAATTTTTTAATCACCTTCTCATCAGTACCCATCAAGATCTTATCTAAATCAGTCTGCTTATCATAAAATCCCTCCGTTTTGGAATCTTCATCATACCTTGAATGTATTTGTGCATATGAAAACCAATTCATCCTTATACCTTGTTCCTCTAAGTTTTGGATCGATTTAAGTTCACCCTTTTCATCCAAAAGTTCCCCATATCTAACTGTTTGTTCCTTCTTGTAGATTATAGGATAGGAAAATGCTTCAATGGTCGATAACCAAACTGGAATTTTCAAATAACATTGTCTTTTTATCTTCTCCCAATTTAACCACAAAAACTCCCCTACATAATGTCTTCTAAAATAACCCTGTGTTTTAGTTCCCTTATACCATAAAAAAGCATGCCAGCCCAACAGCAAGTCATGCCCTTCTAATGTCAACAACCTATGTTTCCTTAATGTTATCCATTCTTTGACCCACATCAAACTTGCAGCTTGATAGTACAATTCCCAATTAGGCAGGCCAAAACCTCCTCTAATTCTAGCATCTTGCAAAAGCTTTAGCTTTATTCTCGCTTTTTTCCCTTGCCATATAAACTTCAACATAATTTTATTTAAATCTTCAAAATAGTCTTTTCCAAGCCTAATTGGTATTGTTTGAAACAAAAATAAAATTCTAAGTAAAATATTCATCTTAATTGTTGAAATTCTCCCTATTAATGACAATTGCAAGTTTTCCCACTTCTTCAAATCTGTAGTTATCTGTTGTTTAAGTTTAATATAATTATTCTCCTTTAATGTGCTACATCTTGTTGTCAAATATATCCCCAGATACTTAACCTTATTTGTAACTTGAATTTTCAAAAGATCTGCCAGTTCTTCTCTCTGTCTCAATAGCATATTCTTTGTCAAAATCTTTGTTTTATCTTTATTTATTTTCAAACCAGCCACCTCTCCATATGTCTCTATCCTTTCCAATAACTTTGGAGCTGTTTCTAGCGTGTCTTCCAGAATAAAAGCTAAATTATCAGCAAAAGCTTGTAGCTTAAATTCTTCCTTCTTAATTTTCATTCCTTTTATGCTTTTATCATCCCTAATATTTCTATTCAACACTTCCAAGGTCAACACAAATAGCAAAGGAGATAGGGGGCATCCTTGTCTTGTGCCTTTCCTTATATTAATAAAATCTGTAAGTTCCCCCTCCATCATTACCCTTGCTGTCTGTTTATTATATATGGCTTCTATTGCTTGAATAAATTTTTTAGCAAAACCCATCTGCTCCAATAGTAATAACATAAATCTCCAGTTCACGTTGTCAAATGCCTTTTGAGCATCTAGGAATATCAAAGCCATTTGCTTTTCAGGATGAGCCTCATAGTATTCCAAAGTGTCCAAGATTACTCTCATATTGTCTCTAATTTGTCTCTTTGGCAGAAATCCATTTTGATCTGGGTGAATAAAATTATTTAAATATTTTTTAAGTCTTTCTGCTAAGATTGAAGCAAAGATTTTATAGTCTGCATTCAATAAAGAAATAGGTCTATAATTCTTAATTTGCAGTGGGTCAGTCTCTTCCTTCGGTATAAGTGTAATATAAGCCTCTGACCATGTTTTGGGTATCATCTTTTTTAACATAACTTCATTCATAACTTCTAACAATGAGGTGCTCAAAAATTCTTGAAATATTTTATAGAATTCTGCTGGAAGCCCATCTGGACCCGGTGCTTTCCCATTATTTTGTCTCTTAAACGCTTCATTTAGTTCCATCATTGTTATATTGCTTTCTAGCATTTCTTCAGTCTCTTTAGGTATCTTCGGTAAATTAGCTTCCTGTAAATACTGTTTGACTTTTTCCTCATCAATATTCTCTTGTTTATATAGTTGCCCATAAAAATCTCGAATAATTTCTTTTTTCTCCTTATTCCCATAACAAACTTGGCCTTGTTCATCTATTAACTTCAATATTTTTCTTGATTCCTTCTCTTTTCTCAATTTATATGCTAGCCATCTACTTGGTTTATTTGCATCTTCAAAATAATTCTGTTTAGAGTTTCTGATTTTCTGTGCCAGTTCTTCTTTCTCTATTAATTCCATTTTATGTTTAATTATATCCAGCTTCAATTTAATATCCTTTTTCTGTGGCATTTTCTGTAATTCTTTTTCAAGAATTTTATACTCATCTTCCAAGGCCTTAGAAGCTTGCCTTTTCCTAATATTCTTTTTTCTTATATAATCTATTATTAAACCTCTAGCGTATGCCTTCATTGTATCCCACACATTCTGCGTTGAAGTATCTTCTTTTTTATTTTCTCTGAAGAAAAAAGCCAATTCCTTCTCCATCCATTGTATAAAATCTTTCTCCTTTAAAATAGTATTATTTAATGTCCATCTCGATCTTTTTTTTTGTCCCTTCCATTTAATTGTCATTGGGCTATGATCTGCCCAAGTACTTGTTTCAATATTTGTTTCTTGAATGTTGGATATTAATTCTGTTGAGATCCAAATCATATCTAATCTGGACCATGATAGATGTCCATTTGAATAAAAAGTATATTGTTTAGCTTTAACATTTCTTTCTCTCCAAATATCTTTTAAAGTTAATTCATCTGTCATTTTAAAAAAAGACCTTGGGAGAGCCTTTCTATTTTGCTTGGTTGTTGTTGCTATATAGTCCAATTTATTGTCCACAATTCCATTAAAATCTCCCATCATAATTATATTAACATAGTCCAGCCCAATTATTTTCATGTGTAACTTTTTATAAAACTCTTCTTGTTTATCATTCGGAGCATAAATTGCAATCAAGAGTATTTTTATATTATTGTCCATTATATCCACCATTAATACTCTTCCGTCTTCATCCGTGTAAATCAATTTTGCTGGGATAGCCTCTTTAATGTATAGAACCACTCCTCTTTTCTTACATTGAGTCAAAGAAGTAAATATTTTCCCCAATTTTGGCTGTACTAACAATTGTTCATGTTGTTTTTTAATATGAACTTCTTGTAGACAAATTATATCAAATTTTAATTTCTCTAATTTATGAAAAGTTTTCCTTCTTTTAACAGCTGAATTAAGTCCATTTATATTCATTGTAATCAGTTTTCTTTCTTCCATGATTATGCTTTATATTTAGGTCTAACCGCTCTTGTGGATCTCACTTCACGCTGTTCTTTGCTATCCATCTGTCCCCCTACTGCTCCTTTCTCTTTTTTCAGTCTCCAGTTGTTCCTCTTGAAACTCAATTAATGAGACCTCTTTCTCTGCCTCCTCTCTTCTTCCTCCAAAAAATTCTGCATGGAAAAGTTCCGCTTTCTCAATTGAATCAATTCTATATCTCTGCTCTTGCCACCTAAACATTAGTCCTTCTGGAATCAGCCATCTATAATTCACTTCGTTTTCCAGTAGCATTTTGGTCAGAAATCAATATTCTCTTCTCATCTCTCTCACTCTTCTGGGTATTTGTTTTAAAACCACAACCTCTTTACCTTTGTATTTCAATGTTTTCTCTCTTACTACTTGTAATATATGCGTTTTAATGGATTTTTTGGTAAATCTAATATGGACTTCCTTGGGTAATTTATTTCTCATCGCATACCTTGTATAGACTCGATATATCTCATCTATTCCATCCATCATCTTTTCCTCTGTAATTTCCAAAGCATCTGCCAAAATTTCTATCATTACCGCTGCCAAATTTTCTCCTTTTTCCTCTTCTATATTTTGAAATCTGAGGTAAAATTCTGACATTTCCATCTCCCACCTCAACATCCCACTTTTTTCTTGTTCAACCGCTGTTAATCTACTGTCAATATTTTCAATCTTCTTCTCTCTTTGTTTTCCTTCTTCCTCAATTTTTTGGAATCTCTCCTCATACTTGACCATCATTTGTTTAATGTTTTCCACTTTTTCATCAGTCTTCTCTATTCTTTGTTCAATATTTTCTGTTCTTTGTTCAATATTTTCTGTTCTTTGTTCAATATTTCATGTTCTTTGTTCAATGATGTCTGATTTTGTCTTGAGATCTTGGATTCCTTGCATAATCATCTGTAAAGTTACTCTTTCTTGTTCCTTATCTTGCTTCAACATTGTCTGAATTAAACGTTGTCCTCCAGCTGGTGGGGAAGCAGAGGTAGAAGTAGAAATGCCAGATGGTATTGGTTTCCTGCTCATTTCAATGCTTCCAAAGCTTCAAATTCTTCTTGACTTTTAATCCAACTGGTAGAGCAGCCAATTATAATCCAAAATAGAAAACTCCAATAGTAAAAGGCATGAAACCAAAAAAGAAACAGGAAAAAAGGAAGAAGAAAGATCTTCAGGTTCTTCTAAACCCTAATCCAATTACGAAGTAGTCCACCATAAAAAAGAAAAAATAGAAAGGAGAAAAACAAACACATCCAAAAATAATAATATTGATTAAGAGCAAAAAAAAAAAGAAAAGAAAAAAAAAGCAAAAAGAGAAAAAACAAAAAGTTCCTTCAGGTTCTTCACACCTTAATCCAGTTGAAAAGTCTCAATAATCAAAAAAGAAAAACAAAGTGGTCCAAAAACATAGATAGGAAAAGCAAAAAAGTCCCAATAAAAAAGAAAAGAAAAATAAAGAAAAAACCCTGAGGCTTTCCCTTTAAAATAAAAGACAAAAATAAAAATATTACTAGAATTGAAATTTAGAAAAAGGCTAGCGAGTGGGGTATATATAAGAAAGCACACTGCACTTTATTTATTTATCCAAGGCTCTTGTTATGACTCTCTTCTCCAGCAGCTTCAAAGCCAAACCTCAAGTGTTGAATTATTGATAACAGTCCAGGAAAGCACCTGCAATAATATTTTGCTGTACTCTCCCTGTATCTTATCACGTTAAAATGTCCTTGAGAAGAGGTCTTTTTGCAATTCTCTCCAATTCAAATAAAATACTTTCAAGCCTTTAGTTGGCAGTGTTACAAAGTTTCTTAATGCTCTTCCTCCCCTCCAGCCAGAAAAAGGGAGTAATATATACAGAGACAAAAAAAAAAAAAATAGCCAAAGGGAGCCTCTATCCTAAAGAAAGTTAAAAAATCAAAGGGAGCATAAAAATATATATAAGAGAGAATTCAATCTGGTTACCTACAAAGTCACACTAAAGTCCCCCCCAAAAAATATAGAGAAAAGAAAAAAAAACCCCAAGCCTCAATTTGACACCACTTTAAAAAACGCCGCTCAGACAGTTTCAGTCAAAAAAAAAAGTCTCACAGATTTCTTCTTTGATCAGGATGTCCTTTCCAACCTCAGCGAATTTACAACACAAAAGAGTTTTTCTCACCCAGCTGACACACTTTCACTCCAGCCACTTTCTTTCCGGAGCTGTCCTGACTTCAGCAGCTATGGAGGCTGCCTCTCCCCCGCCAGCAAAAGGGCTTCTTCTGGATCAAACCAGAGATTTTGCGATATCTCTGGGATCCTGGAACAGTACCCTTCTCAATCCCCGTCTCTACGGGACGGTTTAGGTCCGTTGGGACCGACCAGGGGCGAAAATATCGGCTGCGATCTCAGAGCCCCGAGATCGCAGCTGTATCGCCAAAACGAAGCTCCGCCTTTTCCCAAATTTCTCCTTAGTTTTATGTTGCTTCTCTCCTTGATTAGTTTCTACCCATTGCTTCTTGTCCTGCCCTCAGGGACTTTGGAGAATAGCTTGACTCCCTCTTCTTTGGGGCAGCCCTTGAGATACTGGAACGCTACTATCATGTCTCCCCTAGTCCTCCTTTACATTAGACTAGACATACCCAGTTCCTGCAACCGTTCTTCATATGTTTTAGCCTCCAGTCCCCTAATCCTCTTTGTGACTCTTCTCTGCGCTCTTTCTGATTAGTAGAATTGTGTAGATTTTAACCACACCATTTATTAATATGCATTATTTGATTCACTAGTTTTAAATCCTTTTCTCTGGGAGTGAAAGTTGGCTTTCTTTGGGATGTCCCTTCAGTTTACCTGCATAACCATGTGGGACAGGCTGGGCTGAGAGACAGTGATAGGCTCAAAGTCCACCCAATGAGTTTCTGCGGCTTATTGAGCTTAAACCAGCACCTGGATCTTCTGAGGTCTAGGTGACACCACATTAGCTCTGGGTTGCCATGGTGAAGGGCATGGCAA
Source organism: Hydrophis major (assembly GCA_033807585.1). Taxonomy (NCBI): domain Eukaryota; kingdom Metazoa; phylum Chordata; class Lepidosauria; order Squamata; family Elapidae; genus Hydrophis; species Hydrophis major. The sequence goes on from CM066333.1 coordinate 78,985,757, forward strand.
TAAAGACACATCACTCAAGTCTTCGCTGAGTATTTAGGTGGGATTGATTGGCTGTTCTGCTTTCTTAGGGACAGTTTCTGTGCAGAGCCGTGTAGTTGAAGTCACTTCGCTGGTTCGAAGCAGGGCTTCTACTCTAAAGCTTATAGTGGATTATAGAAGGAACAGATCAAACATCCAGCCCTTGCTTATCAATGGAGACCGAGTGGAGCAAGTGGCCAGTTTTAAGTTTCTGGGTGTTACCCTAAAAGAGGACCTGACCTGGGATGCCCACATTGCAGCCTGGTCAGAAGGGCCCAGCAGAGATTATACTACTTGAGACTTCTCAGAAAACAACTGAATGAAAAACTGTTGGTGACCTTCTACCGCTGCACCATAGAGAGTATCTTAACTTACTCCACCTCTGTACGGTTTGCAAATTGCACAGGAGCAGATAGGAAAGCACTCCAGAGGGTTAACATCATTGCCCAGAAGATCATGGGTTTCCCTCTCCCCTCTTTGGAAGACCTTTATAGCTCCCGCTGCCTTAAGAAAGTTCAAAACATTCTCAAAGATCCATCTCATCCTGGGCACTTTTTTTTTTGAACTATTGCCATCTGGCAGATGGTACAGAATAATAAAAACAAGGACAAATAGGCTGAAAAACAGCTTCTATTCCTGGGCAGTAGCTCTTTTGAATTCTACTGTATAGTGCAGTGTTGGTGCGGTGTCAGGGGTTTTCGGTTCAATGTGTGGAGTGTGAAGGATGTGTGTTTGTGTTTATTTTCATGGTCATGATGTGCACTGATGATGATGTTTGATTTCGTTGTACGAAGTATGACAATAAAGTACACTAAACTAAAGATACAATTTGCAGTCACTCTTGACATAAGAAAGCTTGCAAAGATACATCTCAGCCTTATAAATTGTTAATTGATTTCAGTATTATTATTTGTAAGATCAATTGGTACAGCACTTTGTGTTAAATCCATTGAATGTTCCTCTCAGCAGAAAAGCAGGGGAGGGAGGGAGGGAAGGAAGCACTGGTTTTTACAATTGCAAAGAAGATCTTAAAACTGTAGAAAAACTGATACGAACTTGAACTTGCAATAAAATATTAAATTTTTATTTAAGGATTATTAATGTCAAGTCTAGAATAGAATAGAATAGAATAGAATTCTTTATTGGCCAAGTGTGATTAGACACACAAGGAATTTGTATTGGTGCAAATGCTCTCAGTGTACATAAAAGAAAAGAGACATTCGTCAAGAATCATAAGGTACGACACTTAATAATAGTCATAGGGTACAATAAGCAATCAAATCATACTAGGAAACAGTCAATAAATAGAAGAGAAGAGAACAGAAATTAATGGGATAGGATAGGATAGCATAGCATAGAATTCTTTTATTGGCCAAGTGTGATTGGACACACCAGGAATTTGTCTTTGTGCAAATGCTCTTAGTGTCCATAAAAGAAAAGATACATTTGTCGAGAGTCAAGAATCATCAGGTACAACACTTAATAATAGTCACAGGGTACAATAAGCAATCAAATCATACTAGGAAACAATATAAATTTTCAGGATACAAGCGACAAAGTTACAGTCATACAGTCACAAGTGGGAGGGGATGAGCGATAAGGAGTGATGAGAAGATTAATAGTAATAGTAGTGCAGACTTTGTAAATAGTTGGACAGTGTTGAAGGAATTATTTGTTTAGCAGAGTGATGGCGTTCGGGGAAAAACTGTCCTTGTTTTGAGTTGTGGTCAAGTTTATGTCAATTCATGGCTATCATGTAGATAATTGATTTGAATTGTATTTGGTCTTCAGCCGGGCAGTTAATTGTTGCTCGACTGATATGCATGTCATTATGGATATAATAATCATATCCTAATCATCTCCTGAATGGACCACTGTAACAAGCTGTCTGCTCTTAAAAGAATATCCGGAAGCTTCAGGTATTGCAAAATGCAATGGCACAAGCAGTTTTGTGTACACCAAGATCTGCTCACACATTACTCTCTCTGCATTGTGAGCTGCACTGGTTGTCAGTTGGTTTTTGGATCCAATCCAAAGTTCTGGTTATAACCTTTAAAGCCCCACAAGACATAAGACTGGGATAGTCAGGGATTTGCCTCTTCTGGGATTACATGTACCCACCTATTCAGGTCTGGCAGGAAAGGCATGTTGCAAATTATGCTTGTCAGGGAGTTCAGAATCTAGGACAGGGGGTGTCAAACTTGATTTCACTGAGGTCCACATCAGGGTTGTGGTTTGACTTTGGGGGGGCTGGGGTATGTGCCAGGGTGTGTGTGGTCAGCTTGATGTCACTCTTATCGGGTGCCTGCTCTGCATTTCCAGCTGCAATGGCAGTGGTGGTATTTTCTTTTTTACTACTGGTTCTGTGGGCGTGGTATGGCTTGGTGGGCATGGCAGGGGAAGGAAACTGTAAAATCTCCATTCCTTCCCCACCCCACTAACCTGCTTTCCAGCTCCGTTCTCCTGTGCAGGGCAACCAAAGAAGACCCAGCCAATCAGCTGGGACTCGGCAGGTGGGGAATAGATGGGGGCGGGGCCAGTCAGAGGCGGTACTGTTGGTTCTGCTGGTTCTCCGAACTACTCAAAATTTCCACTATCGGTTCTCCAGAATTGGTCAAAATGGGCGTTGGTTCTTACCTGATACGCCTCTTCTCGTGGAACTGCGTAGAGCATCCAGAGAGTGGGAGGTGCTCCAGTCTCCACTTCTCACAGGCTGAGCTGAAATTGAGGAACGCCCTCCTCCTCCACGTGACTCCTCCATGCGTTCCCCCAGTTTTAATGAAGACGAGAGGACAAGAACAACCCTCTAATCTTAACTATTATACAACTTGAACTACAACACTAGAAATCATTGGCTGAAACAGGTTTTCCCCCCTACCGACGGACCAATTAGGGTGGGGCTGGATGCTCTACACAGTTCCACGAGAAGAGGCGTATCAGGTAAGAACCAACGCCCATTCTCCGTAGAACTGCTGCGAGCATCCAGAGAGTGGGACATACCAAAGCAATTGTGTCCTACGGGTGGGAGTCCGTCTGGATTGGAACTTCTCCAGGATCTCTCACCACTTGCTGCAAAACTCGCCTGCCAAAAGATGCTTCAGCTGAGGCGTAAACATCAATCTTATAATGTCTTATAAAGGGAGATGGGGAAGTCCAGGTGGCCGCCCGGCAAATATCAAGAATAGACGCCTGAGTAGCCCAGGCTGCTGAGGTAGCTGCACTTCTGGTGGAGTGAGCGGTAACTCCACTGGGAACTGGAATAGCTTGAACTAAATAGGCTTTGGATATGGTAGCCCTAATCCATCTGCCTACCGTGGATGGAGAAACCTTACAGCCTAGTGTCTTTGGCTGAAATGACAAAAATAGACTCTGCCTTTCTGATGGACTGCGTACGAGAAATGTAAATACGCAAAGCCCTTCGAACATCAAGGGTGTGCCACTGCCTCTCTTGCTCGCGCAGAGGCTTCGGGCAAAATTAGGCAGGGCCAACTCCTGTGCCCTGTGGAACGGTGAATTGATCTTTGGCATAAATGCTGGGTCTGGTCTCAGAACCACCCAATCTGAATGAAAAATGCACAGATCTTTTCTCACGGATAGAGCTGCAATTTCAGATATCCTTCTAGCCGAAGTAATAGCCACCAGAAAAACTGTTTTAAATGTAAGAAATTGAAGTGACGCCTCTCTGAGAGGCTCAAAAGGAGATCTAGTCAAGGCCAGGAGAACTTTATTAAGGTCCCATGTTGGGTACCTGTGCACTACTGACGGGCGCAAATTAGAAGCCCCTTTAAGAAAGGCCTTGATTCGAGGATGGTGGGAAAGGGGACCGAAAGGACCGCCAGCAACCACCGTTGAGAGCGCCGCTACCTGCCTCCTTAAGGTGTTAGGTGATAAACCTCCATCTAGGCCATCTTGTAAAAAGGCCAGGATCTGTGCAACTGAAGGAGAGCGTGGATCGATGAATGATTTGTGGCACCAGTTACAGAAACTTTTCCAGGTTGCATCATAAATGCGAGTGGTAGAAGGCCTTCTAGCCACCAAAATGGTGTTAATGACCTGGGCTGATAAGCCTTCCTCAATCATCCTTTCCCGCTCAACCTCCAAACGGCCAACTGTAGCCACTGTGGCTCTGGATGAAGCAGCGGGCCTTGCGACAGCGAAATCTGATCCAACGGAATCCTCCATGGCGGAGATACCGACATTGCGGAGGTCCGCAAACCATGGCCTCCTGGGCCAATAGGGTGCCACTATGAGGATTTCTGCTTTCTCGGCTATCAATTTTTGAATCACCCTGGGGATTAATGGAAGCAGAGGGAAGGCGTACAGTAACCCGGGAGGCCACGGGCAACGCAGGGCATCGTGATTCTCTGCTCCGCTGGAGGGATAACGGGAGAAGAACCTTGGTATTTGCGCGTTGAGCGGAGATGCAAAAAGGTCTACTAGGGGCTGACCGAACCTGGCTGCTGCCTCTCTGAACAGATGTGGGTGCAGACGCTACTCTGCCTGATCCAGTGTTGCCCTGCTGAGCCAGTCCGCTTGGACATTGAAGGCCCCGGAGATGTGCTCTGCTCTGATGGATAAAAGATGCGCTTCTGCCCATCGACACAGTCGCTCGGCCTCTCTCATGAGGAGGATGGAATGGGTGCCCCCTTGCCGATTGATGTGGGCCTTGGTTGTAGTATTGTCCGTTAGGACCAGGACATGGCGCCCCCTTAGCCGATGAAGGAATGTTCGCAGAGCTAGGTACAGTGCGCGAAGCTCCAACCAGTTGAAGCTCCGACTCGCTCCGCATGAGTCCAAACTCCCTGTGCCAAGAGAGATTGCAGGTGGGCCCCCCATCCGGAAAGACTTGCGTCTGTCGTGAGAACAACCCTTTGAGGTTCTTGGAATAGCTGACCTCTGTTGACAGATGGTCACGTCCACCACAGGAGGGAGGCGAGAACTTTCGGCGGGACCTTCACTATAAACCTTGACGTGCTCCTTCCTGAACGCTGATACGGCAGGAGGAACCATTGCAAAGATCTGGAATGCAAGTGAGCCCATGGAATAATGGAAATACAGGAAACTAGCTTCCCTAGCAGTTTGGATAAATCGAGCAACGATGCTTTCCCGGTCCGCCGGATATCCCTGATAGTGGTGCGGATACTAATAAGCCTCTCCTGAGAGAGAAAGACACTTCCTCCAACAGAGTCAATCACAGCCCCTAGATGGGATATACTAGTGGAGGGGGTAAGCTGACTCTTCTCCCAGTTCACTAAGAATCCGTGGGACTGAAGTACCGAGAGGGTAGCGCTAGTATCGCTCTCGGCTTGATGTCGGGAAGGGGATACAACCAGGATATCGTCAAGGTAAAAGTGGATCCGGATGGAAATTTGTCTAAGGTGAGCTGCAAGAGCCGCCAACACCTTAGTGAAAGATCTCGGAGCTGAGGCTAGACCAAAGGGGAGGGCTACATACTGGAAATGCTGATTATTATAACAAAATCTGAGATATTTAGAATATGAGGAATGAATGGGAATATGGAGATAAGCCTCGGAAAGGTCAATTGACGTAAGCCAGTCCCTTTCTCTGATGCCTTGTAAAATCGACTGCAGAGTCTGCATTTTGAATTTATGGCGTACAATAAAACGATTTAACCTCTTAAGATCTAAAATAGGTCTCCAACCCCCGGAATGTTTAGGCACCAAGAATAAAAGTGAATAGAAACCCCTTCCCTGTTGGGATGGGGGTACAGGTTGAATAGCCCTAATATCAGAGAGATGTTTGATGGCGGAGGTCATAAGAACCCATTTAGTAGGATTCCCAGAAATGGGTGAAACCCTGAAATGTTTGGGGGGAGGAGTGAGAAACTGCAGGGTCAAGCCAAAGCGCACTGAATTTGTAACCCAAGTATCAGAGGTGGATTCCTCCCACTTGTCGGCAAAATGCCTGAGACGTCCGCCTATGGTAAGAAAACCTGCAATGCTACCTGGGCCGGCGGGCCGCCCTACTCCCGGAACTTCTGAAGGGCCTTCTGTAGCTGCCCCCTCTCTTGCTTCTGTCTCCCGAGTCACCCCGATCCTGGTAGGACGGCCGGAATGAGGGGGAGCCCTGAAATCTAGGAGAGAATGATGACTGGAAAGAGGGACGAAAGGAGCCCCTCCGAAAGGACTGGGAACTCTTGGCTTCCTGCCTACGAAAAAGTGAAAGCAGAAACTTTTTCTTATTTTGGGTTTCCAGGAGCAATGGCTCCAGAGCGGGCCCGAATAATTTCCCTTTTACTATGGGGCCTGAAGCCAACTTGGACTTATTTTTAATATCAGCCTGCCAGTGTCGAAGCCAAAGCAATCGTCTGGCAGAAACATGGGAAGATATAGCTCGGGATGAGAACTTAACCAAATGAAAGGTAGCATCGGCTGCAAATTCCGCCGCTGCCGTGATCTTTGCAATATTTTGATGGGCTCTGGTATCAGCTGGGGAAATGTGTTGCTTCAGCTGTCTGAGCCACCTGATGGAGGACCGGGTGAAGAAGGAAGCGGCCGTGGCCGACCAGATAGCCCAAGCATCAGCGGTGTGAGCCCGCCGGAGAGCCATCTCTGCTCGCCTATCCTCCGGCTTCAGTGCCTCCAGTGCATCGATAGGATTGGAAGAGGAAGCAAGTCTTACAATCGGATCATCTGCTTCCGGGGTGTCTAATATAGCTGAGAAATCCGGATCCAGGGTAAACAACCTCTTGTCCTGACTAGAAGGGGCCGGAGAAGGACCCACCAAGGCCAACTGCAGATCCGAGAAGATTGGGGGGCCGGGAATAATGTCTGCTGCGACTGTCGGCTGTCTGAACATAAGGTCATCAGGACCTTCTGGACTCAATGGAAGGGGTTCAGGAGGAGGCTGAGAGGCCAGACCTGAAATGTTCTTTGCCTTAAATAGCAAGGACTTAAATAAATGGGGCTTAAAAAGACCCACAACAGCAGGTTGTTCAGGAATCATCTTCTGACATTTCTCCCTCCATTAGGTCCCCCTCCATAAAGGGTTCAGAATACTGTAGGGAACCTCTATCAGAACCTTTGTACTCTCCGAACGGTTCAAGGCCCACTCCCTCTTCTTCTTGGGTATCCTCCCCCTCTGGGAATGGAACATCCATGTGAGGAGGTACCTGACCATGCTGTGACGCTGGTGCAGAAGGAGATCTCCCGGATAAAGATTCAGCCTTGGGAGTCCTCCCTCGGGAATCTGGTCTAGCCAGCTGCTGCATTCCTTCAACTATGCCTTGACGGATGGCAGACTGCATCCATTCCCTGATGTTCTCAGGTACAATGTTTGGAGCAGGATCCTCAGAGCGTAGGCCTGCAGCGGTCGGCGTAAAGGTTACCTCTGGTACACAGGAGGGCTGGCGGCCTTGGGTGGAAGTACCGCCCCTAGAGGAAGAGGGTTGGCTCGGCGGGGGGGGGGTAGAAGGAAAGGCAGGTGTTATAGAATGTGACTCTTTAGCCCGCTTGCTAAACTCCCTTTCTAGGGCCTTATGATGTCATAAGGCATCTCTTTGAGAAGCACTGGAAGAATCCTTGTCCCTTTTGCGAAGGTAGTGCGTCTTAGATTTGGCCTTCAGAGAAGAGCCAGTAGGATTAGCCTCTGCCATGGTATTGAAAAGAAAATGGCGGTTGGCACGCCTAGGAGTTCGGCCTACAAACGTAAACCGGTTTTCCTAAAATTGGGTCACGTCCCCCTTTTTGAAAGAAATTTTATTCTAGAACTAACTATTATCTATTCAAAAAAAATCTCCTTTCTCTTTTTTTTTTTTTTTGAACTTTATGCAATAAAAAACAGAAAAAATTCTAGCAAGCTAATTTAAAATCCTGAATATATACACTGGCAATTATATACAAAAAAGGGTCAGGTTCAAGTAAGGAAAACCAAATAGACCCAAGAAGGTACAGCAAAAAAACTTAATTCCAAATAGACCAAATGAACCCTGAGGCCAAGCAAATCTGTAAAAGGCAAGACAAGAAAAAGGGCCTCTGTAGGCAGCCCCCCAACAACATGGAGAGTACACGCCTGCACTACTGAACTAGCTGCGGACCAAGGAAAAAGCCAACAATATCAAATCTAAGAGTGATAACAGGGCACGGGGCCACAGTGCTCTCTCAGTAAAATCAAAGGCTCCATGCGGCCTGACGGTCCCGCTAAAGGGCCTACAAAAGCCTCACAGCTCACTCTTAAATTTAAAAAAATAAATAAAATTAAGGCCTTACTTGATCAGCAAAACAAAATGGTGCCGGCCACGAGGCGCGCCCAAAATGGCCACCCGGCTCAGAGCGCACAGCACAGAAGCGCACCAGCCCACTGCAACTTCAAGCAGGAGAAGAAAGGAGCTGGGAGAGGAAGCCTGCCTCCTCTGAGGCGTTCTAGGGGGGAAGATGCAATCGCGCTTTTTAAAAGTATAGCGCAGGGCCAAGCGGCTGAGCCCAGCGTGCTTGGAACGGCAGAGGATAGAAGAGGAGGAGTGGGGGGGGGCAAAAGGCTCAAACCCCTTACTTCCCTCCTGGGAGCAAAATCACTCCACAACTAATTTTGGGATCGCACTAGCCTTGCAGGGAGAGGAAAAAAATGAAATCAAACCTGATCAAATTCTCAACGATCACCTGAAACGGCCAAGGAATGAGAAAAAGCTGCCTGCTTCTCGAAGGCTGAGCTAAAACTGGGGGAACGCATGGAGGAGTCACGTGGAGGAGGAGGGCGTTCCTCAATTTCAGCTCAGCCTGTGAGAAGTGGAGACTGGAGCACCTCCCACTTTCTGGATGCTCGCAGCAGTTCTACGGAGAACCTGATGAATACCACCTCTGTGCAATGGCCTCCTGCAACCTTCTGCCAGCGAAAACTAAACTCACGGCCCTCCCGAGCTACATTTTCATTGGCAGAGGCACTGCGGACCAGTCCCACGCTGTTTCCAGGGTGGCCTGCAGGCCAGATCTAAGCACCCCACAGGGTGGATTCGGCCCATGGGCCTTGAGTTTGATACCCCGATCTAGGAGGAAGGGTTATTTTTTTTGCCAAGGTCCCTGCCATGTGGAATGTCTTTCCCCTCGAGGTGTAGCTGGCTCAAACTAGGTTGGCCTTCCAGAAGGCCCTTAAAATATGGTTCCGTCAACTGGCCTGAAATCATTCAAGTGACCTAAACACTGTATATATTCTTACATTTTTCTCTCCACAAACCATGCACTTATATGGCACTTGAGAAAATAAGAAGGAAACCGAGATTCCTTGGAATCTGAAAATAGACACCAGAAAAATAACAGAGAGGCTGGGTTGAAAAAGTGAACAATGTTCCGTTAGGAATAGTTGGTAAGGAAGTTATATCACTCGATCATTATACAAGAATTCAGTTTTGTAATAGACCTTCAGCAAACACAATGAGTTTGCTTTTAAATATCCTTTTCTCTTTATGCATGACTTAGAATAATTTTCCTTTTTTTTTCCTTTTCAAAAATCAATGTTCATTCAATTTTCATATTCTGCTGAGGATTTAATTTTCAGAGTTGTTTTCACATGCTGCTTTTATTAGCATTAACAATATTTGCCATTGTAAAGATTTGTGCTCATAGGATCCAAACCTTCAGAGCTTCTCCATTGCTGACTTGGCTTTGAGAAACAGTGATAGAGTCGTGAGGACTTAACAGATCTGCAGCCAGCTTGCAGAAGTTCTGTGAGATTTCCTTCCTTCCTTCCTTCCTTCCTTCCTTCCTTCCTTCCTTCCTTCCTTCCTTCCTTCCTTCCTTCTCTCTTCTTGGAAGAATTATCCTTCTGGGTTCAGTTCCAAGTGGGGAAGAAAGACATTGGAAACATAGCGACTGCTTGGATAGATGGTTTAATGGTGGACAGGACCACATGCCTTGGACTCCAAAGTAAAAAGAACGATTAGATGCTTCAAGATGTTGGGTGAAGGAAAAGAAGGGAAGAGATGCTAACAGTCCCTGGGTTTTATACCTTCTGTTAGGCCCCACCTTAGTGTTTCCTGTTCTTGTCTAAGAAATGTATCCCATTGGCTGTCAGACTCCCAGGGGTGGGGTCTTAGCTAACTTTGTAGGCTTTGTCTGGACCACATGGCTTCACTTGAGTACTGGCTGATGCAATCTTCCCAGGCCATGTGGTGAAATGAGTAGAGGTCTCTGTTATGTAAAATACTCTGGCCCGGGCCTTTGTTAACCCATTAACAAAGGTGTGGGGTGGGTGAACTTCTGCTTTTGAGGTGAGCTTCTGCTTCTGAGTTTCTACTTCTCTTTTTTAGGGGAAATATTCTGCATTTTTAGTATATCCTAAAATATTTCATTTTCCTAGGAGAGGGGTGGGTTTTAACTTCCAACACTTCCTCCCTCCTTCCTTCCCCTCCTCCTCCTCCTCCTCCTCCTCTCTCTCTCTCTCTCTCTCTCTCACACACACACACACAACACACACACACACACACACACACATAGAGGAGACAGATCTGCAATGGCTCACACAAGTTTAGAAGTAGTGTTTTGACTGTTTTATTATGATTTAAATTTCTACTTCTCAATTCTAAGTTCAGAACATGTTTTCGTCTCTTGGTATATGTTGGAAATACAGATGGCTGATTGGAGAAGACTCCCCCCCCCCCCAAAAAAAAAAACAAGGTATAAATAACAGTGCCGACAAAATATTTCAAATTTCTTTGGAACATGGGTTTGGACCAGTGCATCTTTTTTTCAAATCTGCCAGCAAAATAAAATTAACACGGATGCATTTCATTCTTGGTTCTGCCAAGATTTCTTGCACCAATAAACATATTCATCCAAGGTTGCCAATCACCCGTTTTAAGAAGGCACAATGCGGGTACTCCTCACATAACTTTAATTTCAGTCTTGGACAGTTCTAAAGTTGCAGAGATGCCAGATGAAGAGATAAGGTCAGGGGACTTGTAAATCAAACTGTGAGCACTCAGCAGTTTACACTTGACCTTGCTTCACAAATTCTGGACTAAATATAGGGCCGTGATTGCGAACCAATGCCACTTGTGGCACGCAGAACCATTTGTGCGGGCGCATGAAAGAGGCTTTTCAAATGCTTTGCACCTGCGTGCTGTGCTTTTCAGCTCTCCGGATGGCACAGCCTAAGGTTAATTTACATGCATGCGCAAAACGTAATCACCAAACATTCAGTCTGGAACCCACATTACGTATCTGATATTAACACAGTTGAGAAAGTCCAGGAATATTTCACAAGAAGAGTTCTCCACTCCTCTACTCGTTGCAGAAGACCTTATGCCACCAGACTCGAAATTCTAGACCTAGAAAACCTTGAATTACGCCGTCTTTGGTCTGATCTAAGTAAAGTATATAAAATCATACATTGCAATGTCCTACCTGTCAATGAATACTTCAGCTTCAACCATAACAACACAAGAGCACACAATAGATACAAACTCAAGGTTAATCACACCAAACTTGATTGCAGGAAATATTACCTCAGCAACAGAGTGGTCAATGTTTGGAATACTCTACCTGACTCTGTGATTTCTTCCCCAGACCCCAAAAACGTTCACCTTAGACTATCTATTATTGACCTCACCCCGAAAGAGGCCTGTAGGGGGGCGTGCATAAGTGCACCAACGTGCCTACCGTCCCTGTCCTATTGTTTCTTTTATATATTTTTTATTTTTTTATATGTATCCATGTATTCATAACTATGTTTTTTACTAATACCTATTATCTTGTAAGCAATTGACAAAAATAAGTAAAATAAATAAATAAAAAAATAGTAATGCTGTTTGAATCCCACCCCTGCTGCAGGGGATTCTCTCAAGTCTCTGGAGGCCGAAAAAGGTCTCAAACAGGCAGAAAATCAGCTGGAATGCGCAGTGCAGATAAGGGGGCAGTGGGATCATGCGCGCATGTGCAGGAGGCGTGGAGGGGCTGCACGCATTGCCTTCTGGGTGCTGGCACGCCAGCGCAAGCACGCGCACGATTTTTGGCACAGGAGCCCAAAAAGGTTAGCCACCACTGATATAGGGGATCGCAAAGGGACAAATTAGGGTCCAAACATTTGTATTGTGGTGGGTCATTGTCTCACATGCCCCTTGTTGTTGAAACAGAAAAGGGAATTGTTTTCAGAGATGCTCTGAATACAAGTAGGATTCAAATTTCTTAACAACTGGTTCCATGGGTGTGGCCTAATTTGTGGGTGTGGCTTGGTGGTCATGTGACTGTCTGGGAGTGGCTTGCTGACTGGGCGTGGGTTGGTGGTCATGTGGCTGGCTGGGCGTGGCTTGCATGTAAATATCATAAATATTTATGTAAACATTGATTTTTTTTTATTAAAAAAAGAGCAACTTTTACCCAAAAGCAGGTAGGCAGGCAGATTGAGTTGCTCACAGAATCACAGATTCACTCAGAGATCTACCTTTCTGCAATCTGCTGCCTGAGTCTGCACTGAGAAATAGAAGCTTCAGTCCTAAAGGAAGGTTCAGCTCTGCCTTTAGATTAGCTAGAAAGCAAGAAATCCATCCATTTCCTGCTTTCTCGCTGATCTAACAGCTGATGGTTGTGGTAAAAAAAATAAAAATAGCAACTTAGCAGGCAAGTTTGATGGCGCGCATGCCAGGTAAGGAGTGAATGGGCCAGCCAGTAGCATGATTTGCCGGTTCTCCAAACTGGGCAGAATCATAACAACCGATTCTATAGAACTGGTCCTACCAGGTAGAATCCCACACCTGAAGTAGTCCTCGATGTATAATGGTTCATTTAGTGACTGTTCAAACTTACAACACCACTGAAAAAACACCATCATAAACATGAATCGATTGCCAAGCACATCTGCATTTGGATCATGTGATTATTGGGAGAACAGTCATAGTCATTCACAATTCACTTATTCCAGTGCTGTCAAAATGTTGAATGTCACTAAATGAACTGTTGTAAGTCGAGGACTATCTGTAGCTGATTTAAAATGTCTAAAGTTTGCGTGAAGTTGCGATATTTCTGAAGACCCTTCTTATACTACCGTAGTAATTCTAATCTTGGATACCTTTTGATGTTAGGGCCAAATAAGGCAGTTGAAACATATTAGAGCCATCTAGTGGTCTGCTTGGAACATTTTTTTTCGTGTGCAATTTTCCTTTTTTTTTAACTAGCCCTGACATTTATCATTACCAACACCAATTTTAATATCGGATAAGCTCTTCCCTAATTCACAAGGAGATACTTGAAAAGGGAGAAGCGCATTCAGGCTTGTTTACATAGCGGTTGCAATACGAGTACTGCTGATTTACCTGATGTTGATTTCCTACTCAAGTCATCAACTGAAGGTAATTCTCCTTGGAACTGCTCAGATTGTCCAGAGGGTGGAGCTTCAGTCTCTGCTTATTGTAGGCTGAGCTTGATTTCTGAGGAACGCTCCTCCCTCCATCACGTGGCTTGCCATCTCGTTCCCCAGTTTATGTTCAGCCTTCGAGCAGAGTAGGCTGTGTGTTTGTGTGCTCTTGACCGTTGCTGGATTCCCCTCATTTACCCCTTTTTCTACCTGTTCAGGTTGTATACAGCCCTTATTCCTTTCTATCTCCTTAGCCCTGCGCAGCTGGTTCCTTCGTTGGCTTGGTTTCCTGGGAGGGTTTCCCCCCCAGGGGTTGCCAGGGGGTAGGCTCAAAACTTTGCGCTGCCTCCCCCACCCTTTTTTCTCAGCTTTTCTGCCGTGTAAAAATTGTTTAAAAGGCTCCGTTTCGTTCTCCCCCCCCGAGCTCCGTTTGAATTTTTTCATAGCGTTTAAGGTTTTTTTGGCTCTATCCTCTGCGGGCTTCCCTAGGGACCCTCTGATTGTTACCGGGATCCTCCTGGTCTTGCCAGGTTAATCTCCACAAGAACTGTTAGTGGCGTCCGCCATTTTGAAGCTCGCCTCATGGCCGGGCGCCATTTTGGAGCTCATTTCTTCGTTTTTACTGAGTGCCTATTCAAACAGCAGGTCCGTTAGGCCTGCCGAGATTTAAAAAAAAAAAAATTGCTTTTGCAGTTGGAGGTTTTTTCTCCTCCTCCCCCTGTTGGCTCTCACCGCAACCAGCTGTAGCGGCTGTGGTTATTTCCACCACTCCCACCCGGTTATTGCCTGGGTCGGCAGTTGGTTTAGGCCCGGTTTTGCCCTTAAGGCCCTTGATCTGAGACCTTGCAAGGTCGTTTCTTCAAGTTCTTCCTAGGCCTTGACTTCAAAAAAAAAAAAAAAAAGAAAATAACAGAGTGGGGGGGGGAATAATCTTCGGAGCAAAAGGGGGTAAAGTGTGTCAGTGTATAAAGGAACTCCAGGGCTCCCGGCCTTCGTTGTAGGTCGACCCCTAGGCGCGCCAACCGCCTCAGATTTGCACCCCCAATTATTGGGAATGGCAGAGAGCAATCCCTCAAAGGAGCCTTCCTTGAAGGCCAAGGCAAAGACCCACCACCTGCGCAGTCAGGCTAAGGAGCCCACCAAAGCCTCTCAAAAGGACGCTTTAAGACGTCACAAGGCTCTAGAAAGAGAAATTGACAGACGTGCTAGACAAACAGGCTCAGTGCCTCCAGCACCTGCCACTCCTTCCACCTCCAACCTCCCTCCCCCTCCTGTGGCTTTTTCCTCCCTATCCAGGCACAGCTCGCCCTCTCAAGGGCATCAAGCCCCGGGCACTCCAACCAGGCGAACTCCTGAGGCCACCTTCATGCCCACGGCCATTGGCCTGCGCCAAGAGGAACCTCTCATTCAGGCGGTTCCGGAGGAGTTCAGAGTCTGGATGGAGATGGCCATTCGACAGGGAATTGCAGAAGGGATGCAGCAGATGACCAGACCGGGGTTGCCTCCGCAGGCCACCGAATCTGTAAGATCATTCTCTCTTATGCCTCCCCAAGGGGAGGTTTGCCCTTCAGTCAGGGAGGACGAGGAGGAAGTGGAAGGGGACCTAGACTTAGATAGGGAGGAGGAGGAACAATATGACCTGGGGTCCTTACCATACGACGAGCCTCTTCCGGACTCTGACCCATCAGAGGCGGAAATGTCCAAGGACGAAGGTCTCTCTCCAGACCAGCCCACCTTTGTAGGGCTCTTTAAGCCCCAGCTTTTTAAATCCCTCCTCTACAAGGCTAGGAACATCTCGGGCCTAACAGCCCAGACCCCTTCTGATCCCATTCCCGTAATTTCGGAGGAACAGGAGGACTCCATGTTCAAACAACCGGTAGTGGAGGCCGAGGTCATCCCTACCCCCCCCATATTCCTGGATCTGGTTTCCAAGCAACTGTTCTCTTCAGTTGCTTCCCTGGCCCCCTCGGCCAATGATAAAAGGTTCTTCAACCTCGACCCGGAGCTCTCAACCTTGCTGAGTACCCCGGAGGTTGATGAGCCTGTCGTAGGTCTGACCTCTTCCTCCGCCCTCAGTGACCCTTTAGAGGCCCTCAAACCAGAGGACAAACGGTCAGAGCTCGCATTAAGGCGAGCTCACCAGTTGGACGCATGGGCAATCAGGTCGGCTACGGCTGCTTCTTTTTTTAATCAGATCTTCAATTCGCTGGCTTCACCAGCTTAAGCAACATGTCCCGGCCTCCAATATCCGCGCCCATCAACACGTCGCCAAAATAACGGCCACTGCTGAGTTTTCAGCTGATGCCACCTTTCACTCCGTAAAATTCTCCTCCCGCGCCATTTCCTCTCATGTCTCGGCCCGCCGCCTGCTCTGGCTAAAACCCTGGCAGGCGGATCTTAAGCACAAGGTCAAGCTAGCTTCCGCACCCATAGCCGGAAATAAGTTGTTCGGTACGTCCTTGGACCCTCTCCTAGTCGAGGGAAGGAACAAAAGAAATTCCTCCCTTCTCTTTCCCGCAAGTCTGACTCCAGACTCTGCAGCCCTTTCGGAGGGCTTCCTTTCGTCCCTATCACCAACCTTTTCCTTCCAGACACCAAGGGTCCTCCTCCTTTGGTTCGGGTCAGTCCCAGGACAGGTCCGACCCCTTCAACAGGCACAGAAGAGGTGGAAACTTCAGGAGGCCCTTTCGTGGCTCTGGCAGCAGGCCCTTCCGCCGCTCCAAATAAGCCTTCTGACATTATTCCCATTGGCGGGCGACTTAAAGCCTTCGCCTGTCAATGGGATTCATCTACTTCAGACGCTTGGGTCAGGGATACAGTCAGGTTTGGCCTTACCCTCGAGTTTCTCTCCCTCCCCCTGATTTTTACATTTCATGTCCCCACTCCAACAACCCTTCCAAACGTAACCTCATGGAGGAGGCAATTCGACACCTACTGGATATTCAGGCTATCCAGCCTGTTCCTCCGTCCCAAAGGGGACAGGGGTTTTATTCATGTTTATTCGTGGTGCCCAAACACTCGGGGGGATGGAGGGCTATTTGGGACTTAAAGCGTTTAAACCGTCACTTAGTGTACCGTAGATTCAAAATGAACACACTTCAATCCATCCTTTTGGGAGTTCGGCAGGGAGACTGGTTGTCTTCTATAGACCTCTCCGAGGCATATTTACACATCCCAATTCGACCCTCCCACTCTAAATTTCTCCGTTTCAGCTACAACAACCTACACTTTCAGTACGTGGCCCTTCTATTCGGGTTAGCCTCGGCCCCCAGGACCTTCACCAAGGTTCTGGCTGCTCTGGCTGCCCACCTCAGATCCATCCCGGTACGGCTCCACTGTTACCTGGATGATATTCTCATCCTCTCCCCTTCCAGGGAACAGGCTATCAGGGATATCCATACTACCCTCTCCTCCCTCCAGGAAAACGGGTTCCTCATAAATTGGAAGAAAAGCCAACTGGCCCCCGCCACTAGACTACCCCACCTAGGGACCATAATTGATACAGTCATTGGGAGAGTGTTCATCTCCCCAGAAAGGATACTCAGCATCCAACAATCAGTCAGGTTCATCAGATGACAAAGGAAGGTCTCTCTCCTTGATCTATCTAAGTTATTAGGTAAAATGATTTCTTGTATTCCCGTTATTCCCTGGGCCTGTTTCCACTCCAGATCCCTCCAGTGGTTCCTGCTTCCGTATCAAAGAGCTGGGACAAGCAACTCGAGGAGCAAGGTCAACGTCTCGCCAAGGGTTCTCACCTCCCTCCTCTGGTGGAGCAAGGCGTCGATCAACAAGGGCTGCCTCCTCAAGGAGCCTCCAAGACTTATCGTCACCACAGACGCCAGTCTGTCAGGATGGGGTGCCCACCTTCTCTCCCTTACAGCTCAGGGCAGATGGTCACCGTCAGAGAGGCTGCGCAACATAAACTGGTTAGAGCTTCACGCCATCCACCTGGCCCTCCGCAGCTTCCTACATCATATTCAGGGCAGACACGTCCTCATTCTCACCGACAAAATAACAGCAAAGGCACATGTCAACAGACAGGGGAGCACTCAGTCCTCAAGTCTAATGAGGGAGACCGAGCGCCTCTGTCGGTGGGCAGAGTCTCACCTCCTTTCACTCAGGGCAGACCACATTTCAGGCACCCTCAACACCAGGGCAGATTGGTTGAGCAGGGCCACCATAGACCAGGCGGAATGGCGCCTCCACCCAGACCTGTTCAGGGAGGCGACAACAATATTTGGCCTGCCAGTGGTAGACCTGTTTGCCTCCCCCAGCAATACCCAACTTCCATGATTCATTTCCAGATTCCCGTCCCTCGGGGCGGAGAACCACAACGCCCTCTTATGCCCGTGGGCCCCGGGTCTTCTTTACGCCTTCCCCCCTCTGGCTCTGGTGCCAAGAGTTCTCCAGAAGGTCCTTCAAGAAAGGGCGGAATTGCTTCTGGTGGCTCCTTATTGGCCCCGTCGCTCCTGGTTTGCGGACCTCCGCAGCCTATCAGTAGCTCCACCTTGGAGGATCCCAGCAGACAGGATCTCTCTGTCCCAAGGCCCCCTCCTTCACCCAGACCCCCAATGGCTACAACTAGCCGTCTGGAGGTTGAGCAGGAACGTCTAAAAAGGGAGAATTTCTCCAAGGAGGTCATCAACACCATTTTAGCAGCCAGGCGTCCTTCTACCAGAAGGATTTACGATGCCACTTGGAACAGTTTCCGCAAATGGTGTGCCAATCTCCACATTGATCCATAAAACCCATCGGTAGCAAAAGTTCTTGATTTTCTCCAGGAGGGTCTTGGTAAAGGTCTCTCCCCCAACACTCTAAGGCGTCAGGTAGCTGCCCTATCCACCGTAATTTCCTGCGAGGGCGCTAATTCCCTCTCTCACCATCCCTGCATCTGGGCCTTTCTAAAAGGCGCCTCAAACTTACGACCTCCGTCCCTTCACCGATACCCAACATGGGATCTCAACAAGGTCTTGACCTCCCTCACCAAACCTTCCTTTGAACCCCTTAGGGAAGTTTCCCTCCAATTCCTATCCTACAAGGTAGTTTTCCTGGTGGCTATTACTTCGGCCCGAAGGATTTCAGAGATCGCTGCTCTGTCAGTCAGGAAAGACCTGTGCGTCTTCCACTCTGACCGAGTAGTACTTAGACTTGATCCTTCCTTTCTCCCAAAAATTAATTCTATTTTCCACAGGGCTCAGGAACTTATCCTCCCCAATTTTTGCCCCAGGCCAACTCATGATAGGGAACAGCTTTGGCACACCTTAGGTGTTAGGCGGGCCTTGCGGATTTATATTAAACGTATTCAGTCATTCCGCAAATCCGAGGCCCTGTTCATTTCCTTTCAACCAAAGTCACAGGGACTCAAGGTTCCCTCTACTACAATAGGCCGCTGGATAAGGGCGACCATTTCTAGGGCATACCAGGCTCAGGCACTCCCAGTACCCAGGGGTATCATGGCTCACTCTACCAGGAGTGCGGCGACATCAGCTGCCTGGGCTACACAGGTCCCTATATTCGACATTTGCCGGACCACAACTTGGTCCTCCCCATTGCCTTTTATTAGGCATTACAGGATTGATAAGTATGCCGCGGAGGAGGCGTCTTTCGGTAGAAGGGTCCTCCAGAGGGTGCTCGGGGATCCTGAGGACTCGTCAAACCATACGGTGTCCCTCCTGTAGGACAAGCCCCAGCTTTGGTATGTCCCATCCTCTGGACAATCCGAGCAGTTCCAAGGAGAATGGGCGTTGGTTCTTACCTGACACGCCGTTTCTCTTGGACTGGGAGGATTGTCCAGCCCCTCCCTTTTCCTTTCACCGTCTTGGGGGGGGGGTTCTCGTTTCGGCCAAGGCACCTTAAGTCTAGCAAAAGGGACAGCACGAATGTCTGTGTCTTTCTTCTCTTCTTCGCATAAACTGGGGAATGAGATGGCAAGCCACGTGATGGAGGGAGGAGCGTTCCTCAGAAATCAAGCTCAGCAGAGACTGAAGCTCCACCCTCTGGACAATCCTCCCAGTCCAAGAGAAACGGCGTGTCAGGTAAGAACCAACGCCCATTTTCACTCAACCCACTTCTCTCCCAGAGAAATGAAATATTGTAGGATATATTAAAAAGGCAGAATATTTCCCCTAAAAGAAAAGTAGAAACTCAGAGAGGCAGAAACTCAGCCCCACCCCCTACCTTTGCTAATGGGCCATTAAGGCCTACCTCCTTCAGGCAGACCCATAATAGGAATTGCCCCAAAGCCCTTTCATTACATCATCACCCAGCAAGGCTCAACCAAGCCTGGGACTCAGGACAGCCTACAGAGTTGTCCCTGCATGGCCCCACGGGAGTCTGAGAACCAATCAGAATACAAGCTCAAATTCAAATCCCAGCAGAGGGTATAAAACCCAGGCACTCTCAGCATCTTCCCTTTTTTCTTCACCCAAGGCATGTGATCCTATCCATTTAACCGATAATCAGAGTTGGAAGGGACCTTTTTTTTTTTTGAAATAAATTTTATTAATTTTTTTAAAAAAACAACCCATTAAACACTGAACACATAAAACCTCTTTCCATTATAAATTTTACAAGACAGATAAAACATTATTTTATTTTATACAACATAATTCTAATATATCCCATTTCCACTTAAATATCTTTTGGCAGATTTCTCATTATTTCTCTTTTCTCTTATTCAATTACGTTTCTTTTCTATATTTATCCATTTTATAATCATCATATTCATATTTCCCTCTGTTTTGTTTATAATTATCCTCATCTAGCTTTCCTCCAAGGTTTTATTAAATCTCAAACAAACATAAACACACAAAACACAAAAACATAAAACTTCTTTTTAGAAAGTAGCTTGGCCCCGGATTACCTCTCTTTATATGGACTTCAATTAAATTTATGCTCATCTTATATAACCATTTCCTATCTTATTTACTATTCTATATCTTCATTATAACTTCTCCCCGCTTTCCACTCTTCTTAATTATATTTTATTTATTTCATCTTAATTTACACCATTATCCTTGTATCTTTTGTCCATTTTTTTCCAATTACCCATTTATCTCATTCCTTATAGTAGGAAAAAAAAAAAAAAGGATTTCTCCTGAAATCACTAATCGAAGTATGATGCCTTTCCATCGTTCCCCTAAATTAACATTTAAGGTAACACCTGGTTCCCCATCTGATTCTGCTTAGTACATTCTACCTACTAATTTTTAAGAAAAGGAAAATAGTAAATCTATAAAGTAATTAAATACATAATTAAACATTAAATCTTATGACATTCCAATTATCTATTTCAAAGTCAAATGCTGCCATAATAAATTTATACTAACATAGTCAATTAAACTCTATACTTAAACTGTATTTTAAACATTCCTTTTAATAATTTATTAAATCTTAAAATCTATCATTGTTAAACATTTAATATTTTAATCTTTACTCAATTCTTATAAAATCCTAATTTTTTACTTCTAATACAAATACTATAATGCTATCTTATGTACCTTGCAGAATCCTTTTAAGAAAAATTTTACATTACCCTTTATCCCTAAAAAAAAAATTCTTTTTCCCATCTTGTTTCATACCTTTGTGGCTTTTCCCCCCCTTTTCCCTTCCTTTTTTATCCCACCTGGTCTTTTTACCCCCCCTTCTCCAAACCTCCGCCTTTTTAGCTTCCCCTCTCTGTTGTATTTCTCTTTTCTTTTGCTTTTTAACATTGTATTGATTTTGCATCTTATTTTTCTCTTTCTTGGATGTTTTTTTAAGTCTTAAGTCATTTTTCCTTCCTCTCTTTCTCTTTCCTTTCTTAACCAACTTTTTGGATTCATTAAAGATGAATCTTCTTCCTCTGCTTCCTCCTTCAATTGTTGTATTTGCTGGTAAGTAGCAAGCGCCATTTCTAAAAAGCAAATAGTTTCTCTCCAAGTGTCCTTGCCTTCTTTCTTTATTCTTCCATATTCCTCTCTTAGTTCATCAACAGATAAAGCCATTGTAAACCTTTTCTTCTTTTCTTTTCTTCTTCTTAAGACAACCAAGATATTTCAAAGCTTAGAACAATTCTCCAAAATCCCAAAGTCATCAAACAGTCCAAACAGAGCACAAGATTCTTCCCTTCACACTTTTTCTTCCTGGGGTAATATCAATTGGAAAGGGAAGAAAAAGCCCAATCTGTATTTAAAAGTCTTATTGCAATTAACTTCCAGTCTCAAAGTCTTCCAGGCATCTCCTCCAACAAAATCTTAATATAAATTTCTCCTTTGTCCTCTCCATCCCCACTTGTCACAAAAAGCTTTCAATTTTTACCTTCTATAAAAAAGCAAGCTTTTCAATGTCCATTTGTTGATTCCATAGGGAAGGAGAGTAAACTTTCTCTTTCAGCACTTTCACTCGCCGCTTATAAATCTCTTCTGGAAACAAAGTATCATTCAACAATCAAGGTTGTTTTCAGGATATTAAATGCATCTTATGCTTCCGGTTCAACCAAAAAACTTTCGCTTCAAAACTTTCTCCTTCTTCCTCCAGCACAATCTTGTCCAGCTGCCGGCTTCTTTGTGGCGCCCATTGCTGACCGCTGCTCCACCGCCTTGAGAAAAGGGGGTTATGCCGGGTGGGGAGGGGGTTTGCAAAACCCCCAAACCCCTGTCCGGATCCCCCCTATCTTCGGCTGCCTCTATGGGGCAGCCTTATCCTCCAGACCCGTCAGGATTGGAGGCACCAAGACGGCTAGCGCAGCAGGGATCGCGCAGGATCTCGAAACCCCGTCGCCGTCAAAGCCTGGCAAACCGGAAGTCCCCAGAGTTGGAAGGGACCTTATAGGTCATCTAGTCCAACCCTCCGCCCAAGTGGGAGACCCTACATCATTTCTGACAGATGGCAGTCTAATCTCTCCTTGAAAGCCTCAAGTCATGGCGCTCCCATAACTTCCGAGGGCAACTTCTGTTCCATTGGTTGATTGTTCTCACTGTCAGAAAGTTTCTCCTTATCTCCAGGTTGAATCACTTCTTGTTCAGTTTCCATCCATTATTCCTTGTCTGGCCTTCAGGTGCCTTGGAAGACAGCTTGACCCCTTTTCTCCTCTCTGTGGCAGCCCCTCAAATATTGGAAGACTGCTCTCCTGTCTCCCCTGGTCCTTCTCTTCACTAGACTAGTTCCTGTCACCGTTCTTCATATGTTTTAGTCCACCATTAAACCATCTTTTTAAGCAATCACCATGTTTCCAGTGTCTTTTCTTCCCCACGTGGAAGTGAACCCAGAAGGATATTTTTTCCCAAAAGTAGAAGATGGATATTGTCAGGCAGCTCCTGCAAGATTGGGAGTGGCAGTGGGAACTGCCAAGATAGAATCAAGAGCGCAGACAGTCCTCAACTTACAACTACAACTGAGCTGAAAATTTGTGTGACTAAGCGAGACATTTGTTAAGCGAGTTTTGCCCCATTTTACGACCTATCTTTTCACAGCTGTTAAGTGAATCACTCGCAGTTCTTAAGTTAATTAAACAACTGGTCATTAAGCGAATCTGGCTTCCCCATCATCTTTGCTTGTCAGATGGTTTGCAAAAGGGGAGCGCCTGAATTTTGATGGGGGTGTCGCAGTGGTTGTAAGTGTGAAAAATGATCATAGGTCACTTTTTTCCAGTGCTGTTGTAACTTGGAATAATCATTAAATGAACTGCTGTAAGTGGAGGACTACCTCTATATATATTAAGTGGCTTCTGGCAAAGAGAGTTTGAGCCCTCCAGCTTTTCACCCTACAGGCTTAGCCATTTTTTAGTTATTTAGTTATTTAGTCAAAAGCATACAGTACAATAGAAATAAGAATAAACATAAGTTTAAATATAAGAAATAGGAACTAATAATTGGGGACAATAGGACAGGGATGGGAGGCACAATTGTGCATTTATGCACGCCCTTTACAGACTTCTTAGGAACGGGGTGAGGTCAATAGAGGTTAGTTTGAGGGTAAAGGAGTGGAGGTTTGAGCAGGTGACAACAGAATCGGGTGGTGAGTTCCAGACATTGACCACTCTTGCTGAAATCATACTTTCTGCAATCGAGTTTGGAGTGGTTTACATTAAGTTTATACATACTGTTGTGCACTTTTGTGGTTAAAGCTGAAATATTCATTAACTGGTAAGACATTGTAACATATGATTTTATGTACTATGCTTAAGTCCAATCTTAGCCTGCGTAGTTCAAGGCTGTCTAGAAGCCTAGAATCTCAAGTCTGGTGCTGTAGGGTATTCTGTTGTGAACAGAGGAATGTAGTACTCTTCAGGTAAAATACTTCTGGACTCGCTCAATTATATTTATGTCTGATATACAGTACGGATTCCAGACAGCAGAGCTGAATTTAAATATTGGTCCAGCAAAGGTTTTGAACGCCCTAATTTGCAAATCAGTAATACTAGAGGAGAAGCTTCGTAAAATTAAATTTACAATTCTTAAAGCCTTTTTGGCAATACTGTTGCAGTGAGCTTTGGCGCTTGGATTATTCGATAGAAGAACTCCAAGGTCCTTGACAAAGTAAGGGTCATCAACAAGGTCATATCTGCCTAGATTGTATTTGGTATATAGATTTTTTTTTTACCAATGTGTAGGACAAAGCATTTGTTGGTCGAGATTTGGAGTTGAGATTTCTGCTAGAAAAAATTAATATTCTGATTCGGTGGCAGTTTTCTAATTCTACCTATAGAATTATAAATCATGGTTTCTCTGTGTTTCAGGTTTCAGGAACAGATGAAGATAAAATGGAGGATAGCTGTTCTCAGAAACTGGCCTCCGCAAAATGCTTCAGGCTCTTATTGCTAATACTAATTCCGTGCCTCTGCGCCCTGATACTTACGTTTGTGATTCTTCTTTCATTTGTAGGTGAGTATCAGAAAAGATGAGTGAAGACATAATAAGTGAAGGATGTTGAACTTCATCGATCATTTTGTTCACACAAAATGATGGCATACCTGTTTTTCTGCAGTGTTAAGAAAGCCATCCCTGAGATACTAATTTCTGTCTTGAAAGGAGAGCAAAACAAACTCTTTCGTGGAGCTACGTTGTCTTGAAGAAATTGCATTAAGAGGCAATTGCATTACATTTCAATCTGCATGAATTAAAGCTTTGCTGGAATAGCTTCTTTTTAACAGCTTCTGAAATGCTAGCATATTTCAGGAGAAGAGTTCTTGCCAACTGATATCTCTCAGTGATACATTCTGGATTATTTTCGAAAGCCTCGACTAAGCATACATTTATAAACTATGATTTATTTTATTTTATTTTATTTTATTGTCATTGCACCTCATATAACGAAATTAAATACATCTTCAGTGTACATTATGACTGAAAATAAACATAAAGACACATCCTTCATATTTATACATTGAATTGAAAACCCCTGATATTGCATTAATTTTGTACTATACAGTAGAAATAAATAGAATTACTGCCCTGGGAGAGAAGCTGTTTCCCAGCTTATTTGCCCTTGTTTTTATTATCCTGTACTGGCTGCCAAATGGTAATAGTTCAAAAAAAAAAAAAAGGTCTGAGGATGAGATGTTTTGAATTTTCATGAAAAAGAAGGCGGAGCCTCCTCACTGACGGACCATATATTGTGACTCTCTGCGGCTATGGTCCGTGCTCTTTCGTTGGAGAGCCCTGATCATTATGATTAGGGGCTGAAGCTGCCTGGGAGGGGCGGCGGAGTAAGGGGAAGATGCAAGCCAGGTTGAGGGGAGCTGCATCTCCCCCCCGGGCTTGGTCTTTTTCAACCAAGACAACTGCAGCGGTAGTTTAAAATGGCCACCCCAAAGAGGAGGACTCAGCTGGATTAAGATTTGTGCAGGAGGGATGAAAGAGATGGATAACATCTGAACTGGGACAACTGGGCAATACAACTAAACAAAAGTACCCCGGGATTAAGGTAACATGGAATTTTTAAGAAAAGTGAGTGGCGAAATTACAAAGGGATAGGAAAAAAAGAAAAAGAAAATATTTTTGACAGGTAAGCAGGGCTTCGAACCAGGAAAGGAAGAAGCTGGAACTAAAGATTTAACTAAATTGGACTAAAATATTTTGGCAATAAACAGGCATAAAATAAAGCTGGATTTAAGATTGTCAAAAAATAATAATAATGAAGTTTACAAATTGGAGACTGGACTGTGCTGGAATATTGAGGTTCGAAAAACCCTAAAAAAAAAATGGCGGAAAAAGGTGAAGACTTTGTATAATGGAGAGTGCCATCTTTTGACAAAAAGTTGAGCTCAAACAAAAAGCAAAACATTCTGTTTCTGAATGAACTTGTGTAGATATAACATTAAAGAAATATTGAAACAAAGTAAGAATCTTAGAAAGTAAAAGCAGAATCAGAATAAAGAAAAAAGCAAGGAAAGACTGACTGTGGGATTGATTGATGTTTTTGGTATAGACCCTGGGCTGGAATAATTGAGAACTTTAAAATTGAAAGAAGGAAAGTAAAAGTGGTTTTTGTGTGGACTTTAACAATCATAAAATATAAGAGTGTGATGATATCTCTTCGGGAATTAAAAATGAACTTAAAAATATGAGAGAATTACTACGGGAAAGAGGCGAATCACTTTGCTCTGTGTTAGAAAAAAATGGAAATGGCGATTGAAGAACAAGAAGAAAGAGCTTCAGAGGAAGAGGAGTCGATTCAAGGAGAAGATATTTTAAATAGACAATTAACACAAAGAACACTACAAAGAAGTGGGGGGAAAAAGAAAGGTTAAAAAGTTGAGATTTAAAAGAAGGCAATCAAAAGGGGGAATACCTGTGAAGTTGGGAAAGGCAGAAAGACCCAGCAGAAAAGGGGAAAGGAAGATATTAAGAAAGAGAGGGATATTAACTGGAATGAGAAAAGATATGGGGAAAAGAGGAGGAGGAGAAGCAGTAAGAAACAGGTGCATGAAATAAAAAAATATGGAAATAGTAAAATGTTGAAAAGAAATTTTTTTTTCAGAGATAATGGTTGATGAATTAAAAAGAGAATTTCAACTGTCTTTTTTCATAGAATAGGTTGTATATTGTGTGGAATGTTTCCTGGGAGTAAATACACATTTTAGATAAGCTGATTGTGCCTTATTATTTTTCTTCAATGCAGGTGTGTTGGGTACAAAGTGCCTTCATTCAAATGGAAGTGACACTCATTTTCCTAACATGAATAAGAGTGATTCAGTTGTGGTTCCATCACTGGACAATAAAGTAGAGCTGACCTCTTGGACAACGAACCAGATGCACCCAAATATGAGTATACTTAGAGGAACTATTCAAGTTGTCTCTGAAACTCCAGCAGTGAAAACTAAT
Source organism: Hydrophis major (assembly GCA_033807585.1). Taxonomy (NCBI): domain Eukaryota; kingdom Metazoa; phylum Chordata; class Lepidosauria; order Squamata; family Elapidae; genus Hydrophis; species Hydrophis major. Next base: position 79,012,381 of record CM066333.1, read on the forward strand.
ATTACAGATGAAAGGATTTTGGCCAATAAAAACTGGTCAATGTCAGAGGAGAAAGTAGAAGAGGAGCTGGGGTCCACTCACCCATCCATCAAAGTCACGACCAAGACATTTTCTGACCCTATGGTGAAACCTACAATACTGCCTGCTGTGCAAGACGTGGGTTTGAGAAAAGGTAAGTTTATATTAATATGGATTCTTAAGTGAGGGCACAAGAAAGCGGTGTGATGATTGGAAACATTCTCACACTTGCAGGTACTATTATAGGTAATCCTCGACTTATAACAGTTCTGTCAGGATTCCAGCAATCGCCCTAATTAAATCACGATTCTTGAGCCAAACTTCAAAAAACTTCAAAGGGTGTAACTGAGGTGACATACTGGCACTGCCCTATATGAAGCCAACTCTGACATACGTAATTTACAGTCACTTGTGAGCCTGTTTGCCCCCTCCTCCCTGGGTGCATCATAAATCAGATTTTCCAATTGAGCCAGTTCACGGGCTGGGTGTCATCATTCACGTCTTCCAATTAAATATATTCACAGGCAAAAACTCTGGTATTTTAGTAACAATCTTTTAAAGACAAGAGTTGGAATGTACTTTTGCTTTCAAACGGCTGTACTGCTCTTCCAGATTTCCTTCCTCTCCCCCACCTTTTTTAATGGCAACTAGTAAAACAGGCATAGGAATGTTTTATGAGTTTGACAAGTTCATTTAATGACCGTTCAAAGTTACAACAGCAGTGAAGAGAAGAGACTTAGGACCGTTTTTCATGCTTAGGACCGTTGCTGCCTCCCCAGGGTCATGTGATTTACATGTAGATGCTTGGCAACGGGTTAATATTTGTGACGGTCGCAGTGTCCCAGGCTCACATGATTGTCTTTTGCGACCTTAACAACTGTGCTACTAATTTAACAACTGCAGTGATTCACAAAACAAACATAGCAAGGAAAGTCGTAAAACGGGGCAAACACACACTTAACAAATTTCTCCCTGAGCAGCATAAATTCTGGGCTTGGTTGTGGTCGTAAATCAAGGACTACTGTACCTATAGAGTGGAGTGGAGTGGAGTGGAGGAGTGGAGTGGAGTGGAGTGGAGTGGAGTGGAGTGGAGTGGAGTGGAGTGGAGTGGAGTGGAGTAGAGTAGAGTAGAGTAGAGTAGAGTAGAGTAGAGTAGAGTAGAGTAGAGTAGAGTAGAATAGAATAGAATAGAATTATTTATTGGCCAAGTGTGATTGGACACAAAGGAATTTATCTTGGTGTAAATACTCTCAGTGTACATAAAAGAAAAGATACATTTGTCAAAAGTCAAGAATCATCAGGTACAACACTTAATGATAGTCATAGGGTACAATCAACAATCAAATCATACTAGGAAACAGTCAATATAAATCATAAGGATACAAGCGACAAAGTTATAGTCACACAGTCACAAGTGGGAGGGGAGGGGTGATAAGGAGTGATGAGAAGATTGATAGTGAACAGCAGTGCAGACTTTGTGAATAGTTGGACAGTGTTGAGGGAATTATTTGTTTAGCAGAGTGATGACGTTCAGGAAAAAATGTCCTTGTGTCTAGCTGTTCTGATGTGCAGTGCTCTATAGCGTTGTTTTGAGTGAAGGAGTTGAAACAGTTTATGTCCAGAATGTGAAGTCCAGAATGTGAACACGGAATGTAAACACTGTGTTTCTCCAACAATACGGCCCCCCCAATAGGAAGACCCAGCATGTTTTCTAGGCATAAAATGAAATTAAGCCCCTCCCCCAAATTTAGGCCTAGTTTAAAACATGTGAAATTGGGAGGGAAGGCATGGGGGGAACTTGCCATTAGAAGTGCCTCGTGGGCAGCTACACCTCACCATCAGCTGCTCCTAACAGCCAATCATGGTGGCACACAGAGGGCTCCCTTACCTGGATCAGTAGGCGGGTGGCGTCAGCGTGGATGTCCAGCAGCGTTTCAGCTGCTTCTCAGGCCTCCATAGCTTCCACAGTTCCCACCGGTGCTGGTGCCTCTCTCGCCAGCGCCATCTCGAACAACAGCATCTGAGTCGCTCCCGCTTTCCCCCCGTCCCTATTAGAACAGGAAAAAAAATTTTTTTTTGAAGTACCTGGGAGTGCCGCGCGCTGCGTTTTTGGTTTAATCCTGAGTGGCTGGGTGGGTGTGAGAAGAGCTGAGCGAGCGTCTCTGCTGCTGCTACCCTTGGTGCTCCAGCCTCGGGCTTTGCAAGTTTGCAAAAGTCCCAGTGCGCAGCCTGTTCCTGCATTCCAAGCGCCCAGGCCGAGCTGCAGCTGTCCCTCTCTCGCCAGCGCCGTCTCCAATAACAGAGGCAGTAGCGGCAGGAACCGTGGAAGCGTTTCAGCCGCTTGTTGGGTGGGGGAGCCACCTCCGTAACTTCCCCGGTTCCCACTGCTGCTGCCACTGTTCTTGCCGCTGGCGAGAAAGGGACAGCTGCAGCTCGGCCTGGGCACTTGGAATGCAGGAATGGGCTGCGCACCGGGACTTTTGCAAACTTGCAGAGCCCGAGACTGGAGCACCAAGGGCAGCAGCAGCAGAGACACTCACTCGGCTCTTCTCACGCCCACCCAGCTGCTCGGGATTAAACCAAAACGCAGTGCGTGGCGCTCCCAGGTACCTCAAAATCTTTTTTTTTCCTGTTGTTACGGGGACGGGGGAAAAGCGGGAGCAACTCAGATGGCGCTGGTGCATGGGGGGGGGTAAGAGAAATTAATTCACCCCCGAAAAGACATCCTAGCCGTTTTTTCGGGGCTCAAAAAAAAATAAGGCCCGGCCTTATTTTGTGAGAAACATGGTATGTAAGTAATTACTTAGCAAAGGTGGTTTCCATAGCATCCCTTTCCTCATTTGAATTAGATAATAACTACTTACTCATGTTGAGTCCCTCACAGCCAGGCACTTAAGTGGTTATTAGGAACATTGTTTATACAAGCAAAGGTGAACTATTGCAGATCCCAACCCAGGGTAACAGCAGACTAAGCTGTTCTATTTTTGGAAAAGTCAACAGCAGAGGTATGCTGTCACTTAGGAAATACCTCTAAGCTTGTTAAAGTACATTAAGCAAGTTGTGCTTGAAGAATGGAGCTATTTCACTTCTTTTTATTCAAGGGACTGGCTTTATTGACCAGAGTCCCAAAATAATTACCGTATATACTCGAGTATAAGTCGACCCAAATATAAGCTGAGGCACCTAATTTAACCACAAAAAACTGGGAAAACTTATTGACTCGAGTATAAGCCGAGGGTGGGAAATGCAGCAGCTACTGGTAAATTTCAAAAAAATAGATACCAATAAAAACTTTCACTAGGACAGTTGAGAATAAGTTTGATGTTCACAATTTCCTCTTTGAAAGAGACCAGTAAATAGGGAACAAGAAGATGAAGAAAAAGAAGTGTGTTTTTTTTCACACTTTTCACACTGCAGTGAACAAAAATGGCATCATAGGAACAGGCTTATTCTCAGTCCAAAGATTTGTTTCTGATTTCTTCCCTGATTTAAGGGAAATTTGGGAAACAATCTCACAATCATGAAAGGTTTAATTGATTCACTAACCCAAAAGATGATGATGATGACAATGGGAGGCAGGAGTCACTCTCTCCCTTGCAAGAAAAAAGCAAGAGCCGTTCTTATGATCTCTCCCCCTCTCTCTCTCTCCCCGTAATACAGTCAAGCCCTTTCCAGCACGCGCGATCTACCTTCGCCACTTTACACCTTGCAAATGCAAAATCCTGGGGTTTTTGCATTTGCAAGGTGCAAAGCGGTGGGGGGGGAGCGGTTGTTTGGAAAATAAGATAATGATCTTAAAGTTTATAATGGAAGGGTGAATAAGAAGACTCTCCCCCCCGCCTTCGCTCTCCCCCGCTCCAAAACAGAGAGCAGGGTCTCGTATCTCGCTACTCCCGGAGTGGGACCTTTTTGGAAGGGGCAGAAAGGAAAGGCAAGGACGCGCCAAGTTTTGAGTTGCTTTGGAAAGCGCCAGAGCCGGAGGACCGCACAAAGAACCCCCACCCCCACCGCTACAGCCTCTCTTCGGGCCCCCGTGGTCGCGTCAGCCTAAGCAGGCAGTGGTTCCGTATGCTGTAAACCACAAACAGCTTCAACGTTAGAAATCCCAGCCTCCGCCCTACTGCGCACCCGTTCTGGACTCCCCAAGTGGGTCCCTTTCAATCGGCGGCTCTTTTTTTTTTTTTTTTCTCCGATCGGCCCCCGCGGCTTTCCAAAGCGCTGGCCGAAGTCAAGAGTTGTTCGCATTTCCTCACGTGAAGTCAGCCCATTTTAGAAACTCGCCCCCGACAATCTGCCCCCTCCACGCACACAGACGGACACACTTTCGTCCCACGCAGTCTGTTCCTCCGGTCGGGCAGATTCTCGAGCTCCGGAGCCGCCTAAAGTTCCCGTCCTCCTCCCTCCTCCTCATTGTTTTGACTACTTTTCCTTTCCTTAAACCCCTCCCCAGAGAACTTGCCGCTTTTGCGGAAGAAGAACTCAAAAGCTCGTTTCTGAGCGAAGGGCAGGCAGACTTTTGGCTAAGCAGCTCTCCTCCTCTCAGTTCCTTTTACCGAGCACTACCCCAAAGCGACGCAAAAACTCGCGAGCGGAGAGTCCCCACCAAGTTCACACTCGCACCTTCGTTTTTTATTCCAAACTCGGGTGGAAGCGCGGGGGTGTGGATGCGGGGTGCGGCGGGGGAGGGGGTGTTGTTGCTCCAAGACCCTCGTTAGGAAAGCGAGCAACTCACTCCTCGCTTCCAGCCAATAAATCTTGCCCGGAGGAGCGGCGACAAACGCTCGAGGAAGCTACTTTGCCTCCTTGCTCTTCCAGCCCTTTAGGACACCTCCTAAAGGAAAGGAGAAAATAAAAGACGGCGGGGAGGGAGGGGGGCACAAAGCAGCCCAAATGCGTTGCAGTGGAAGGAAGGCACGCTGGTGCAAGGAAGGGAGAGAGAGAGAGAGAGACACACACACACACACACACACACACAGCGACAGACAGACAGACAGACAGACAGACACACACTCACTTCACCACTTTGCACCTTGCAAATGCAAAATCCTGGGGTTTTTGCATTTGCAAGGTGCAAAGTGGCGGGGGCAGATCCTGCGTGCTGGAAAGGGCTTGACTGTATTACGGGGAAAGAGAGAGAGATCATAAGAACGGCTCTTGCTTTTTTCTTGCAAGGGAGAGAGTGACTCCTGCCTCCCACTGTCATCAACATCTTCTTCTTTTGTGTTAGTGAATCAATTAATTTGGGAGATGATCTCACTATCAGAAAACAACGCAAGCTGCCACCACCACCTCCTCCTCCCCCTCCTCCCGAGTGGACTGAAAGCAGCTGGAGCTGAGGAAACGAAGCTGAGTAGAGCCGAAGCAACCTCGGCTCACGTTGTTTCTCAGCCTAGAGAAAGGGGAAGGGGGCTCATCTGGACCAAGGGTGAGTCTCCCCCTCAGTTTCCCCTGAAGGAGCTTTTGCCTTCTCCCTACATCTTCCCTCTGTTAAAATCCCCCCTCCACACACACTTATTTTTGGTCGGATAGATTTCGTGTCTGAGCATTCTCACATGGCAGTGGGTCTTCCCCCCAAAAAAAACAGTTTAAAAAAAAAAAAAGAAAAAACAGAAACTTCCGGTTTGCGTGGCTTCGGGGCAGCAGGAATTCGCGACAGCTCGCGATTCCTGCTGTGCTAGCCGTCGAGGTACCCCCGATCCAGATGGGTCAGGGGGATATGGCTGCCCTGTAGGGACAGCTGAAGATAGAGGGGAGTCGGAAAGGGAGGTGGGGGCATCGCAGACCCCCCCTTTCTCCGGGAAAACCCCTTTTTCCCAAGGCGGTGGAGCGGCGGTCAGCAATGGCCGCCACGAAGAAGCCAGCAACCGGGTAAGAACTGTGCTGGAGGAAGTGTGAAGAGTGAAAGTTCTGTCTGAGCCGGGTCAAGTAACACCTTTTAAATTGCCTGGAATTGAGCTGTTTGTTGCTGGAGGATACATTGTATCCCTAAGAAGAGCGAAAAGCGGTGGAGAAGCTGTTAAAGGGAATTTTTTTTTTTTTTTTTTTTACTCTCCCACCCCACGGAAAAAGCAGAAATATTTGGATATATTAGACATTGAAAGTGGATTGTTTTGAAAGCTAAGATAAGAGACAAAGGGATTTTTGGACATTGAAAAATGTGAGAAATTGGAAAATCTCTGCTGGAGGTATGGATTTTTGATTATTAAAATTCTCATTGCAAGTGGGAAAGGAGAAAAAAAAAATTGGAGCAGAAGCTGAAAAAGGAGGAGATTGATTAGAACGTCTTTGTGGATCCCAAAAGAAGATATATGGTAATTGGACCTCTTTGATTAAAAATTAATTCAGAAAGAGAAAGAGAAGAAGGAAGAAAAGTATTAACTTTTGGAACTTTTTTTCTTTTTTTAATTGCTTTTGATTGTCTTTGATTAAAAATTCTTGTGGTTGTTTTGGAAAAAGTTTCCCTTTTCATAATGGCATCGTCTGTGGATGAACTAGAGATTGAATATCAAAAATATAAAAAAGAAGATACTTTGGGCGCTTTGTTTCAATTCTTAGAAATGGCGTTATGTTCCTTTGAAAAGTTGATTACGCAGCAGAAGGACTGGGACAAGGAAGAAGAGGAAGAAGAAGCCATCTTTGATGAACAATGGGTCCCTTCCGGAGAGGAGGAGAAAAAGGATAAGAAAAAGGGGATTTTAAGAATTATAAAAACAACCAAAAGAGAGAAAAATGAGCGAAAAGATGGAGGCAAGGTTAGAAAGCAAAGGAAAAGGAGCAAGAAAAGCGAAGAGAAAAAGCAAAGGGGTAGAAAGGGCAAGGAGAAGAATAAGCAAGAGAGAAAGGGGGGGAGGAGAAGCCTTAATGGGGGGAAGCAAGACCTAAGGAAAAAAAGTTTATTTAGAGACAATGGGTGAATTTAATTTAGATTAAAAGAGGGATTCTGGAGGGTATATAAGAGTGTGTTTTTATATGCATATTTAGAATATAAAATTTATTATGTAATTTTAGAATTTTTTTTTTTTTTTTTTTAAACAGAATCCCAAGAAAGATTGTTATATGTAGTATTTCTAAGTTAGGGTAATGAGTTATAGAAGTTACTCCAATTGGTGTACAGGAGAAGTATAGTAAAAGAAAAAAAAGATGAATGGATAATTGGAAATAGAACAGACAAAGAATGTTATTGAAAATGGTAATAAGATATGGAAGGATATATATGCTTTTTTTTTTGGATTTTGTGTATTGATAAAAGGCAATAAAATTTTAATTAATAAATAATTTGGATGGAAAAGAGAAGTAGGGACAAGATATGAAGTTAATATTATATGAAATATTGATATTATAATCTGGAAGTGTTATGCTTTATTGGTCTATTATTATTATTTTTTCTTAGAAAAGAATTTATAAGCTGCTATGCCTTGATTTTTTGTGCATTGTTTTTATAAAACTGATAAAAATGGTTTTTATATATATATATAAAAAAGAAAATGATAATAAGATTTGGAAGGAGATATGGGTTGAATATGATGTTTGAATTTGTGTCTGTGTAAAGAGTTTTAACCCGGGAACAGACAACCTTCAGAAAAGATCTTTTAGTTTTGTTTATGTTTTGTGTTTGTATGTTTGTGTATTGTGCTTATGGTAAAACTAACAAAATTTGTTTTTTATAAAAAAAAAAAAAAACGAAAGAATCAATAAAACCTTGGAGGAATGCTAGACGAGAATAATTTATACAAGCCAGAAAGAAAAGAATATGATGACTATAAAATGGATAAATATGGAAGAGAAATGAAATTGAATAGGAGTAAAGAGAAAAAATGAGAAACTTGCTGAAAGATGTTTGTGTGTCCATATGGAGATGGGATAAATTGGAATTATGCTGTATAAAAATAATGTTTTGTTTGACTTGTAAGGATTTACAATGTTAAGAGGTTTTATGTGTTTATGTATTTAATGGTTAATGATGTGTTGTTTTATCTTTAAAATTAATAAAAATTTGTTTCAAAAAAAAAAAAAGAAAAAACAATATATCCTCAAGCAAGAACTTTTCTGCTTCCGATTACCCCCATGCTTAAAAGTTGCAAAGGAAACATGGAAACAGGGAAGCGGCTGCCCAGCTTCGGAGCTCCACACCATTTTTTTTTCAGAGGGGAATCTGACTCGAGTATAAGCCGAGGGATTTTTTTTCAGCACCAAAAATGTGCTGAAAAACTCGGCTTATACTCGAGTATATACGGTAGTCTCATTTAACTCTAATTAGAATTAGAATTTTTTATTGGTCAAGTGTGATTGGACACACAAGGAATTTGTCTCCAGTGCATACGCTCTCGGTGTACATTCAAGCAACAAGTGATAAATCATGAGTATCATTAAGTGTTGTACCTATGGTTCTTGATGAATGTCTCTTTTCTTTTATGTATACTGAGAGCATTTGCACCAAGCCAAATTCCTTGTGGGTCCAATCACAATTGGCCAATAAAGAATTCTATTCTATTCTATTCCATTCTATTCTATTCTATTCTATTCTATTCTATTCTATTCTATTCTATTCTATAATCATAAAATACATTCATCATAAATCATAAGATACAACGCTCAGTGATATACATAGGATATCAAATAAGCAAAAAACATAAGACATACTAGAATACTAAATAAAACAATAAAAATCATAAGATATAGTTATAGTCATAAGAAGTTAAGGAAAAAGATAATAGGAAAAACGAGAAAGATACTAGTAATATAGCCCCAGTAGGTAGTTTGACAATGTTATGGGAATCAGTTGTTTAGCAGAGTAATGGCATGGAGAAAAAACTGTCCTTGTGTCTAGGTTTTTTTTGGCATGCAATGCCTTATAGCTTAACTCTAGCATTTATTTATAGCATTTATCTGCTTGGCAAATGCCCTCACATGTTGGCAGATGACACAGAGTGTGTATGGCTGTTGTAAGTATAGATTGTATCTCTGAGGAAGGTCTGTTGTAATTTAGTCAAATAGTCCCGGCAGAATATGTGTAGCTCAGGGATTGAATGGTGAGATTCTTGCGGTTCTCTGCAAGACAAAAGTTTTCTTGCAGACATTTCATATACAACTAGGTATAATTCATTACCTAGAAGGGGATGGAGTTTGCTCCTTGTTTACATACAGTTGGCTTGTGACCCTGGCAACGTTGGTGGGAATGTTCTTGGTAGTTCCTTGGTTAAGTTGGTGTTTACCGAGGTGGTAAGTTCCTTAACTGGAACTATCATTTACTGTTTGTTGTTAATCTCTGCTTATTTAGGTGTTGGTTGCTGGTTGGGAGGTGTGGTGTTTTGATAGTCTCTTCTGAATGGTATGTAGACGTCATTTATTTCTGTGTGCCTGTTTATGGCTGATACATCTGAGTGCCAGGCTTCGAGAGATTCTCTAACGTTTTTGGAGTTAGCTTGGCCTAGAAGGCTCGCTGTTGAAACAATGGTTCAGTTTCTCCATGTGTTGTGCAGATAAGGAGTTTTCATCACGTCCTCTTATGGCTAGTTAGCGTTGATGGATTTGCATTTAACCATGAAATCAGTTTAGTTGACCAGAAACAATCCGTAAGGTTGACCAGGCCACAAAGATTTTTTAGTTTATCTAACACTATTTTCATTTTTAAGATGTAGATTGAGTTCACACGTGGTTCTAATTTAAAACATAAGGAGGAGGGGGGGTTTCTGGTTTCGCGTGGCTTCGGGGCAGCAGGAATTCGCGACAGCTCGCGATTCCTGCTGTGCTCGCCGCCGAGGTACCCCCGATCCAGATGGGTCAGGGGGATATGGCTGCCCTGTAGGGACAGCTGAAGAGAGAGGGGAGTCGGACAGGGGGTTGGGGGTGTCGCAAACCCCCTCCTCCTCCGGAAAAACCCCTTTTTCCCAAGGCGGTGGAGTGGCGGTCAGCAATGGCCGCCACGAAGAAGCCAGCAACCGGGTAAGATTGCGCTGGAGGAAGTAAGAAGAGTGAAAGTGCTGTCTGAGCCGGGTCAAGTAACATCTTGCAAATTGGCTGGAACTGAGCTGTCTGAATTGCTGGAGGATACATTGTATCCCTAAGAAGATCGAAAGCGGCGGAGAAGCTGTTAAAGGGAACTTTTTTTTTTTTTCTTCACTCTCCCACCCCATGGAAACAGCAGATATATTTGGACATATTGGACATTGAAAGTGAATTGTTTTGAGAGTTGAAGCTAAGGGACAAAAGGGTTTTTGGACATTGAAAAACTTAAGAAATTAGAAAACCCTTGTTGGAGGTATGGATTTCTGATTATTTAAAATTGATATTGCAAGTGGGAAGGGAGAGGAAAAAAAATTGGAGCAGAAGCTGAAAAAGGAGGAGATTGCCTAGAATCCCAAAGAAAGGTATATGGTAATTGGACCTCTTTGATTAAACATTAACCCCAGAAAGAGAAAGAGAAGAAGGAAGAAAAGTATTAATTTTTGGAATTTTTTTTTGAATTATTCTTGATTTAAAATATTTGTGGTTGTTTTGGGAAAAGTTTCTTTTTTCATAATGGCATCGCTTGTGGATGAACTAAAGACTGAATATCAAAAATATAAAAAAGAAGATACTTTGGGCACTTTGTTTCAATTCTTAAAAATGGCATTATGTACTTATGAAAAGTTGACTACGCAGCAGAAGGACTGGGACAAAGAAGAAGAGGAAGAAGAAGCCATCTTTGATGAACAATGGGTTCTTTCCGGGGAGGAGGAGAAAAAGGATAAGAAAAAGGGAATTTTAAGAATTATAAAAACAACCAAAGAAGAGAAAAATGAGCGGAAAGGTGGAGGCAAGGTTAGAAGGCAAAGGAAAGGGAGTAAGAAAAGGGAGGAGGAAAGACAAAGGGGTAAAAAGGGCAAGGAGAAGAATAAGCAAGAGAGAAAGGGGGGGAGGAGAAGCCTTAATGGGGGGAAGCAAGAGCTAAAGAAAAAAAGTTTATTCAGAGACAATGGGTGAATTTAATTTAGGATAAAAGAGGGATTCTGGAGGGTACATAAGATTGTGTTTTTTATATGTGTATTTAGAGTATAAAATTCATTGTGTAATTTTAGAATCTTTTAAACAGAATCCCAAGAAAAATTGTTATATGAAGTACTTTTAAGTTAGGGTAATGAGTTATAGACGTTACTCCAATTGGTGTATAGGAGAAGTATAATAAAAGAAAAAAGATGAATGGATAGTTGGAAATAGAACAGACAAAAAATATTATTGAAAATGGTAATAAGATATGAAAGGATATATAAAGGTTTTGTTATGTTTTTTTTTTGGATGTTGTATATTGAAAAAAGGCAAAAAAAAATTTTAATTAATAAGAAATAATTTGGATGAAAAGGAGAAGTAGGGATAAGATATGAAGTTAAATAGACAAAGTATTGATACTATAATTTGGGATTGTTATGTTCTATTGGTTTTCTTCTTTTATTATTTTTTCTTAGAAAAGAACTTATAAGCTGTTATGCCTTGTGCATTGTTTATATAAAATTGATAAAAATGGTTTATATATATAATATAAAAAAGAAAATGATAATAAGATATGGAAGGATATATAAAGTGAATATGATGTTTGAATTTGTGTCTGTGTGAAGAGTTTCAACCCGGGATCAGACAACCTTCAGAAAAGATCTTTTAGTTTTGTTTATGTTTTATTGTGTTCTCTGTAAGATTAATAAAATTTGTTTAAAAAAAAATAAAATAAAACATAAGGAGGAGGTATGTTTGTTTTGGACTTAATGTGTTGCATGAAAAAAAAACCCTATTGTGGTTTGTGAACGATTGTTTGTCACTTGCCGCAGCATATAACTCCAGCCTCTTCCGGCTTATCCAGCAGGCTATGGCATAAAACATGTTTTCCATTTGATCACCTCACCCCCTGCCCCCTCAAAATTAACCTAATACAGTTTGTACCTGACAGAAAATTCATTATGACAAATAATTCTTAGATATTGTTTTGCTAATGTCTGTTGATTCAGTCTTGTATAATTTCAGTTTTACATATAATATGCTTGGCATTCCATTGAGTTACATGTATGGACAATTAAACAACAGATAGTAATTATCTACAATTCCTTACCGCTATACAAAGTTACAGGGTTTTAAAAAATATTTCCAACGCTTTACTCATAATGGCATGAAATGGAACTGAAAACAAAATGTTGACACATTGCACAGTACAATAATATATTTCTTACTTAATTCTCTTCTTCAGTCCTTTCTCCCCGCAGAGCTTCTTTCTTTATGGGAGATTTTATAAAGTAGCAAAATTGGAGAGAGAGAAAGAAAAAAGGAAACAATTAATGAGAATTTCCCCAGACCTTCTGAAATGGCTCTCTGTATTACTTCAAGATGTTTTTTTATGGGTTTAGAGCAGTTCTGTGTAGGCAGTACTGTCAGGGGTGGAATTTGAAAATTTTAGCCCGGTTGCTGGGTGGGTAGGCATGGCCATGGTAAGCGTGGCCTAGTCGCCCTCCTGCACCATGGCGGAGGGGGTGTTTTTGCTCTTCCTGGGCTCTGGAGGCGTTCCTTGAGCCTCTGGGAGGGTGAAATCGCCCTCCCTGGGCTCCGGAGGCTCTCTGGAAGCCGGAAACAGGCCCATTTCTGGCCTTCCCGAACTTTCGGGAGGCCCGTTTTTTGTCCTCCCTGGGCCTCTGCATGCACCTTGCACTTACCTGCATCCAAAACGGGCCACTGTCTTTAGGTGAGATAAAAGTCCTCAAAGACAGTGGCCCCCAACCTTTTTTTGTGCCACGGCCCGGTACCGGCATCACAAAATGATCCGCGGCCTGGTGCCGGCATCAGCACGCATGGCAAGGCAAGCCGAGTGACCGGTCAGCCAGCCGTCCCCCGCTTCTCCCCGCCACCTTCAACTCCTCTTTTGTAACTTTGTCGATGGGCTTCGGGACGGTTGCTCGGCTCGCCTTGCCTTGGGTGCTGAAAGAATCCTCGCGCCTTAGTTTTGTTCTAAGCCGTCCTCCCTTTGATGAAACTAAGGTGCAAGGATTCCTTCAGGACCCAAATGCCGCTTTCCAACTGGAAAAGCTCACTGGAAGCACTTTCTCATCAAAACAAGATGGCGGCACCCAGCAAACTGGCGGCCCGGTAGAAAATGTTCCACAGACCGGTACTGGTCCGGGGCCTGGTGATTGGAGACCCCTGCTCAAAGAGACCTCAAAGGGTAAACCTCACTGAATACAATGGGACCGTCAAGTTTGTAACTAAATTTGCATTGAATTGTGCAGATAATAGCTACAAGGACAAGTAAAAGTACATACAAACATCATCCTAGTCAGTGTAATAATTCTGAAGGTCATTATAACTGCTAATGTGCATTTACAACAATTAGCTACATTGACCATTCTAATCCTGGAATAAGGAAATAGTGTTTAGCAGAGCCTCTAAGCATACTTAAGCTGTGTTTTATGTTGCTTGATAATTTATTCAGTAATATGCAAAAAAAATTAAGATCAACAAATGCTGATCATTGGCTAGAAATTTTGGAACACATAGATATTTGAAATGACTTGTGGCAACTGGGAGGTTGTAGAGTTAGAAATTGCTTACATAGGAGAAAGCATCTGCAGGAGTAGCTACTAAGACAGCTATAAATATTCACGATGGTCCATAAATAATACATTTACTGTCGTGTCCGCAAAAAGACGCCAGGAGTCGGTGACTACGTTTCAAGCTCTTTATTTAACAGTTGTGAACCGAACCGGCGAAAAGGAAAAAGCCCGCGGCTTTTATCCTTTTCGCTGCGGCGGCCGCGGCCAATGGCAGCGATTCAAGTCTCCCGCTCTTGGAGTGAGCCAATCGCGGGAGACTTCAAACGGGCCAATCGGCGCGGCTCGCCTGGCCAATCAGAAATCCCCGCGCTTTAGCCAATCAAAGCGCGGGGATTTCGAGTATGTAAATTAAGGACAGAACACCCCTCCCCTCTTGGTATAGTCCTTACGTTGCGTAGTCACGTAGGTAGGCGGGGCTCCGTCTAGTCCTACTTGATCTGCGCAACTCAGTTGCAAGCTGGATTTCGGCCGGAGCGGTCGAGTTTTTGGCCGCTCCCTCTTCTGTGCGAACCGGTTGGATGATCGGGCCGGTTCTTTCTCCGTGGCTCCCACCTGGGCCTTCCGGGTTGGTTGAGCTACGGGTCTCGCCGCTCCCGCTTGGTCTTTCCGAGTCGGTTGAGCTGGCTTGGTGTTTCTTTTCCGGTGGGGGATCGCGATGGCTGCGTTCCGGTAAGTACTGCTGGTTTATTTTCTCTTGCGTTTGTTTATTCGGGTATTCCCTCCCCCCTTGGTTTGTTTCTTGGGGGGTGAATTCTGTTGCCGACCGTGACCTGAGTTGGTCAATGTGTCGCTTCCAGGCTCGCCCATCTGTGGTTTGGAGCCGGTATGAGCGCGGGCCTGTGATTTGGGTGATGACGGCTGGGATCCATAGGGGGTCCCCCGTCAGGTTTTTCGCGTACACTAAGTCGCCGGGTGTGAATGTTCGGTATTTTGTACTTGAGTCTGGGGGCCGCTCCGGGTGATATGTTGGGTGTAACCTGTCGAGTGGGGACCTCAGCTTCCTACCCATTAGTAACTCGGCTGGGCTTTTGTTGGTAGTGGTGTTCGGGGTGATGTGTTGTATAAAGAGGAGTTTATTGATTTTGTCGTTGATCTCCCCGTGGTCCATTTTCCGGATGGTTTTTTTGGTAAATTGTACCATCCGTTCCGCCCTACCGTTCGCCGCCGGATGCGCCGGTGCTGTTAATGCGTGGCGGATGCCCCTCTCCGCCAGGAATTTCTCGAAGTCGAGGGAAGTAAACTGGGGCCCATTGTCGGAGACGACGACGTCTGGGAGGCCGTGTGTTGCAAAGAGTTTGCAAAGTTCTTTGATTACGGCCTCCGTGGTAGTAGATTTCATGTCGCTTACCTCCAACCAGTTGGAGTAAGCGTCAACTGTTATTAGAAAGGTATGCCCATTCGTGGGACCGGCAAAGTCTAAATGGATTCTGGACCAGGGCCCCCTTGGTGTTTCCCACTCCAGGATGGGTGCTGCGGGTGGGCTGGGTCTGGTCTCCTGGCATCATTGGCACCTGGCTACCCATGCCTCTATCTGCTTGTCCATCCCTGGCCACCAAGCGTAACTCCTGGCCAGGGCTTTAGTCCTGACGATGCCAGGATGCCCCTCATGCAACATCTCTAAAACCTTCCCTTGCAGCCTGTCCGGGATGACCACCCTGTCACCCCATAAGATACACCCCTTAAGCAGCGAGAGTTCGGTCTGGCGATTTCTGAATGTCTTAACGGATTCGTCATTGTCCCTTTCAGGCCAACCTTTTTCCACCCAATGTAAAATCCGCGCCAGACGCCTGTCTTTAATGGTTTCCCGGGCAATGTCTGACGCGGTAATGGGTAGGTTGGGCAGGTTTTCGATGTTAAGGGTGTTTGTCGTTGGTGCTGGGTCAGGATCAGAGTCTGGTAAAGGCGAGCGGCTTAAAGCGTCCGCGTGCGAAATTTTCTTACCCGGCTTGTGTATCAGTTCGTAGCTGTAGGCTGCCAGGAACTCGGACCACCTTGTCATCCGGGGCGACAAAATGTTCGGGGTGGCTCGATTACCTGCAAGGATGCCCAGCAACGGCTTATGGTCTGTCACGATGATGAAAGGGCGGCCGTAAAGGTATTCGTGGAACCGCTTAACGACGGCAACTATAGCCAAGGCTTCTTTGTCCAGCTGGCTATAGTTCCGCTCCGGTTTGGTTAGAGTCCTGGAAAAGAACGCGATGGGTGTTTCTCTTTTGTCGGGGAGGGTATGGCTGAGGACAGCGCCGACGCCGAAAGGTGATGCGTCGCAAGTGACGGCCAGGGGCAAGGTTTCGCTGAATTGGATCAGGACGGCGTCGAAGGTGAGGAGGTCTTTAGTTTTTTGGAAGGCGGCTTGCTCCCGTCTCCCCCAAGTCCAGGTTGCCGCCTTATCCAGGAGCCTATGCAAAGGCTCCGCCGCCGTTGCCTTTTGGGGTAGGAAAACATTATAAAAGTTCAGCAACCCCAAGAAAGCCTGTAGTTCAGTCTTAGACCTAGGGGTGGGGGCCTCTTTGATAGATTTCACTTTTTTAATTGTAGGGTGAATGCCATGCCGGTCTAGAAGGTAGCCCAAAAATTCCACTCGCTCCGTGCACAGTTGGCATTTTTCCCGTTTTACTTTAAGTCCCGTTACTTTAAATTTTGTTAAGACCTCTCTGAGTCGGTTTTCTAATTCGGCTTCGTTTGGCGCCGCCACTAACACGTCATCGAAATAGGGCACCACCCCCTTGATGCCCTGCAGCAAACGTTCCATCAGGCTCTGAAAGATGCCTGGTGCCACGCTGACTCCGAACTGGAGTCGGTTGCACTTGAAGGCCCCCCGATGGGTAACGATGGTCTGGGCTTCCGCTGTTTTTTCGTCGACCGGCAACTGTTGGTATGCCTGGGCGAGATCGAGCTTGGCAAAGACCCTGCCCCCTCCCAGTGAGTGCAGTAGGTGTTGCACGATTGGGACGGGGTAGGCGCTTTGTTGCAATGCGCCATTTAGGGTGGCCTTATAGTCCCCACAAATTCTCACGGACCCGTCTGGCTTGACCGGGGTCACTATAGGGGTCTCCCATCGGGCATGGTCTATCGGCTGCAACACCCCCTGTTCAACGAGCTTGTTGATCTGCTCGTCAATCTTAGGTTTTAGGGCGAATGGTACCCGCCTAGGTTTTAGCCGCTTGGGGGGAACCCTAGGGTCTAGGTCAAATGAGATAAGGGGCCCCTGGTACTTGCCCAGGCTTCCGTCGAAGACCTCCCAGAACTCCTGGGCTAGCCGCTGTTCCCAGCCGTCGTCGGCGACGTGGTTGACTCCCGTTAGCGCGATGTCAAGCGGGGCGAACCATTGTAGGCCCAGCAGGCTTGGGCGGTTGCGATCGACGATTGTGAGTGGGAGTTGTTCGGTGCGGCCCTTATAAGTCACATTAAAGTTCTTGGTGCCCACTACCGGGACGCGGTTCCCCTGGTAGTCTTTTATAATAAGTCTTTGGGCATTTATATTCCTCTTATGGAGGGTGGGCACTAACCGTTTTATCTCGTGCCATGCAATCATGGAGAGGTAGGACCCGGAGTCCACCTCCATCTTGCATGGTTGGCCTTCAATATGGACTTCTACGTGTACCTTTCTGGCGCCGTCGGAGATGGCGTGGCCGATGGTTACTGTCTGGTGGGTTTCTTCCTTGCGCCGACTGTCGCCGCCTCTTGAGGGTCGCTGGAATCGGTCCCACCGGCCGTCCGATTGGCGATCTCTGGTCCTGGGCGGGGGGCTTTCTTTTTTACGATCGTGTTGGTCCCATCTGGGTGGACTGCGAGTCTTCTTTTGGCGGCAAACCCGAGCGATGTGTCCCCTTTTTTCACAATGCCGACAGATAGAGTCAAAAAATCGGCATTCTGATCTGGGGTGGTCGCCGCCGCAACCGGCACAGTTGGTCCTCGACCTACGACCTCTTCGGTTCCGTTGGTCGCCGCGCCCCGTCTGCACGCGATGTATGTCCTCCTCGTCTTCTGACGTGCTGGATGCAGACTGGAATTCTCCGTAGTGTGCGGTTGATTCGTTTTTTGGGTCGGCCGACCTTGCCGGGTTGTTGTTTCCGCCCTTCGCGTCTGATTTTCGCATGCTGTCAGCGGAAGTGCGGGTTGCTTCTGCGGCTGCGGCTGCGGTGAGGGCGTCTGCTAGGCTGATGTCGCCCTTAGCCATAAGCCGGCTCTGGAGTGCAGGGTCCCACAGGCCGAGTACGAATCGGTCTCTTAGGAGGCTGTTCAGACCTTCAAATTCGCAGAGTCCTCCTAGGCGCCGCAGCTCGGCGATGAAATCGCTCAGTTTTTCGCCCGGTTTCTGGTCCCGCCGGTAAAATTCGTTGCGCCGGATCAGGATGGGGACCTCGGGGGCGTAATGGCGCCGCAGGATAGGTTCGAGGACGTCCCAGTCCATGGCGGTTGCGTCGGCCGGCTTGGCCAATGCTTTGGCCATCTGGAAAACTTCGGTTCCGCAATGGGTGAGGAAAACGGCGCGTTTTAGCGGGCCCGGGGCATCCTTCATTCCGGTGCACTCGAGGTACATGCGGAAACGGTCTGAGAACGATTCCCAGTCCTCGGTGGCGGGGTTGAAGGGGGCGGGCGGTGCGATTTTCGCCATCTCCGTGCTGAAACTGGCTCTTGTTGGAGACGGGGTTCGGTTCAGGGTCGGGATCCCATCCTCGTCGCCAGTGTCGTGTCCGCAAAAAGACGCCAGGAGTCGGTGACTACGTTTCAAGCTCTTTATTTAACAGTTGTGAACCGAACCGGCGAAAAGGAAAAAGCCCGCGGCTTTTATCCTTTTCGCTGCGGCGGCCGCGGCCAATGGCAGCGATTCAAGTCTCCCGCTCTTGGAGTGAGCCAATCGCGGGAGACTTCAAACGGGCCAATCGGCGCGGCTCGCCTGGCCAATCAGAAATCCCCGCGCTTTAGCCAATCAAAGCGCGGGGATTTCGAGTATGTAAATTAAGGACAGAACATTTACAGTAAATGATTTTTTTGTTCTGGGTTGAAAGGTTTAGCTACTTAGAGAATAGTTAACTTCTTTTGGCACAATATTAAACAAAGTAAAAGACCTCATGGCAATTTTTTTTTCCCATTTAGAATGTTTCTGTTTTCTTTTGCTCCGACTGGGATGAAAGAAGTCCTAGAGGGAAGATTATCCAGTTCTGCTTGAACTTTTATAGTGGATATTGATTTGATTAAACTGAGTTATGAACTCACACTGTACCAAACAGTTTCCTTCTGCAGACTTTATTTTTCATGTACGAAAAGTGTTAAATATTTTGTTTTTTTTAAATTTTTTTCTTTCTTCCAGCAAGATAGACATCTGGTAGAAATACTATATTCACTGCAGTGATTCCAATATGAAGAGGCACATTTGTCTAAGTAGTTTACTGACAGGAAAAAGATAAAACTAAAATTCTCACTTGACAATAACAATCTATATGTCTGAAACTATATTCTGGGCAATCAAAATATAAAAAGCACACTGGAAAATATATTTCTTAAATAACATTATCACATTAAAACAATTCATAAACAAAGCATATATTGAATATGATCTCATTATATTTATAGAACCAGATTTTAGATGGTTACCTTTAGAAATTACAGCTGTTGAGTTTTATTACTGTAATGTTTCCCTGTGTCTATAAGGGCTATTTTCCAAGATTATGGCTAGAAGTACATTAGATATCTTCTCCCTTATTTAAGGAAGAGGTAATAACAAACTTGCAGATTTATGGAACATTCAGCAGTATATTATTCTGTATATATTCTGCAATGTATGCTGTAATACATTGAGAACTCATTGACTCGTGATATCTTGATCTACTTGGCAGAGTTATAAAATATAGTAGCATTATTGTTTTTAACAAGCTAACTGAAATGTTTATGTAAATAAAGATTTTTTTCAATCCAGGCTGTAGGGTGTGCTGCAGATTATCACCCGCAAGGCAGAGATGGTATTCAGCAGGTTCTGGCCAGTTCTGGAGAACTGGCAGCGGACATTTTGAGTAATTCGGAGAACTGGCAAATACCACCTCTAACTGGTCCCGCCCCCATCTATTCTCCGCCTCCCATTGGATCCCAGCTCAATAGGTCTCAATGTCTGGATCTTCTTTGGTTGCCCTGCACAGGAGAACGGAGCTGGAAAGCAGATTAGTGGGGTGGGGAGGGAATGGGGATTTTGCAGTATCCTTCCCCCAGGAGCGGGGTAGGAATGGAGATTTTACAGCATCCTTCCCATGCCACACCCACCAACCCATGCCCACAGAACCAATAGTAAAAATGTTTGAATCCCACCACTGCCACAAGGGGACCAGGTGAGGAGGACCTGTCAGGTACCTGTTGCAGCAGAATAGCAGTTGGAAAGGACCTTGGAGTCTTATAAATCCAACCTCCTGCTCATGTAGCAGATCCTATGCCATTCCAGACAAGGGGTTGTCCTGTCTCTTCTTAAAAACCTCCAGTGATGAAGCACACATCTTCGGGAGGCAGGCTGTGCCACTGATTAATTGTTCTCACTGACGAGAACGTTCTCCTTAATTCTAGGTTGGATCTCTCTTTTCTGCCCATCATTTCTTGTCTTGCTCTCAGATGCTTTGAAGAATAGGTTGATCCAGTCTTCTTTGTGGCAACCCCTCAAACATTGGAAGATTGCTATCATGTCACCCCTGCTCCTTCTCTTTGTTAGACTAGACATACTATTTATCGTATGCTTTAGCCTCCAGTCCCCTAATTATCTTAGTTGCTATCCTCCGCACCCTTTTTAGAGTCTCGGCATCTTTTTTATATTTTGGATCAAACTGGATGCAGTATTCCAAGTGTGTATAGTGTAAAGCAATACTAACATCTCACATGATTTTTATACAATCGCTTCTGTTGTTGCAGCCTAGGACTGCATTGGTCTTTTCGACAGCTGCAGCACACTGCTGGTGCATATTTAAGTGGTTGTCCACTGGGAAAACTAGATCCCTCTCATAGTTACTGCTGTTGGAAGAGGTATCATCTCCTATATAGAGTAGAGTAGGGTAGAGTAGAATAAAGAAGAGTATCAATGGAATGGGGTGGGATAGGATAGGATAGAGATAGGAATAGAATAGGAACAGAATTCTTTATCGGTCATGTGTGATTGGACATACAAGGAATTTGTCTCCGGTTCATAAGCTCTCAGTGTACATACAAGCAACAAGTGACAAATCATGATCATAGTCATCATAAAAATACATTAATCATAAATCATGAGATGCAACACTCAGTAACAGTCATAGGATACTAAATAAGCAACAATAAATCATAACAATCACAACATAAGCAACAATAATTCAACATAAATCATACTAGGATACCAAATAAAACAATATAAATAGTAAAATACAAGCAACAAAGTTATAGTCATAAGATAAGAAATAGGTAACAGAAAAGTTGAGAGGGATAATAGTAATACAACCCTTTTACATAGTTTGACAGTGTTGTGGGGAATTATTTAGCAGAGTGACAGCATGTGGGGAAAAACTGTCCTTATATCTAATTGTTTTGGTGTGCAGTGCCCTATAACATTGTCTTGAGGGAAGAAATTGAAACAGTTTGTTATATTTCTTGGCACTTGATTTTTCTGTATTTTCCCACCCCTGGAATTGTATTTTGTTGGATAGCACCAAGTATTCAAATCTGTCAACATCCTTCTGGAACTTGAGCCTTTCTTTTAAAGTGTTGCCTATTCCCCCCCAGCTTGGTGTCACTTGAAAATGTGATGAATTCCCCTTTTGTCCCCTCATCTAGTAATTGTCTGTGTGTGTCTTGAGTTCACAAGATGGCTTTACAGTTTTCCAAAATCATACAAGGGAAAAATCTCCTGAATTTAGATTCTCAAATTCGATAATCCAAATGCTTTGTGTTCCTTGACCTTCTAGCCCTTCTGGATAAAGGACCCTAAGTAAATTTATTAGAAATGTATTATTAAGCAATGAGTGGAGGAAGGTTTATAGAACAATGTGCAGTCCCTGAATTTAAACTTTAAAGCGTATTACACATAAAATAAGCATCTAAATATCTCCATAGAATAACACGGTTAAGATAAATGTTATCCATTTGTTAATGCAAAACAACCTTAAAGCAGTCTATTAAAAAAAAAAAAAACTACATGCAAACTTGTACATAAATGATGGAATGTGAGGAAGAGGAGAGGAAGAACAGATATAAAAATTACCATATTTTTTGCACTAGAAGACACTCCAGACCATAAGATGTGCTTAGCTTTGGGGGAGGAAAACAAGAAAACAAATCTGCCTCTGGCTCTCAACAATTTGCCTCCTTACAGCAAACAGCCTGGTCAGCTGCAGCATAGCTTGGTTTAGCACGACAGCTGATTGGCGGTTGGATCAGCCTCCTGGAATACCACCAGTCAGCTTTTCCAGGCTGCAGGGATTGCTGCTGCCGATCGCCGCCGCCGATCATCGCCTCCATGGGCCCCATTTTTGGCCTCCGCACATCCTGTTTTTGGCTTCGGCACGTCTCGTTTTTCACCTCCATGTGCCCCATTTTCGGCCTATCTGCATTCTGTTTTCGGCCTGTTCTAGGCTGCCTGGAATGGGCCAAAAACGGGAGGCGTGGAAGCGGAAAATGGGGCATGCAGAGGTTGAAAATGGGACATGCAAAGGGCGAAAATGGAATGGGCAACGGCAATGGCGGCGATGGGTGGTGGCGATCCCCGCAGCCTGGAGCAGCTGATCAGCGGTATTCCAGGAGGCTGATCCAACCACCAATCAGCTGCTCATGCTAAATCAGGCCATGCTGAAACTGACCAGGCTGTTTGCTGCAAGGAGGCAAATTGCTGGGAGGCAGAAGCCAAAGGATGGGCACTGGCGTGTGGGGGTGGCTTCGGCAACATTCGCTCCATAAGACGCACAGACATTTCCACACACTTTTTTGGGGGGGGGAGTTGGAAGTGCGTCTTATGGCGCGAAAAATACGGTAGTAGTTTATTTAAAACACCTCACCCTAAATAAGGTTTAAAAAACTCTTGCAAGTATCAAATGTTTCTAGTTAAACCAAAACTTCAATCTTTTATAACTTATTAAAGGACAATTAAATTTAACAGGACTTTATTTTCTGAGTCGAAATGGATAGAACTGTACAAGAATTCGTTATTGTTTTTTGTTGAGTTTTGAACTAGAGTTTCCAGGGCAAGGGGAAAGGGGCGTAATCCCCTTTCTAAGGAGAAGGATAGTATCAGTATTTATTTAATAAAATTAACATACTTAAGATGAATGCTTCATCTATTTTGAATGAGCTAGTGACTTTTTGCTTTTAGTAGACCCTTGCTCTTCGTATTTATCACAAATACATTTTTATTTTGCAGGTTTGTGCATAAACATCAACTACAGCCAATGTGAAATGTTGCCATATAACCAGACTACTCTAAGATCACTTCTTTCCATTGTGAGAAGCATTGAAATGGAAAAATTACTCAAGTTTTTTGGTTATCTCAACCGCCTTGGCTGCTATCAACACATTATGCTGTTTGGATGTAGTCTTGCTCTTCCTCAGTGCATCAGTGATGGTGTCAACAGGTATTTGGGAAGCAAAGCTAGTTAGTGATTAAAGATGAATTATGGCAGTGTAGTAAGTGTTAACTTTTACAATCTCTGGGAAGAAACTCACAGCTTATGTTTATACCAGATTATCTCAAAAAAAAAACCTCCCAAAAACACCCCAGCTGCAGGGAGTATATATAGTACAGAAATCAGCAAAGTTCAACTTTCCTTATTGGCCAGACAAAATTAATTCTTTTATAAATACAGTAGCCTGGTTTTTTAAAAAATGAATTTCATTATTCAAAGACGTGTGGAGTGGAGCGTGCTCTTCAGATAATCAGAATTTAAGTTAGAAAATGGAGATTAAGCAAATGTGACTTAAACATTTTTCTTCTAAATCTCTTGTTACAAAAGTTGAGGTATTTTACAACTTTTTTTAAAAAAACTAGTTGATAAATATTTTATGTCTGATTTGATATTGGTTATCTGCTAATTGACTACAATATTCAGAATGCGAATAGCTAATAGTGACGAATAGAATTGAATGTTAGAGAAAGTATATCACAGACAACTTACACCCATTCTTTCATCTCATAACTTTGATATATTTGGGTTTATGCTTTCCAACGCAAAGGAACAAGGATTTTACTGAGCCTTCCATATATTAAGATTTACATTTAATATTGTTTTAGCACAGGGGTGTCAAACTTGATTTCATTGAGGGCCGCATCAGGGTTGTGTTTGACCTTGGGGAGGCTGGGATGTGTGGCTGGGGCAGGGGCATGGCTAGCTCAATGTCACTTGTGTCAGGAATGCCTACGGTGGCCCGCGAGGGTCTGGGGGATCCTTCTGAAGCCCTCTGCCAGCAAAACTGGAGCTCGGGAGGGCCACCTGTGGCCCTTCCGATTTCCGTTTTTGCTGGCAGAGGTCCCGCTGGCAGGTTCTTTGCTGTTTCCAGGCCGGTCCCATGGGCCAGATCTAAGCACTCCATGGGCTAGAACCGGCCCTCAGGCCTGGAGTGTCAAAACCCTGTTTTAGTATTTACAAAATTAGGCTAGAAGCATTTCAAACGGAGATCAAGCAACGAAGCAGAACTATGGTCAGCATTGACAGTAGGAAGTTTCCTTGGCACAATGTTCTACAGATGTTTTGGGACCATTCCAAAATTCCTAAGAATTAACAGTCAAAGGAAGCTTATTATCATTTTTATAATACACATGGAGCATATTATACTGGGAAAGATTGATAGGTAGCACATGAAAAATCTTAACATCTGCTAAACTGATAAAAAAACCAGATTTTTCTTAAAAGATATATTGACCACACTCCAAAGAATTATGCTTATCAACCATCTTAATCACTACCAGCAACCATGTAACAAGTCTGTACATGCTCAGAATTAATCAAAGGATTACTCTTTTACTTCAGTAATGATAAAGCATAATAAAAATGTATTTTTTTAAGATAAAGGAGACACCCACTGCTTGTTACTACTTGTTACTGTGGAATATCAGAACCATGATTTTAAAGTTATAAAAAAAATGGTGTTGAAGTGACAAGTGAGGATCCACATCAAGAATAAAGTTATTAAAAGCTTCTTAAAGTGCCTGGGGATTAGGATATGTGTCAGATAAAGAGTAGAAGTTGAGTGATAAGGGCTGCTGTCAAGGAAGCATTGTATGTGAAATGGGGAACTGGTTCCCACAGATACAGGAGTCTGCGGAAAAAATATTGCTTCTAACTATAATTGTCAAGAATTAATTAACATACACATGTTGAAAAAAAATCAAAACATACATTAGTATGAGCAATTTAATTCTTTAAAGGTTTCTTATGTTATTACTGATGAGTTTCTTGTGGCAATGGATGGAAACTGATCAAGGAGAGAACCAAGAATAATTAAGAAGAAAAGTTTCCTTTGCCAAGCTTGATGGAGTTTATGAAGCAACAGTTGGAAGAGATTTTTCCAGTGCCATTTTACCTACAGTCCTGATATTCTCTTGAGATTTTCAGTCTATGTGTTACTATTGGATATCCTAGAAGATACCAAGAAAATGAGGAGTTCTGGTCTACTACTCCTTGGACAGTACAACTAACTGGTTGATTTCATACTGGGCACTGTACTAACAGAATTCTTTTTCTGTCCTGTATATCTACTCAACTGAGTATCTGATTTCTAGCTGATCTAGAAAATTCTTGGGTTAACTCTTAATTAGTGAAACATTTGAGAAAGCAGGAGGGGTCAACCTATTCTCCAGAGCAGGAGTTGCCAGCCTTTTGGACCTCAGGGACTACTAAACTCATAATTTTAAATCCCGCGGACCAGAGACCCTGAGAACCTCCCAAAAAAAGTCTGCAGGAAAATTCCCCATCCCGTTTTCCTACCGATTGATCATTCTTTATTTGGGATCGCAGGATACTGTCTCCAGCTCCATTCTCAGGGAGAGAAAGAGAGAGACTTTTGGTTTCATGCAAAGAAAGCAGCAGAAGTAGCAGAAGTCTTTCTTTCTCTCCCCCAAACTCTGCCAGAAATGAGTCTTTGCTGGCGCAGCCTCTTGGAGCAGGAGGCCTTGCAGGGTCCCAAAGACTCATTTCTGGTGGAGTTTGGGGGAGAGAAAGAAAGACTTTTGCTGCTTTCCTTGAGTGCAGCCAAAAGCAGAAGAAGAAAGAAGCGGAAAGAAGCAGCCCGGTGGCCAGGTGAGGCATGTGGGGCAAGTCCCCCCCCTTTCCCTCTTCCCCTCACTTCCTTGTTGTTCGCAATGCAAGTGATGCAAGCCTTGTATTCCCGTGTGTTCTGTCCTTCATTAACATACTCGAGATCCCTGCGCTTTGATTGGCCAAAGCGTGGGGCTCTCCGATTGGTCAGGCGAGCCGCGCCGATTGGCTCGCTAAGAATCTCCCGCGATTGGTCCATTCAGACCGCGGGAGATTCAAAGCGGTGCCATTGGCCGCGGCCGCTGCGGCGAAAGGAATAAAAGCCGCGGGCTTTTTTCCTTTCGCCAGTTCGGTTCCAACTTGCCAATAAAGAGCTTTTGTACTAAGTCACCGACTCCTGGCATCATTTCGCGGACACAACACCGTGGGCCATGTGGGAGGTGCTGCCTTGTGTTTCCGCGCAGCCTGGATTAATTGTTTGGGGGGGGGTGATTTGGGGATGACATTTCTCTGCGGACCACTAACATTTTCTCATGGACTATCAGTGGTCCTCACCCACTGGTTGGCGACCACTGCTTCAGAGCACTGGTAGGCAGAACAAGAAGCAATAGATGGAAACTGATCAAGGAGAGAACCAAGAGGAACTAAGAAGAAATTTCTTGGCAGGTAGAAGAATTAATCAGTGGAAGTTTGCCTCCAGAAGATGTGAGCGCTTCAACGCTGGAGGTTTTTAAGAAGAGATTGGATAATCATTTGTCTGAAATGTTACAGGGTTTCCTGCTTCAGCAAGGGGTTGGACTGGAATATCTTCCAAGTCCCACTCTGTTATTCTATTATTTATGGATGTAGGTTTAACTGGGAAGTAAAAACTCAGAGCTAGAGAAGATGCTTGCAAGCATATTTCCATACAAAAGCACTTTGTATGGCTATAATCTACTCTAGAGCTGACTAAAGGTTCCTTCCTCACCTTTTTATTCCCATATTCAGGTATGCACATTTAAATCCTTATCAGGGGAAAAAGTCATGGCAGACCCTTGCAATTCTTACTTCCTGGTCTGTAAAATCTTAACTAGGATAAGATAGAAAATACCTATTTCTCCATTCCTTGACCAGATTTCTTGTCGGCGACTGCCATTTTCGCATTCAATGGACTACTACAGCCCTCAATGTATAACCACAATTGAACCTCAAATTTCTCTTGCTAAGTGAAGTGAATTATGCCCCATTTTGCAACCTATGTAGTCACAGCTGTTTAAGTGAATCACTGCAGTTGTTACATTAGAGACTTGGTTGCTAAGGGAATTTGGCCTCTCCATTGACTGTGCTTGTCAGATGGTGATCACATAACTCCCGGGACACTGCAGCCGTCATAAATATGAGTCAGTTGCCAAGGGCCTGAGTTTCGATCACACAATCATGGGGATGCTGCAGTGGTTCTTTGATTGTTTTTCAATCAAAAGTGTTTGGCTCTGTAACTTCAAACAGTGACTAAATGAACTAGCTAAAACTAAAACTAGCTAAAAGGACTAGCTGTAATTGGCTTCAATTTTGTAGCAATAATGAAGCAATACCCCTGGGTTGCCTGAATTGGGAGAACTGTTCTGACCAAGGCTTCCTGAGGCTGTAATTAAGCACACACTTAGTTAAAACAACTCTTGTTTTATTTCAACGCTGGGAATTATGTTCATTCACAGCCTGTATTGAGTCCCAAACAGTTCCTTGAGATAAGCACCCACCTTTCTCTCCTTTGAATTGCTGCCAACAACAAAAGTGCCGAATGAACTATAAAAAACCAACTGAAGTACAAAGTCCACACAGACTTCAAGGCTTAATCTGAACAGAACGAACAACTTTGCTTCCTGTAAAGATTTCATCACCTTTGCCTGTCCTTTATCCCTTAGGGGAGGGGCAATCACCTCCAAGCCTTACTCCCAAGTCGCCCTTTTTGCCTCAGCTGCTCTTGCCTTCTAGCAGCTCTGCGCACATGCGCACTGGGAACAGGCTCCCCTGGGTCCTCTGCCTTGCTGCTGCCAGACTCCAGAGGCTCTGGAGTCAACCCATAACTCCCAGATGGTCCTGGCTCCATCTTTGCATTGGACGCAGAACTCCTGTCCAAGTCCTCTCCAGACTCCCGCACTGGTCCCCGTTCTTCCCCACTGTCCAATTCTCTGCCATCTTCACAAGCTACCAGCAAATGACAACAGGATGAGAGTGAACAACATCCTTGTGTTTATATTTCTGAATCACCAGCTGCTGATTCCTTGCATTTTCCTATCATTGTGCTAGCACAGTTCCTCTGCATAAAGGCAATTGACTACCCAATTGAGATTAAACAAAGCAAAACAAACTTCATTCACATAGCTTTGTCTCCCACAAAAGCAAAATCACTGTGCGAAACACTTTTCTATGGATCACGTTCACAGATTTTGAAGCAGTACTGTAACATTTGGGACTGGTGGCTGTTTCAGAAAATGCTAATTTCTGGGGAGGAATAGCAGCATTCTTTGATATGATGGTGGAATTTCTCTGGAGCTGGAAGCTAAAATAGCAAGCAACAAAATAGAGTTGTGTATTTCTTCAGTTTTGTGCGAATGATCTCCTGACAAGAAATTAAAGGAAAACAAAAACTTTGTTCCATTGGCAGAAACTAAATAACAGAGGAGTTTAACAGCTGATTTTATGTTTACTTATTTTGCTATTTTAAGATGGTTGGAATACAAAGATCATACTGTGTAATGTTCTTCCATATCTTAAGATAGCACCATTTCAATGTTTATATTTAAAATGTCAGTATTTTATTATTCAGTCTCCTTTATGGCCTCATAATTTCTATGGGGTTATTGTTATCCCCTGTGGGGTAGGAGGCAGTGGGAGAGTTAAATATGCTGAACTCTTCAGCTGGATATTTGGATGGCTTGGGTTCGAGACCCAAACTCACACTTGCATGAGCTCCCTTTCCTTGCTCCAGCTCCTACCCATTTAGTAGTTCAAAAGTATGCAAATGCGAGTAGATAAATAGGTACCACTTCAGTGCGAAGGTAACAGCATTCCATGCACCATGGCATATAGTCATGCTAGTGACATGACCACAGAATTATCTTTGGATAACTGGCTCCTTCGGCTAAGAAATGAAGATGAGCAAAGACTGTGAAGTGGGTGTGTGCAGTCTCTAACAATGCTTTGAGCTCTAAGCACATAGCTCTTATAAGCAGCATCCTGAATAACGGGAAACGAGCTTCCTATAATCTTCTTGGCTGTCCTCACCACTCTCTGTATGGACTTTCTATCTGAGGCACTGACTGCTGCCACCAAACCAAACAGTGAAGCGGTTTGTTAAAGCACTCTCAATTGAGCCTCTGTAAAAAGTGGCCAGGATAGAAGGAAAAATATGTGCTCTCCTCATCCGACGCATGAAATGCAGATGCTGGTTTGCACACTTCACTAAGAATGACGTGTAGAGAGGCTGGTTGAGATTTTAGTTATCTGCACCCCCAATACTTTGACCACCTCTAAAGTTGCATCCTTAATACTGAGTGGAATATGGCCATGCCAGCTCTTTTTAAAATCTGCAATTATCTCGTTTGTTTTATTAACGTTTAGAACCAGGTTACTTTTATTGCCCCAGTCCACCAGAGCCTTCACCTCTTCCCTATATGCATCTTCATTATCGTCCCAACCTTGAGGACCCACCACTGCCGTGTCATCCACATACTTCACAATATGATTTGTAGCACATTTGACACAGCAGCGGTGGGTCCTCAAAGTGAACAATAGAGGACTCAAGACACAGCCCTGTGGGGAACCTGTCAGGGGTGGGCTTCAAAAAATTTTTTATCAAGGGGTTCTCGGCCTGGTTTCTGGGTGTGTGACCATGGTGGGTGTGGCCTAGTTGGCCTCCTGCACCATGGCGGGGGGGGGCATTTTTGCTCTCCCTGGGCTCCGGAGGCTTTCCTCGAGCCTCCAGGAGAGCGAAAATGGCCTCCCCGGACTCCGGAGGCTCTCTGGAAGCCGGAAACGGGTCTGCTTCCGGCCTTCCCAAACTTCCAGGAGGCCCATTTTTTGCCCTCCCTGAGGCTCAGTGTGCACCCTGCACTTACCTGCATCCAAAACGGGCCATGTGGGGACTCCGGGGAGGGGAGGGGTGGGCGGGGCCAGCCAGGAGTGGGATTTGGGGGTTTCTCCAAACTGTGCAGAATCTTAGCTAGGGGCTCTCCCGAACCCCTGCAAACCTCCAGCAGCCCAGCCCTGGAAGCTGTCCTCAAGGTGATGGGAGTTGGAGACTTTTCTTCCAACTCTCCCAAATTGGAGAAGTCGAGGAATACCTATAGCACCCTGATTCTTTGGAGACCATGAAGTATCCACTTGGTCCATTGACTGCAATACCAGCCTAAATACTGAAATCATTGAAGACATTTTGGGGTTGCTTAAATCACATAATCTCTCCTTCTTGGAGAGGCTCTGTGTTCCCCCACTTCCACACTTGGCTATGCAGAGAGTGAAATGGGGAACAAGAAGGGACTGTAGAAATATTTCTGTGGTGGCTGTGCTTGGTAAACCACAGATTTTTATTTTTGTTTTCAAACATCCAAGCATAATAATAATAGCAGTTATAAAGAAAGGAAATACTGACTGTTAGCCATGGCAAATGTGGCTGAGATTTAGAATTTACCTTTATTGTAATTGCATTGCACAAATACAATGAAATTTGAAAGCTACTCCAGCACAGTGCCCCAAACACCACATCACAAGTATTTAAAAATTAAAATAATTACAATCATGATA
Organism: Hydrophis major; assembly: GCA_033807585.1. Classification (NCBI taxonomy): domain Eukaryota; kingdom Metazoa; phylum Chordata; class Lepidosauria; order Squamata; family Elapidae; genus Hydrophis; species Hydrophis major. The sequence goes on from CM066333.1 coordinate 79,042,937, forward strand.
ATTAAAAACCTAGTCTAAAACCTATCTAAAACATTTAGTAAGTTCAATAATTTAAAATGCCACTATATACATAGGACTAGATCACACATGCAATATTTGATTGGAAAAGAAATATATATATATAATATATATGTCTTCATTTTAAGACACCTATAACGTCTCCTTGATGGTAACAGTTCGAAATATGAATGTTCAGGATGAGAACGGTCTGTGGAGATTTTTTGTGCTCTACAGAGGAGTCTGCTCTTCGCAATCTCTTCTAAAGAAGAAAGAGAGCAACCAATGATTCTTTGTGCTGTGTTTATAACTCTCTGGAGCATCTTCTTATTCACTACAGAGCATCCAGCATACCACACCGTTACAAAGTATGCCAAAATGCTCTCGATGGTAAAACGGTAAAAAATAACCAGCCACTTCTCACCCAGAGCACACTTTTTCAGCAGCCTCAGAAAGTGCAGGCGCTGTTGGGACTTCTTTGCAGTGGTCACAGTGTGGACCGACCAAATAAGGTTGTCTGAAATATGAGTTCCTAGAAATTTAAAACTATGAATTCTTTTCACACAATCTCCATTGATATATAGTGGAAGAGACTCTGCTTTGCATCTTCTGAAGTCTATAATCAATTCTTTGGTCTTTGTGATGTTCAGGGTGAGGTTATGACTTTTGCACCACAAGACCAGTCTGAGAACCTCTGACCTATAGGCCGTCTTGACTCCTCCTGATACAAGATACTGCCAAATTTTAAAGGTGACTGGGCATGTTTGTCATATCATCTAGCAGAACACTATAGATAAGTGCCTTAGCATGAAAATACTGTATATTTTGTGTATTCCTATGCTAATGGCAGTTTGTAATTTATAAGGTGAGATTATAAAATATTTTTAATATGGGAATTTTCAACATAATTTTATAAAATGATGCATGATTTTGTTTTGAAATTGTCAACATCTAAAAGATTTTGGACTGGATGGGGAAAAATGGGATTTATCGCTTGTCTCATACCTGAGTTAAAAACTATTTTAATTCAACTCCATGTAGTGTTGCCTGCTTTCCAATTCAAGCCTTGTAATCTGAACCAGTAGCATTTTCAGAGCCAACCTTTTGGAAAGCAACGCTTCTGTTTATGGGTGAACTGTATTTTTGGTTGGCAATGGGACTTAGAATTATTTGCCAATATGTATCTTTAGGGAGATTCTAGAAAATATAACTTTGGGGCAAATTGAGTAAGACGGTGGCATATTTCTCTTTAATCTTTCAAAAATAATATTTTAAGCTAGGAAACTATTCATCTGAGTGTTGTACATATCGGTTCTCATGGCTGTTCTTTTATAAATCATGTTTCCTGTATCAGGAAATATATGGCATTTAACTGAAAAACACTTATGAGAATATTTTCAAGAAGCCTTTTGATACTGTCATTCAGTTTATGATAACCCTGAAGAACGAAGTAGAAAGCAAATAATTTTACTTTACTTTACTTTATTGTCATTGCACCTCATACAATGAAATTAAATGCCACCTTCAGTGTACATTATACATAAGAAAACTATAAAAATAAAACACAAGCAAACATCTACATTTTTATGCAATTGAATTGAAAACCCCTGATATTGCATTAATATTGCACTATACAATAGAATTCAATAGAGTTACTGCCCTGGAATAGAAGCTGTTCTTTAGCCTATTTGTCCTTGTTTTTATTGTCCTATACTGTCTGCCAAATGGTAATAGTAAAAAAAAAAAAAAATGGGGTGCCCAGGATGAGATGGATATTTGAGAATGTTTTGAACTTTCTTAAGGCAGCGGGAGCTATAAAGTTCTTCCAAAGAGGGGAGAGGGCAACCCATGATCCTCTGGGTAATGACGTTAACCCTCTGGAGTGCTTTCCTATCTGCCACTGTGCAATTGGCAAACCATGCAGAGGTGCAGTAAGTTAAAATGCTCTCTATGGTGCAGCGGTAGAAGGTCACCAGCAGTTTTTCATTCAATTGTTGTTTCCTAAGAAGTCTCAGGCAGTATAATCTCTGCAGGGCCCTTTTGACCAAGGCTGCAATGTGGGCACCCCAGGTCAGGTCCTCTTTTAGGGTAACACCCCGAAACTTAAAACTGGCCACTTGCTCCACTCGGTCTCCACTGATAAGCAAGGGATGGATGTCTGATCTGTTCCTTCTATAATCCATTATAAGCTCTTTGGTCTTATTGGTGTTGAGGACCAAGTTATTGTCTCCATACCACGAAAGCAACCGGTCCACTTCATCTAAGTAGGGAGACTCATTCTCCATCCCCCCCCCCCGGAGATAAGTCCCACCATTGTTGTGTCATCTGCATATTTAATAATAGGATTACTACTGTGAATGGAAATGCAGTCATGTACATAAAGAGTATAGAGTAAGGGACTCAACACACAACCCTGTGGTGTACCAGTGTTAAGAATAAGGGCTGAAGAGGTATGGTTATCTAATCTGACTCTGTGAGCAGCCAGACAGGAAATCCATAATCCAAAGGCAGATTGAATAAGAAAGCCCAAGGTCCAGAAGTTTAGACACTAATCTATGTGGAAGAATTGTGTTAAATTCAGAGCTAAAATCTACAAAAAGCATCCTCACATAGCCCCCCCCCAGTGTTCCAGATGTGTCAGAGCAGTGTGAAGAGTGATGGCTATAGCATCCTCTGTGGATGTATTTGTTCTATATGCAAACTGGTGTTTATCAAATGCGGAAGACCAGAATGGACTGGGATAAAGACCAATTGAAGATCCTGGTAAAGAGTCCAGCCAACCGATCAGCACAGTCTTTAAGCACTCGGCCAGAGATACCGTCAGATCTGGCAGCCTTTCTAGGGTCCACAGCCCTCAAAATGCTCCTCACCTTCTGTTCCTCCACAATGAGGTGGGGGCTACAATGGGCTGGTGGCTGTATTTTAGCTGTCTCTGATGTCTCCACTTCAAAGTGAGCAAAAAAATGATTCAGTTCCTCTGCCAACAAAGCATCCCCCTCAGCAGGGATGACATTCCTCGATTGATGGTTGGTGATTTGTTGAATCCTTCGCCACACCTGCGAGGGATTCAACATTACTATAAAAATTATCTTCAATCTTCTTATAATCAGTCTTGGCCTTCTGAATACCTTTCTTCAGACTAGCTCTGGCTACACTGTATCTTGCCCCATCACCGGACCTCAAGGCCTTGGTCCTGTCATGCAAGAGGCGCTGGATTTCTTTGATCATCCAGGGTTTCTGATTGGGATAGATCCAGGGGTGGGATTCTACCAATTCGCACTTATTCACTAGAACAGGTTGTTAACATTCTAAGCAGTTCAGAGAACAGAAGAAATAATTGTCCTAATCCTGTTAGGAAGGCAGGAAGGAAACATTCTGGTGTTGCTTACAGAAACAGCCTCTCCATTAACCCCTATGACATTCTTGGCAGGACTAGACTTCCTGTCTCAGGGTCGTCTCTGGAGTTATTTTTCCCTCCTTTGCTGGTACTTTGCTTGTGTGGAGTGACCATTCAAAGTTACAATGGCACTGAAAAAAGTGACTTATGACCCTTTTTCACACTTATGACTGTTGCAGCATCCCCACAGTCATGAGAGGCCAGACGAGGAGATGCGTGCCTTGATGTGAATGATATTGAGTTGGCCACGCCCAGCCAATAACATGACCACCAAGCCATGTCCACCCAGTCACACGCCCACCACCTAAGCCACGCCCGCATAACCGGTTGTTAAAATTTTTGAATCCCACCCCTGGATAGATCCTAATAAGTTTAACCACAGTGACAGTATCTGTGCAGCATTTGATATAGCACAGAACCGGTGCAGTGTGTTCCACTAGGTCAGGGTGGTAAAAGATGTCCCAATTTGTGTTCTCAAAACAATCCTGAAGTTGTTAGCAAGCATCTTCTGGCCAAAATTTCACCATCTTTATTACAGGCAGAGCCCTTCTCCTGAGGGGGATGTATGCTGGTGCTAAAAGCTGTGACATATGGTCTGATTGTCCTAAATGTGGTCATTGTATAACCCTATAGCCGCTATGAAAGGTATGTGGTGGCTCAGTGGCTAAGACGCTGAGCTTGTCGATCAGAACAGTCGACAGTTCAGCGGTTCGAATCCCTAGCACCATGTAACCAAGTGAGCTCCCGTTACTTGTCCCAGCTTCTGCCAACCTTGCAGTTTGAAAGTAAGTAAAAATGCAAGAAGAAAAATAGGGGCCACTTTGGTGGGAAGGTAACAGCGTTCTGTGCACCTTCGGCATTTAGTCATGCCGGCCACATGACCATGGAGACGTCTTCGGACAGTGCTGGATCTTCAGCTCTGTAACAAAGATGAGCACTGCCCCTTAGAGCCGTAAATGACTAGCATGGATGTGTGAGGGGAACCTTCACCTTTACCTTTGTAGCTGCTATTACAAGGCATGGACTTGCATTTTGAGCAGAATTATGAGAAGGCGTCATGCCCAGCCAGTCACATGACCACCAAGCCACACCCACAAATTATGTCATACCCACAGAACCGGTTAGTGGTCCCTGGGATTCAAAATTATGAGTTTGGTGGTCCCCGAGGTCCAAAAGGTTGGCGACCCCTGTAGAGCATAGGGTTGGAAGATTAAAAGGATCTGTGAGTTGTTACCATGGTCGAATGTTTATTGTGTTTATTCTCAGTGGCCCTTGGAGGTTTTCATGCTTTGTCATACATCGTTAGCTATCCAGAGTTGTATCTGCCATATATAAATGGATTAAATTGAATGGTAAAACCAATAATATTATTCAGGAGAAGAGTAATTAGGATTCTGCAGGTTCTCTGTAGCCTTGGCAATAGAGGAGACGAATCGATTCAATTTGCCCTGAATTATTTTATTTACTTGACATTGCCCTTCTCCCTCAAAGAATGACATACCTGTAATAATTATGGTTTCGAAATCTCTATCCATCTTCTGATCTTAAGACATAAATGTGGTTAATCAATAACAGCAGTGATTTAGTGACCTGCGTGAGCTGTTTGTCCAAAGACTAGCCAGCCATCTCAACAATGTCTTCGTTCAACAGGAGCCATTAAGGCCTGGGCTAGAGTATTCTACATCAGGGGTCGCCAAACTTTTGGACCTCGGGGACCACCAAACTCATAATTTTAAATTCCAGGGACCACTAACCGGTTCTGTGGGAGTGGCCTAATTTGTGGGTGTGGCTTGGTGGTCATGTGACTGGCTGGGCATGGCTTGTATGTAAATATTATAAATATTTATATAAATATTGAATTTTTTAATAAGAAGAGCAACTTTTACCCAAAATCAGGCAAAGCAGGCAGGCAGATTGAGTTGCTCACAGATTCATTCATTGATCTATCTATCTGCCATCGGCTAACTCAGTCGGTCACATAAAGAAGATTGTATCAGCCAGCACTCAGGTGCAGCCATGTGGTTCAGACAAAGCCTACAAAGTTAGTTAAGACCCCCCACCCCTGGGAGTGACAGCCAATGGGATACATTTCTTACACAGGAACAGGAAACACTAAGGTGGGGCCCAATAGAGGGTATAAAATTAAGGGTTTCTCAGCATCTCTTCCCCTCTTTTCCTTCCCCCAACATCTTGAAGCATGTGATCGTTCTCTTCACTTTGGAGCTCCAAGCCATGTGGTCCTGTCCACCATTAAATCATCTTTCCAAACAGCCTCCGTATGTTTCCAGTGTCTTTTCCCCCGACTTGGAACTGAACCCAGAAGGATAATTCTTCCAACAATACCAACAAAGAACAATTACTTTTCATTTTCTTTTCCTTTGTAGTCATGGACTTCTGCCTTGTAGATCATTTTGTGAGGCAGCGAAGAAAGGATGTGAACCAGTCCTTGCGATAGTCAATTCTTCTTGGCCAGAGTTCCTCGCCTGTTCCCAGTTCCGTAACAAAACTAAAAGCAACAATATTACCAAAGTCTGCTTCTCCCCACAAGGGGAAAAATGGAAAGGATGTAAGTATCTCTCTCTCTCTTTTTAAAGTGTGCTTTTAGCCAGAGGAAAACTGTGATGTGATATATATATATATATTTATGTAAAAATCAGGGAGGAAAAGTTATAGGAAATGTTTAGCAAGCTAATAGAAAGAAATACGCAATTGTTCACCAAGCAGTTACTTGCTAAAACCAGAGCAGAAACTACTCTTGGGAGGTGTTATTGTTCTGACCAAGGCTTCCGAGACCGTAATTACACACACACTTATTTTAAAAACAAGTCTTGTTTTATTGCAATGCTGAGAATTATGTTCATTCCCAGCCGGTAATGAATCTCAAACAGTCCCTCGAGATAAGCACCCACCTTTCTTCCCTGTGAAGTGTTGCCAGTAACAGAAGTGTCAAATGAACTAGAACAAAAACCAACCAAAGTACAAAGAGCTTCAAGAATGAATCTGAACTGAACGAACGACTTTGCTTCCTGCAAAGGTTTCATCATCTTGGCCTGTCCATTATACCTTATGGGAGGGCAATCAACTCCCAGCCTTACTCCCCTTTTGTTTCAGCTGTTCTCACCTTCTAGCAGCTCTGCGCGCACACACACTGGGAACAGGCTCCCTTGGGTCCTCTGCCTCACTGCTGCCACTTTGACGACTCCAAAGGCAACACCCCATTCCCAGATGGTCCTGGCCCCATATACTTATACCATTTTTGACAGATGACAGTCCAGTCTCTTCTTGAAAACTTCCAGTGATCGAGCTCCCACAACTTCTGAAGGCAAGTTGTTCCATTGGATGATTGTTCTCACTGTCAGAAAATTTCTCCTTATTTCTAGGTTGATTCTCAACATTGGGCACTTGAAGATGTGTGGATTTTAACTCCTATAATTCCACAGCCAGCCAAGCCTCGTTTGAAAAAACGGACAGCTTGTGTCCTTCTAGAGATGATACTCTTATAGTATAATATCATGTATTTTAAAAGAAGAGTTGAGAAAACATTCAATAGACACTGTCCTTGCTTCTCTCTTAAAAGAAATGTGCTATAAATTAATGTAAATTATTCTTTAATATAGTTGTAAAGACTTCCAGTTTATAAATTACAGGTAGTCCTTGACTTAAAACAGTTCATTAAGTGACTATTCAACATTACAATGGCCCTGAAAAAAGTGACTTATTGTCATGCCCCTGGTGGAGACTGACTCAGAGGGAGAGGAGGAACAGCCAATAGGGAGTGGAAGTGTGGCTCCAGAGGTTGCGGAGGAGGCTGGGGAAGGGCAGAGGCTGGCTGGGCAGACAGAGGAGGACCCAGGCCCATCCCCTCTCCATCCTTGGGTACGCAGGGAGGAGAGAATAAGAGAGAGATGTGGTCTACAGGGGAGGAGAGGGCCTTGATCCTCTTCATGGGCTGCAGTTGTGACAACTGAATAAGAGGACAGACTTGCGTACGGGCGAATGCTGGAAACAAAGCGTGGAAATACCTCTAGTTTATGGTTCCTCTCTGAGTTTGGCATCCTTCCCAGTGTGTGTTATCTCTGGACATCCTTCCAGCCCTTATCTTGCCTGGTTTGTGTTGCTTTTTCCCTTCTTATAACTGTTTGTGTGGGAGTTTTTGGCTTCAGTCAAGGATATTTGGAGTGTGGAAGCAAAGTGAAGGAATGTGACTGTGCTTGTTTTGTATCCCACTCTGGGTCATCACATCTGGTGCTAATTTAGTGTTGCATTTTAGCTGACTAGATCGATCTAACTGCAAAGGGATCAAGATCATCCGTTAAGTTGTGGCAGAGAAGATTTATTCAAGCCTATGTACAAGGATCTGTGACTTATGACCGTTTTTCACACTTAGGACCATTGCAGTATCCCCATGGCCACATGATCAAAATTCAGGTGTTTGGGAACTGGTTCGTATGTATGATGGTTGCAGTTTCCTAGGGTCAGGTGATCAGCTTTCTGGCAAGCAAAGTCAATGAGGAAAGCCAGATCCACTTAACAATCATCTTACTAACTTCACAACTGCAATGATTCACTTAACAACGGTTGCAAGAAAGTCACAAAATGAGGCAAAACTCACATCAAATGTTTCACTTAGCAAACAAATGTTGGGCCCAATTGTGGTTGTAACTTGAGGACTACCTGCATTTAGTTTTTTTTTTTAAGTTGTTATTTGAAGCTTAAAATAAACATAAATAAAATACAGGCTTTGTGGTGGCAAAAAACTACCTTTGTTTTCTAACTAGGTGATGTTTCCAAGATAGGAATACAGAAACATTAATTTGGCCTAAATCATATCGGGGGGGGGGGAGTGGGAGACACAATGACTGGGGCAAATTGTTCACTCCAATAATGCTGTAAATAACGGCAGCAATGAAAAAAATTCCAGAGCTATTTTCCCCCTCATTAATCATATTTTAATGTCCAACTCTGATCGCTTAAAAGAATGCACAATATAAGGGATGCGAAAGGAGGATAGGAAGAAAAATATGTGGACTTTTTTTTTTAATTTCTAGGGAGGTGACATAGGAATGTCATTCTGCTATTCTTGCTGGGTAAATAAACAAGGTCAGAAAGAGCAAGAAGGAAGAATGTTGGATGAATCCTGATTTTCACTCTTATGTGGGCTTGAAAAACTGGTAGAAATATAATATTTCCACCAAACCATGCTGAATTAATTTTATTTTATCCATCCCTTACATTTATACAGCAAACGGAATAGGACTCTGGGCAGTGAACAATAAAAGAAAAACATTAAAAAAAAACAAATCTAAAAACATTCCATAATAACAACAAAAAAAATCAAATATTAAAAAGCGATAGAAGAGAGCATCCTTACTGTTAAAGACAATACAGACAACTCAACAAATTATTATTTCTCTGAGATCTCCAAGCTTTAGTGTGTTGTGGTTCGCCAGCAGCCTGTGCAGACAGCAGCGGAATCAGACAGTGGGGAAGAACAGGGACCAGTCCAGGAGTCTGGGGTGGACTCAGACAAGGGTCCTGAGTCCGATACAGAGATGGGGCCAGAACCATCTGGGAGTGGGGTGCTGACTCCAGAGCCTCCAGAGTCTGGCAGCAATGAGGCAGAGGACCCAGAGGAGCCTATTCCCAGTGTGCATATGCACAGAGCTGCTAGAAGGCAAGAGCAGCTGAGGCAAAAGGGGCGACTTGGGAGTAAGGCTTGGAGGTGATTGCCCCTCCCCTAAGGGATAAAGGACAGGCAAAGGTGATGAAACCTTTGCAGGAAGCAAAGTCATTCGTTCTGTTCGGATTAATCTTTGAAGCTCTGTGTGGACTTTGTAAGGTGGGTGCTTATCTTTTTTTTTTTTTTTGTAAATTTTATTTGAGTTTTCACCAAGAGAAAAAAAACCACAAATAAAACATCTTTTTTGAAAGCAGCATAATCCCGGGTTACATTTCTTCGTGCAGACACAAATTCAGGTTCATGCTCATTTTTATATTCTATTCTATATCTTATTACTATTTTACATTTTCTGCATAGCTTCTCCCCTCTTTTAATTTTCTCAATTTTATTTTAATTATCTCATCTCAATTCAAATCATTGTATTTATATTTTTTGTCTGTCCTGTTTCAATTATCTATTATCTTTTCTCATTAAACAAAATTTCTCCTGTAGTTTCTGATTGGAGTATGACGCCTTTATATCTTTTCCCTAAAGTTGTAACGTTCAATATAATACATAACTTCCATTCGGATTCTGCTTGGTACATTCTTAAAATACACACTGTATTCTTAAAAAAAGAAAAAAAATTATAAATATATATAATTAAAACAACATTCCATTCCAATGCAATTCTATAATTAATATTAATATTCATTAAAGTCTTAACATCTTTAACATTACTTTTCAATTAAATATCATACTTCTATGGGAACAATTATAAGCTTTCCATAGTTAATTCCCCCCTCTTCACTTATATTTTATAAAACATTAACTAATTAAAATGTTCCTGTTCCTTCCTAATTCAATTTTCCCATTTATTTTATTTCACTTATTTTATTCACAAACATTTCACTAAATTACAGTAACTATTTTATCCCTCATTTTAATCATATTGTTTCCAATTTTCTAAAGTTATTTCTATTACTTATTTCTATTACTAATATAACAACACAATCTTATGTACCTTGACAGAATCCCTTTTTCAGTTAGATTTTCACTCATTATCTCTAAATAGGTCCTATTTCTCTATATCTTGCTCCGGTCCTTTGTAACTTCTTTTCCTTTCCTTCTTCCCTCTCTTCTTCTCTCTCCCCCTTTTACCCCCTTGTCTCTCTACCTCTATTTCTCTCTTCTGTATTCCCCTTTTCTGTTGCTTTCCAGTATTATACTTATTTTTCGAATTATTTTTCTTTTCTTTGGTTGTTTTTTTAAGTGTTAAATTCTCCATTCTCTCCCCCCCCTTTCCTTTTTCTTCCCCACATAAAATTGCTTGTTCATTAAAGATGGCTTCTTCTTTGTCCCAGTCTTCTTGTTTTGCAGATGTTTCTTGTTGTTTCTCATAGTTCCAAATCTCCATTTCCAAGAATTGAAAAATTAAGCCAAAAGAACCCCTCCCTTCTTATGCGTATTCTTTGTACTTTTTAAGTTCCATTTTCAATTCATCCAGAAGTGGTGCCATTGTATAAATTTTTAAACAACCACCCGATTGATTTTAGTCATTCAAATATAATAACCAAAAATCCAAAGATCACCAAATAATCCAAATACACACAAGCTGTTTCTTTTTTGCTCTTTTTTCACTTTCTCTTCCTGGGGTTACTATTTAGTTGCAAAGTTTCAGTTAAAATGTATCTTTTAGAAGTCTTGTTGAAGTTTTACTTTAGATTCTTTTTAATTCCAGGCAGTCTCCTCCCTCTTTCAGATCTTGCCTTTATTCTTTTTCTCTCCCTTCCTGCTTATGAAAAAGAAAGTTTTTAATGTCCAGAAATCTTTATTATACCTTTGGCATTTTGTTTTATTTTCAGCTTAATTGCCTATAGGAAGGAGAGAGAAGAAAAAAAAAAGCCAAACCTTTCCCTTTTCCCTTTCCTTCGCTGCTTCTGACTCTTCTTTGGGAGCGATGTTATTTTTTGTAAGTTTAAATTCCAAGGTGCCTTTGTTGTTGCTTTTACAATTTAACCTGGTCAGCCAAAACTTTCACTTCTTATCTTCCTCCTGCACATTCTTTTCCGGTCGAGTTCTTCTTTGTGGTGGCCATTTCTGACCACCGCTGCAACTGCCTTTGGGAAAGGGAGTAATGACCAGCTGAGGAGGAGAGATGCGGCTCTCCTCGACCCTGCTGGCGGTCTACCCGCTCTTCACCACCTCTACGGGGTGGCTTAGCCCTGAAACCAGCTGGCTCGGTGTGCTCCAGCAGCGAGCCCAGACAGAATCGCACAATCGCGGATTTCTGTCTGTTGCCGAAGCCCTTAGGTTGGTGCTTATCTTGAGGAACTGTTTGGGACTCATTACTGGCTGGGAATGAACATAATTCCCAGTGCTGAAATAAAACAAGAGTTGTTTGGACAGTGTGTGCTTAATTACGGTCTCAGGAAGCCTTGGTCAAAAAACAGTAGCTCTGATGTGCTGTGCATAGGACACTTATTCCCTGTTGAAGTCTGATTCAACATTTATAGCTTGTTTCTTAATAAAATTATCTGAGAGTTTGTAACTATCGGATGGGAATGCAGGTAGTCCTCGACTTACAAGTATTGAGCCTCAAATTTCTGTAGCTAAGTGAGACAGTTAAGTGAGTTTCACCCTATTTTACGACCTTTATTTGCCACGGGCGCTAAGCGAATCACTGCAGTTTTTAAGTTAGTTACCCCGTTTTTCAGTGGAACTGGCTTCCCCATTGATTTTGCTTGCTAGAGTGTGCAAAAAAAAAAAAAGGGCAATACCATGACTTCAGGATGCTGCAACCATCATAAATAGGAATAAACTGACAAGTGGGGAGTTTGTGATAGCCATAACTATAAAAAATGGTCGTCAGTCTTTTTTTTTTCTCAGTGCTGCTGTGACTTCAGTCACTGTGATGACCTGGGGCACAGCACAAAGGCAACACAGTCAGATAATCAATAAGAGTCCCTTTATTATCTCCAACTTTGCCCCCAATGTCCAGGTTACCTTCTGGTCTGGAGAAAAACTTTCCCAGGAACATCCTTTGACTGCAGAAATTATGTCCAAAACAGGGTAAACACGAACTGTAACTTAAAAGTCCAAACAAGCCAAACTGAAGTAATTAGTTTGGCAGGGCAGGAGCAAGAATTTCAGACTTTAAGGTACGGCAAAACTCACATAGTTGGGAAGACGCCAGGAACACAGACAAGCCACAACACAAGATAAAGTCATGTTTGCTCCCAACAGCCTGCCGCACATAGCTTGCCTTTTTATAAACTATTCTCAGCTGGGGTTAATGAAGGGAATCAGGGCCCTTTCCTCCCCCATAAGCCACGCAACCAACATTGCTCTCTTCTCTGTTCCTTCTGCACAGAAATAATTAAAGGATGTTCTGTTAGAATTGCAAGGAAGGCAAGAAAGAAACATTGCATGTCGTAGGAGATAACAGCTTGTATTTCTGACTATTTTGCTCATTGTATTTCGTGCCACAGAGATGGCTTGCCAGGACTTAATTTTCAGCTGGGAGCTCACGGCCTTGCAATTATTATTATTTTTTATTTAGTTATTTTATTTTATCAAGCAATTATCAGGTAACAAGTATAAGTATAAATGTGGTTATGAATACATGAAATGGATACGAATAAGAAAAAAAAGAAACAACAGGTCAGGGACGGTAGGCATGTTGGTGCGCTTATGCACGCCCCCTACAGGCCTTTTAAGAAAGGGGTGAGGTCAATAGTAGACAGTCTCAGGTTAAAGTTTTTGGGGTTTGGGGAAGAAAGAAACCACAGAGTCAGGTAGAGTATTCCAGACATTGACCACTCTGTTGCTGAAGTCGTATTTCCTGCAATGCCTGTCACTGAAGTTAACTGTTTGAAGGACTATTGCCTGGACTTTTTGGTGGGTGAATACCATTCATTCACAAGAGGTAAAATAAAGAGGGTTTTTTTTCGTGACAAGGAGCCTGTTTCTTGCTTCTGCAAGGCTGGGTCAGAACATTATTTGCCATGGGAAGTTCTCTGTCCCAGAGTTGTGCCTTTCTCTTGCAAGAGTCCTCACTGAAATCTTCATTCCACTTTCTCAATCCTTGTGTAATGTGTGAAGGCTGAGGATGTTTTCTTTCTCTAAATCAGGGGGGCTCCACCTGCAGGTTTGCTTCTGTAACAGGTGGCCGATTCCCTGACAGCTGAAATGTGGTGGCCCGTCTTGAAAACTTGTGGCAAGACAATAGGTCCTGTCTCATCTGCAGATACCGGAGAACATGCCGTGCCTGGAGTCGCAAGGTCAGACTGTATTGAGCTTTCCTCCAAATTGAGTCAGACTCATCAGACAGGCCCATAATCAGGGAGACTTCATTTTAAAGCTGCTTGTGACTCATCAGGAATAAGCGTGATCCCCAGACATTGCTGTGCATGATCTCAGTAAAATCTATTGTTTTTTCCCAGCTAGAGTATATTGCACTAGATTTTCCATAATTCGCAGCACGACTCCTATAGAGGAAATCTGAATACTGACCACAAAATTCTGGAAAGTCAATATCTTTCCATAGCATCAGATTGATCAAGATATTCCTGACCATCCTAGCTGTCACTTGCATTGAGTGGGGCGGGGGAAGATTTAAAAAAAAAGCAATTGTGGGTGTGATGACCCAGAGCGTGGCACAAAGGCAACATTCAGATAATCTGCAGGAGTCCCTTTATTAGCTCCAACTTTGCCCCCAATGTCCTGGTTACCTTCTGGCTGGAGAAAAACTCTCCCAGGAACAGCCTTTGGCTGCAGAACATCGTCCAAAATGTGGTCAACAAAAACTGGAATTATAAGTCCAGTCAAGGCAAAAAAAGTTAATTAGTCCGGCAGAGCAGGAAGCCCGGAACACAGATAACCAAAGTCAACACAAGGTAAACTCATGTTTGTTCCCAGCACATGTTGCACTCAGCATCATCTCTTTTAAACTCTTTTCTTAGATGTGGCTAATGAAGGGAATCAGGGCCCTTTCCTCCCCTGTAAGCCAGGCAATCCACGTTGCTCTCTTCTCCGTTCCTTCCTGCGTGCCCTAGGATGAAGAGGGGGTGAGCCTGGGTCTTCCTCTGAACTCCCTCTCCCTTGTTCTACCTCTCCCCTGTTCTGCCCAGCCAGACTTTGCCCTTCCCCAGTTTCCTCCACAACTAACGGAGCCACACTCCCACTCCCTGTCAGCTGTTCAGCTTCCTCCTTGGATTCAGACTCCGACAGGGGCATGACAGTGGGAGTGTAACTAAAGCTATGTTTTTTATGTGTGACATCATTGCACATACCAAAGTTGGTGTCAGCCTAATAGAGCCAGTTTGGTCCAATGGTTAAGGCACTGGGCTAGAAAGCAAGAGAGTTGTGAGTTCAAGCCCCTGTCTTGGCCATGAAAGTCAGTTGTGTGACTTTGGTCCAGTCACTCTCTTTCAACCTTATCCATCTCACAGGATATGTTGTTGTGTGGGAAATAGGAGGAGGAAAGAGGGTAGGATATGTTCATCCCTTGAGTTGTTTGTAAAGATAAAACAGCTGGGATATAAATAAAATCATCCTGCTTTTTCGAATTCCCTCTTACTGATGCTACTTGCTTCCATAACTTGCAAAGTATCTACAAAAGGGAGGGCATTTGGGGGACTGCTGCATAATGAGCTGTATTGGGTAGGTCAGTGTTTCACATCCTTGGCAACATTAAGCTGTATGGAGCTCAACCCCCTGAATTCGCCAGCTCTCCAAGGTTGAGAAACAGTGGGATAAAGAATGCAAAAGAGATGAATTTTGAAAATGGATGGAGTTGCATTTACACAACAGAAGAATTAAAGCCACTTACACCCTCCTGTGGAAGCCGCAAAACTGGTGGAGAGGAGCTTCTTAGGATGGTACTTTGGCTTGATTACTTCTCTCCCACTCCTGTCATATTACATAAGATAGTTGTGGTGGGACCAACAGGGTAGGTGAAAAATTGAACTGGGCTAGAGATGGGCTTTGGAAAGCTTAACTACACTTCTGAGAATATTGGCTTGATTGGATGCAGGTCAACCTGCCTTCCATCGAGGACCTGTATACTGCATGAGTCAAAAAGAGGACTGTGAAAATATTTACAGATCCCTCACATCCCGGACATAAACTGTTTCAACTCCTACCTTCCAAACGACTATAGAGCACTACACACCAGAACAGCTAGACACAAGGACAGTTTTTTCCCGAATGCCAGCACTCTGCTAAACAAATAATTCCCTCAACAGTGTCCAATTATTTACAAAGTCTGCACTACTATTTACTATCAATCTTCTCATCACTCTTTATCACCTCTCCCCTCCCACTTGTGACTGTATGGCTGTAACTTTGTCACTTGTATCCTTACGATTTATATTGACTGTTTCTTAGTACGATTTGATTGCTTAGTGTACCCTATGACTGTCATTAAGGGTGATACCTGATGATTCTTGACTCTTGACGAATGTATCTTTTCTTTTTATATACACTGAGAGCATTTGCACCAAGACAAATTCCTTGTGTGTCCAATCACATTTGGCCAATAAAGAATTCTATTCTATTCTATTCTATTCTATTCTATTCTATTCTATTCTATTCTATTCTATTCTATTCTATTCTACTCTATTCTACTCTACTCTATTCTATTCTATTCCATTCTATTCTACTCTAGCTTGGAAATAGCAAAGGATCGGCCCATGTGCTCCCCCCGTGCCCCATTTTCCGCCTAGACAGCCTCTGGAGCACTCTGCCTGCTAAAATGGAGCATGGGGGAGCTGTAGGCAGCCTCCCTGAGCCCCATTTTGGCCAACAGGGTGCTTCAGGAGGCATCCATCCCATCTCCCCTTCCCCCTTCCCATGGCCGGCCCGCAGAGAAGAACTACAATGCTGATCCGGCCCTCGAGGAAATCCAGTTTGATACCCCTGCTTTAAACAGTCCTCAAGTTACAATTGACTGCTTAGCAATGTTTCAAAGTTACGTCAGACCTCCCTGGTTCTGACGGCTGCCCTCCCCTTCATCACATGATTGCATGTCAGGTCACCTGGCCTGCATTTATCGATGTTTGCAGCGTCTCATGGTCACGTGACTCTGTTTTGCAGAAGTTTTGCTGTAAATCGGCGTTTCCTTTTGGTTTTCAGAGAAATCGTAGCAAAGCTTTGGTGTGTTTAACTGACGATAGAGTTGGTCTAATGAACCTGTCAGTCGTTTCACAACATAATGACTACTGCAAAAAAAAAAACATTAAAAAGTTGTAGAATGGGATTGTTCGGGTGGTCAACTCATTTTGTGACCATCATGATTTATGACCATGATGGGCAAGCTCCATTACAGTCCACCGGTAACCCCTGTGGTTTTCTTGGCAAGGTTTTTTAGGTTTTTCAGAGGTCATTGCCTGATTTTTAAGTCTTGAGGCAAAGACTGGTTTACGGTCACCCAAATGGTTTCATCTTAAAGGCGAGACTGCAATTGTTACTCATTTCTATTTAAATTATTATATATTTTTTGGAACAGTTTCCGTTTTAAGCCAGATTTTAATCGTCTGAACTTGCTTTGCTCTATGATATGCTTGATAGACTTTTATGGTAGTTATTCCTCCCCCTCCTTGCTCCATATTCTCCCATTTTTTGTCTTTCAATTGTATTCCCTGCAATTTTTTGGTGATTAATTCTTGCCACTATCAGCACATATCTTAATAAGTTGTGATGCCTTTCATTTTCTACTCTCTAGAATCATGCCCAGGGGTGGGATTCTACCAGTCCGCATCTATTCGCTAGAACCGGTTGTTAACATTCTAAGCAGTTTGGAGAACCGGTTGTTAGAAGAAATTACTGGCCCAATCCTGTCAGGAAGGCAGGAAGGAAATATTCTGGTGTTGCTTACAGAAATTGCCTCTCCGTTAACTCTTATTACATTCTTGGCAGGACTAGACTTCCTGTCTCAGGAACTTCTCTGGAGTTATTTTTCCCTCCTTTGCTGGTACTTTGCTTGTGTGGAGTGACCATTCAAAGTTACAATGGCACTGAAAAAAGTGACTTATGACCGTTTTTCACACTTATGACTGTTGCAGCATCCCCACAGTCATGAGAGGCCAGGTGAGGAGAGGCGTGCTTCGATGTGAATGATATTGAGTTGGCCACACCCAGCCAATAACATGACCACCAAGCCATGTCCACCCAGTCACATGACCACCAAGCCACGCTCACCACCTAAGCCACGCTCACAGAACCGGTTGTTAAAAAATTCGAATCCCACCCCGATCATGCCTAATAAAAAACACTTGTGGCTTCAATTCAAATTTTACTTTCAGAATTTTCTGGACGTTTTGGTGTATTTCTTTACAATATTTTAGAGTTTATTTTGCACAACCACCACAAATGGCAAAATGTTCCTTTTTGTTACGGCATCTCCAACATTTATTGCACTATGAATCTTGTCCACTATTCAGTTCCTTAATGGGCAATAGATGCCTTCAGAATTGTGCAAGCGAGGCATCTGTAGAGTAGTCGTGCTCTTTAGAAATTGGTATTGTGAATCATAGCATAAATGTGACCACCATGATACATTATTTGTATGAGCAAGTTTCAATTATAAAAATTCAGAAGATTTATTTCAAAATTAACCACAACAGGGAGGCAAAAAGCAGCCTCTGTCTCTTTGAATCAGACTGAACCACAGGAGTCTGATGAGAAACAATTGTATGTTTTCTTCAGTAGAATAAATAGCATCTTGCCTTTGTTGTGAGATTATTCTAATTGGGTTTCCTGTTCATGGTGTCCTTCAAACAATATCAAAATAGGATTGTGCATGCTGCTTCCAGATAAATCTTTGTAGGTTGCAGAAGCTATATACATGGCTTGTTACCAAATGTTTACCACAGTTTCTAGAATCGAGATGATATTATCCTTCAGTCAGTCAATTTATTTTTCTTGTTTCTGTTTGGTTTCTCACCCAAATGGAAATAATTTGTGTAAGGCAGAAAGGATTGACCCTGATGAGCAGATGTGTGAAGATAGAATATTCCAATAGATGAAGCAGCGTGGATTTCAGAAGTCTGCAGTGGAGAAGAAAGAATTAACCCTATCACAAAGATTGCACAAAGATAATTAGTGTCAATTCTAGCATGCTAGACTGGAAGCTGATAGACACTCAAGGAGTTAAGGAGGTTTATTGTTGAAAAATTAATGATGCTGTTAAACAACAACCAGCAGCAGTTACCGTGCATCAAAGATGATTCCTATTTATATTGAATTAAAGGTTCAAATTCTTGACTTCGATGTTCTTTCTAGTCAATATGATGAGCTGAAAGCTACTGTATTTTAGATAGGGGGAAACTGTGTCTAGATTAAATTATCCATGCTGCCCAACTTCAAACAACTTTGGGTGGCTTCACAAAAGTTGAATAGCAACAAGAATTACAGAACTATTGAACAATATCCATAAAACAACAATCATTCAAGATCCTGGAGGAGGAAGAACCAGGTTTTTTTTTTATAAAAAGCCCTTGAAAACAGGAAAGGTGAGATGCTGTTTTGAAAGAAAGGCCAATGTCAGAGAAGATCTGCTTTCTGGTCCCACTGAATCTCTTAAGTGGTGGGCCCAATTTTATTAGGAGGGGCAGATGCTATGGGAGACAGCTGGTCCCTTAAATGGAAATTTTGGGAATTGGACTGTGTGGTGTCAGGCAGTCTATATGACAGCGTGCTCTTTCCATTATCATTGAAATAACAAGCTTATAGTTTCAGATAATATTGTTAATGTACTGTCTAGTTTGGCTCTAAGGTTCCTACTTGTGAAAGTTTTTAGTGTTCATGCAGATCAGAGCAAAATTAAAGGCCAACACCAACAGCTTGTTCAGGAATGGTGAAAATTCTTGTGGTGGACATCATTCATTAGTCCTAGTTTTAGTAGCTCTCATTTGGGTTAGTGGAGATTTTGAGCACTTTTCAAAGGCAGCCTATGGTGGCTTTTTTGGGGGGGAGGGGGAGGTGTCTTTTAGATAGTGTTGACTTCTGGTGATTGCTTAGGTTAGACCATGGGTGTCAAGCTCACGGCGTCACGTTGCTGTCACGTGACGTTTTGTGACGTTTTTCCCATTCACAGAACTGGGGTAGGCGTGGGCCTATGTGATGCATTCAGTCTGCGGGGCTGCCAGTTTGACATTCTTGGACAAGACCATTGTCTATTATACTAGAGCGATGGAGAACCTTTTTGTTGTGGTGTGTGGAAAGCGCATGTGTGATAGCGTGCATTCCAGCACCCACAATTCAGTGCGCCCCACCGCCTGCGCATGTGTGTGCAACCCCCTCTTACATGCACTGCACAGACGCATGCCTCCCAGCTGATTTTCAGCCTGTTTGAGGCTGTTTTCGCCCTCCCGGGGGCTCGAGGGAAGCTTCTGCAGCTTTTGGAGGCTGAAAAATGGGCCCGTTTCGGCACTTCAAGTATTTCCGGAAGGCCTGTTTTTTGGCCTCCAAAGGCTGCAAAGGCTTCCTTCGAGCCCCCAGGAGGACGAAAAAGGCTTCAAAATGGGCCGAAAATCAGCTGGGAGGTGCGTGCATGAGCAGTGCAGGTAAGTTTGGCTGGAACTTGCATGCCCGCACAAATGGCTCCTAGTGCCACCCGTGACATGCGTGCCATAGGTTCACCATCATGGTATTAGAGTAATCCCAGTGTCAAGTGCTGGGGAAATTTAGGAGATTCAGGCAGTTCAAATGAGTATAAAGATTTATTGCAAGCTTAAATTCTACAAAAATCTGAGCAACTAACAGGTAAGGGAAATAAGTGGGAGATAAGAAAGGCATTTTAGGTGGGCTGGACTTAGATATCTTGCAGGCAAGCAGGGACTCATGACTTATGACATGTTTGACCCCTCCCTCAGACTCAGCCTGGTCATCTCCTACATCCAACTGAAAAAATACCATAATTAATGCCAATTATTTATCCATCTTCGTTATCTGGATGAAGTGGAACTAGTATATTGGCTGAAGCTGATATAAAATAGTCCTGTAAAAATATAAAATAGTATTAGTTTTTATTTTTTTAGTAGAAGTGTTAGATCCAAGAGTTCTCTGAAACAGCATGTCCGAATTTTCTTAAGAAAGCATAAGGAAGATAATCTTATATATGAGTTCTGTTAGCACATGACGAGGAGAAGAACTGTAATGAAATGTGGCTAAAGATGGGGTGGGAGGGAGGAGGTGCTGCCCAGGGAAAGTCCCTTAAAAGGGGGAGGAGCCCACAATTGAGTAGCTGGCAAAGAAAGAAACTTACAAGGAATTTGTCCCAACTAATCAGGCTGTCAACTCATAAAATATTTCTATGGTCTTTTTAGAGTTGCCAACAGAAAGGGGGGGAGGGAAAGAGCAGTGTGGCAGCTTGGAAATCAAAAGTGCATTCCATAAATAGTTTTCAAAGATAATAACTAGGTGACTGAAGTTTTCTGCCGTGCAAAATTCTAACTGGAGAGCATGATTGATGACAATGTGTCTCATTGGAGAATATGAATTATACAACCAGGAGGTGGCAGAAAACCAGGGTCAAGGGTGACAATGAATTATGTGTCTCAGAGTCAGCTCCTGTTGAGGTTTGCCGGCAGCAGTTGCAGACGGCAGAGGTCTCTGACAGCGAGGACAAAAGGGAACCAGTCAGGGAGCCTGGTGAGGACTTGGACGCGGGTCCTGCGTCTGATGCAGGAATGGGGCCAGGACTATTGGAGAGTGGGGTGCTGCCTTTGGAAGCTTTTGGAGTCTGGCAGCAGTGAAGCAGAGGACCCCAGGGAGCCTGTGCCCAGTGCACATGTGCGCAGGGCTGCTCGAAGGAGAGAGCAACTGAAGCAGCAGGGGCGGCTCGGGAGTAAGGCTGGAAGTGATTGCCTCTCCCAATTCTGAATCAGCCCTCGGCGATGTGCTCTTTGCAGGAAGCAAAGAAGTTCTTTAGACTCTGAGTCCCTCACTGAAGCCCTGCTAACTCCAGTTTGTTTTTGAAACTTCTGATATTTATCAGAAGTTAGACTTCTGTTCTTGGCAGCCTTTTACAACCTTGAAAGGACTTGCCTTTATCTCGGACACTTAGGTTTAAATGATGCTTGGCTGGGAATGCAAAGAATTCCCAGTGCTGCATTAAAAAAGATTTGCTTTTATACACAGTTTGTTTAATTTGAACAAGGCTGGCGTCAGAACAGCTACACCCAGGCAGTGCCAGCCTATTAACTCCCAATAAATCCTCTTGAAGTTTTGGAAGTTTGGTTTGAGACTCATGATTTAATTGGGGTAACTGCCAGAATCCTACCTCAGGCGGTAAAAAGAAAGGGTGGGAGAGTTATACTTTCAATCTTACAAGAATCTGTTATCATACCTTGAAAATAAAATAGATTTAGCTTATCTTGTCATGTTTCCTGTTCGGTTTGCTTGGAAGGCTGACAAATACATATTCGAATCTACGAAAAAAAGAGAAAACATTGGGAAGAAACATAGGCAGGCACTCCCTAATTCACATGAGTATAAGAATGAGGAGGAGGGACTTCCGGTTTGAGCTTCTTCAGTGACAGACCGAAACCTTGTGTCTGCGAGGCTTCGATCCATGCTTGCCGCTGGAGCCCCCCAAGCCGGCTGGTTTCAGGGCTAAGCCACCCCGTAGAGGTGGTGAAGAGGGGGGAGACTGCCAGCAGGGTTGAGGAGAGCCGCATCTCTCCTCCCCAGCTGGCCATTACTCCCTTTCCCGAAGGCGGTTGCAGCTGTGGTCAAAAATGGCCACCACAAAGAAGAACTCGACCGGAAAAGAATGTGCAGGAGGAAGATAAGAAGAGAAAGCTTTGGCTGACCGGGTCAAACAGCAAAAGCAACAAATAAGGTACCCTGGAATTGAAACTGTTAAAAAACAATGACATTGTTCCCTAAGAAGATTTTTAAGCTGCGAAGGAGAAAGAAAAGGGAAAAGGTTTGGTTTTCTCCTTTTCCTATACTGACAGCTAAGAGACTTAAGCAAGAAATTGGAAAAAAAATCCACTTTAACATCAATAGGTATTTAATGCTGAAAATAAAAAGTCAAAAGGATAATAAAGATTTCTGGATAATTAAAAGCTTTTGAAAACAGGAAAGGGGAGAAAAAGAATAAAAGGGTAGGATCTGGAAGGGAGGAGACTGCCTGGAATTTAAAAAAAACTTACAGCAAAATCTCAACAAGACTTCCAAAAGATACATTCTAACCGAAATATCACAACAAAAACCCCAGGAAGAGAAAATCGAAAAAGAAATAAGAAGATATCTCGGGACTATCTGGATTACTTGATGATTTCTGCATTCTTGGTTATTGTTTTGAATGACTAAAATCAATCGGGTGGTTGTTTAAAACTGTTTTAAATGGCTCCACTTTTAGAAGAACCGAAAATGGAACTTAAAAAGTACAAAGAAGATGCACAAGAAGGGAGAGGTTCTTTTGGCTACATATTTCAGTTTTTAGAAATGGAGATTTGGAATTATGAGAAACAACAAGAAATGCCTGCTGAACAAGAAGATTGCGACAAAGAAGAAGCCATCTTTAGTGAACAAGTAATCTTAAATGGGGAAAAAAAAGGAAAGGGGGAAAGAGAATGGAAAGTTTAAGATTGGGAAAAACAACTCCAAAAAAAAAAAAAGTGAAAAATAAGTATAAAATCAGAAAGCAACAGAAGAGGGAAATACAGAAGAGAGAATTAGAACTAGAGAGAGACAAGGGGGTAAAAAGGGGAGGGAGAAGATGAGAGGGAAGAAAGAAAGGAAAAAAAGTTATAAAGGAAAGAAGCAAAATATAGAGAAACAGGGCCTATTTAGAGATAATGGGTGAAAACAATGGAAAAAGGGATTCTGCAAAGGTACATAAGATAGTATGGTTATATTAGAAGCAGAAATAATTTTAGAAAATATGAAACAATGTTTGATTAAAATGTCTGATAAAATAGCTGTTGTAATTCAGTGGAATGCTTGCCAATAAATAAATGTAACAAAAGGTATATTTAATGATTTATAAAACATATGTGAAGAGAAATAAGGGAAAAATTAATTATGGAGATTATATGTGTTTTTAAGGAAGTATGATATTTAATTGAAAAGAAGTGTTAAAGATGTTAAGATTTTAATGATTATTAATGATAGAACTGAACTGGAATGGAATGAGGGTTTATAATTACATATATTTACAATCTTTCTTTAAAAAAAAAAAGAATATAGTGTGTATTATAAGAATGTACCAAGCAGAATTCGATTGGAAGTTATGTATTATGTATTATATTGAAGGTCATAAACTTAAGGTATATATTGAAGTTTAAATAAGAGTTGAATAGATGTAATTAAAAGATATAAAGGTGTCATATTCCAATTAGTAACTACAGGAGAAAATTTGTTTAATGAGAAAAGGTAATATGAAATTGAAACAGAACAGACAAAAGTATAAATATAATGATTTGAATTGAGATGAGATAATCAAAATAAAATTGAGAAAATTAAAAGAGGGGAAAAACTATATAGAAAATGTAAAATAGTATAAGATATGGAATAGAATACAAAAAGGAGCATGAAATTGAGTTTTTTTCTGTATAAAGAAATTCAACCCGAGACCATGCTATTTTCAAAAAAGATGTTTTACTTGTATTTTGTGTGTGAAAACCCCAATAAAACTTTATTAAAAAAAAAAAAAGAATGCGGAGGAGGTAAAGCACTTGCAAGGTTCGATTTTTATAGTCGCTTGCTAACAGTTGAAGCTTAGGGTTATTTAATGCCCTTTTAGGCATTAAGGAAAACGGATGTGTTTTTGGTTTTCAATCTAAGAAAAGCTATTATCCTGTTCCTTTTTTGTTTTGTTTTGCAGTACTTTGTGAAGAAGATGAAAGCTTCTTGTGCAGAAGTGGGATTTGTATCCCAAGGATTCTTCAGTGCAATGGCTTTAATGACTGTGATGACTGGAGCGATGAAATGCATTGCAGTAAGTTACCTAGACCTAAGTGCATTAGACAATATATTAATGCAAAAAACAACATTACAGCTATTAGAGTGAACTTGTACTCATCCACTGTATCTATATAATAAGTAGTCCTTGATTTGCGACAGGAACTGAGACTGGAATTTTGGTTGTAAGTCATGGCGATCATTACATTGAGGCGGTCACAGGACACAACTTTATGACTTTTTACTGCCATCATTAAGTAACTCACGTGGCCATAAGTCTGAGTTATGTGGTTGTAAGTCTGAATCTATTCTCAGAAGAGGGCAACCAAAATAGTGAGTGTAATAAAAGTAGTGCAGGTAGTCCTCAACTTTACTCAGTTTATTTAGTGACCGTTCAAAGCTACGATGCCACTGAAAAAAGTGACTTAACGACTGTTTTTCATTCTTACAACTATCGCAACTTCCTCACAGTCACATGATCAAAATTGGGGTGCATGGCAATCAACTCATATTTATGACCGTCCCAGAGTCATGTGATTACTTTCGTCCACCTTCTGACAAGCAAAGTCAATGGGGAAGCCAGATTCACTTAACAACCGGGTTACTAACTCATTGTTCTGACCCAGGCTTCGTTCAAATTAAGGAAACACGCACGGTGTGTAAAAGCAAATCTTTTTTAATGCAACGCTGGGAATTATTTGTATTCCCAGCCAAAACTCATTAAACACAATTGTCTGAGATAAGAGCACGCCTTTCAGGGTTGTAAAAGGCTGCCAAGAAACAGAAATCCACTTAATTAGAAGATAAACCAACAAAAGTTCCAGCAAAGACAAACCAGAGTTCGCAGGGTTTTGATGAGGAATCAGAATCGAATGAACTTTTTTGCTTCTTGCAAAAAGCACATCACCAAGGGCTGGCTTTTATCCCTTATGGGAGGGGCGATCACCTCCCAGCCTTACTCCTAAGTTGTCCCTGCTGCTTCAGCTGCTCTCGCCGTCTAGCAGCTCTGTGCACACATGCACTGGGAACAGGCTCCCCGGGGTCCTCTGCTTTGCTGCTGTCAGGCTCCGAAGGCAGCACCCCACTCTCAGATAGTCCTGGCCCCTTCCCTGCATAAGATGCAGGACCCTCGTCCAAGTCCTCACCAGACTCCCTGACTGGTTCCCTTTCATCCTCACTGTCCGATACTTCTGTTGTCTGCACTGGCTGCCAGCGAACCACAACGCTTATCAGCTGCTGTGATTCACTTAAGAACTGGAGCAAGGAAGGTCATAAAAGGAGACAAGCTTGACTTAACAACTGCCTCGCTTAGCAACAGACATTTTGGGCTCAATTGTAGTTATACATTGAGGAGTACTCATATTCAGCTTCAATTAACCGCCAAGTATATTGCATCCCTATGAAAAACAGTAGTAGAAGTTGAAGCCATTTTAGTGTAGTTTCAACCTTTCCCTGTCAGCCATGCTTTTGAAAGAATGAAACTCGCGTTTATTTTAAAAGTTATCTAATAATTTGTAAAAATAGCAGAAATGAGTTAATATTTTGCTTAGGGGAATGGACTATCTTAGTTCAACCAAACTAAGCTTTAATTATTATTTTTTTTCTATTTTGCAGATTGCAGTGAAGAGCTTTTCCGCTGTGACACTGGAAGATGCCTCAATTATACCTTTGTTTGTGATGGTTATGATGATTGTGGAGACCTTAGTGATGAACAGAACTGTGGTAAAGGAAAATATACATTTTAAAAGCTTGGGGGTGATTTAATCTCAAAAGAGTTGGATACAGGCACTTTTAACCACCTCATAATCCCTTGTGGAGTCTGGGAAACAGAATGGAGCTGAGTTTTGACTGGCCAGATGCCCTTCCTGTCACCAATGTGGAGCTATGTTTAGCAGATATATTCTCCTCATGCCCAGAGAGAGAAATATCTGCCTCTACATAGAATCGAACTCACAGCCTCCTGACCGTGAGATGAGAGCTCCACCTCTTGGCCATTGCACAACTCCTGTTGATTCTGGAATATAAACTGAAAATTAGATTTAGCTAAAACAGTCCTCTGAATTCTGGTCAGTGTTGCTGCAACATGTTCTTAATTATTACATTTACTGTACACCAGTGTTGACAAAAGAGGAAGATAATTTCTTAACCTCAATATCCTGCTAGCCAGTTTTTATACTAAGTAATTAAGAAATATTGTCTGTGTTTATCATATTATCAAATAACACAATCTATTATAGATTGTAATCCAGTGACTCAGCATCAGTGTGGAGATGGGAGATGCATAACCATGGATTGGATCTGTGATGGTGATCCTGACTGCCTAGACAAATCAGATGAAACCAACTGTTGTAAGTTCATTTGTGCTTTGATAACAGACAGTTTTAAGTGTAGTGTCTTCCTATTTGATATAGACTTCCTATTTGATATAGGAATCTTATTTGAAGTATCTCATCCGGCATAATCCAAAAGTATCCTCTTCATTACAACGTTTATATTTGTAAAATGCTATTTTGCTAAATTATCATAGTAGTAGTATGTACTATGTAGTCATCTTCCAAAACTATGATCCTATCATTATTCTTTGCTTGCATGTTTGCCTTTGAGTCAGTGTTGACTCTTGGCAATTGCCTAGACATGTCCCTGCAGTTTTCGTGGCAAGATTTTGGAAGTGGTTGGCCATTGCCTCTTTCCCAATGCTGGCCTTGACACCTAACTGGCTTTGTGCTTAAGATGAAGAGTGGCTCAGTGGTTAGAACGCAGTACTGCAGGCTACTTCTGCTGCCTGCCGGCTGCCTGCAATTTGGCAGTTCAAATCTTACCAGGGTCAAGGTTGACTCATCCTTCTGAGGTGGGTAAATTGAGGAGCCAGGTTGTTGGGGGAAAGAGGCTGACTCTGTAAACCACTTAGAGAGGGCTGTAAAGCACTGTAAAGCGGTAGATAAGTCTAAGTGCTATTGCTATTAAAATTATGTGCAAAACTGGCTCTTTGCTTATTTGCAATAGTGGCGAAAACCTGTAGCTCAAGTGTAGGATGAGAGTTAAAGGTTCATTCTCCATGGAAACTAACCCACAAGCTCGAAGAAGGAACCTTTACCCTTTGCTTATTTCCTCGTTATTTTAACAGTGTAACAGAAAATATCCAGTTTTTATCCTATTTTGCATTTGTAGGTTTTCTGTCATATCCATGTAGGAAAGAAGTAAGTCATTGCAATTTATGAGAAATGGAAAGTGTATAAAGTGATAATCTTCTTGTTTCCAGCATGCCATAGCCAAGGACTGGTGGAATGCAGAAATGGTCAGTGTGTTCCTAGTACTTTCCAGTGTGATGGAGACAATGATTGCAAGGATGGAAGTGATGAAGAGAACTGTGGTGGAAGTAAGGGCATACCACTTATGTTGTTCTCTACTCAAATTGCTGGAGCAAAGATCTAAGAGCTTTCTTTGGAAAATAATATTTCTTTTGTTCTATGAGTCCTTTTGAGGATGGTGGTTCAGATTGTTTGCTTGAACAGTGTTCAGGTGCTTTATAACTCAGAACACAATACATTATGAGAATGTCATATATGGGTTTGGAGTCTTATGATACTTCTGCAGAGAGTCACCATTTCTCTAGTTACCGCTGTTTTGATTTATTCCTCCTTGTCTATAGAGGGTTTCTTTTGCTTTTTAGGGAAAATCTGTCTTGCCATTTTTCCCCTGCCCACTTTGTTTCTTTTATCGTACGATAACACTATAATTATTTCAATACATTTCAATGCATTAATGTTTAAATAATATGACTAAAAGTATTAACTTTCTGTTATTTAACAAGTTTAAATTAACTGTCTTTATATTGATGGGCTTTAGGACTTCAAATTAATCATCTTTTTACTGTTCTGTATTCTGTACAGTGGTAGATTTTGTCTTCTGTACAGATGCAGATAGATAAACTCAACAAAATGTACATGCAAAGTTTTTATTATTGGTTCATCAGGTATCCTCATAACTCACATTTGTGACGAAGTTCTTCTTTCATGACCAATTCTTTGCATATCTGTCTTGTAGGTTAAAAGATGGTTATCTCCTATCCCTTTTCTCCCATCTTGTAGCAATAGAAGTAGAACAGTTACCATGAGTCCGTGACTTCAGCCAAGAATGAGGAAACCTCCCCCAACCCATCGAGGGTCAATTTAGTGACCAATCAGGATTACAGATGTGGTCACATGACATGGACTACATTTCCCAGGATACCTTAACTACATTTACCATGATGCATTCCCTTAAGGGGACAGCTCAAAATTGCTACCTAACTATCCAATTCCCATACACTGGCTGGATAGCACAGTAACTCATGCGCTTCTTGGGCATCAACACATGTCAGGGGGAAAAAACTGTTCAGTCAGAACCAGTAAGAAGTTTCTTTTTTAAAAAAATAAATAAAAACAATTTTATTTACAAATTTAAAAACATACAATTTCAAAAAATACAGAAACAATAATATGTGAATAACACATAATTCTTTACATTTGTTGTCGAATTTGGTAAGTCCTAAAAATCATTATTAGCTAGTAATAGTCACATCTTCACTCATTATCACATCCTAAGCGCTCAATAATTCACAGTATACTCCACTTATTTTCACGTTGATTTATAACTACTCTTCTATTACACATACATTCATGTTTTTTTAACTAATAAACAAAAAAAATATTATAAATGGCTAATAATAATAGTAGTAGTAACAGAGAAAAGAAGGTTTAAAACCTTTAATTGTTTTTATGTACTTAATATATTATAAACTGCTGAATATAATTTGTATCTTAGGTTCATTTACATGTTTCCCTTTTTATTGTCTACCCACTTATACCATTTATCCCATATCTGGTAGTAATCTGTATCCTCCTTCCCATTGATTTTAAGCATAAGCCTCTCCAGTTGGGTAAACTCATATGTTTTCTGAATAACTACCTGTATTGGTGGTACATTTGGGTTTTTCCAATATTGTGTTAGTGAAATACGTGCCACAGTTAATAAATGGATGGTCAAATATTTTACTTTAGCGGGGTATTCCCCTTTGATCATTCCCAACAAAAATAACTCCGGTTTCCACTCCAGCCTACTCTCTATAATTTCTTCTATCCACGTTTTTATTTTTAACCAATATTTCTTTATCTCAGGACAAGTCCACCATGAATGAAAGTATGTACCAAATTTCCCTTTACATTTCCAACAGCAAGGATTGGCTGTCGGAAATATTTTGGCGTCAGATGCCACCTGTACATCATTTTGAATAGATTCTCCTTGTGTGCTACTGATTTGGTTAGTGTCGGGTTTTTCTGCCAGATTTGGTGAGAAATCACCAAATCACTGAAGATAAGGAAGGGGGTCAGACAGGAATGTCCACTTTCACCTCTGCTTTTTATAACAATTTTGGAAACTTTGCTGGAAAGAATTAGATTAAATAAGGAAATTAAAGGAATTAAAATTAAAAATCAAGAATATAAATTACAAGCCTTCGCAGACAATATGGTCTTTGTCATAGAAGACCTAATAGACTCAGGACCAGCTCTACTAAATGAAATAGATAAATTCGGTACATTAGCAGGACTAAAAATCAATAAGGAAAAAACCAAAATGCTAGTTAAAAACATAACAAATAGTAAACAAAAAAGATTGGAAGAAAAGATGGGGTTACAAATTGTAAATAAAATTAAATATTTAGGAATCTGGTTAAGAGCTAGAACATTAAATCTGTGAGAGTATAATTATACCAAATTACTGAAACAGATTGAAAAGGACTTGGAAAATTGGAATAAGATGAAAATTTCATTATTAGGTAGCATAGCAACAATCAAAATGAATGTTCTACCTAAAATATTATATTTATTTCAAACAATTCCGATATTATTGGACAAAAAATTCTTTAAAGGTTTAGATAAAATTGTGATGAAATTTATCTGGGCAAAGAAAAAAAACAAGGATTAAAAAAAACTTATTTACAAGATAATAAAAGCAGGGGTGGATTCTGAGAGACATATTATAGAGCAGCGGCATTAGTGTGGATAAAAGATTGGATTGATTTAAGGAATAACAGGATTTTACAATTGGAGGGACATGATTTACAGTTAGGTTGGCATGCATTTTTATGGAACCCGAATAGTAAAAATAATTTATATTGCACTAAACATGTATTCTGAAAGTCTTTAATTAAAATTTGGACTGATATAAGAAAGAATCATTACACTAAAATCCCGAGGTGGTTTTCAGCGATGGAGGCAAAGTTTCACTTAAATACGATAGATATCAGTGAAAAACTTAAATACTACCAAATATTAGACAGTGAGGAAAGAATTAAAATGAAACAAGAACTAGAATCACAAGAGATAGTTATTGATAATTGGTCATATTTTCAAATAAAACTGCGGTACAACAAAGACGCAAAGGAATATGGAATTGAGGTAAAAGATACATATTTAGATAAAATACTTTTAAACCCTGAGAAAAGTTCGATTTCCAAATTGTATAATTATTTATTAGAATATGAAATGGCCAAGAAAATTGCGAAAGGTCCCATGTTTGCTTGGGAAAAAAACTTTGGTTATAGTATTGATCTGGACTCCAGTAAGAAGTTTCATACTCCTATCTGCAGAAGTTACTGCTGTACCACTTTCTTTGTTCCTTACTCAGAGGATGCTCATTTGTGAGGGCCCTGGGCTTAAACAAGCAAAGATTACTTGCACAAGACTGAACAGCCACCAATTTCCACATCCGTATTGTTTTCTTATGATATATAATTCACCGATTGAGATAAAATTTTATTGTTGTTGTCCTAGGCCAAAGAGTATGCCATGAAAGAGATCAGAAATGTAATTCAACTTTGTGTCCTGATTCTTGTGGCCATTCTCCTCCCTGTGATGTCAACAACAGCCAAGTGAATTGTGGTGAGTAGCACACTGCTTTGTGATTTTCTAAAAAGTTTTTTAAAAGGAAGATTAAAAACTAACGCAAACTAATGTAAGTTACATAAAAGAAAGAAATCAAAACGAAAGCTAAAAGAAGGAAACAGAAAATAGATAAAAAAGAAACAACTTCCATTCTTTTTTACAGCATTTATAATTATATAACAATTATAAATGTATCTCTTACTCCATGGTTACATCATAGCTCTCTTCTTCCTATTATCTCCCCTCTATAAACATCAAAACCATAAACCATGAGTTCATTGTTTTCTATTTCACATTTAAAATACCTCTGAAGGGTTTTCAGTCAGCAATAAACATAGATATTGTCTTTTCTCTGATCAAAAGAACCGATTTAGCCGTATCAGCGAGTTCCATCACAAAGTATTGCTTTTTGAATTGTTGTCTCTTCTGTACACTTTCTAAGAGCCTCTGTGTTTCACTTACTGAAAATGGCGCACTTCAGAAAATATGTTTAGTTATTTGTAAGGATTCATTCTCATGTATCACACAAATGAAATTGTTTCAAAAAAGCAAAGAGTCACATGTTTACTGCATCTAAAAAGACACATTGTTTTGTGTGCATCTTTAACAAGTTTTTATTTTCACATGTTTCCTGTCCTTTCTTCCAACTGGGTTTTCCTTGTTTCACAGTTTCTCAAAATACATTATGGAAGAATGAACAGTCAGATGTGAAAGCTGCTCTCTGAATCTGCACTTTTGTTCATTTAAACAAATATGATTCAAGCAAGAAATTGTAGTCAATACACAGTAGAATTCGATATGTTCCATTTTTCCTATTTGGTCGTTTCTCTAGTGGTGGTCCTTATATCGGGTGGGGTGTGTTGTGGATTGCCGGCAGCCAGTGCAACCAGTAGTGGAGTTGGATAGTGAGGAAGAAATTGGATAGTGAGGAAGAAAGGGAAACAGTCAGGGAGTCTGGAGAGGACTTAGATGAGGGTCCTGCGTCCGATGCAGGGTTAGGGCCAGGACCATCTGGGAGTGGGATGTTGACTCGGGAGCCGTTGGAGTCTGGCAGCAGTGAAGCAGAGGATCCAGGGGAGCCTGTTCCCACTGCGCCTGTGTGCAGAGCTGCTACAAAGCGAGAGCAGCTGAAGCAGAAGGGCGACTCGGGAGTAAGGCTGGGAGGTGATTGCCCCTCCCATAAGGGATAAAAGTCAGACCTCAGTGACAAACCTTTGCAGGAAGCAAAGCAGTTCAATTAGATTCTGAGTCTTCCTTGAAGCTCTGTGTATTTCTGGTTGATTTTTGTCCTGGTACTTCGGTTAGTTTCTGTTATAATTAATTTGGATACTTCTGGTTTTGGCAGCATCCCACAGCACTGACAGGCGTGTGCTTATCTTGAGAAACTGTTTAAGATTAGTTCTGGCAGTGAATGAAAGTAATTCCCAGTATGGCATTAAAATAGGTTTTGCTTTTAAAACAAGTTTGTGTTTCATTACGTTTGATGAAGCCTGGGTCAGAACAGGGTGTAGGAAAATTCATTGCATCTAAGAGAAAATAATTTCTAGGCAGGTTTCTCATCTTTTAAGATTCCTTATATAAATTAGGATTCCTGTAACTATCATATAGGTCTAGAATAATTGTTTCTGTATCGTTAAAACAATTTCTGTTTTATTCTGCCCAGGTCAATGTGAACACATTACACTGGAATTGTGCCTGAACCTGCCATACAATTATACACATTACCCCAACTATTTAGGCCATCAGACACAGAAAGAAGCTTCTATCAGCTGGGAATCTTCTCTCTTCCCAGCCTTGGTCCAGACTAACTGTTATAAATACCTGATGTTTTTTGCCTGTACCATCTTAGTGCCAAAATGTGATTTCCAAACAAAGGACCGTATCCCACCATGCAGGTAACGTGGTATATTACTCTAAAATAAACAAACAAACAAAACACAATAAAACGTACATTATAGCTAGCCAATCCAGCAATGCAATCCTTGTAGTCTTTCTGTTTCTGCCTTTATTGTACTTTTCTTAATTTCTTTGGCTTTTAGTACATAGTTCCTTATTTTTAATCTTTTCAGCCTGGGCGAAGTTGTGCCATTTGTGTGATGTCTATTCTATGCTTCTTCTCCCTTCCTGGCCAACGCTGTTGTCCCAAAGGTGCTTTTTCAAGAGGCAACTGGACTTTTCTGGTTTTTCTTTGAAGACGTTTTGCTTCTCATCAGCTGAAGAAGCTTCTTGGATGAGAAGCAAAACATCTTCAAAAGAAAAAGCAAAGTCCAGTTGCCTCTTGAAAAAACACCTTTGGGACAACAACCATGATCTGGAGGAGTGGAGGACTCCCCCAACATTTACCGATTTTATTATTGGGACTGTGCAAGCGGAAAGAGCCAAATCTCCCATTTTTTTTTCTTTTGGAAGGCAGAATGCAATTATTTGAAAACCTCTATTTTGGCTCTGCAAAGGTCTTCAAGACCAATAGCAGCTGCAGCAGCAACAAATATTTATAAACATTCATAAATTAAGTCTGCACATATTATTATTATTATTATTATTATTATTATTATTATTATTATTATTATTATTATTATTATCAGTGTACACAGAAAACGAGATAACTATGCTGGGTTTTTGTATCACAAATCACTAGTCGAACGCTTCCTAAGTGTTTAGGAATGTGTGATGTATCTGTGAATCATGGGAGCAGATCCCAGTTAGGTGGCCTTCTGCAGCTGACCAATTGGGATCTTGTCAGCGCCAATTGTTTTCAAGTGCTTGCCTAGGTCTTAAGGCACAGCACCCAGTGTGCCAAGTACCACTGGAACCACCTGCACTGGTTTATGCCAGAGTCTCTGCAGTTCAATTCTCAAGTCCTGATATCTGGTGAGTTTTTCAAGTTGTTTCTCGTCGATTCTGCTGTTACCAGGTATGGCAATGTCGATGATCCACACTTTTTTCTTCTCTACAATCGTGATATCCAGGGTATTGTGTTCCAAAACTTTGTCAGTCTGTATTCGGAAGTCCCACAGTAGTTTTGCATGCTCATTTTCAACCACTTTTTCAAGCTTATGATCCCACCAGTTCGTTTCTACAGGCAGATGGTAGTTGTGACACAAGTTCCAGTGGACCTCTAAGCGATTATTGTTCTTGTTGTTGTAATTTCCTTTGTTGTAGACAAAATTTCCATAACCACAATGGCAGTATACTGTCGGGTACAATCTCTTTTAAGTACAAATAACAAACCTTATGCACACCTTAATTGTAACCCTTATTCTCTAAACCTATTCACCATAATCTTCACTTACCCTTATTAAACAACTTGCGTTATTTAATTAAACACAGTTGTTAAAGTGAATCGCTGGAGTTGTTAAGTTAGGAACATGGTTGTTAAGCAAATTTGGTTTCCCCACTTACTACTTTCATCAGTCAGAAAGTCGCAAGAGAGATCACAGGATCTGAGCTCACTGCAGCGGTTATAAATATGAATCAGCTGCCAGGTGTCTGAATCTTGATCATGTAACCATGGAGATGATGCAATGATTGTAAGCAGAGGTGGTATTCAGCAGGTTCTGACCAGTTCTGGAGAACCGGCAGTGGAAATTTTGAGTAGTTTGGAGAACCGGCAAATCCCACCTCTGACTGGCCCCGCCCCCATCTATTCTCCGCCTCCCATCGAGTCCCAGCTGATTGGCTGGGTCTTCTTTGGTTGCCCTGCACAGGAGAATGGAGCTGGAAAGCAGGTTAGTGGGGTGGGGAGGGAATGGGGATTTTGCAGTATCCTTCCCCCAGGAGTGGGGAAGAAATGGAGATTTTACAGTATCCTTCTCCTGCCACGCCATGGTCACCAAGCCATGCCCACAGAACTGGCAGTAAAACAATTTTGAATCCCACCACTGGTTGTAAGGGTGAAAAACGGTCCGAAGTTGCTTTTTTCAGGCCCGCTGTAACTTCGATCAGTCACTAAACAGACTGTTGCAAGTGGAGGACTGCCTCTATTATAATATACACCCACTTGTGTTTGTGTATGTTAATACATATTTTTCTACTGTATGACTTTTAAGTTGTCTGGTTTTGGTGGGACTTGCTATGTGTCTGTGAATATTTCCGGTTGTGTAATTTTTCTTTTACCCATTTCCCCCTCTCTTTCCTCCTCCTTCCCTCTCTTTCTTCATTCTTCTTGATCTTCTCAGGGCTCTTTGTGAGCAGTCCAAAGGACGTTGTGAATCTGTTCTTGGAATTGTAGGTTTACAGTGGCCAGAGGATATTGATTGTGCACAGTTCCCAGATGAAAATTCGGACAATCGGACTTGCCTGATGCCAGATGGCAATGTAGAAGGTTATTTATGCGTCTCAACTTCTAACGGAATAGCAGAGTTGGAAGGACCTTGGAGGTCTTCTAGCGTAGCGGTCACCAACCTTTTGGACCTCAGGGACCCCCAAACTCATAATTTTAAATCTCGGGGATCACTAATATGAATTTTGACTGACGGTGGCTTGCTGACGTTGATGGGGGAGAGAGAGAGAGAGATAGAGCTGATCTAAACTCTCTCTCTCTCTCTCCCTCTCCCCCCCCTCTCTCACACACACACAGATCCCTCACACACCCCTCTCCCTCCAAGGCAGCCACATTCCTGCTTATGAGCTCCGTTCTCAGGGAGAGGGTGGGAGAGAGATCCGATCTAACACAGAGATCCCTCACACCCACACACACCCACACCCCCCCCCCCAAACACACTCTCCAAGCCACATTTCTAACCTGCTTAGAAGAAGAAAGAAGTGGAAAGAAGCAGCGCAGTGGCCAGGCAAGTTTCACCCTTCCACCCTTTCCCCTCACTAGCTCGTTCTGACGCAAACCTTGTGTTCCCGCAGGCTGGCCATGTGGGCAGCGCAACCTTGTGTCCCCGCGCAGCCTGGGTTAATTGCTTTAGGGAGTGCTCTGGGGGTGATTTTTCTCGGCAGACCATCCAAATTTTCTCACGGACCACCAGTGGGCTGCGGCTACTGGTTGGCAACCCCTGTTCTAATCCAATCTCCTGCTCATTCAGGAGTCCCCATAGTATTTCAGACAAATGGCTGTCCAGTCCCTTCTTCAAAGCCTCCAGTCATGAAGCACCTACAACTACTGAAGCCAAGCCATTCCACTGGTTAAATTGTTCTCGCTGTTCGGAAATTTCACCTTAGTTCTAGCTTGCTTGTCTCCTTGATTAATTTAAAAAGTTATGAATATTTCATTCTTGTAGGAGAGCAACGATTATCTGGTGTTTAAACTTTTTTTTTTTCTTCAGTCAGATGCTATATAAAATAAGAGAATAAAATGAAGCTTACTTTGTTAGAAAATGCAACTATGGTAATTGTGGTAATTACAATACAGGAGAAAGTAACTGGTGGAGATAGCATTAGTGCAGTCCAATAATGCTTATCCAGTTGTTAAGCAAGAAAAATAGTGTGAAATTTGTTAATGTCATTAAGCATAATGATTTCCAGGATAATTTATGAGCAAGTTAGTTTTTCTCTTCACACATTGAAAGCCTCAGTGCAATAAAATGAAATTATACTGGAGTATTATGGTTTATTTGTTCTTCTTAAGTTGAGTTGAGTTGGGTCTGAGAAAAATTGCATGATTCAGTTTTTACTTTATTTTGCTAAATGGTGCCCCAAATCTCTTTATTTGTGCCATTTAACCTTTAAAGCAGAAATAGTGAGAAGTATATGGTTGAACATGATTATATGTAGAACTGGGACAGCTAACTGGTTCTGTCTTCATTCATTCATTCATTCATTCATTCATTCATTCTCCTGAATGGATGCAGTCTACCAATTTCTCCCAGTCTTACATACAGTAAAAACCTTTCAGGAAACACAACTCCCAAGTTCTCAAGCTGTTTTTTAGAATCGGGGTGGTGTGGGGATTTCTCTGCTTATAAAATTTTGTGTAGTTCTAACTCCACTAAGTTTGTTGGGTTAGCTTATTCCTGTATTAAAATTAAATCAGCTCATTTTTGGCCCATTTGAGGCCTTTTTCACCCGCCTGGAGGCTCAAGGGAAGCCTCTGCAGCCTTGGGAGGCTGAAAAACGGGCCTTCTGGAAATACCAGAAGTGTCCGTTTTCAGCCTCCCGTGGGCCTCTGGAGCCTGAGGGAGGCCGTTTTCGCCCTCCCGGAGGCTCGAGGGAAGCCTCTGCAGCCTTGGGAGGCTGAAAACGGGCCTGTTTTCTGTATTTCCGGAAGGCCCATTTTTCGGCCTCCCAAGGCTGCAGAGGTTTCCCTTGAGCCTCCGGGAGGGTAAAAACAGCCTCAAACGGGCTGAAAATCAGCTGGAAGGTGCACACATGTGCAGTGCAGGTAAGGGGGCGGGGGTGTTGCACGTACATGCATGGGGGGTGGGGCGCATTGCATTGTGGGTGCCGGCATGGGCGCGCACTATTGTGCATGCATGCGCTTTCGGCACACCACAAGAAAAATATGCACCCTGACTGGGCTAGCACATATATCGGAGGGGAACCTTTACCTTTACCTTAATAAATGGTTATACATGCTGAGAGGTGTCCAGGTGGATAAGTCTCAGAATTCAAGTTACTGGGAGGAACTTTCTGACATTTCAGAATGATTTGAAGGCTTGCTGCTCTCTGTTTCTTTCTTTTTTCTTTTATAGCTTGTAAACACCCTGTAGCACAGCAGGAGTTTGAAATGATTGCTTTCTTGTAATTTTCCTGTCAGAGTGCTCACCCAGTCACTTCAAATGTCGTTCGGGAAGGTGCATCCTGGCCTCCAGGAGATGTGATGGGCAACCAGATTGCGAGGACGATAGCGATGAAGAGAACTGTGGTAAATGAAGGAAGCAAAACTTGCAACAAAACAGTTGTGGCTCAGAACCAGCTTATGATTATTATCATCCTTATTATGATGTTTCAATCCTTGGCTTATGATGACAATGGGGCCTCACATTTCTGTTGTGAAGTGAGACAACAAGTGAGGCGTTTTGCCCCATTTTACGACCATTCATATCAAAGTTGTTAAAGGGAATCACTTCAGTTGATAAGTTAATCACCCAGTGGGTAAGTGAATCTGGTTTCCCAATTGTGCGCAACAAATCTACACAATATACTTGGATCAACCAGAAGTAAGATTTATTAACTTGTTTGCAAAGAGCGGCAAAGCTCCTCTGGTACAAAAACAGACCCCCAGGTTACAGATCTCAGCATATTTTATATCTCCCTTTCACCGGCCGCAGGTCCTTCCTAGCCAGGCCCAGTTGATAGGTCTGGTTCAGTCACATGCTTTCCAACCACCTGTCATCTTACTATTACCCCAAATGTATAAAGTTAGTTAATCCCTTATTGTCACCCCAAACATACTAAGCAATCAACCCCTCTCGTATCTTATCCAGGCGTGGGCTTCAAAAATGTTAGCAATAGGTTCTCTGTCCGGTTCCTTGGTGGGTGTGGCCAAGTCGGCCTCCTGCACCATGTGGGGGGGGAGACATTGTTGCTCTCCCCGGGCTCCAGAGGCTTTTCTCCAGCCTCCGGGAGGGCGAAAACGGTCTCCCTGGGCTTTGGAGATCTCTGGAAGTGAGAAACGGGCCCATTTCTGGCCTTCTCGAATTTCTTTTCTCCAGCCTCCGGGAGGCCCGCTTTTCACCTTCGCCGAGCCTCTGTGCGCACCCTGCGCTTACCTGCCTCCAGAAACGGGCCACGTGGTGACTCCTGGGAGAGGCGGGGTGGGCGTGGCCAGCCAGGAGTGGGATTTGGAGGTTCTCTGAACTGCACAGAATCTTAGCTAGGGGCTCCCCCCAGCCCCTGCGAACCCTCAGCAGGCAAACCCCCGATCTCATCCCTTGGCATTCTCTTACCTAGTTTTTCTGTACAATTCAGCATCTGATTTGTATCTCAAGCCTGGAGCTGGTATGTCCAGAGGTCAAAAATCAGGCAACATGGCTGTGCTCTAGCTATGTAATATTGTGGTTCTACTTAAAATACTAACTCCGAGCAAGTAAATAAAGTATATACTATACAACAAGCTATATGCTAGTCTACATTATGGCAAATCACAACCTATTACATTGTATCTTTATATTACCTTGTTGGGCCAAAGCTCTGTTAACTTTTTATGCTTCTATTCTGATAATAATAACTTGAAACCATCCCCTACACCAGGGCTGTGAAACTCAAGGCCCGGGGGCCAGATCTGGCCCATGGGGTGCTTAGATCTGGCCCACAGTGCCACCCAGAAAACAGCAAAGGATTGGCCTGCGGTGCTTCTTCCAGCCAAAACAGAGCTCAGGAGAGACCTCCCAAGCTCTGTTTTTGCTGGCAAAGGTTTGCAGGAGGCTGTCACAGCCGAAAACAGAGCTCAGCAGTCCATTTTCCCTGCCAGAGTGCTCGAGCCACCACAAGCGCCCCCAACACGAGTGACGTCAAGCTGATGATGCCCACCCTAGCCACACCCAAGGTCAAAAACAACGCTGATGCGGCCTTCAATGAAATAAAGTTTGACACCCCTGTCCTACATCGTCAACTTCGCTTGTCAGAAGGTGACAAACGGTGATCACATGACTTTGGGACCCAGCAATGGTGCAAAATATGAACCGGTTGCCAATCATCTGAATTTTGATCACGATTAAGAGGATGCTGCAAAGGTCATAACTGTGAAAAGCGGTCATAAGTCTCTTTTTTCAATGCCGTTGTCACTAAATGAACTGTTGTAAGTTGAGGACTATCTGTATTTATCCTCGCTATAATAGGGATTTCCTTTTATAAATTTGAAAGTTTACTGTTCTTCTGCCTTGGCAGTTTGAGAATCAGAAGATCTCTCCATGTGATTGGTGAATTTTATTTTTTTTAATACTGTTGTTAAGCCTGGGTTCCCCAACCAGGGTTAGGGAGACAAGCTAAACAGAATGTGCAGCGTTAGTCAGATAGGCACACAGATAAATGAGTGAGATATGTTTGTATGTTTATTTACATACAGTAAAAATAACAGATACGCTTGTGCTATCAAAAGTATAGTTTATTCCATTTATAGCATACTCAAAATAACAGTCCATTAGTCATGTATCATTTAGTCAGTCCATTCAAGGATATTCAGTTAGCAAAGTCCGTGCAGAATATCCAATGTCAGTTCACTTACAAATCAGTCCTTTGTTTCTCTCCCGTTCGAGCAATGCAGTCTTGATTCCAAGCAGTAATTAGGGATCATCAAAGCCAGAGAGAGAGAGAGCAAGCTGCAGTCTTGCTTCTTTTAAAGTGCTTTCACAACCACTCCCCTAATTACATTCCCATATTTAAAGTTGCAGACACTTTAACTTACAAACTTATGTATGCAGTAGGAGATACATTATCTTCTTTTTGAGGTTGCTGCCTCCTTAAATCTTCTCTTTCAAGCCTTCTTCTGGCCTCTTCAATCAATCTGCCAGTTATATCAGTTAAAGTTAAACTTTCCTTTGGCAATATTTCAAGGGAAGTTACATAGTTGTCATAACTTTCATTTAGTGATGATAGTATTATGTAGACTTGGTGTAGTTCAGAGAAAATAAGCTCTTTCTCGTGCAGTTCTTGAAAAATGCTTTGCATAGTTTTCAAATGACTAAGCATATCACCATTCTTCTGGAGATGCGTCCTGAAAAGCTTTCGTGTTAGATTTATGTGTGCACCAACGTTATCTCGAACATAAATCCTCTTCAGCTTCTGCCAACATCCAACAGCCGTTTGCTCTCCGTGGATATGAATAAGTTGATGGTCAGACAGTGTTAAACCAATTATGCAAATAGCTTGTTCATTTTTATGCAGAAATTCTTCTATCTTTAGTCTATCTTCATCATCCTCTGGATCCCATTCTTCTACGTTTGGTGGATTTTCAATTATGTTCCACAGACCTTCTCTTCGTAGAAGTAGACTACATTTCATAGACCATGATACATAGTTTGTTCCATCCAGCTTGGATATAAGGGACAAACTTTGTAGATTGACTTGTGCCATGTTTTCTTTTATGGATATAAAACTATAATTAATAAAACACAGCTGTCTGTTTACTGTAATGTATAACAACACAAACTCTCACTTTTTACATAAATCTGTTTTATCCTAGTTAAACTGACTTTGCAGCCTCTGGGCCCATAACCAGTGTTAAGCCTGGGTTCCCCAACCAGGGTTAGGGAGACAAGCTAAACAGAATGTGCAGCGTTAGTCAGATAGGCACACAGATAAATGAGTGAGATATGTTTGTATGTTTATTAACATACAGTAAAAATAACAGATACGCTTGTGCTATCAAAAGTATAGTTTGTTCCATTTATAGCATAGTCAAAATAACAGTCCATTTGTCATGTATAATTTAGTCAGTCCATTCAAGGATATTCAGTTAGCAAAGTCCGTGCAGAATATCCCATGTCAGTTCACTTACAAATCAGTCCTTTGTTTCTCTCCCGTTCGAGCAATGCAGTCTTGATTCCAAGCAGCAATTAGGGATCAACAAAGCCAGAGAGAGAGAGCAAGCTGCAGTCTTGCTTCTTTTAAAGTGCTTTCACAACCACTCCCCTAATTACATTCCCATATTTAAAGTTGCAGACACTTTAACTTACAAACTATGATTACATATTTATTATTTTACCTAAACCAGTTAGGGTAAACAATGTTATCCCTAACAACTGTCTTCCTTTTTCACAATGATTTTAAATTTTTATAATTAGCCTTTTCATATAGTTGTTGTTTTTATTGATTGTTGTCCGCTGCCCAGAGTCGCTTCCTGCTTATCAAATGAGATATAATTATATTTTTGTGA
This sequence comes from Hydrophis major, assembly GCA_033807585.1. NCBI lineage: Eukaryota > Metazoa > Chordata > Lepidosauria > Squamata > Elapidae > Hydrophis > Hydrophis major. The sequence continues at coordinate 79,084,591 of CM066333.1, forward strand.
GATGTTTCAGCTTTATTACATTTCAGAAACAGAGCGGCCCATTTCCGAGCACAGCAATTAATTTTTCATTGTCCTCTAGCCAGTTCCCAGAGAGACAGTTTCAAGCATCTTCTGGGATAATTCAGCTATTGCTGTACCACATTTTTGTCAAAGAATTGGAGATCAAATTAAGGAAGAACAAATATTTACAAGTCTCCCAAACATTTTTCTTTCCAGATTTCGCAGTGACATTAATTAGACCAGTTTTCCCAATTCTCTTAGTCTCTCAGTTTTTGACTTCTGAAGGATCCTGTAGTAATGGAAGTTAGCATAAAAGTAGGAAGTTTGCAACCATCCATAATCTCTGACTAAATCTTCCATGTTGCATTCTCAGTTCAAAGCACTACAAAAATATCTGAATCTCACATTTCTCTCTCCATTCTCTTATAGAATAGAATTCTTTATTGGCCAAGTGTGGTTGGACACACAAGGAATTTGTCTTGGTGCAAATGCTCTCAGTGTACATAAAAGAAAAGATACATTTGTCAAGAAACAAGAATCATAAGGAACAACACTTAACAATAGTCATGGGATACAATAAGCAATCAAATCATAGTAGGAAACAATAGATATCATAAGGATAGAAGTGACAAAGTTACAGTCATCCAGTCACAAGTGGGAGGGGATGGATGATAAGGCGTGATAAGATTAAAAGTAATAATAGGATTAATGATTAAAAAGTTGAAGCTCTTAAATCAGGGCTTGCTAATACATACTGCCACGCAAAACATGTTTTAGATCAGCGGTCACCAACCAGTGGGCCATGGCCCACTGGTGGTCCGCGAGAAATTTCAGTGACCTGCAGAGAAATGCCACCCCCAAAGCACCCCCCCAAAGCAATTAATCCGGGCTGGCGGGAACACAAGGCTGCGCCACCCACATGGCCCAGGAACACAAGGCTTGCATCGCTTGCATTAGGAATAGCACGGGGTAGCGAGGGGAGAGGGGAAAGGGCGGAAAGGGGGGACTTGCCTGGCCACTGGGTTGCTTCTTTCCGCTTCTTTCTTCTTCTGCTTTTGGCTGCACACAAGGAAAGCAGCAAAAGTCTTTCTCTCCCCCAAACTCCTCCAGAAATGAGTCTTTGGCACCCTGCAAGGCATCCTGCTCCAAGAGGCTGCGCCAGCAAAGACTCACTTCTGGCAGAGTTTGGGGGGAGAGAAAGAAAGACTGCTGCTGCTTTCCTTGCATGACGCCTGAGAGCGGAGCTCAAAAGCAGGCTAGGAATGGGGCTGCCTTGGAGGGGTTGGGGGTGTATGAGGGATCTTTTGTGTGTGTGTGTGTGTGTGTGTGTGTGAGAGAGAGAGAGAGAGAGAGCATCACCAGCCCTCCGAGGTTAGATCAGATCTCTCTCTTTCTCCCCTTCTCCCTCCCACCAATGTCAGCAAGCCACGTCAGTCAAAATTCACATTAGTGATCCACAAGATTTAAAATAATGAGTTTGGTGGTCTCTGTGGTCCAAAAGGTTGGTGAGCCCTGTTTTAGATTCTACACCAGTCCTTTATTAAATGTAGTGTGCTTTCTAATTATCAACAAACTTGACATTAAATCCTAACACTGCAACCAATTTTCTCCTGGCAGATATTCCAGTTGACATTTTGCAGTTGCTGGCGATTTAAAATCAGCAGGAATCCTAGTTAGAAGATATGTTCCTGAGCATAAAGAGAGTGGTGAAAGAATACAGGTAGTCCTCAACATACAACAGTTCACTTAGTGACGCCTTGAAGTTACAACAACACTGAACAAAAGTGGCTTATGGCCATTTTTCACACTTATAACCATTGCAGCTTCCCCGCGGTCACATGATTTGCACTCAGATGCTTGACTCACGTTTACGATGGTTGCAGTGTCCCAGGGTCACGTGATTACCTTTCGCAACATTCTGACAAGCAAACTCAATGGGGAAGCCAGATTCACTTAACAACCGGGTTACTAAGTTGACAGCTACACTTAATAAATATGGCAAGAAAAGTCGTAAAATGGGGCAAAACTCACTTAACTAATTTCTCACTCAACAAGAGAAACGTTGGGAGTCAATTGTGGTCATAAGCTGAGGAGTACCTGTAGTAAATGACAAAATAGCAGAATATCCCATTGGATAAAATGATCCATGATTCAACAGGAAATCTAAGAGCTGTGGTGGCGCAAGTAGTTAGAATTAAAGTAGTTTCGATTTTAGCACGAAATGGCAATAGAATAGAAATTAGAATAGAATAGAATAGAATAGAAGAAAAAGAATGGGATGGGAATAGAAATAGAATGGAATAGAATAGAATAGAATTCTTATTGGCCAAGTGAGGTTGGACACACAAGGAATTTGTCTTCGTGCAAATGCTCTCAGTGTACATAAAAGAAAAGAGACATTTGTCAAGAGTCAAGAATCACCAGGTACAACACTTAATGATAATCGTAGGGTACAATAAGCAATCAAATCATACTAGGAAACGGTCAGTGTAAATCGTCAGGATACAAACAACAAAGTTACATTCATACAGTCATGATAGTGTTGAGGGAATTATTTGTTTAGCTTTCAGGAAAAAAAACTGTCCTTGTGTCTAGTTCTGATGTGCAGTGCTCTATCGCATCATTTTGAGGGTAGGTGTTGAAACTGTTTATGTCCAGGATGGGAGGGGTCTGTAGATATTTTCACAGCCCTCTTTTTGACTCTGATTTTATGATATTCAGAGTAGCTTTATTTACCTTCATTTATTCCATATTTGTGAAATTCAGACATTTTGATGCTCTACAAACAACATAAAATGAAACTCTTATCTTTGAATGAATCTATTTAAGATTTCAACTCCTGTAGAAGTTTATGGCAAACTGAAATCAAAGGGTATTATTAAAATCCTTTTTAAAAACTTAGAAATGATCTGCATTAACACAGGTCATTCTTTCATCTGAATGCTGAAATGGCCTTTCTTTCAGAAAAAAAAATACAATCTGATAAAATATAAATATTTCATAGATCTGCCCTCAGCCTTAATTTCTTTCACATGATGAAGTAAGAATTTAATATTGAATGACTGACATAGCTATGCAAAAGTACATATTGGATTTATTAGAAGACCAGTTTGATTGATTAAAAACAATTGGAGGAGACAGGTTACCGTATATACTCGAGTATAAGTCGAGTTTTTCAGCCCATTTTTTGTGCTGAAAAAACCGCCTTCGACTTATATTCGAGTCAGATTCCCCTCTGAAAAAAAAAATGGTGTGGAGCTCCGAAGCTGGGCAGCCGCTTCCCTGCTTCCGTGTTTCCTTTGCAACTTTTAAGCATGGGAGGGGGAGGCTTTTCTGAGCTCTAGGCTGAAAAAGCAACAGTTTCATTTCCTCAGCTCCAGCTGCTTTCAGTCCACTCGGGAGGAGGGGGAGGGGGAGGAGGAGGGGGAGGCTTTTCTGAGCTTTAGGCTGAAAAAGCAAAGCGAGCTGAGGTCGCTCCACTCAGTTTCATTTCCTCAGCTCCAGCTGCTTTCAGTCCACTCGGGAGGAGGGGGAGGGGGAGGCTTTTCTGAGCTTTAGGCTGAGAAAGCAACGCATGGAGGTCGCTCCACTCAATTTCATTTCCTCAGCTCCAGCTGCTTTCAGTCCACTCGGGAGGAGGGGGAGGGGGGGGAGGCTTTTCTGAGCTTTAGGCAAGTGGAGGTCGCTCCACTCAGTTTCATTTCCTCAGCTCCAGCTGCTTTCAGTCCACTCGGGAGGAGGGGGAGGAGGGGGGGGGGAGAGAGAGAGAGATATCATAAGAACGGCTCTTGGTTTTTTCTTGCAAGGGAGAGAGTGACTCCTGCCTACCACTGTCATCATCATCATCTTTTGCGTTAGTGAATCAATCAAACCTTTCATGATCGTGAGATCGTTTCCCAAATTTCCCTTAAATCAGGGAAGAAATCAGAAACAAACCTTTGGGCTGAGAATAAGCTTGTTCCTATGATGCCATTTTTGTTCACTTCAGTGTGAAAAGTGTGAAAAAACACACTTCTTTTTCTTCATCTTCTTGTTCCCTATTTACTGGTCTATTTCAAAGAGGAAATTGTGAACATCAAACTTATTCTCAACTGTCCTAGTGAAAGTTTTTATTGGCATCTATTTTTATTTTTGAAATTTACCAGTAGCTGCTGCATTTCCCACCCTCGACTTATACTCGAGTCAATAAGTTTTCCCAGTTTTTTGTGGTAAAATTGGGTGCCTCGACTTATATTCGGGTCGACTTATACTCGAGTATATACGGTATGTTTGTTGAATATTGCTCTGTCTTAGGATATCACTGTCAACGGATATTTTAATGCATACTTTGTTACAATCTTACATATTGCCTAAGTTTTTAAATAAATCCATACTCCTCTTTTTCTTTTAACATTCTGATTATTGGCACAGAATCAGATCCTATCCATTTTAATGGAAAAAGTTAGTACAGAGTTTTCCCATTAATGTGATGGAAAAGCGTTTGTTAGATTATACCTAGAGGTCAACCAAGGAATCAGTGACAATTATTGGGGGATGGAAATGGGGAACAACCCAAGAAATACTTTGGTTGTCAGAATCTGGAATGTGAATGGATTATATGTTATACATATGGGCTTAATCTTAAGGTTTCAAATATATTGTTCAGACAATACGTTTATGTATTGATGCAGTTTAACATCTGTTACAGGTTGGATCTGAATTTATTCACTTTTATTTACAATCTTACTGATTTCATGGGTTTTGTTCTAAATATAGTTTAAGTCTGGATCTAACTCCATAACAACATTCAAACCAATTATTTTTTTTAAAAAAATATTATAAATACTATAAATAAATAAATGTGTCTAAACAAGCCCTATCTTACAGTTTCAAGATTGTGTCCCAAGATATTAAAAGTGATAATGTCCTTTCATCTGTCCAGATTGACCAAGCCAACACAATGGGTTGTGGTCTTCTGACAAAGTTGGAAGATAAAGGCTGAATCAGAGAGATTTGACTAATAGAATAGAATATAATTTTTTATTGGCCAAGTGTGATTGGACACACAAGGAATTTGTCTTGGTGCAAATGCTCTCAGTGTACATAAAAGAAAAGATACATTCGTCAAGAAGCAAGAATCATAAAGTACAACACGTAATAATAGTCACAGGGTACAATAAACCATCAAATCATACTAGGAAACAGTCAATACAAATCGTAAGTCAATACAAGCGACAAAGTTACAGTCATACAGTCACAAGTGGAAGGGGATGGGTGAAAGGAAGGACAGTAATAGTAATGCAGACTTAGTAAATAGTTCGACAGTGTTGAGGGAATTATTTGTTTGCTGAGTGATGGCTTTCAGGAAAAAACTGCCCTTGTGTCTAGTTGTTCTGGTGTGCAGTGCTCTATAGCGTCGTTTTGAGGGTAGGAGTTGAAACAGTTTATGTCCAAGATGTGACAGGTCTCTAAATATTTTCACAGCCCTCTTTGACTCGTGCAATGTACAGGTCCTCGATTGAAGGCAGGTTGGTAGTAATTGTTTTTTCTGCAGTCCTAATTACTCTCTGCAGTCTGTGTCTGTCTTGTTGGGTTGCAGAACCAAACCAGACAGTTATAGAGGTGCAGATGATAGACTCAATAATTCCTCTGTAGAATTGTATCAGCAGCTTCTTGGGCAGTTTGAGCCTTCTGAGTTGGCGCAGAAAGAACATTCCTTGTTATGCTTTTTTGATGATGTTTTTGATGTTAGGTGTCCATTTTAGATCTCATGATATGATAGAACCTACAAATTTGAAGGTCTCTACTGTTGATAATGTGTTGTCTAGTATTGTAAGAGGTGGTAGTATGGGAGGGTTTCTTCTAAAGTCTACCCCATTTCTACGTTTTTGAGTGTGTTCAGTTCCAGATTGTTCCGGTCACACCACGAGACAAGTTGTCCAATCTCCCATCTGTATGTGGATTGAGACCAATCACTGTTGTGTCATTGCAAGTATTTTAATAGATGGGTCATTTGAGATGCAGTCATTGGTTTATAGGATAAAAATATAAGGAAGAGGTAGAATGTATATCTTGTTCCTCGTGAGGAAATTACTTGATATGCTTGGTTCTAGAACTTTCAGCAGACGTTAACCTAGTTATAGAACAGGCAACAACATTCGTATATCTCTAAAGGATTGTTCCAATGTCTTCTGTATCCCATCTATGGATATTAAGTCAAAAACACATTTTAAGTCAATAAAAAGTCTCACAACGTTGTGTATTTCCTGCGTTTCTGTTTGAATAGCTTCTTACCTGCTATTAGCCAGTTCATAAGCATGAATGGTTTGTCATCTTGATTTCTTACATTCAGGTTGCATAGAAAGAGGTCTTTGGGAATGCCCATCAAACAAACTGTGTATTCACCACGCAATGATATGTGATGGTTTCCCAGACTGTCTTGACAATTTGGATGAAAAAAATTGCTGTGAGTATTTCAAATTGCCTTGCCTTCTTTGGAGAGAGTCAAGGACGCAGCATGTCCTTTCTTATTTAAATGGTTTTCATTGTACTCATTTCATTTCCCCTTTGATACTGAGCAACCTTCCATCTTTGCCTTTATTAATTCCTAGCTTGTTTTTTTTTTTAAATAACTACGCTTTGGTTTTGCCACCTTTTCTCTCTCTTCTTGCTATCTGCCTCCTTCCCTTTTCCCTCTGTCCTGAGATCCCCTTTCATCTTGGGCTTTTGTCTGAATATCAATTACTTTTGATAAGCTTTTTGTTCTTGTCATTCTTTTATGAACTTTGCGTGCTTTGTCTATTTAACGGCCACAGAATGAAGAGAGCAAAATGAATTATGCTCTTGCCTATTTCATAATCGGATGAAATGCATTATTCATTTTTTTGCAGCCGAACTTTCTGAGCAAGAGTGCAAAGTAGGAAAGATATGGGGAAATGCATGCAAACATTTCTGCCAATGCTGAGGTTTTTAGAATTTACATTTCTTGTGGTTTATTCGGGAAGGAAATGTTCTGAATTTCTATTTTTTTTTAAAATTTATTTTGGGTTTGGTTTTTGTTTCTTCCCTTTAATTTTATATTTCACGACAAGTATTATTAGTTCACAGGTTTGCATTCATTTTATTTAATTCATTCCTTGACAAAGCCTAGAAGGCAATCAACACACTGTTGGGTGCTGATTTTATTCTATTGTCGCAGTGTGGTGCTCTGTAGAAGCACATTGATAACAAATGGTGATTAAAGAACTTTTTTGTTCATTAAAACTCTTAAGGGATTTTGGTTCTGTAGACAGAGGCTTCAAGGATTGATATATTTTCATAATACAGAATATTCAGAGTTTTTCATGCCTTTTTTCCTGAAATGTTTCATTTGTTAATGCGGTGATGAAATGTTATTTTTCCTTTCTGACTCTCTTGAATGTTGATTCAGGATAAAATTGCACTAAGGAGTTCATTTGATTTCTTCAGGCACGTGAAACTGGATTTAGGATTTATTTATTTGTCAAGTGATTATAAGATAACAGGTATAAGTATAAACATAGTGATGAATACATGAAATTGATACATATAAGAAAAATAAAAAGAAACAATAGGACAGGGACCGTAGGCACATTGGTGCGCTTATGCAAGCCCCCTAGAGACCTCTTAGGAAAGGAGTGAGGTCAATAGTAGACAGTCTAAGGTAAAAGTTTTGGGGGTTTGGGAAAGAAACCACAGAGTCAGGTAGAGCAGGGGTGTCAAACACAATTTCACTGAGGGCCGCATCAGGGTGGTGTTTGACCTTGGGGAGCCGGGTGGTTGTGGCCAGCTCAATGTCATTCATGTTGGGGGTGCCTGTGGCATCCCAAGCTCCATTTTTGGCTGTGACGGCCTCCTGCAACCCTTTGCCTATGGTGGCCCAAGCACTCTGCCTGCGAAAATGGGTTCCTGAACTCCATTTCTGGCTGTGGCAGCCTCCTGCTAACCTCTGCCAGCGAAAGCGGAGCTCCATTTTCCCTGGCAGATGCACTGTAGGTCAGTCCTTCACTGTTTCCAAGGTGGCTCCATGGGCCAAATCTAAGCACCCAGTGGGCCAGATCTGGCCCCTGGGCCTTGAGTTTGACACCCCTGAGGTAGAGTATTCCAGACATTGACCACTCTGTTGCTGAAGTCGTATTTCCTGCAATCAAGTTTAGTGCGGTTAACCTTGAGTTGGTATCTATTGGGTGCTCTTGTGCTGTTTATGGTTGAAGCTGAAGTATTCATTGACAAGTAGGACATTGCTGGCTCTTAGAGTCGAGCATTCTTCCAAACTAATTTGGAAGAACTATGGACCTTGTGTCAGCATAGCTCAACTCTCATATTTGCTCACTAAAGCAACTCAGCCTTTTCCCAAGTATTTGCACCGTTCACGTGAGATCCAGAGCTGAATTGTTTTCAAAGCACTTTGTGTCTCGTCTGCTCTTTTCCAACTTCCTGGAAATGAGAAATCAAGAAGTTTTTCAGCACCAAAGGTGTATTCTTCTTGCCGTTATCAGCAATGTTGTTTGAGTTTACAGAACTATTGTACAGAACGAGTTAAGAAGTTCCAGGCTGTCTGAGATTTTTATTCCTAGCTATAAAAAGCAACTCTAGCAGCGATGGTGAACCTTTTTATTGTGGCGTGCCGAAAGCGCACATGCGTGCCGGCACCGACAATGCCATGTGTTCTGGCCACCTGCGCATTCACGTGTAACATCCCCGCCCCATCCCCTTACCTGCACTGCATATATGTGCACCTCCCAGCTGATTTTTGGCCCATTTGAGGCCGTTTTCACCCTCCTGGGGGCTTAAGGGAAGCCTCTGCAGCCTTAGGAGGCCGGAAAACGGGCCCATTTTGGCACTTCCGGTATTTCCGGAAGGCCTGTTTTTTGGCCTCCCGAGGCTGCAGAGGCTTCCCTTGAGCTTCTGGGAGGGCGAAAATGGCCTCCAATGGGCCAAAAATCAGCTGGGAGGTGCACGCAGGCGCAGTGCAGTTAAGTTTGGCTGGAGCTTAGGTGCCAGAAGAAATGACACAGGTGGCACGTGTGCCATAGGTTTCCCATCTATACTCCAAACTATAGAGTTTGCTTCCAGGTATCAGCAGTCCTAATATGTTATGATTGCACCCAGGCATAACTCTATTCCCAATTCAACAAAGCATCTAGCATTTTCTAAAGCAAAGGTCTGGTACTAGTCCATAACCTGTGAGGAAGTGGGCTGCACAACTGGAAGTGAGTGACAGGTGAGCGAGTGAAACCAAAACCATCCCCTGGTCCATAGAAAAAGTGCCTTCCACAAAACTTGTCTCCGGTGCCGGAAAGGTTGGGGATCGTTTGTTCTACAGGATTTAAAGCTTTACGCTTCTAAAGCTTGTTTTTTCCCCAATGTACATTTTTTTCACGGCAGCGTTTTGCAAGAAGGATGAAATGGCATGCGCAAACCACGACTGCGTACCCCGCGAGTGGTGGTGTGATGGGCGAGCAGATTGTGCCGACAAATCAGATGAATGGAGCTGTGGTAAGTTATGAGACTTGCACCATAATTAAGAGGCTAACATGAGGATGGCTGAAGAGAAACAAACTTACAGGAAACAGATCCACCCAGGTTTGAAGTAAACGACTCGCTTGGATAATCAAAGATGCTAGTCTGGTTGGTTGGCTGTTATTTCTTTCTGTTTGAATGAAAACTAAAACTTAAAAGGAAACATGGCTCTAGGATGAGTAGCCTCATCAGAGTCCATTTATGTCCTTGGTGTCCTTGTATTTTGGCCCCCCAAATTCATAAAATTTAATGGCATCATATTATTTGTACCTTCAGAACAGTTGGGAATAAAATTAAAACAATCAATCCTATGGAATCCTTCCTGGAAGCACTTCTAAACTATCGGAAAATTTCACTGCCAATTGTCACATTTTGTTGGCACCGTTTTGGGGAAAGGTTGGTTTGGGGGGGGGGGGGGCTAGGATGAATGTGGAAATGGGATTTTCCTGGGAAGACACCCCATTCACAGAAAATAACGTGGTGTAACCTTTTTCGAGATGTAATTGGAATGAAAGGCCTGGCCTTTAACCTAAGAAATTGGGCCATGTCTGCTTTAGGAAAACATTGTATGAATTTCATTATTTATTTAGCATATTGTAAGAATAATGGCAGAAGGAGAAGTAAACATATGCACCCAATCCACGTAATTACATACAAATCTTCTATAGGGGTAAAGCAAAGGCTTCATAGCTGGATGTCCAATTCAGCTATCCAGGGAATTGCCTCTGGAGTTCCTTCAGAGGTTGGGGACTGCTGTTCTAGGATTTAAAGCTTTACGCCTCTAAAGATTGTTTTCTCTCAGTGTACATTTTTCAGGGCAGGGTTTTTTGCAAGAAGGATGAAATTGCATGTGCAATTTCTTCTGAGTTCTTCTGACGAACCAGAGAATGCATGTCAATCATGGGCAGACTTGCACAATACGTTAATCGTTTGCATGTTAGCATCACCGTCGCAACAAGGGGAATCTTTCCAGACCCATTAATACAGGGCAGAAGCACTTCTTCCAGTGTCACACTTTAATCCTGTTCAATTTTATCCAGACAGATCGAGGTAGATCAAAACCAAGGGGTTTGGTAGAAGGGAATCACTAATGGTCAGGCCTCAAGAAGATATTTTGGACATTCCTCTTTCCAAGAATTCTCAGGGTTAAACTGGGTAGATGTGTTGTGGCCTGTTGACCGCTGGCCCCTCCAGCAGCCAAATCAGATGATGAGGAGGCATGGGAGTCAGCATCAGGGCAACCTGGGAGTTTCAAGGTGGAAGAGAGAATGAAGCTGGCAGAGAGGGAGGGAGGGAGGGAGGGAGAGAGAGTTTGTCAGTCCTCAGATGGAGAGTCAACAGCCCCCAGGTCTGGAAGTAGCTGATGAGGAAGAGAAGGAACAGCTGGGCCCAGTGCCTGACTCACAGATGCACAGAAGGTAGAGGAGAGGAGAGCAGTGGAAATCTATGGGCCAGTCCTTGGGATGGAAGAGCCACTGCTGCTAGCGAAGCCCCACCCTCGCTCTGGGGATAAAAGGCAGGGGGTGGAGATGAATAGATATGGCGGACAACTATTCATCGCCCTGCCGGACAGACTTGTTAGCCTGTATTGAGAGAGAAACTTTTTGCCTGGGCAGCTGGCGCTCCTAATAAAGGAATCATTGCTTCAACTACAGAGGGCTTGTCGTGTTTGGGGAGCTGGGTCAGAACAAAATGCTTAGTGAATACCTGTTTTCCATGCTGGCCTACAGGATTTCGATCTTGTGGTGGGCTGTGCATTGTGTCAACTCATGCCTGTTTTAGTAGTTGCCATAAAAAAGGGGGGGCGGAATCTGGAAGAGCAGTTGAAAACGAAAGTACATTCCAACTCTTATCTTTAAAAGATTGTGCTCAATTGGAGAATCTGGTTTATGAGATACCCAGGTGGGTAGGGGGGAAACAGGCTCACAGGTGACTGTGAATTACATATGCCAGAGTTGGCTTCATACAGGGTATGCCAGGATGTCGCCTCTAATGAATCCTTTGAAGTTTTTTGAAGTTTGGCTCGAGAATCATGATTTAATTAGGGCGATTGCTGGAATCCTGACACATTGCCCTGGTGACTAGGGAGGGCCTTGTTGTTCAGCATACTTGACCATAGCCAAACAAGAACCTTGTTAACTTCTAATGTGGGGCAGTATGATATTGCTAAGTACTGGCAACCAGTGCACAGGAATGCCATCACTCTGCTAAACAAATAATTCCCTCAACACTGTCCAACTATTTACAAAATCTGCACTACTATTACTATTAACTTTCTCATCACTCCTTATCGCCCATCCCCTCCCACTTGTGGCTGTATGACTGTAACTTTGTCTCCTTACGATTTATATTGACTGTTTCTTTGATTGTTTATTGTACCCTATGACTATTATTAAATATTGGATCTTATGATTCTTGACTCTTGACGAATGTATCTTTTCTTTTATGTACTCTGATAACATTTGCACCAAGGCAAATTCCTTGTGTGTCCAATCACACTTGGCCAATAAAGAATTCTATTCTATTCTATTCTATTCTATTCTATTCTATTCTATTCTATTCTATTCCACCCACGGTATTTGTTAATGATCGCATATTAATTTGCAAATCTTTCATGTCATGAGAAATCAATTAATGATCTTCTACCAGGTTGTATTAAAGTCAAATTTTCCTTCATTTTTCTTCACACAGTGTCCCTATATAAAAACAGCAGCTCCTTGATGTTCCTGACTGTATATAGGTCAGCTGCCAATTATTATGTATGTGCCGATGACTGGAAAGAAAATTTAAGCCACTTGGCATGCAAACAGATGGGTTTCGGGTAAGGTCAGTAGTTTGTAATATTGATAAATCATAGCCTTAGGGACAAGTCTTTGAATCTGTGATGTTTTCTTAAGACATGGGATCATTCAGTTTTCTGAATTTTTTTAAAAACAAGTTTTATTTCAGTTTTCCACATTTTAAAAAAATTTCTTTTTAGTGAACAGCATGATTACAGGTTTCCACATTTACAGTTTTCTGCATTTTTGTTAATTGGATGGTCTGATATTTGCTACCACATATGATTTTGGTACATTATCAGTACCCTAGTCAATCAATGCAGTAGCTTATTTGCTGTGTAAAAATAAATAAATCATATTTTCCCCTTAGTTCCAATACATAGCAACAGCGTTTAGACTTATAAACTGCTATTCTGACTTCTGATTCAAAGTATTTTCCAATAAAACAAACACGAACTAAAGGGAACAGAAACCTTTTAATGATTCTTACGAATCCCTGGTTAAAAGGCTGCTGCAAACTAATTAACTTTGATAAACGCAAGCCTTGCCAAAACTTTGTGAGGCTGCCAAGAATCACAGGTAAGAAATATTTTACAATAGAAGAATCTTCAAATACTAACTAAGATACTGCAATGTCCATGAGGCTGTTTCAAAACCTCTTTGCTTCCTGCAAAGAACATCCAATTCACAGCTGGTTTTTATCTCTTGAGGGAGGGGCCGTTACCTTGCAGCCTTACTCCCAAGTTGCCCGTGCTGTTGTAGCTGCTCTTTTCTACGAGCAACCCTGCACGCATGCAGACTTGGCACAGGCTCCTCGGGAACCTCTTCATTGCTGCTGCCAGCCCCCACAATCTCTGAAGGTAGCAGTCCACTCCCTAATGATCTTGGCCCCTGATCTGAGTCCTCGCTCTTCTCAACCGTCCGCACCTGCTGCCGGCTAACCACAACAACTGCTTCACGGTGCTTTTACAGATCTCTCTAAGCGGTTTACAGAGTCAGCCTCTTGCCCCAAACAATCTGGGTCCTCATTTTATCAATTTAACATTCAGCTATCTTAAATGTATGCTTCCCCCCACCCAGTGGACCAGTCGTGACAGAACTTCTTCCAGTGTCTGAGCTTCCACAACAGGAAAAATGGTTGAATCTACACCCTGAATGGGAGAAGAAAAATGGATCCACTTTGCATGCTCTTTTAGTAACAGGGTAAGAAATAGCTACTCTAGTGTTATACTTTATGGACGGAGAGAATGCAACAGTCTAACCCAGGGGTCTCCAACCTTGGCCCCTGGAAGCCTGGTGGACTTCAACTCCCAGAATTCCACAGCCAGCTTTGCTGGCTGTGGAACTCTGGGAGTTGAAGTCCGCCAGGCTTCCAGGAGCCAAGGTTGGAGACCCCTGGTCTAACCCTTCAAGCTAGACTGGACTAGGGAAAAAAGATTATGAACGGTAATGCTACTTTTATTACAAGTTAAAGTAACAGAATCTTCCAACTCTGAATACATTTTTCCTCTTCCTCTTCATAAGAACTAGGGAGGGTCAATATCTGAAACTTTCTCAAATTATATTTCTCCTTGTGATAAAAATCAAAAAACAACTGGAGACTCTGAACAAGAGCTTTATTATTAAGCTTTTGTAAAAGGGAATTCTGCTAATAGCAGAAGACACCCTCCCCAAGAAGGCTGGGGTTTATATACAGGTTCAAATATACAGTCTCTGCCCCTTTCCTGGGTTCACAATTTATCCAAGCTATGTATCTCCCTACGCAACTACTCTATGATTGTATCATAGCATCTGTTTCCGTATCCTGTTTACCCGTTTCCATTTGCAGCAATCTCCATCATTAACACGACACTGGTCAGAGTAACCTGCCAAATATGTAATCTTAATACAAAACAATAGAGAATTTTCCCATAACATTTCAGTAAATTATCTGAGGTTAACACAGAGGTTAATGATGGCATTACCATTGCTTTATATTTTCACAGGTATAATTTTACATATCACACTCTTCCCGATTAAAATTTCTTTAATCGTTCTCTTGGTAGCGGCTCTTCCTTCTGTTCCTCAAAGTTATTCCTTCAGCCTATGACAGGGATGGCTAAACTTTTTTGGCTCCCGTGCCGATAATTGCGCGTTCGCATGCCAGCACCCAGAAGGCAATGTGAGCTGCCCCCCACCCCCAACCCCTGTGCAGGCACACACAATTCCCCCTTGCGCACCACATGCAGGGGTGGGATTCTACCCATTCACACCTATTGTTATGGTTGAAGCTGAAGTATTCATTGACAGGTAGGACATTGCAATGTATGATTTTATACACTATACTTAGATCGTACCGAAGGCGGCGCAGTTCTAGATTTTCCAGGTCTAGAATTTTAAGTCTGGTGGCATAAGGTCTTCTGCAATGAGTGGAGGAGTGGAGAACTCTTCTTATGAAACATTTCTGGACTTTCTCAACTGTGTTAATATCAGATACGTAATGTGGTTTCCAGACTGATGAGCTGTATACAAGTCTCACATATAATTCTCGACCTATGATCACATTTGATCCACGATTTCTCTTGTTAAGTGAGACATTTGTTAAGTGAGTTTTCTTCCGTTTAATGACCTTTCTTGCCACAGTCATTAAGGAAAACACTGCAGTTGTAAAGTTAGGAACACAATTTAATGAATCTGACTTCCCCATTGACTGAGTCCCATTTACAACTTAAAAGCAATTATTTAGCTTTGGTTTTCAGCTGACAGTTGATCTAGTTGCCAGTCCTGAGGATTTTTTGGAGAGGAATAAATGAAGCATCAAAATACTAACTTTAGCAATCAAGTGTCCTCCAGGTTCCAAGCACATATTTTGATGATACAGATAAAAGATAATCAAGGTTTTTCAGTAGATGTATGATTCCTGCACTTCTATATTATGCTGATGAAACTGAGCCTGTTTTAAGCTGTTGTTTCTACACCTAGGTTACCATGTAAGAGCAGGAATGTGGTTTCTCTTCTTTGTTCCAAAGAAGGTAAGATCATAATAAATGGCTAATATATATCATATAATAAATGGCATAATAAATCATGTAAATTACATGCTTCCAAATTATCCACTAATACTTGAGAGTTTAAAAAAGGTTCGTTGGGGAGAATGAAAGTGGAACCTTACTTCATGTTCATCTGGGGTAGCATTTTGCTTTCTGAGTGGAAAACCTTTGCCTTCCAGAGGCCCAGAACCAAAATATTAAAGCAAAAACTGGATGTAAGGTATCCTGCTTCAGCCAAGGGTGGGACTAAAAGACCTCCAAGATCCCTTCCAACTCTGTAATTCTGTTGTACTGAACTTTCCAAAACATGGAGTGGGTTTTGATTTTTATAGCCATTCTCCATTCTATTTACCTCCTTCCATCTTTTTTTCCCCATATTTTGGATTGGATTTTTCCCCCTTTGCTTGCAATTTTGTTTGTAGTTTTTGTAAACTACTCTCTTTGTAGTTTTGCAAACCCCAAAACTCTATTGGCTGGGCCTTCTTCTTCCTTTCAAAGAAATAAAGAACCAGTTGTTTAGGCAAACAAATGAGGTTGGGTTATTACCTCTTGCCCTAATATTCATTGAGGTTCTAAAGCACCTTCTCTGCAAGGTTACACAGGCTAATAGAATTGGCAGGGACCTTAGTGTTCTGATCAAGGCTTCCCAAGACCGTAATTAAGTGCATGCTTAGTTAAAACAACTCTTGCTTTATTTCAGCGCTGGGAATTATTTTCATTCCCAGCCAGTAATGTCCCAAACAGTCCCTTCGAAATAAGCACCCACCTTTCTCTCCTTTGAATTGTTGCCAACAACTAATTGCCAAATGAATTATAAAAAACCAGCCAAAGTCCAACAGCTTCAAGGATTAATCCAAACAGAATGAATGATTTTGCTTCCTGCAAAGGTTTCGTCACCTTTGTCTGTCTTTTATACCTTAGGGGAGGGACAATCACCTCCAAGCCTTACTTCCGAGTCACCCCTTTTGTCTCAGCTGTTCTTGCCTTCTAGCAGCTCTGTGCACACGCGCATTGGGAACAAGCTCCCCTTCTTCCTCTGCCTCGCTGCTGTCAGATTCTGGAGGCTCTGGAGTCAGCACCCCACTCCCAGATGCTCTTGGCCCCATCTCTGCATCGGACGCAGGACCCTCGTCCGAGTACTCTCCAGACTCCTGGACTGGTCCCTGTTCTTCCCCATTGTCCGATTCCACTCCCGTCTGCACAGGCTGCCGGTGAACCACAACACTTAGGAATCTTCTACTCGAGCCTTTTGCTCACAGCAGCAAAGTTGCCCACAACTTGGACCTGTAATTTGTACTTGGCCTTTTCCTTAATCATGAATTTTCTGACATTGTTAGTGTGATTTAAGCCAGGGTGTTAAACTCAAGGCCCGCAGGCCAGATCGGCCCATGGGGTGCTTAGATTTGGCCCGTGGTGCCTCTGCCAGTGAAAACGGAGCCGCAGGTGGCCCTCCTGAGTTCCCTTTTCATGGGAAAAGAGTTACAGGAGGCCATCGCAGCCAAAAATGGAACTTGCGAGGGCCACGCATAGCCCTCCCAAGCTGTGTTTTCGATGGCAGAGGGTTAGAGAAAGCCGTTGCAACCGAAAGCAGAGCTTGGAAGCCCGTTTTCGCTGGCAGAGCACTTGGGCTGCCACAGGCACCCCCGACACGAGTGTTGTCATGCTGGCCATGCCCCCCTCACTCCCTCGAGGTCAAACACAAGCTTGATTCGACCCCTCAATGAAATCGAGTTTGACACCTCTGATTTAAGCTTAATGACAACGTAGTTTTTGCAACTCCACTCTGTCTTCAGGTATACTATGTCTCTTAAGCTTGTTGTGGAATAGATGCTAAAGCTTTCCAGATTATGCCCTCGCTTTTGCCGGCACTTACCAGCTGATCTTTTTTCTACAAGATTGCGGCCGTCGCCCTGCAGCTCGCATGAGTAAGAGGATCCTTGGTGGCAGGACCAGTCGCTCAGGACGTTGGCCATGGCAGTGCTCGCTCCAGAGCGAGACCAGTGGGCACATCTGTGGCTGTGTTCTCATAGCAAAGAAATGGGTCTTAACAGTGGCACACTGCTTTGAAGGGTGAGTAGTGCTGAGCTTCAGAAATAGGTGGGCTGTCAACTCATAAAATATTTCTCTGGTCTTTTTAGAGTTGTCAACAGAAAGGGAGGGAGGAGCAATGCAGCAGCTTGGAAATCAAAAGTGCATTTCATAGTTTCACAAAGATAGTAACTAGGTGACTGAAGTTTCTGCCGTGCAAATATCTAACTGGAGAACATGATTGATGATCCTTGGCTATGGATGTGTCCCAATGGAGAATATGTATTATGATATACCCAGGAGGGTGGGGAGAAAACCAGGGTCAAGGGTGACAATAAATGATGTGTCTCAGAGTCAGTTACACCCAGACAGTGCTGGCATGTTAACTCCCAATAAATCCTTTGGAAGTTTTGGAAGTTTGGCTCGAGACTCATGATTTAAATGGGGGTAACTGCTGGAATCCTGACATGGGCATTGTAATTAGAGAGGCAATCCCAAGCTGGTGAGACGATCGACAATTTGCACATGGAAACATCCAGGAGCTGTGACCAAGCTGAGTTACAAAAGTCATGTCCTTCTATCACAGGTGTTTCTCAACCTTGGCAAATGTCAGGTATGCAGACTTCAATTCCCAGAATTCCCCAGACAGCATATTGGCTGGGGAATTCTGGGAAGTCCACACAATTGAAAGTTTATGTATTTTAGTTGTTGTTGAGAAACACTGCTCTGTTATGTCCTTCCCTGGGGACTGCTTCTTCTAGCCTTCTTGTTCCTTTAGCAATGAAAGCGGCAGGGGTCACACGTGCAACACACATAGAACAGAGATAGACTTCTAATGCACACGACATTTTTGACACACAAACATGCACACAAAAATGAATCGTTCACTTGGACACAGCTTATTAGATATTAGCAATTCCTGGTTCTGTGGCCTGAAAAAGTTTGAAAACCATTAATTTATGATTTAAAGGCTACCATCTCTGGGCTGCAGAAATACATACCACCCCTTGACCCAATAATTAAACTTTTTATACTTCAAACGTGCTATATAGCTTCCATTCATTGAATTGAGGCAGCCATTTTGTTGTTTTCCAGGAGCACACACTGGAGGGTGGAAATCTGCAAGATGATGAAAAGAAGAGAAAAGCACAAGATTTGCTCTTCCACCCACTCCTGTGCTTTTCTCTTTATCTCCTCAGCTGATTGGCACTGTAGCTCTCAGCTGGTGTGGGAAAAGCTGCACGCCGACATTAGGCAAAGCATGCCCACGAAGCTATGTCCACGGAACCGGTAGTAAAACAATTTGAATCCCACCACTGCTCTGCAGAGCCCCCTTGTTTCTAGCAGATAAAAAGATAAGAGTATGTGGAAAATTGGGAGAGAATGTGAGGATCAAATTACAAACTAATTACATCCACAGCATACAAGGAAAATCAATATAAAATGTTTTACAAGATGGCACCTTCCTCGCGCTAGATTGGCAAAAATGTTTAACTCAGGCCCAAATTGTTGGAAATGTGGAAAAGAAAAAGGCACTTATTTTCATACCTGGTAGACATGCCAGGAAGTGAAAAAATATTGGAATACAATTAGACAATGGATAGAAGAAATCACGAATCAGAAAATTGAATTTAATCCGGAAACTTTTTTATTAGGTGAAATAACACAAAAATGCAATAAAACAGATAGATATGTTATGTTGCATATATTAAGAGCTGCAAGGATTTCATATGCACAACTCTGGAAGGAAAAAAGGGTTCCACTGGAAGCGTGGTTATAAAAATAATAATAGATTGTATAGAAATGGACAGGCTAATGAGGAAAATAAAAGACAGAGATTCAATTTATTATAGGGCCTGGTATGTCTGGTATGAGTGGTTTAGAAATAAAAAGAAAATAAAATGGCAATTAGGAAAAGAATGAGGGAATATGTAAATATGTAAATACACCATGGCGAAGATTGAAATGTAAGGATAAAAGATATTGATTTATAGTAAGAGTAAGATGTAATAAAACAGAATAGAATACTTTATTGGCCAAGTGTGATTGGACACACAAGGAATTTGTCTTGGTGTAAATATTCTCAGTATACATAAAGAAAAGGTACATTCGTTAAGAACTCAGAATCATAACGTACAACACTTTAATGATAGTCATAGGGTACAATCAACAATCAAATCATACTGGGAAACAGTCAAGTGGGAGGGGATGGGTGATAAGGAGTGGTGAGAAGATTAACAGTAATAGTAGTGTACACTTTGTAAATAGTTGAAAGTGTTGAGGGAATTATTTGTTTAGCAGAGTGATGGCTTTCGGGAAAAAACTGCCCTTGTGTCTAATTGTTCTTTTGTGCAGTGCTCTAAAACGTCATTTTGAGGGAAGGAGTTGAAACAGTTTATGTCCGGGATGTGAGGGGTCTGTAAATATTTTCACAGCCCTCTTTTTGACTCATGCACTATACAGGTCCTCAGTTGAAGGCAGGTTGGTAGTAATTGTTTTTTCTGCAGTCCTAATTATCCTCTGAAGTCTGTGTCTGTCCTGTTGGGTTGCAGCACCAAACCAGACAGTTATAGAGGTGCAGATGACAGACTCAATCATTCCTCTGTAGAACTGGATCAGCAGCTCCTTGGGCAGTTTGAGCTTTCTGAGTTGGCGCAGAAAGAACATTCTTTGTTGTGCTTTTTTGATGATGTTTTTGATGTTAGGTGTCCATTTTAGGTCATGTGATATAATATAACCTAGAAATTTGAAGGTCTCTACTGTTGATACTGTGTTGTCTAGTATTGTAAGAGGTGGTAGTATAGGAGGGCTTCTTCTAAGGTCTACTACCATTTCTACAGTTTTGAGTGTATTCAGTTCCAGATTGTTCCGGTTACACCACGAAGCAAGCTGTATAACCTCCTGTCTGTATGCAGATTCATCGTTATCTTAAATGAGACCAATCACTGTTCTGTCATCAGCAGACTTCAGTATTTTAACAGATGGATCGTTTGAGATGCAGTCTTTGGTATGTAGGGAGAAGAGAAGTGGAGATAGCACACAGCCTGGGGGGTGCCCTGTGCTGATTGTACAGGTATCGGATGTGATTCCGCCTAGCTTCACCTGCTGCTTCCTGTCTGTTAGGAAGCTTATGATCCACTTACAGATGTGTTCAGGTACCGCTAGTTGGTTTAATTTACTGAGAAGAGTGTCTGGAATGATGGTACTGAATGCTGAACTGAAGTCCACAAAGAGGACCCTTGTGTAGGTATTTGGAGATCCAGTGTGTTGTAGGATGTAATGCAGAGCCATGTTAACAGCATCATCTGTCAATCTATTTGCTCGGTATGCAAACTGCATGGGATCTAACAGTGGATCCATGATGGTTTTCAGGTGGGACAGCACAAGCCTTTCAAAGATTTTCATAACTACAGATGTTAGAGCAACTGGTCTGTAGTCATTCAGTTCCTTGATGGAGGGCTTCTTTGGCACTGGGATGCGACCTTCTGAAGTCAGTGGTGAAGCCAGATTGACTTAACCGTGTTAGTCACTTACCAATCGCAGTAATTCACTTAACAATGGAGGCGAGAAAGGTCATAAAATGGGGGAAAACTCACTTAACACTAGAAAATGGTGGTCTTAAGTTGAGGACTGCCTATAGTTGGTGCACATCCATTAGGAGAGTGACGTACATAAAGGACTTCTTATGACAGACAGATTTAGAATCTTCACTGGTATCTGATATCCTTCCTTTCTTTCCCCAAGAAGAGAAGATGCAAAGGTGTGGAAAGTAGTTTTTGGCATCAACAATTTGGATCATCCTTCAGTCTTCACGCAAACCCGCCTGGTGAAAACAATTATTCTGCACCCTCGTTACAACCGTGCTGTGGTGGATTACGACATCAGCATTGTGGAACTCAATGAAGGCATCAACCAGACGAGCTATGTCAAGCCAGTTTGCCTTCCCACCAGGGAACACCTAGTGAAGCCAAATACCTATTGCTATATCACCGGCTGGGGACACATGGGCAACAAAAGTAAGCGTCACGTAGACATGTTCTCGTGCAAATCTGTTTCTCCTTTGCCATATCAAATCGGTTTAGTCACTATAATTGGTAGTCCCCAGGGGTGGGATTCTACCAGTTCAGACTGCTTCAGGGGAACTGGTTGTTCTGCTGATCATTTGGCCCCACCCACCCATCCCTGTCTTTTTCCTGTGCTTTATTTCCTTGTTTTCGAGCACAGCTGATTCGTGGGGCAGAGCAGTTGGCCACACAGCAGCTGTTTTACTCACCGGGGCTACAGCAGAAGGAAAGTATGCGTCAGCTTTGGAAGCCATATTGAGACCAGATGCTCTCACGCTGCTACATTTTGAGCCTGGGAAAGTGGGAGGAGGGAATTGTCTATGTAGTTAGACATAATAACATTCTTTTACTAATTCAAGGTCATGTTATTTTGCGAATAAGTGAGGGGAAGTCTCAAGTCCGGATGGATGGGGCACGTGATATGATGATGGGTGCAGGGGATGTGGATTTGTAGTTTTTATTTATTGCAAGGAAACCCGGAACTTTCAGATTCAGGATTCCCCAGTTGTGCCAGTTTACTATGCAAAATAAAAGGAACTTTTGAGAAGATGCCTGTCGCGGAATTATTGGTTGGAGTGAAGGTTTCCTGGAACGCTGATGTCATGCCCCTGTTGGAATCTGATTCCGAGGGAGAGGTGGAACAGCTGACAGGGAGTGGGAGTGTGTCTCTGGTGGCTGTGGAGGAAATGGGAGAAGGGCACAGTCTGACTGGGCATTCAGAGGAAGACCCAGGCCCACCTCCCATTTATCCTAGTGCACACAGGGAGGAACAGATAAGGGAGCAATGTGAGTTACGTGGGTTTTAAGGGAGAAAAGGGCCCTGATTCCCTTCATTAGCTGCAGCTGGGAAAACAGGATAAAAAGAGTGTTTGCGCACAGTTCCTTGCTAGAAGTAAAGCGTGAATTATCTTTGTTTCTCAAGTTTTATCTGGGTTCTGGCTTCCTCCCAACTGTGTGTGTTTCATTGTCTTTTGAAGTTTGCAATTCCTTATCCTGCCCTGTCTCGTTAATTGCTGCAGCGTGGTTTGTGTTGGTTTTTATTTATAATTTATATGTACTTCGGATTCAGACAGAATTTCTTTCCTTTAAAAACTGTTCTTGGGAGAGTTTTTTCTGCAGCCGATGATAACTGGACATTGGGGGCCAAGTTGGAGGTATTAAAGGGACTTTACCTATTTTTGTGGCTTTGTTGCTTTTGTGCCATGCCCCGGGTCATCACAGCTGACAGTATGATAGCTAAAAATGGTCTTTTCTAAATGCTGTGCGCGCATGCGCTCACAGAACTGGTTGTTACACCGGTTGAATCGTACCACTGGTAGTCCCTCATTTCAAATGAACAATAAGGTAGTGGATTTAAGTCACTCTTACATTTGGAGCAACCAATGAAAAAATCTTCCGTTGTGTTGTAAACATAGTATCGAAACATATGTTCGTTTTTGCTTTCCAGAACTAGGACATAATAAAAAAGAACCCCACTATAAATATATGTGAATGTCCTCCAGGGAAAGAGGGAAGGATCAAAAGGCTGAGATTGTGGGTGCAACTTGGCGGTGAACTGACATCCTTTGAGACGTATAGTGTCAGTGCACAAAGGATGAAGTTTTGATTAGGCAGGTGACCTGACTTATGCAACTATAGATTCTCACCCAATTGTGTTTTTTCTCCCCTTCTGATTAGTGCCCTTCAAACTGCAGGAAGGAGAAGTGCGCATTATTTCCTTGGATCAATGTCAGTCCTACTTTGACATGAAGACCATCACTGTCAGGATGTTATGCGCAGGCTACGAGTCCGGAACTGTGGATTCTTGCATGGTAAGGCTGTTGACAAAGGGAAATCCAAAGCCCACACTTTTTTTTAAATGTCATTCCAGAAAGGCACATAATTGTTTTGGAACATGTTTATGTTTGTGTTTCTCAGCATAACCCCCAAATATTTCCCTCCCTTTTTTTTCCTCAACCCTAATATTGTCCTCTTCTTATAGGGTGACAGTGGTGGTCCTCTTGTGTGTGAGCAGCCAGCTGGACGCTGGACGTTATTTGGTTTGACTTCTTGGGGCTCCGTCTGTTTTTCCAAAGTTTTTGGTCCCGGAGTTTATAGTAACGTCTCTCACTTTCTTGAATGGATTGAAAGAGAAATCTACTTGCACACATTTTTGATTCGTTGATTTTTTTTAGTGTTGCACTGACCGACCAAAAGCAACTGTTTGAGGACATAGGAGCAATGAAAATGTCGAAGAAGCTGAAGACGTTTGGTGAATTGTCAATTGTGCATGTCGCGGGATGATGAGCAGTAGAGCAGGGTTGAAGAATGTGTAAATACTTCGGTGCCAAAGGTGTTTCTGAGTTACAATCAAATATTTTGCAGTTATTTCTGCCTGGTTTCTTTACCAGTTCTGCACTCTATCTTTTGCTCACAAGAATCAACCCATTTCTAATGTTTTATGATAAGTGTTGTTTTTCCAA
The DNA here is from genome assembly GCA_033807585.1 of Hydrophis major. Taxonomy (NCBI): domain Eukaryota; kingdom Metazoa; phylum Chordata; class Lepidosauria; order Squamata; family Elapidae; genus Hydrophis; species Hydrophis major. The sequence goes on from CM066333.1 coordinate 79,108,473, forward strand.
AATGTAAAGGAAAGAGAAGAAAAACATTGCTCACAACAGCATTTTAAAAAATGCTTTAAAAAAAAAAAAAAGATGACTCCTCTATCTCCAGTCCATCTGATTTTTATAAGCTGCGCCCCGCTGTGTTCCCTCCTTTGAACCGAATGGGATATTCCAGTGCAACTACATTGAATGTGAGTTTCTCCTAGGGTGGCTCAGTGGCTAAGATGCTGAGCTTGTCGATCAGAAAGGTTGGCAGTTTGGCGGTTCGAATCCCTAGCACTGCGTAATGGAGTGAGCTCCCGTTACTTATCCCCAGCTTCTGCCAATCTAGCAGTTCAAAAGCACGTAAATGCAAGTAGAAAAATAGGGACCACTTTGGTGGGAAGGTAACAGCATTCCATGCGCCTTTGGTGTTTAGTCATGCCGGCCGCATGACCATGGAGACGTCTTCGGACAGCGCTGGCTCTTCGGCTTTGTAATGGAGATGAGCACCGCCCCCTAGAGCCAGAAACGACTGGCAGAGATGTGCGAGGGGAACCTTTACCTTTAAGTTGGATATCTGTTCAAGTCTAGCTGTACTATTGAAATCAACTATTTCTCATTCCCACATGCCTAGTTTCCTCTCCACATTGTATAATCAGTGCAGAAGAAGGATATTATCCTAGTAATATAAAACATATCGTTTAAAAATAAGAATTGGTGTAAATAAGTAATACAGATGTTAAATTGAGACTACCCAGAATGGTTGGATCAAATAGTTTTTATGCCGTTTAACCACTAAATGTAATAATACTGATAATATTGATAAGGTACATTGATCTGTGACTACCAAAACCTCCAATAGATAGTTCGAATACGTGGCAGGACTTGAAGAGGTAATAGGAAGAAGCTGCAACTGCACATGCATTGCAATTCATGACCCAGAGAATAATTAAGAATCCCATACAAAGAAACAAATCAAAAAAGGAAGCAACCTGGAATTGAGGAGGAACTTTCCAGCAGTGAAGACAATGAACCAGTGGAACAGAAGTTGCCTTCAGAAATCATGGGGGCTCCATCATTGGAGGTTGTTAAGAAGAGACCGGATAGTCACTTATCTGAAATAGTATAGGTTCTCCTGCTTGAGCAAGGGGGCTGGACTAGAAGACCTCCAAGGTCCCTTCCTGCTCATTCATTCTATTCTAATGCTCAACTTACAGTCGTTCATTTAATGACCATTTGAAAAGAGGTGGTCTTCAGCAGGTTCTGAACAGTTCTGGAGAACCGGTAGCGGAAATTTTGAGTAGTTTGGAGAACCGGCAAATGGCACCTCTGACTGGCCCCGCCCGCATCTCTTCTCTGCCTCCTGAGTCCCAGCTGATAAAAGCAGGTTAGTGGGGTGGGAAGGGAATGGGGATTTTGCAGTAACCTTCCCCCAGGAGTGGGGAGGGAATGGAGATTTTATAGTATCCTTCCCCTGCCATGCCTACCAAGCCACGCCAACCAAGCCATGCCACGCCCAACAAGCCACGTCCCCAGAACCGGTAGTAAAAAAAAATTGAATTCCACTACTGCATTTGAAGTTATGATGGCACTGAGAAAAGGTACTCAATGATTGTTTTTCACACTTACGATCATGGTCATGTGATAAAAATTCAGGCACTTAGCAACTGACTCATACTTGTGACGGTTTCAGTGTCCCAGGGCCATGCGATCCCCTTTTGCAACTTTCTGACCAGTTAAGTCAACGGGGGATGCCAGTTTCACTTAACGTCCGGCTTATTCACTGAACAACTGCAGTGATTCTGCAGTGAACTGTGGCAAGAAATGCCATAAAACGGGGTAAAACTCACTGAACGACTGTCTGACTTAGCAACAAAAATGTTGGGCTCAATTGTGGTTGTAAGTTGAAGATTACTTGCACACTGTCAGGATTCCGGCCGTTACCCCCATTTAAATCATGAGTCTCGAGCCAAATTTCCAAAACTTAGAAAGGATTTATTGGGAGTTAACATGCCAGCACTGTCTGGGTGCAGCCGACTCTGAGACACATCATTCATTGTCACCCTTGACCCTGGTTTCCCCCCACCCCCTGGATGAGTCGTAATTCATATTCTCCAATGGGACACATCCATAGAGTCATCAATCATGCTCTCCAGTTAGAATTTTGCACAGCACAAACTTCGGTCACCTAGTTACTATCTTTGAAAACATTTATGGAATGCACTTTCGGTTTGCAAGCTGCTGCATTGCTCCCCCCTCCCTTTCTGCTGGCAAGATCATAGAAATATGTTATGAGTTGACACACATGATATCTCGGAGGCATCTTCTGTGATAATAAAAGGTTACCTGTTGCTATTCCTCCTTATTTCTCACGCTAAAGCAAACTTGTTCAACTAACATTGCAATTCCTTTCTCCAAATATACACACAGAAAATGGGGCAACTAATAGTCTACTTTGGGAATCTTTTGGACAGGTGAACTATGGCTTCAATAGGTAGAAATGTCTAGGAGAGTGGTGGGATCGAAATTTTTTTTTACTACCAGTTCTGTGGGTGTGGCTTGGCTTGGTGGGTGTGGCAGGGGAAGGTTACTGGTGGGTGTGGCTTGGCTTGATGGGCGTGGCAGGGGAAGGTTACTGGTGGGTGTGGCTTGGCTTGGTGGGCGTGGCAGGGGAAGGTTACTGCAAAATCCCCTTTCCCTCCACACTCCTGAGGGAACATTACTGCAAAATCCCATTCCTTCCCCACCTCACTAACCTGCTTTCCAGCTCTGTTCTCCTGTGCAGGGCAACCAAAGAAGACCCAGCCAATCAGCTGGGACTCAGGAGGCGGAGAATAGATGGGGGTGGGGCCAGTCAGAGGTGGTCTTTGTTGGTTCTCCGAACTACTCAACATTTCTGCTACTGGTTCTCCAGAACTAGTCAAAATCTGCTGAATTACCACCTCTGGTCTAGGAACTTGAGATTCAGTATTGCTACTCTGAGGTTCGGCTGTTTTTAAGGGAGTCGGGATTTTTTTTTTAATGTCTAAAAGAGGTTACGTGACTACAACAAAGCCCAGTTGTTCTCTACTGCCGCAGAATTGGTTATGTGGAATATCCAGAGATAGCAAGTTGGTAGTATTAATTCAAGAGAGATATTGTGATTCCAGCTTTTTATCCTATCTGGTAGCAAAGTCTTCATTTTAAATAAGGAAATAATCTTTATTTAGTTGGTGATCCAGGCACACATATATAATAAAAAGAAAACAGATTTCTATTAGGTTTTCAAATATGACAGTAATTTCCTGTATAGCTTTTGCAGCAACACAATTAGTTGCCTTGATTTTCTTCTGTAATGGTGCAAAAGGCTAGGCATAAACCTCTGCATATATTCTAATGTTATTTTGGCTCTCATTAAACATCTTTGAAATAATGCTGTACTAAATCACTTTCGGTTGATTCCAGAGCCAGAAAGGGAAAGTAATCCGATAACTTTCAGAACTCATCCAAAGCAGCAATTAACTTGTAATTTGTAATATCAATTTGCTGTATTAGTAGGGCTTTCAATAATTGTTTGCATTATTTGTAATAATAATAATAATAATAATAATAATAATAATAATAATAATAATAATAATAAATTTGTTGTAATTTGTTTCAAGCTAATTGTATTTTAAATATCTATAAAAAGAAAAATAACATTTAAAATAATACCATGAATTGTAAAAGTTATAAAATGGCAAATCCTTTGCAGTTGCCATTAAAAGGCCCCCAACCTTTTTTGTACCACGGCCCGGTACCGGCATCACAAAATGATCCACGGACCAGTACCGGCATCAGCATGCATGACCAAGGCGAGCCAAGCGACCGGCCAGCCAGCCAGCCGTCCCCCGCTTCTCCCCGCCACCTTCAACTCCTCCTTTGTACCTTTTTTGTGCTTTTCGGGCTCTTTCTTAATCTCCTCCTAACGGAAGACTCCACCACCCTCGGGACTGCTCTTTGTTCGAAGCCACCGCCCTCCTCTTCGACGAAACTAAGGCGCGAGGATTCCTTCAGCACCCAAATGCCGCTTTCCAACAACCGACGACTGACAAGCTCACCCGGAAGCACTTTCTAAAGCTCCGTTGAAACAAGTCCAGGGCCCGGTGGTTGGGGACCACTGCATTATACAATGTTTTGAAAAGCAGTTCCCTCAAAAGCCACTACTGTTTTGGTTATTTCTGGTGATCAAAACAGTTTAGAAGTTCAAGAGGGCGGGTGAAATCTTGTGATCTCCTCCCAAAGTAGCCTTTGCAGCCCTTCACTGAGCTTCCCTACATTCTGCTGTCCTTGCCCTTGGATCAATGGAGGAGGCCGTGGTTCTTCCTCAAAGAAATCTGCTATTATCAGCACCACTGCTTTTCAGCAGCCAATCCTCCCGTGTCTGCGCAGGCAGGCAGCTCTCCATTGGGCATCTCCAATGCCCGCGCGGCCCGAGACAGCATTGTTCTCAGCCTCAGCCTCTCCAAACATGCCAAGGGAGACGTGTCATGCCTGTTGGATAATCACAGGTCCTACCTTAGTCACTACCAGTTTGGTAGGTGATCGTGCGTGTGTGTGCACGACCCTAACGCGCATGTACTTAACAAGCCAATCAGCTGAGAGGATGAAGAAACAAAAAGCTAGAAGAGACCCTCGCACACACACACCCAACGCGCTTTTTGGTCTTTTATCCTCAGCTGATGTGGCAGGTTGTTTTTTTTTTGGTCTGAACCAGTAGCATCCCATCACTGGTTCCAACTCTTTCTTCAAACTGGGCTCCAGTGGGGCCATGACACTATTCCCCCCCCCGCACTTCTTCCCCCGGGACAATGTGGAGAAGGGCGTTCTGGGTATTTGTGGAATATCGAAACCAGATGGGGGAGCATCAGTGGTGGGATTCAAAGATTTTTGCCATCATTTCGGTGAGCGTGGCTTGGTGGGCGCGTTTTGTGCGCGTGTGCCAAATGTACAGGTGCAGAGGCATTCCAACTCGCCTCCTGCAAGCAGGGGTGGGATTCAAATTTTTTAACAACCTATTCTGTGGGTGTGGCTTAGTTGGTAGGCATGGCTTGGTGGTCATGTTATTGGCTGGGTGTGGCCAACAATATCACATCGAGGCACACATCTCCTTGCCTGGCCTCTCATGACTGGGGATGCTGCAACAGTCGTAAGTGTGAAAAATGGTCATAACTCACTTTTTTCAGTGCCATTGTAACTTTGAATGGTCACTCCACACAAGCAAAGTACCAGCAAAGTTGATAGATTGATATGGAAGATGATGGATGGATGTAGAAGATGATGGATGGATGTAGAAGATGATGGATAGATGGATGGATAAGGAAGTTGATAGATTGATATGGAAGATGATAGATGGATGGATATGGAACTTGATTATTGATAGATGATAAATACTAAACAAACGACCAACTACCAGAACCAGTCCAGAACCAACATCGCGCACACAAATCCTCATCAAATCGATTGACGGTGAAGCTCTGTAATTATTCTTTTTTTCCTTTCTTGGGCGCGTACTTTTTATACAATAAATGTTTCAAAAAGAGTCAGAAACGGCGCAACACTTCGGTACCATCCGCGCCGCCTGCACGAGGACCCAGCCAATCGGAAAACGGCTCAAAAAAGCCAATCGGAAAACGGCTCAAAAAAGCCAATCGGAAAACGGCTCAAAAAAGTACAGGGCAACCCCAATTGCCTCTTGCCCAAAAGCACACCATCGAGTTAATGCCGTCACAGAGAGGTCGAGTTAGAGGGCGGGCCTAAACAGTTTTAACTTTCACCAGATAGGACGGTTCTGTCTTCCTGATCAGCCCACCCCCAACCCCCGCAGCTCCTCCCCTGTCTTTCCATTGGCTGGCGGAATGGTCCCTCCCCCGCGACTGCTTCCCAAACATTGCTGTGGCTTAATGGAGAGGAGTGAGGGAAGAGAGCAAGCAGTGAGCTTGGCGCCTGCGCGGTGGGGTGGTGAGGGAAATGTTGGTTGCGGTGTGGTTGGCTTTGGACGCTTGTTTCTTCGCCGCGCTGCTGGTTCTGCAAGTCCCGCTGCTGAAAGCGTCACCCGGGGCTCTCTCGCTTGACCTCGCCGGGATCTTTCAAGACCTGATCCGGTATGGGAAGACCAAGGCAGCCTGTGGGCAGCGACCTGTCCAGCTGCAGATCTTTGATCTTCCCAAGAGGTAAACGAAACAAGTCAGCAGTTATGCAGGGGTGTTTGTCTGTGTACTTCAACTCCCAGAATTCCTCAGCCAGCATTGCTGCCTGAGGAATTCTGGGAGTTGAAGTCTACAAGTCTTAAAGTTGCCAAGGTTGAAGGCCCCTGATCTAGAGATTAGAGCTGGAAGGGACCTTGGAGGTCGTCTAGTCTAACCCTCTGCTCAAGCAGGAGAACCTATACCATTTCAGACAGGTGGCTGTCCAGCCTCTTTTAAAAAAGCTCCACTGATGGAGCACTGACAACTTGTGGTGTGGTTAAAGATATGGAGGATGGGGGATTCCACATGGAAATGTATTTTGGTATTCTAGAATATAGATATATGGATTAAGGAGCTGCAGAATTAAAGGTTTACTAGGGATTATTGTTAAAAATAAGAAAATAAATTCAATTGGAATAGAAATGGAAATAAGAATTTATTATAAGAATGCTATTTAAGATAAAATTATGTGGTGAGGAAAGTGAATGTAAGAGAAGTAAGAGAAATGAAAATGATTATATTGTTATTAATTTTATATAATGGATTAAATGGGAGTGAAACAGAAAATATAATTTGTTACATAAATGTAATTGGAAAAATAAAGAGTATGGAAATTAAAAATGATTATTAATGTTTAAGAATTTAAAATAACTACAATAATTAGTAAGGTGGTGAAGAAAATGAATACGGAGCATGGAAATCAAACACAATATTGTTATTAATATTTACAATTGGTTTGTTATATAAATGGTTTTGGAATAAACATAAGATTTATTATGTAATAGGGAAAGAATACCATGTGGAACCCGATTGGGAAAAAAGAAATAAATGCATATATAATAGTAAATAGGAGATCATTAATATAGGATGTAGCAACTAAAAAAGGCTATATTGATATGTGTTGTTTTTTTTAATTTTTATATATCGGGTTTAATGGAATAAAAAGGAGAGAATATATAAAATAAAAATAGTTGGCAAGATTGAATTGATAATGAAAGGGGATAAATATTGGATAACATATTTTAGGATGTTTTTTTTCTGTCTGGAAATGATGAATGAAATAACATGAAGTGATAAAACATGTTAAAAGAAAAATGGAATAGGAATAGGAATTCTGGGAGTTGAAGTCCACAAGTCTTAAAGTTGCCAATTTTGGGGACCCCTGATCTAAAAGCAAGCCAGCCACATTGTGGTTCAACGCAATGTGCAGACTGAAACCCTAAACTAACCCTGGTTCCTTCTGCAGGTGGTTCTACCATTTTTATATTGTGTCTGTGACCTGGAATGGCTTCCTGCTACTGCTGTTTATGCAGTGTGTGCTTTTCTCTCAGTCGTTTCCTGCCTGGGTTCAGGATTTGCTTGACATTCTTGATGGAGGAAAGGAAGACAGAAACATCCACCACTCAGAAAATGGTATGAATTTTTTTTTGACATGTATGTATATTATATGGTGGAGAGGGCCCCAATGTATTGTAGATTTTGGAGGACGGCTTTTCTATGAAAGCTGAAATTATTCTGTGCATCAAATGGGAGGACAAGCAAAATCATTTTCACGACAGATTTTTCAAGTATATTCCTTTCCATGTATCCCAGTTTCAATTGGGGAGGGAAGTGGGAGGAGAATAGGGCTGCTGGATCTGGAAAGATCCAGAACACTAGAAAAGAGGTACGATAGCAATAATAACTATACTCAAAATAATACTGGAGATTAAAGGGCATATTTTAATATATTGGATCCATGTAAAGTTACAGGTAGCCGTTGATTTACAACTTTTGTTTAGTGACTATTTGAAGTTTCAAGAGTACTGGAAAAAAAGTGACTAATGACCATTTTTCACACTTATGACCCTTATAGCATCCTCATGGTCATGTGATCAAAATTCAAACACTTAGCAACTGGCTCATATTTATGACGGTTGCAGTGTCCCAAAATCATGTGTCCTTCTTTTACGACTTTCTGACAAACAGAGTTCTTAGGGAAGCCAGATTCACTTAACATCCATGTTACTAACTTAACAAATGTCTCACTTAGCGACAGAAATGTTGGGCTCAATCACGGTCGTACGTTGAGGAATATCTGGATTGAGCAGATGCCTTCCGCAGTTTTGCATGAGTAGGACATTTTTATTGAAAAAAATTTTTCAATAAAAAATTGTTTTAATTGAGAGATCTAAACTTGAGGAACTTCCTAATCATTCAACTCCACAGTTACTAAGGGAACCTGGTTTCCCCACTGCAAAAGGTGAGATACCATGACCCCAGGACACTACAACCGTTGTAAATATGAGTCAGTTGACAAGCCCATCTGATTCCCAGGCATCAGACTTTCGATCACACGACCATGGGGATGCTCTTATGGTTGTAAGTGTGAAAAACTGTCATAAGTCACTTTTTTCAGTGATGTTACGGTCACTAAACAAACGGTTATAAGACAAGAACTACCTGAATTTTGATGTTTCGCCCTCTGTTAGTCACTCAAAGTCATTTGGAGCTTGATATGTTTTATGTGAGATGGAAAAAAAGTAGAGGCTCATCCCCTATTTTTCCCACCAGCAGAATTCTGAACGTTAACATGGGTAATATCTCTGAGGATTTCTTGTGCATCTTGCAATTTTTTTGGGGGGGGGCTGAATTTGGCACCCCTACGACAAGCTAACAGTTGTTTACACACTGTCTTTGTTGGATTTCTAGGTGCCACGTTCCTGTCAGCTTTCTTGGTCTGCCTTTTGGTCTGGGTGAATAGCTGTCGACGGTTAAAAGAATGCCTTCACGTCAGCGTCGATTCTGGAGGTGTCATTCATTTTGTACACTACTGCTTCGGCCATTTTTACTATGTTTTGGTGGGGTTGACAGTGCTCTGTCAGGTGCCAGCAAAGAGTAGAGAAGGTAAGCATCTTCTTTTGCCTTCTTGCAATAAACTGTAGGAGAAGGACGGGCAGAGCCAGGGGAGGAGTAAAGAAAGGGGTCGGCCTAAAATTGTTAGGTAGTCACAAGTGAACAAAACCCAGCCTTCCTTGAGCCATGGTGGCCCAGTGGTTAAAACACAATTAATGGTAAAGGTTCCCCTCTGTCATGCCCCTGGTGGAGACTAACTCTGAGGGAGCGGAGGAATAGCCGACAGAGAGTGGAAGTGTGGCTCCGGAGGTTGTGGAGGAGGCTGGGAAAGGGCAGAGGCTGGCTGGGCAGTCAGAGGAGGACCCAGGCCCATCCCCTCTCCATCCTAGGGCACAAAGGGAGGAGAGGATAAGGGAGAGACGGGGTCTATTTGGGAGAAGAGGACTTTGATCCTCTTCATGGGCTGCAGCTGTGACAACTGAGTAAGAGAACGGACATGCATTCAGGCAAGTGCTGGAAACAAAGTGTGGAAATATCTCTAGTTTATGGTTCCTCTCTGAGTTTTGGCGTCCTTCCCAGTGTGTGTTCTGTTCGCTGTGGACGTCCTCCAGCCCTTATCTTGCCTGGTTTGTGTTGCTTTTTTCCTCCTTTCTTGTAACTGTTTGTGTGGGAGTTTTTTGTCTACAGTCAAGGATATTCAGAGCTCGGAAGCAAAGTGAAGGAATAAAAGGGGCTTCACCTGTTTTCTGTGACTGTATTTTATATCCTACCCTGGGTCATTATACCCTCGCACATATGTGCTAGTCGTTTCCGGCTCTAGGGGAAGGTGCTCATCTCCGTTATAAAGCTAAACAGCCAGCACTGTCCTAAGACGTCTCTGTGGTCATGTGGCGCATAGAGCGCTGTTCCCTTCCCACCAAAGTGGTCCCTATTTTTCTCCTTGCATTTTTTATGTGGTTTCGAACTGCAAGGATGGCAGAAGCTGGGACAAGGAATGGGAGCTCCCTCCATTACACGGCACTAGGGATTCGAACCGCCGAACTGCTGACCTTTCTGATTGACAACCTTAGCATCTTAGCCACTGAGCCATCGTGTTCCCCTATAGAACGCAATATTGCTGACTAATTCTGCAGAAGGCCAGCAGTTCAATTGTCACCAGCTCACCTTCTGAGTTTCATTAAAACGAGGATCCAGATTGTTTTTTTGGGGGGAGGGGTCATTACAGGTAGTCCTTGACTTACAATGGTTCCTTTAGTGACCGTTGAAGGTTACAGTGGCACTGAAAAACTGAGGACTATTTTTCACACTTGCAACCATTGCAGCTTCCCACATTCACGCGATCAAAAGTCAGCTGCTTGGCAACCGATTCATATTTATGATGATTGCAGTGTCCTGGGGTGGGGGCATCTGATCCCCTTTTGCAAACTTCTGACAAGCTAAGTCAGTGGGGAAGCTGGATTCACTTAACAACTCTGTTACTAACTTAACACCTGCAGTGATTCACTTAACAACTGTGGCAAAGGTCGTAAAAATGGGACAAAATTCACTTAGAAAATGTCTCACTTAAGCAACCGAAATGTTGGGGTCCGTTCTGGTCGTAAGTTGAGGACTACCTGTATGCTGACTCTGTAAACCACTTAGAGAGCGTGTAAAGCCCTCTGAAATGGTATATAAGGCTAAGCACTATTGTTAAGCTATTTTTTTTAAAGTTTACAGATAACAGATGAACAGATAATCAGAATTGGAAGGGACCTTGTAGGTCATCTAGTCTAACCCCCCACCCAAGCGGGAGACCCTACTCCATTTCTGACCAATGGGAGTCTAGTTTCTTCTTGAAAGCTTCCAGTGATGAAGCTCCCACAACTTCCGAAGGCAACTTCCGTTCCATGGGTTGATTGTCCTCACTGTCAGAAAGTTTCTCCTTATTTCCAGGTTGAATCTCTCCTGGTTCAGTTTCCATCCATTATTCCTTGTCTGGCCTACAGGTGCTTTAGAAAATAGCTTGACCCCCTTCCTCCTCCCTGTGGCAACCCCTCAAATATTGGAAGACTGCTATCATGTCTCCCCTGGTCCTTCTCTTCACTAGACTAGCCATGCCCAGTTCCTGTAACCGTTCTTCATATGTTTTAATCTCCAGTCTCCTAATCATCCTGGTTGCTCTTCTCTGCACTTTTTCTAGAGTCTCAGTGTTTTTTTTTATAATGTGGTGATCAAAACTGGATGCAGTACTCTAGGTGTGGTCTTACTAAGGCTTTATAGAGTGGTATTAGTACCTCCCTTGATCTTGATTGTATCCCTCTGTTAATGCAATTTAGGATTGCATTGGCTTTTTTGGCTGTTGCTGCACACTGCTGGGTCCTATTTAGCTGGTTGTCCTCTTAGATAGTGGCCTCCAACCTTTTTTGTGCCACGGCCGGTACCGGCATCACAAAATGATCCGCAGCCCGGTACCAGCATCAGTACACATAACAAGGCAAGACGAGCCGAGCGACCTCAAAGCAAGAGCCCCCTTTTTCGGCTTCATTTGTTCAACTAGAACCCATCCAACAAAGTGGAAAACTTGTCCTTCCACTAAATCCAAATTAAATTTGTTTTCGCTCAGTTTTTTTTTTTTAACAGTGGCACCCCATCTGACCCCCCCCCCACCTAACGGCGTTACCCACCCGCTTGCCTTGCAATGAAAAGATTCTCCCGCAGAAGCAGCACAACTGACTCCCTGATATCCTCCTACACGGCCGTTTGAATTTAATCTCGCACATGAGCGACACGGCCCTGCCGGATTAGTGTAGCTGGGAGCTTGAAATTAGTCAATCAGGAAGCAACAAAATGTTACTCGTCTCTTTCTGTCCAGGGCTCAGCAGCCTGTGTGGTTCTTTTGAAAAATGCATGCCGGCTGTTACCATTCCCCGCCCCCCCCCCCCACTTCCCTCAGGGCTTACCGCCCAGATTGGCTATATTTTGCATATAAAGTTTTGCGTCTGCCTATATCCTGGTCCTACCTCTTTTTTTTTTTTTTTGTTCTGTAATTTGTGAGTTCCTTTTTGGGGAACGAATGCCTGCTGTAGCAGAACTTTATGCAATTCATTTTTCGTATTTTCATTTTGGGAGAAAGAAAAGAAAAATTGGAGTCTTTAAAAAAAACCTTTCTCATCAAAACAAGATGGCGGCACCCAGCAAACCGACGGCCCGGTAGAAAATGTTCCACGGCCTGGTACCGGTCCGGGGACTGGTGGTTGGGGACCCCTGCTCTAAGACTCCAAGATCTCTCTCCCAGTTTCTTTATTTTATATTTACAATAAACTCATCTTTCATTTAAACAATGTGTCCACTTAAACAGTGTGACATTTTACGACATTTTTCTCACTCACAGAGCTAAGGTGGGCCTGGCCTGCATGTGGTGGATCTGGCCTACAGGCCGCCAGTTTGAAACCCCTGACATAGAATAAATAATAGTAATACCGGTTTACTGTAGACCACATTGAAATCTGAATTTAATAAAGCAAGGGGTTCAGCATATTTTAAACACATAAATACATTCTATTTCTCTTCATTTAGGCACAGCTCCTTCATTGACAGTCTGCTGGTTCCACGTTCTAGGACTTTGGATGTTCTGTTGGGCTTCTGTCCATCAACACAGATGTCATGTTATTCTTGCTAACCTTCGAAAAGATAAATCAGGTAAAATAATTGCTATTCCAGTCAATATTTTTTAATCTTCCCAGGTCAAATATATTAGTATAGCCAGGGATGGAATTCTACCAGTTCGCACCTATTTGCTAGAACTGGTTGTTAACATTCTAAGTAGTTCAGAGAACCGGTTGTTAGAAGAAATTACTGGCCTAATCCTGTATGGAAGGCAGGAAGGAAACATTCTGGTGTTGTTTACAGAAACTGCCTCTCCGTTAACCCTTATGACATTCTTGGCAGGACTAGACTTCCTGTCTCTGGAACTTCTCTGGAGTTTTCTTTCCCTCCTTTGCTGGTACTTTGCTTGTGTGGAATAACCATGCAAAGTTACAGTGGCACTGAAAAAAGTGACTTATGACCATTTTTCACACTTATGACTGTTGCAGCATCCCCACAGTCATGAAAAGCTAAGCGAGATGCCTGCCTCGATGTGAGTGATATTGAGTTGGCCATGCCCAGCCAATAACATGACCACCAAGCCATGTCCACCCAGTCACATGACCACTAAGCCATGCCCACCAACCAAGCCACGCCCACAGAACTGGTTCTTAAAAAATTTGAATCCCACCTCTGAGTATAGCCCAGTGTAGGCGAACCTTTCAGGAGCGCCGGAAACCGGAAGAGCAGCTCCCCGGCATGCATGCGTGGGCTGGAAGTTTCCAGTTTCCAGCGCATGCATGCGCACTGGCCAGGTGATCTTCTTGCGCATATATGCACCAGAAACTGGAAGACCAAGCAGCCGGCATGCATGCATGCATGCGCTGGAAACTGGAAGCTCAGCTTCCCAGCCTGCGCATGCACACTGGGGAGCTGCCCTTCCAGTTTTCGGTGTTCCCACGTGTGTGGAGACTAGCTGGCTGACGTGCATGCACACGCTAGAACCCAGATGAGCAATGGGTGATGGCTGGTGTGCCCGGAGAGATGGCTCTGCGTGCCACTTCCGGCAAGCATGCCCTAGGTTTGCGATCACAGGTATAGCCCCTGTGGCAATCCTTGGTGTATCGTTCAAAGAACATTGGTGATACTTGGGGAGAAAGCATGCAGAACAAACAATTTAGGTTATTAAGTCCAGATTAGGGATGTTAGTGCTTCAAATGCCAAGACGAAAGGTGCTCTGGAGCGAGCTTAACTCCACACTGTACCCTGTGAATATCTCCTTAAAACATTGGTTATTATGCTGGGATTGTATGGGAACAACCAACCCCAGGAAAAGTTGAGCTTGAGTTAATAACAAGCCAACAACCATGAACCCATATCTGTCCTACAGCACTGTTTTGTACTCCATTGGCATTTCTTTTAAGTCAAAACAGTATTTTCCTGTGACTGAGTAGGTTTCCATGGGAGGCCAGAAGACAAGAGTTTCTCTTAAGGAGGATCTGCATATTTATTCCATTCAAGCCATATTTTTTGACTTGGGATCCAAAATGCTGCACATGCCTAATGCATACATATTCTGACCTTGTATGTAAAAGGCTAGAGGATTCAACATAAGGAACCAAACATATGTATGATGGAGGATTGTTGAACCCAATCACTTCATACTTTCTTGCCTCATTGCCCTTCTGTGCATTTTCTGCAGTCTTATATTGAGACCAAAAGAAGGGAGTTATTGTGAGAAACAATAAGTAGAAACACATGTTTTGGATGGAGAGATTTCTTGGCACCTCTCACTAACCTCCAAGGCCACTTGGACAAGACCCACTGTTAGGGCCTGGGGAGTTTTGACTATAGCGAAAGAGTTAAGAGCAAATTTCATTTCATTGGCTATGTTAGCTGGGATGGTGGCTCTTGGTGTTGAACATAGTTTGAAACCAGATGATTGCAAGATTCAGCTAAACTATCTACTTGGGAAAATGTTTAGTTTTTTATAAGCACAGTGTGTCTAACATGTGAAACAACATATGTTGGATGTGTCCAGAGGCACAACCATTAATACATCATATAATCCAGGAAAACAGGTTCTTTGGCCAAATTGGATGTCCTGTCACTTACATTAACCATGGGGATTTTTTGTTACTGAAAAAAAACCAAACAGATCTGATCATAGTGAAGAAGATCCTCTGAATTGATCAAAATAGGCACTTTGTTTTGTCTTGGAAACAAATATAGTTGTTTTTTTTAAACAAATTTTATTAATTTTACAAAAAAAAACAATACACAATCCAGGCATAACAACTTGAAAAATCTTTTCTAAAATAATAATAATAATAATTAAAGAAGAAAGCCAATAGAACATAACTCCAAATTGTAATATCAATATTTACATTATCTATTTAACTTCATATCTTATCCAAACTTCTCCTTTTATCCAAATTATATTTCTTGCTTATTAAAATTTTATTGCCTTTCATAAACATACAAAACACAAAACATAAACAAAACTAAAACATCTTTTCTGAAGGCTGCCTGATCCCGGGTTGAAACTCTTCACACAGACACAAATTCAAACATCATATTCACTTTATATATCCTTCCATATCTTATTATCATTTTCTTTTTTATATATATAAACCAATTTTATCAATTTTACAAAAACAGTGCATAAACAATCAAGGCATAACAGCTTATAAATTCTTTCCTAAAAAAATAATAATAATTAAAGAACAAACCAATACTTTATCTATTTAACTTCATATCTTATTCCAGCTTCTCCTTTTCATCCAAATTATTTCTTATTGATTAAAATGTTATTGCCTTTTATCAATATACAAAAAAAATAAATAAATAACAAAACCTTTATATATCCTTCCATATCTTATTTCCATTTTCAATAACATTCTTTGTCTGTTCTATTTCCAACTATCCATTCATCTTTTTTCTTTTACTATACTTCTCCTATACACTAACTGGAGTGACACCTTTAACTCATTACCCTAACTTAAAAGTACTTCATATAACAATTTTTCTTGGGGTTCTGTTTAAAAGATTCTAAAATTACACAATAAATTTTATACTCTAAATACACATATAAAAAACACAATCTTATGTACCCTCCAGAATCCCTCTTTTATCCTAAATTAAATTCACCCATTGTCTCTGAATAAACTTTTTTTCTTTAGATCTTGCTTCCCCTCATTAAGGCTTCTCCTCCCCCCCTTTCTCTCTTGCTTATTCTTCTCCTTGCCCTTTTTACCCCTTTGTCTTTCCTCCTCCCTTTTCTTACTCCCTTTCCTTTGCTTCCTAACCTTGCCTCCACCTTTCCGCTCATTTTTCTCTTCTTTGGTTGTTTTTATAATTCTTAAAATCCCCTTTTTCTTATCCTTTTTCTCCTCCTCCCCGGAAAGAACCCATTGTTCATCAAAGATGGCTTCTTCTTCCTCTTCTTCTTTGTCCCAGTCTTTCTGCTGCGTAGTCAACTTTTCATAAGTACATAACGCCATTTCTAAGAATTGAAACAAACTGCCCAAAGTATCTTCTTTTTTATATTTTTGATATTCAGTCTTTAGTTCATCCACAAGTGATGCCATCATGAAAAAAGAAACTTTTCCCAAAACAACCACAAATATTTTTAATCAAGAATAATTCAAAAAAAAAAAAAATTCCAAAAATTAATACTTTTCTTCCTTCTTCTCTTTCTCTTTCTGGGGTTAATGTTTAATCAAAGAGGTCCAATTACCATATACCTTTCTTTGGGATACTAGGCAATCTCCTCCATTTTCAGCTTCTGCTCCAATTTTTTTTCCTCTCCCTTCCCACTTGCAATATCAATTTTAAATAATCAGAAATCCATACCTCCAACAAGGGTTTTCCAATTTCTTAAATTTTTCAATGTCCAAAAACCCTTTTGTCCCTTAGCTTCAACTCTCAAAACAATTCACTTTCAATGTCCAGTATATCCAAACATATCTGCTGTTTCCATGGGGTGGGAGAGTGAAGAAAAAAAAAAGTTCCCTTTAACAGCTTCTCCGCCGCTTTCGATCTTCTTAGGGATACAATGTATCCTCCAGCAATTCAGACAGCTCAGTTCCAACCAATTTGCAAGATGTTACTTGACCCGGCTCAGACAGCACTTTCACTCTTCTTACTTCCTCCAGCGCAATCTTACCCGGTTGCTGGCTTCTTCGTGGTGGCCATTGCTGACCACCGCTCCACCGCCTTGGGAAAAAGGGGTTTTTCCGGAGGGGGAGGGGGTCTGCGACACCCCAACCCCCTGTCCGACTCCCCTCTCTCTTCAGCTGTCTCTACAGGGCAGCCATATCCCCCTGACCCATCTGGATCGGGCGTACCTCGGCGGCTAGCACAGCAGGAATTGCGAGCTGTCGCGAATTCCTGCTGCCCCGAAGCCACGCGAAACTGGAAACCCCGGAAACAAATATAGTTGTTGATTAGCAATCTATCTTGGTTAGTGCCCATTTACAAATATCATAGTATTTATAGATAACTTGCAAACAGTAATAAAGGCGAGATAAGAGAATAAATTATTTTCAGACTAGTGTGTGCATTTATGACCAGATTTCCTGCATCTGACAACAAAAGCCGCCTATGTGAAACTGATTAAGGTCTGGTCAGTTTCAGGTAGCAGCTCTTTAAACAATCTCTCTGGCCTCTGTGGAGATTCAAAAATGGGGGAAAAAAACCAAGCCAGGAACATGACACTGTACAGAGAAGTTTATTTGAATGACATAGCAGCAATCGAGGATTCTCATAGCATCTCTTCCCTTGCTCTCTCAGACACATATTCTATTGTCAACTATTTTGCTTAACAATAAAGTGACTGGACCAGATTACAGTCACTAAATGGGAAAAAAAAGGTATGGTTGGGAAAAGGGCGAAATTCAGCCAATGGATTTATTAAAGTTGCAGCCTTTCCCTAACTTTCATTATCTAATTACATTGCTAATTCTGCTCACCTTTCTAAATTCAACAGCTAATTCTTTATTTTTATATTTCTTTTAGGAAAGGTCTCCAGTTTGGATCATAGCATTCCTTTCGGTGACTGGTTTGAACTGGTGTCCAATCCTCATTATTTTGCAGAATTTCTCATATATACATCAATGGCTGTCACGTTTGGATTTTATAACTTAACTTGGTGGCTGGTGGTAGTATATGTCTTTTTTAATCAGGCAGTTAGTGCTGTTTTGTGCCATGAATATTACTTAAACAAATTTAAGCACTATCCAAAATTTCGGAAAGCATATATACCCTTTGTTTTTTAATTTTTCTATTAAATGGAGTATGATTCTACATTTGCAGCGATTAAAGATCTGGAGATCTTCTGAGACAAAGTGATTATTACCAACAAATTTTTTTTTGCTGAAATTGAATTGTTGCTGATCATTCTGCAGGTCATTTATTAGACACAGAAAATATGCTTCTGTCGGTTGTATTGTGATCATCAGAGCAATTTTATGTAATCTACTTAGACAAAAGTTCAGCTGAGTTTAATATGTCTTATCCCAAAGAGAATGCTCCCTAAAATAAGATCAAACCCATAGGCAATTACATTATATATGCTGGTTTGACAAAATGTCTCACTAATTGTGGGGCTTACTTCTGAGTAAACAGCAAAGGGATGTACTCAGGAGTGGAATTCAAATTTTTAACAACCGGTTCTATGGGCATGGCTTAGGTGGTGGGTGTGGCTTAGTGATCAGGTGACTGAGTGGATGTGGCTTGGTGGTCATGTGACTGGCTGGGTGTGGCCAACTCAACATCACTCACATCAAGGCACGCATCTCCTCGCCTGGCTTCTCATGACTGTGGGGATGCTGCAACAGTCGTAAGTGTGAAAAATGGTCCTAAGTCACTTTTTTCAGTGCCATTGTAATTTTGCATGATCACTCCACACAAGCAAAGTACCAGCAAAGAAGGGGAAAAAACTCCAGAGAAGTTCCTGAGACAGGAAGTCTAGTCCTGCCAAGAATGTAATAAGAGGCCGTTTCTGTAAGCAACACCAGAATGTTTCCTTCCTGCCTTCCTACAGGATAAGGCCAGTAATTTCTTCTAACAACCGGTTCTCCAAACTGCTTAGAATGTTAACCGGTTCCAGCGAGCAGGTTCAAACTGGTAAAATCCCACCCCTGGATGTACTTTTAATAAGATACTGGTGGATTTTCCCCCTTTGCACAACGTTCTTGTTTTGGATCAGAACAAAAAAAACTATACTTTTTTTCTATACTTTTAGTTAGATTCATACAAGGTCTGCATGAATGATGAAATGAAATTTAAAACTCGACTGGCAGTTGTCATGTCTTATACTTGTCTGTTCAGAAATATGCAAACGCTATGCTTGGATGATCTGAAAAAAAAAAAATTCAGGGCTGAACTTGCTTAGTATTTGCATAGGAAACCACCAGATAATTCCAGGATTGTAGAAAAATCAAGCTAACAATTTAGGAGAAGGAAACGGCAAACCTTTTCAAATATCCAGGAGCAAAGTTCCTGGAAGAGAAAATAGAACTTTACATCCTATAATTTGCGATATTTCTGTCTCTTGCAGAAATGCCAGGCTTCCTCAAATGGAGGACCACCAAATTTGCTGGCCTGAAGCTAGTTGTGATGACCCTGGGCGTGGCACAAAGGCAACACAATCAGATAATCGGTAGGAGTCCCTTAAATAGCTCCAACTTTGCCCCCCAATGTCCTGGTTACCTTCTGGGCTGGAGAAAAACTCTCCCAGGAACAGACTTTGGATGCAGAGAATCAAGTCCAAAATGTGGTCAACAAAAACTGTAACTATAAGTCTAATCAAGGCAAAATGATGTAATTAGTTTGGCAGGGCAGGAGAAGAAATTCCAGACGTGAAGGAATGGCAGTAATTCAACCCGGTTGGGTGGATGCCAGGAACGCATATAACCAAAGTCAACACAAGATAAACTCACTTTTGTTCCCAGCAGTTGCCGCACTCAGCTTGCATCTCTTTTAAACTCTCATTCCCAGGTGTGGCTAATGAAGGGAATCAGGGCCCTTTCCTCCCCCATAAGCCAGGCAATCCACGTTGCTCTCTTCTCCATTCCTGCCCTAGGATGAAGAGGGTGTGGGCCTGGGTCTTCCTCTGAATTCCCTCTCCATTGTTCTACCTCTTCCCTGTTCTGCCCAGCTGGACTTTGCATTTCCCCAGTTTCCTCCACAGCCAATGAAGCCACACTCCCACTCCCTGTCAGCTGTTCGTCTTCTTCCTTGGATTCAGACTCTGACAGGGGCATGACACAAGCTGGGAATACTAGCTAGCACATCTGGAAGGGAGATTTTTTTTGGTGGGGGGGATTATCAAGAGTGGAGCCATGATGGTGCAGTGGCTAGAATGCAGTATTGCAGGCTGACACTGCCAGCTGCCAGCAGGTCGATTTTCACCAGCTCAAGGTTGACTCAGCCTTCCATTCCTCCGAGGTTAGTAAAATGACCTATGGTCATTTTGCAATCGTCTAACAAGCGAAATTGATGGGGAAGCCAGGTTCACTTTACAACCGTGTTCCTAACTTCAGTGATTCACTTAGCAACAGAGACAAAGGTATGGAAATGGGGCAAAATTCATTAATAAATGTCTCCATGCCAGAAATTTGGGCTCAATTGCGGTCGTAAGTTTAGAACAAGGATCTTCAAAACTTGGCAAGTTTAAGACTTGTGGACTTTAACTCCCAGAATTCCTGAGCTAACATGACTGGAGGAGGAATTCTGGGAGTCCACAAGGTTTAAAGCTGTCAAGTTTGAAGACCCCTGGTTAGAACTACCTGTGAGGGCACTAATTCAAGAGCTCTACATTTTCTTGACTCTAAACCAGGGGTCTGCAAACTTGGCAACTTTAAGACTTGTGGACTTCAACTTCCAGAATTCTCCAGCCAGCTATTCTGGGAGTAGAAGTCCACAAGTCTTAAAGTTGCGGTTTGGAGGCCCCTGCACTAAATATTTACCAAAACTGCTCAAGCCAGATTTATTTCTCACATCAATATTTCAAAAAGCTGCAGGTTTTCAAATTGTACCAATTATTTTAGTAGAATTCCGTTCCTTTGTTACAAGTATCAAAAGTATTAGAAGTATTTAATACAAAAGTATTCAAAGTATTACATTAGATACACCCGTTGCAAGTACTAACAGCTGCACTTACGTATTAAAATTAAATTATCAAAGATAGATTAATGATTTGGAAGTAGGAATCCCAATATTATTTGACCTCGGTTGCTGATTTGCTTCGTTGGGCTGCTGTAAAGGAGGAACAAAACCTAAAAGGGGACAAAAGGGAACAACTTTTGCATTGTTGCCAGGATCTGCCCTTTAAATTAGCAGTTGAGGCCTACTTGCAGGAGATGCACTAATCTGAGAGATGGCTATGATTTGGGGCATTAATTGTTGCATTTCCAGATTATTGCAGACTCCAAAACTTCTCCGCTTTCTCTCTCTCTCTCTCTCTCCTACCAGAAAAACTACAAGTGGGAGGAGCTTCTGCCTGCCGGAAGAGCATCACGTGACACGTGTTGATTGGCTGGCTCGCTCTTCCTTCAGCTCTGTTCGCTCCCGAAGACCGGACAGCCGAACATGATAGTTTCTTAATTCTCTTGCGTCAATCCCAGAGCGAGCGGGGAATTGCCCAATCGGACGAGGGAATCGGGCGGCGGAGGCGGGACGTCGCCAAGGCTCCGGGTTTCGTGTAGGCAAGACGAGACCCAAAGCGGCCTGGTTCGGTTGCACGATCGGGCCCGGAGGAAGCGGCCATGGCGGCGGGGCGGGTTCCACTCACTTCCGCCCGACGCGGCCGCCGCTGAGAGGGCGAGGAAAACGGCCGGGCTCGCGGGACAGGCATGGCGGGGGTCCGGCGGCTCTGGCCGCTGCTCGGTTTCTGGCTGCTGGCCGCGGCCTTCGCGGCCCCCGAGCAAGAAGTCGGCCGCGAGCGAGACTTCCCGCTTCACCAGGAGCAGCAGAAGCCGCCGCCGGCGCCGCACCAGCAGCCGGCGGTGCAAGGGCCGGACCTCCTCCGGGCTGAGGTGAGCGGAGGGAGGCGGAGGCGACGCCCCCGGTGGCCGGCTTGAGAACGGGGTTGTCTTGTCGCGGGGCTGGATAACCCTCGGGCCCGGGGAAGGAAGTGGGGGGAAAAGCTCCGGCCGACGTCGCTTCTCCTTTCCTGCTCAAACGGGGGATGGAGGCCCTTCAAGACTCCGCCCTGGGGCAAAACGCGGCCGGGTGAAGGGAAGGATGGGAGGTCGCGACAGGTGGGATTCCTACGTGCATACACGCACACGAGGGAGGCCTCGACATGCATACATACATATATATTCACACACCCAACATACTATGCACACACACATACGAGGGAGTCCTCAACATACATGCACACATATACACACACAGGGAGTCCTCAACACACATACACACACACACACGGATGGCCTCAACATATATACATATATACACACACACAACATACGTATACACACACGAGGGAGTACACACACACACACACACATACAATATACATTCGTATATACACATATGAGGGAGTCCACTTACACACACACACACACAAACATGGGTGTCCTCAACATACATGCATACATATACATACATGTATATTCACACACAGGGAGTCCTCAGTACACATACACACACACACACACACACACACGGATGTCATACATATATACACACATACAATATACAAATGCATGTCCTCAACATACATGCATACATATACATACATGTATATTCACACAGAGTCCTCAACACACATACAGATATACACACACACACACACACATATGGGTGTCCTCAACATACATGCATACATATACCTACATATGTATTCTCACATGAGAGTCCTCAACACACACATGCACACATATATTTATACACACACATGGGTGTCCTCAACAGACAGACATACACATACATATATTCACATGTGGGAGTCCAACATACATACATACACACACACACACACACAGCAACCATCATGAATATGAGTCAGTTGCCAAAGGACTGAATTTTGATCCCGTGACCATGGGGATCCTGCAACGGTCATAAGTGTGGGAAACGGTCACAAGTCCCTTTTTCAGGGCTGTTGTAACTTTGAACCATCACTAAATGAACTTGTTGTCAGTTGAGGACTCCCTGTGATCCCTTTTCTAGGCTAAGGCAAGAGGTTGGACCTTAAATAGAGGGGAAGGTAGGGTTACCTAAGAGACAAATCACATGAAGGAAGGAGCGAAGGAATCTAACCGGATTTAACCCTGACTACATTTGCCTGATGAGCCCACAACATTACCAGGGACTTTGCTCACCCATTTTCTCACTTCCCACAATACATCCAGCCATCCAGGGACTCAAAGGCGGCTTTGCAAAACACGCTATGAGCCAATTGCCAAGCACCTGAATTTTTGGGAATGCTGAAATGGGCGCAAGGGTGAAAAAAACGGTCCTGAGTCAGTGCCATTTTAACTTGGAATGGTCACTAAATGAATTGTTGTAAAGTCAACTTAGGACCACAATTGAGCCCCCAAATTTTTGTTGCTGAGTGAGGGAATTAAGTGAATTTTGGTCCCCTTTTCTTGCCATATTGTTTAAGTGAATCAGTGCAGCCATCATAAATGTGAGCCAGTTGTCAAGCTCCTGAATATGAATCATGTCACCATGGGAATGCTGCAGCGGTCCTAAGTGTGAAAAACGGTCATATGGTAAGTCAAGGACTACCTGTACATACTTGCTCCTGTCCCACAAGTTCTGTGGGTTGTACAGGTAGCCCCTGACAACAGTTTGTTTGAAGTTGCAGCTCAGTTACAGTGCATTGAAAAAAGTGACATGATCATTTTTCACACAACCGTTGCAACACCCACATGATCAAATTTCAGCTGCTTGGCCACTACTTCATATTTATGACCATTGCAGTGTTTCAAGATCATTGATCTTTTGCAGCCTTCTGAAAAGCAGAGTGAATGGGAAGCCAGATTCATTTAACAGCTGTTTTAGTAACTTTTAACAGCTGCCCTGTTTAACATCTGGGGCAAGAAAGTTCATTAAATGGGGCAAAACTCAGTTAGCAACCACAATTTTGGGCTCAATTGTCGCAAGTCAAGGGCTACCTGTAATGTCTGCTTTTCATTTTCTTAAATGCCTCATCTCAAAGAAATTGTAGGACACTGCAAAGAAGAGAGTCCTGTTGCATCTTGGAAGGGTGGGGGGGGGGGAAAAGCAGAAGTCTGGCATTGTATCCAACTAAGAGCATTTTATTAATATGCCTCAGCTTTCCTTCTTTATCTATATGACATCTGGTTAGCTCATTTTATATACCAATCTGACCAGTGTGCTGTTGGCCAGCTGCAGACAACAGCAGTATTTATTAGTAATTGATGGTTCACCTCTTCCTAAAATTAAATGTATTTTGTCTATTGGAAGAAAGTGATACAGGCTCACTAGGTACAGTTAAACTGTCTACTATGTAACTTAACTGCTATTAGTTTAACTTGGTTGATTTGGAAATAGTGATATTGCCAAATTGCACAGTCAGTTAGCTGGCATGTTACAGATCATAGTGACATTTCAGCAAAGCGTTTTCAAGGTCTTGAAAAGTAAATATATTTAAGTGATTTGATTTGATCATTGCAGTTGGATAAAAACCGTTCAAATTGTGTTACAATTTTTTTTTCAAGTTCCTGTTAGAAAGTCCTAAACTTGCATGATAGTTTCCGAGCATGAAATCACAATAATTTGTCATTTTATGAATATGCAGCCCATTGGTTTAACCCGTATATTTTAATTGTTTCTTCAAACAGACTATAAATTTACAGTTACATAGCAATTTTTTTAATCCTTTCAGTTGTGCTGAGTTAAGCATCTTGCCATAATGCCTATATAGTGTTGACTGCCCAGCAGTTCTTGGAACAGAATTTTGTAATCATAATCAGATAGGAAAGGTTCTGTTCATTCATGCATTGTTTAATCAGAATTCATGAGGCGTTCTAAACTATCAAAAGGTGACTGCCTTCGAATGTCCTTGCTATGAATTATTAATTAAAGTTTACCATTGCTTAAACAAAAAGGAATGACTAACTTACCAGCCATTTTCTAATATTTAGTAAACAACCCATGACTCCTTGGTTCCTCATTTCAGAGATATTTCCTTACCAAACGCCTTCAACAATAAGTTCTTAAAAGTTCAGGGAGATATTCAGAGATGCATCTACCTTAAAAGTAGCCAAGTAGTATTGTATAACATAAACATCAGGAATTGACCATAGGAAATGTTTTATTACATTTTGTTTTGTCATAAAATACTTCATGATTATTCTTACATTATAAACTGTTTTATAAAATTTGCCAAATTTCAATTCGATGGAAGTCATGGGTCCCAAAATTTGGACATAATCTGTAAATTCAAGCTGTCAAAGTATCTGGGTTGGAAAAGCTTGCCCTATAATGGACCATTTCACTTAATTAAAAGTTACAAGACACAGTTTTAGCAGTATGCAGATTATCAAATAATAGCAAGGGTGTCTTCCTTAAAAAGCACTGATTTTATAGTCTGGGGATAGTTTTGTCTTCAGAAATAAAATGTGAATTGAAGTTTCATGCACTTTTCATCTACAAGCTACTGTTTGATGATACACTAAATCTTCACCTTTACAAAGAGCAGACAAGGTAAAACACGTTGGATATATTTGCATGATAAAATCAGCTTTTATTCCTGAACTGATAGCACCTGGTTGGAAAAATTTAAGACAAACAAGAACTAGCTTTCTTTGTGATCTACAACTAATATAGTTATATTTGTAATAAAAGAAAAACACTTAGCTTGTCAACAGTCAGTAAAGGTGAAGATTTGGAATATCGTGAAACACTAGCTTGTAGATGAACATGCATGAAACTTTGAGTCACATTTCATTTCTGAAGACAAAACTATTTTGGAACTATTAAATCGATACTTTTTTTAAAAAAAAGATACACTCACTATTATTTGGTAATTTCACTTATTTAAAAATAGAACTTGCAGCTACTTTACTTAGAGTTCTATTTCTAGAATAGTATTTTCTAGAATGATATTCTAAAAATACAGTTGTATTTTAATCTCTGTTAAGATATGTATTTAGCAGATGTATTCAAAAAGAACATGTAAGTAATCCTTAACTTAATAACCATTTGTTTAGTGGCTGTTCAAAATTAAAATGGACCTGAAAAAAATGACTTACACTCACAACACTCACTTAACAACTGTCTTGCTTAGTAACAAAATTTTTTTACTCAGTTGTGGTCAAAAGTCAAGGTATATACCGTGTTTCTCATATAATAAGGCCGGGTCTTATTTTTTTTGACCCCCGAAAAAGCGGCTAGGACGTCTTTTCGGGGGTGACTTAATTCCCACCCTTGCATCCTCGCCACCAGCCGCTCCTAACGGGTGATCATGGCGAAGCGCGGAGCTCCCTACTCCCACCTTTGCTGCAGATGCCTTTGGCACCCGCCGCTGTTGCTTTCCCTTCTGCCCATTCCGCCAAGTTTGGAGCTGCCGCTTCCATGTTTGGAGTGCCGCCGCCATTTGGGGCTCCAAACAGCGGCAGTGCTCCAAACATGGAAGCGGCAGCTCCAAACATGACGGCGGGTGATCTTTTTATTTTGGTCCGCATGAAGTTCAGAGCGAGCAAGAGAGAGAGACTGCGATGCCTCCATCCGAGATGGCAACCTCACTAGTGGATCACAAAGTGGCTGGAAGACCGAATCGGCGGGAAACGATGGCGATCTTTTTGGAGCGAGAGGAAAGGGAGAGAAGAGTTGCGAGGCGTAATTTGCAGGAGGAAGTGGGTGTATCCCACGGCAGGAAGCCCAAGGAAGAAGGGCCGGAAGGCAACAGAGAGCGTCCCGTATCTCCAGAAGCAGCCTAGAGACGCGCCCGGGAAGAGGCGCAGATGCTGCCTTGTAGTCCCCAAGCCAACTGCGTGCGCCACCTTTAGTTATGTGCGCTCCACACTTTGGACATCTCCGTGTGATCGCGACCCTGTCCTTTCCACCTGGCGCCCTTGCTGCTTTCTGGCTCTTTAGCAACCGGCTTCGCCTTTGGAGCACTGCCGCTGTTTGGAGCCCCAAATGGCGGCGGCACTCCAAACACGGAAGCGGCAGCTCCAAACTTGGTGGAATGGGCAGAAGGGAAAGCAACAGCGGCAGGTGCCAAAGGCGTCTGTAGCAAAGGTGGGAGTAGGGAGCTCCGCGCTTTGCCATGATCACCCGTTAGGAGCGGCTGGTGGCGAGGAATTGCTGCCCGGGGGCGCTCCTAACGGCAAGTCTCCTGCCCTTCCTCCTTATTTTGCATGTTCCCTTAAAATAGGCCTAAATTTGGGGGGGGGGGGGGCTTAATTTGATTTTATGCCAAAGAAACATGGTGGGGCTTCCTATTGGTGGAGGCCGTATTGTTGGAGAAACATGGTACTATCTTTAAACAGCGAGATAATAACTCTGATTTAGAAGGTCAACAGATAGAATAGTATTATATTGATCTCAGTTCTGGTGACAGTTTAGATATGACTTTTCATTAGAATCCCAGCTATCTGGAAGAAAGTACTTGGCTTGAAATTGTTTTATTCATTCGTTGGTCTGGTCTGCCATTGCTCTTTTTGAAGCAGTATCTGGAAAAGTGTGGTTTTGATTGGGGGATTTGATTGTGAAGCTTCTTTAAGGAGATGCACCCAGTGCCTCTGGCTTAATTCTCCCTATTTAAACAAGTTTCTCATTTTACTTTATGAAACTGCTTTTATGAAACCTTTACTGTCTTCATTACAGTCGTTATTGCTTGTTATGAATGTTTTTATTGTATATAGTCACAAATCGAGGATTGTCAAGGTCAGGGGATCCCAACCTTTTCTATATTTCTGATATGTTCTTGCACCCCTTACAAAAATAATGATATGCATATGTATATAAACTATAATTTTGAAATTTCAGGAGGTGTGAGCAGTCCTGGGTGGGAACCCCTGGTCGAGGTGATATAATATTATAACAGCTAGAAATGGCCATTTAAGACATATAACTCTCTGGTCAGTAAAGTGAATCTTGACACTGATGAACTACTCTTACTCTAGGAGTTTCATTCTTGCTATTTAATAGAATTACTTTTCTATTATGCTAAGTCCTATATTTTGGAACAATAGTAGATTTTGAAGAAATACTATGTGACATATTCAAGTACTTAAATATAACTATTGTATCTACTTTCTATATTTTTTTCTCAAGACTACACGTAGTTAATTCCTTCAAATATGCCTCCTAAATAATTATTAGTATAATGAATTAAAATATGTAGAAATTTGTTGGAGTTATTACAATTTATTGTTGAAGAAATGCAGATAAATTGCAGTTACAGGTAAAGTGCCTTAACAATAAAATATGAAAAATAGAATGCCAATGAGTCAACATCTAAAGTTCAAATCATTTTCGTACTTTGGTTTCAGCAAGGATAAATAAAAACCTTGATGAAACAGTTTACATTAAAAATTACAGTTTACATTAAAAAAACAGTTTACATTAAAAATTACAGTTTACATTAACCTTGATGAAACAGTTTACATTAAATACCAAGGACAATAGGTGATCATGAGATACTTGTTTTATAATATATTAAATTAGGGTGCTACCTGATTCTCGGTGACTTTGGGCAGCACACAAGTTTGTGCTTAAATTTTTTTGGTTCTTTAAGGAAGTATTGCATATACTCTCAGCTGTGTTCCTCTCTAGACAAGTTGAACTGGGTGGTTTATTTTGGCACTTAAACTTCTTGGCTTATTCATAAGATAAGTAAAGAATTTGTAGGGCCCTTTGACATAACTATCCAATGGATTGCATTTTTCTTATGTGTTGACATGATAAGGAACTGGTTTCCTTAAAACCTGGAATAAAAAAAACATGTTATTTTTTTTCTTTTCAGAAAGGACCAACCCTCCTCGTCCCCGTCCATTCTGTGAGTGAAGAGTCCTCAGATAAAACTAACCTAGGATTTATCCATGCTTTCGTCGCTGCAATTTCGGTCATCATTGTTTCAGAACTGGGCGATAAAACCTTCTTCATTGCTGCTATTATGGCAATGCGTTACAACCGCTTAACGGTGCTGGCTGGTGCCATGCTAGCCTTAGGGCTGATGACGTGTCTATCTGGTTAGTGGTTTTGTCTTTCATTTCCTGAAACGTAGAACATGTACTATATGTGGGAGAGAATAAGGGACATGTGAAAAGCCTCAGTGGTGAAAATGTCCAGTTATAAGCTACGTTGTTTCATTTTATCAGAAATGGCCATTCTGACATGGGAAGCGTTGGAACACTTTTGTTTTGAATTTGAAGTATTTTGCACTCCTTTAGAGGAGGGGTCTCCAACCTTGGCAACTTTAAAATTTATGGACTTCAACTTCCAGAATTCCTCAGCCAACTATGCTATGCTGGCTGAGGAATTCTGGGAGTTAAAGTCCACAGTCTTAAAGTTGCCACGGTTGGAGACCCCTGCTTTAGGGGAGCCCTTCTGATAATAGGAAGGCACTAGAGGCCATGCTTTTTTTGGTGTTGAAGGAAAATTTTGAGTAGCCATTTGGCTTTTGTTTTTGTTTTTATATTAGCTTTAATTGTTTTCTTTTTACTTGTACATCACCTAAAGTCTGTGTCATCTGAGCAATCTAAAAATGTTATGAAATAAAATAAACTATCTTCTCTATGCCCTATTCATAGAACTGTAGATTAGGATTACTGCAAATTAGGTAGAAATATTTTGCCTGTTGTAAACATCTATATCAATATCTTTTTTTGAAAAAATTGTCTGGATTTCAGCTCGGTAAAAATGTGGAAAATAATATTGTATCTTAATGTTATATAATTTGGGAAATAATAGTGTATATAATATAGCAATATACATTAATTCCATGGAATTAATATATGCAGGACTTCCTGAAATTTTTAAACAAGTGCTTAGTAGAAATTAACTATGTTTGCTTCATGGAAAACCTAAACTATTTGCTTTTCTCTTCGTAGTTTTATTTGGTTACGCTACCACAGTAATTCCCAGAATATATACCTACTACGTGTCAACCGCACTCTTTGCCATTTTTGGTATCCGGATGCTTCGAGAAGGTTTAAAGATGAACGCAGATGAAGGTCAGGAAGAATTAGAGGAAGTTCAAGCAGAACTCAAAAAGAAAGATGAAGAAGTAAGTTAAAGTTTAGAACAGTATTTCTCGACCTGGGCTATTTTTAAGATGTGTAGACATCAACTCCCAGAATTCTCCAGCCAGCATGCTTGATTAGAAACTATTGGGTTGGTATTTGGTTATTACTTCTTAAATGAAATTCTTCACAAGTACCTATTTGGTACTTAATGATATGAAGGCTGTGCAAAGATCCAGCCTGAAGAAGGAAAGGTGATTCAAAGGGCACCAATCACTCCTACCTCCTTAAAATCAAATGTGCCTTGTGCCATGTTGGTCCAGGAAAAGAAATTGATGTCTATCAACATTTGAAATTCTGATTTCCTTGCACATTTGGAATCACTTTTTCTCCCTTGAATCCAAATTGCTGCATAAGATCACTAAATTAGGGATGGAAATGAGTTACCAGATATCAATCACTGAGTTACAGCTCAAAATACCCTAGGAATCTTGACTAGTGCTAGGAGCTATTGAATCTGTAGTTAGGTAATTTCTAAAGACCCATGTATTGTTTCTCATAGGATTACCTGCATGGATGTCCAAAATTAGACCTGGACCAGCCTTATTAAGATATCCATTTATGGACATTTTTGTTGGTATTTTTATTGTCAATATATGCCAGTCTAGGACCATAAGATTTGATATCATATATTATCGATATAGTATTGCAACACTTCAGTGTCAGAATTGTTCCCATGTATGATTATTTCTGAAACCAGGATAGTAGACTAGAATTGCCATTCCGTTTTAAAATAAGATTACCCATTCCTTTATATTCAGTGAATACTCTGCTGCCAACCAAGGATTGATTGTAAAGGGAGAAATCTTCATAGCCAGCAAAAACCTCAGTATTTATCCACAGTTGCAAACCGAGATTAGTTGCAGCATCTGTCTGATTCCTGCACTCAGCACTCTTAGGATGAAGTATTGATTATTTAATTGTTAGTTTGCATCTATTTTGTAGATTTACATTGTAAAGCTGACCATTGCTGTGTATCGCTGGTGTTGACTCTTTGGATCTGATTTGTGGTTCCCCGAGTGTTCTAACAGCTGCTGCTTCTCCTAGCTCCAGAGAATGAAACTCCTAAATGGGCCTGGAGATATGGAAGCAGGTACAGGCCCTGCAATACCTCAGAAGAGATGTCTGCATTTTATTTCTCCAATTTTTGTGCAAGCATTCACTTTAACATTCCTAGCTGAATGGGGTGACCGTTCTCAGTTGACAACCATTGTCCTGGCAGCAAGAGAGGTGAGTCAGCTGTATGGGAAATGCACACGATGGTCAGAAGTTACAGAGCGAAATGCTCAGGACCTGATTAGGTATAGGTAGATTAAGATGATGGTTTGAGCCTTAAGCAGCGTCATAAGTCATCTTCCCTTAGGATCTGTCCAATTTAAAAGGTACCGTTATAACGCATCCTCCGTGGGATGCACTCAATACAGTTGAGTATCTGACAAAGGACATTATTTTGCTTATATCTGTGCAGAGAAGTGATGGGACCTGCAGTCATTAGACTGCTTTTGAGACCCAAGCAGGTTTTGATTTAATTAGAATTATTTATTGGCCCAAGTGCGATTAGACACACAAGAAATTTGTCTCCAGTGCATAATATATAATTATACTAATATTAATATTATGTATATTAAATTGTTGCTTCCATGTAAGTTGCTAGGCACAACATGGTGCTGAATCACTGCAGTTCAACTTATATAGGAACTTTTAAAGACCTGGAAGTACAAATCCTGCTATGAAATAGTTGAATGTTTTGGTTTAACATTAACACAGTTTTAATTTATTGCACTTTTATTCTGTCCAATTGGTTAAGTTACATTAGGGGGGAAAATGGTTCCCCTCCTGGTGTTCAGGTGAGCATTTAAACTGAGTAGGAAAAGCACCTTTTGTTCCTAATTTGCTCATTTTTTAAAGTGATTGTGGCACTTTCTGTTATCCCTGGAATAACATTCTGGTGGATTCTCTCTGGTCATGAACTAAAGCTGGATGTGGCTGACAGGACATTCCCTGTGTGTTTTTATCTATTTGCAGCCTTTGAAAGTATTAGTGGCTCCTTTGTAAGCAACTGCTGTAAAAATGTGTAGCTTTTCAAATAGCACTGAAACGTTTTCTATGTTTGACACAGGATCCCTGCGGTGTGGCTGTGGGTGGAACACTTGGGCATAGTTTGTGTACTGGCCTAGCAGTGATCGGAGGAAGAATGATAGCACAAAAAATCTCAGTTCGAACTGGTAAGTTCTGGGCAGGAAAAGAAAACCATCTATTGGCAAACAGAGAAGAAAAATGAGATGTTTTCTAACCAGGAAGAGATTAAAAAACCTGTTTGGTCTGATGATTAAGACACCAGGCTAGAAGGCAGGAGATTGTGGGTTTGAGTCCTGCCTTAGGCATGAAAGCCCTATGGATGACTGAGCCAGTCATTCTCAGCCCTGCCAGCCTCACAGGATGGTTGTGGGGAAAATAGGAGTGTTGGATATGAGTTATTTATAAAATCATAAAGGGGACCTCTTTGAATCATGTTCAGTAATTCCAGTCCCAGTTACTTTTATAAGTTGAGGACTATCTGTAATGATAGACTTTTAGTTTCCCTCTTTCCTTGGAAAGGCATGCAAAAATTAATATCATCACTAGCAGTTCTGTAGATTTTGAAAAGCTGATCATTGGACCCACAGTTTAGGCATGCCCAAAGTAACCAATGCATTAAAATAGAGCCATCATTTGTTAAGTTAGGGGTTCAAGAAAACTGAAATATATGAAATCGGTCCATTTACCATATTCTTTTTAAGTTCATGCTCATTATTTAGAATAGGGTGTGGTTTTTTTTTTGGATGGAGAGGGGAAATAGTCTTTAATCCACTGTCAGTCAGTGTGAACAAGCCTGAGCAGATACAAACCTGTAATCTTGTCATGAAACTTCCTATAGTGTCTAATTTTCCAAATGGTTCAAGATCAGTTTTTCAAATGTGTCTCATTTAACTAACATTTACTGAAATATTTTATTATTTAGTCTTTCTTGATAGGACTATGCAGCAGGAAAAAAAAAATGAATATTTTCCCCATTTATTTATTGGTTGAAATTATACAACAGCCCATCTCACATACATGAGTGTGGGTGGCTTATAGGATTAAAATCACACACACACACACACAAATACAAAAATAACTAAAATCATAACTAAAGACAAAACCTTAAAACCCTAAAAACAATGAAAAAGATAAAAAAACATAAAAGGAAGGTACATGTTTCCTATGAAACCCCAAAATGAGGCCTTTGTATAGTTCAAATTTTGCTGAATTGCACAAAAATCATTTGATGTGGATTTTTTCTTAAAGTATATAAACGCTAACTAAAGCTTGCCATTTATAACATCTTGATTCTGACCATGTTGGAAATATGTAGGGTGGGTGTCTTCATTGATTAGGTGCTGGTAAGAAGTAGAGGCATGAAAATTCATGAATACAAAAAGAAAAAAGCCTTGTGAAATTTTGTCCTTTATATAGGTTCTAATCACCTGGTTATTCCCCCTCCCTTTTTTCTTTTCTTTTACAGTGACAATCATAGGAGGCATTGTTTTCTTAGCATTTGCATTCTCTGCACTATTTATAAGCCCAGATGTTGGATTTTAGCAGGATTTTTCACTCCTTTTCCTTGAAATACAAGAATTAGAAACAGTGATTGCCATTCGGGTTCCTGTATACAATGTACAGCTACTTATTCAAACAAGCACTGAAGGTGGGATACCGTAATTTTTATAGTAACAATTAGTTTGATATGTTTTGTAGATACAGTCTCTGCTGGGCAATTACATGGTCTATATATTTGAGATATGAATAATGTACATTTGCTTACTTATCGACTCAGGTAAACTGAGGTTCAGCTCCTGAAATTTTGCGAAGTTATTTTACTTGCAGATGTCCCAAAAACACTGCTTGAAACCCCCCTTCGATTTTATTTCTCAAGTACATGATTCCATAATCAGAAATGAAGAGCTATGCCAACAATTAAGTCATCTATTCAAGACATTGAATGTGGTGGACTTGTGGAAGAATCAGAAAACTTAGATACAGAAATGGTCTCAAAATACAGAATCCATCCAGATATTTACAGATCAATTTTTGTATTTTACTGAACATTTGATGCATTTTCAGATTAAAATATTCTTAAAGCGGTCATTGTTTTCTTTTCAGTAAGTATAATAATAATATGGGAAAAAATGGATAAAAACTAGGTACCTCCTATTATAGAAATGCAATTAAAATGAGTTTTGGTTTCATTCAGAGGAAATAATGTGTACTGTTCAATATTTTATATTTTTAGTGGTTGTACCCCTTTCTTTTTACTCCAGTACCTTTGATGGATAAATATTTCTGTGATTTCTCATGATTGCTACTGTTTTTAATTTTAAGCCATGGTGCTTGTCAGTTATGGAAAAATGTTAATTTGAAACTGATTCATTGCCACGCGCATTGTTCTAAGCGGTGCCATGATTTTGCCTTAGTATGCTGTGTAGGCTCAGACATAAGCTCTGGTCTTTAACTTGGTGTTAGGCAAACCCAGTTAGATGTCACATTTAACAAATCATTGGCTTAGTGTAATTAGTGGATCTTCTACCCAGAGTATCTGAGGCATAATGTTCTGCTGATAAAAAGGATGCGTTACACCAAGTATGGCACTGCCACAATATGAGGAAACCCCTTTCTCAAATTAAAGCTTTATTCCTAACCAACACTGCAATAGGAAGGCTAGGGTAAGATTGATCAAATGGGAGAGTTCCAAATTACTCCTCCTTTTTTCCCTCAGAAACTGGGGTTCAAAGCATTCCCCAGATTTATATCATGTGCCTGGTATAGGAGAGAATTTAGATCAGCTATTTTGCTGGTCTAAACCAAAATCTTCCCATTGCTTGGAATGGAATTAAGGAAATGGGAAACAGTTCAATTAATGCTGCTCTTATTTTTGATCTGCCAGCAGGATTCTGGATTTGCCGGTTGCTGTCACTGAGCAATATAGATGCCCATCTTGTAGCCAAAGGGGAAAAAAAATCCAGTTTGTATCAAGCTAAAAAGAATAAATTTTTGTAAAGATGTTTTTTTTTTTACTGCTTTTATCCTATCTTTCCTAACTATGAGATTCTTATAGCTAAGCTTAATGTGTGCAGGTATAATTTCTGGATGATTCTGAAGAAGGGTTCACCTTCATGTAGTAGTAAGCTGGGTTTTCACTATTTTCCAGTGTAGGTGCTATTCCTAAAAGAGGGAAGAAAAACCCTTCACTGTTTTTCAGGAGTTTAATCCTTTTTTTTTTGTTGTTGTTACCATTTTACTGAGACTTTAAAAGCATTCTTCTGTCTTAAAAGCCTTTCCTACTGTGCTGGCCTGCCTCATGCAGCTTATTTGCTTCGGCATCTGTATGTCCTTATTTTTACATCATTTCTTCCAGAGGCTGTTCAGTCTTAAGCCAACAGCATCTAGCGGCGTTGTAAAGTGTTGCAAAATCTGAGGCCCCACGCCTATAGTGACCTACATGGAATGGAAATCAAGCCCTCCCAATGCCTTGGTGGGAGGGGGAGTGAAATCGACTGGGAGGGAAAGTACTAGCTGAGGCTCCTTTGGTGGAATACCTGGTGCTTCTTTTTTTGCTGGTGGTAACAGCATGGCGCCATAGAGTCAACAGACTACTCATCACCTGTTATGCGTGGCCAGATTGCACAGGGATGCATTTTCATGCTCCACTTTGATCTCTGCGGTTATTCTTGCCATTCCTTCTAGAATCATTAGTGCTGATCTTCCTTCCCGCACAATATAATCATTGTTCACCTAGTTCTGCTGCAGAAAAAGCTACTTTCTGACTCCTTTCTCAGGGCAGAGCAGGTGTTAAAAATCAAAAGTATCCAGTATGATCATCAACCGATAAATACAGGCTATGCAAGAATTTTCTTTTTTTAAAAAAACAACAAAACCCAGAACTGTTATCATTGCAGTGTCACGAACATATTCTTACACAGTGGAAAGATAATTTAAGCAGATCGTGATCATATGGCAATGCTGAAGCATTTTGATCAGGGCTTAAATTTTTCATGGTAATTCCTTTGATCTGCTTTTTTTTTACTGCAATGGTCAAGTCATAAGTGATCCCATTCCATCATCAGCTGATTTTTGAGGTTTCTCCAAGCCTTTTGTGTGGGTGTCAAAGCTACCAATCCCTCAGTCTCTGGATATCCAGAAAAGGATGAATAATTACCAGGGCAGGAAGATTTATTTTGAAGATTTATTGTGTACAAATACTTCAAAATCATTCCAATTTAAAGCTAGATTGAGGGAAAGATGCAATCCAACATGAGGAAGTTGACACTCTTACTGTATTGTTGGCAACTGGTATTTGTTAGATGGGTGACTATAATTCTATAACTTTTCTATAGAAATAAGTTCATCCTCCTAGAAAAAACATGGCACATAGATTTCTTTCCAGTATGAGACTCGTCGTATTATTGACCCCACATTATTTTAACAGTGGCAGGTCCAATGGAAATGGCAATAAGGAAAAGCTGTTTTTAAGAGATCAGGATGCCATTTTCATGAATCAGAAAACCTCTTTGACTTCTTTCACGTGAAAACCTCTTAAAGTAGGGGTGTCAAACTCAAGTCCCGGGGGCCAGATTCGGACCACGGGGTGCTTACATCTGCCCCACGGGGCCACCCTGCCAACAGCAAAGAACCGGCCCGTGGTGCTTCTGCCAGTGAAAATGGGCTCCCGAGCTGAGTTTGACACTCCTGCTCTAAAGAAAAGCCCAGCTATATGTTGTGAACTTTCTTTAGTATACTGTATTTTACAAATAAGGATGTGGGGAAGGCCAGTGGGATATGTGTAGAATTAAACACTTGGCACAGACACCTCACCTTCTCAGAAGTTACTTTTCAATGGGAAAGAAAGGCTTGAATCAATTTAAATTTCTGTGACCAGTAGCGTTAGAACGTGCTTCTAGTGCTCTAGGAATAGGGTAGTTTTTGAGGTGGGGGGGGGAGCCATGACAAAGGATAGAATGATTCAACTTTGAATCCTAGAGTTGAAAGGGACCTTGAAGGACTTCTAGTCCAACCCCCTGCCCGAGCCAGACCTTATTGCATCCCGGACAAAATGGTTGTCTGAACTTTTCTTGAAGACCTCTCCAGCAATGGAGCCACCCACAATTCTGGTAGGCCACTGGTTAATTGTTCTCACCTTCTGGAAATTGGATCTCTTTTAACAAGCTTCCACTCATTGCTTCTTGTCCTGCCCTCAGGTGCTTTAGAGATTTAAGTGGATCTCACCCTTCTCAGGGTTGGGGTTCGACAGGCTAAACAGGCTGGACAAGTTAGATCCTAATTCCTTTAAGCATTCTTCATATAGTTTAGCCTCTAGTCCTCTTACCATCTTTGTTGGTCTTCTTTGCACGCTTTATAGGGCCACAACCTTTTTTTGTATTGTGGTGAGTAGAATTGGACGTTGCATTTCAAGTGTGTCTCAGTAATACAGTATATAGTAATACAGTATATAATCTTGGTGCTGACCTTCCCTTGACGCAGCCTAAATACTGTGCTCTCACAGTTGCTACTATTGAAACAAGTTCCACCTGTTCTGTAACTGTGCATTTGGTTTTTCCCAATCCTAACAATGCTTGAAAGGGACTCGTTTTCACTATTACTTAGGTAAATTCTGAACTATTACTTAAATGTTATTAAAAGGCAACTGGGTCTTACAATTCAATTACAGTTTAAAAAAAAACAAAACCACATCTGTGAAATCTTATCGGACGAGGTTTTATTTTAACACAGGGACTCAACCCTCTGGCCATCAAAGCAGCACAGACACTATAGACCGGTATTTGTTTTCCCCCCATCGAAGTCAATTGGGAGAGTTATAGAGACTCTTAAAGGATTCAAAATCTAAGTCATTTCTGATCCTGGGACCTTCAAGACAGCTGTGGGGGCAACCCTCCTCAGATTTTCTAGTCTTCCCTGCCATCCTTGAAAATAAAATCCGATAGGCAGTTAGCCTAATTATTTTTCTTCCTACCACTTGCTGTGGATTTAAATTTTTGTCTGAAGCACGAGCATTGAAAAAG
This sequence comes from Hydrophis major, assembly GCA_033807585.1. Lineage (NCBI taxonomy): Eukaryota > Metazoa > Chordata > Lepidosauria > Squamata > Elapidae > Hydrophis > Hydrophis major. The sequence continues at coordinate 79,146,372 of CM066333.1, forward strand.
ACTAGTGAATGTTTGTTCCTTTTCCATCCCTCTAGAAACGCAAGGGACTCCAGTGTTTGCGAGAGAGGGGTATTTAAGGCTGGAGACAGCTGTTTCTCGACCTGGATAACTTTAAGATGTATGGACTTTTAAGTTTTCTGGAGAATTCTGGGAGTTGAAGTCCATACATCTTAAAAGTTGCCCAGGTTGAGAAACACTGTCTAGAATCATTAGCACAATCACTAATGCCCCCCCCCCCAAAAAAAAGCCACAAGTATCACCAGCCAAATCCTGGGTGCCACTTGAATTTGCCATTTCTTCCTCTCCCTCCATCCCACTCAATTCTTTCAGATTGATGTTGTTGTTGTTGAAAAAGAAGAAAAATAACAGTATAAGATACCAAGTCAGCAAGAGAGCCGGAAACGTTTATCAAAACCTGAATGCTACAAAGCAGAAATTTCAAATGTTATGTTTATTCAGTTAAAAACTGACACATGGTAATAATGATCACATGAACACTAAGGAGCCATATCTACAGTTCCTGATGTCAGATCATGAAAATCACACACAGGTTTCCTACATATACAAATCTAATGCCAAATTTTAAAAAGGCAAAAAACCAAGACAATGTGAAATCAACACTGAAAAGTATCCAATTAGACAATTTAAAAAATAAATACTTTTTAAGAATAAAAAACACTTTCAAAGCAGCTGTATCTTTAAGAACATCCCCCATCCCACCCAAAGTCTTCCATAGATTTTGATTGTCTACTAGTGCAGCACCTCAGTTAGAGCTGGGATCTGTATATCAGGCAACACAGTATTTTGTTCATACACAGTGTTTCATTTTGCTTTGTTTGTGTGTTACTGGCAGGTACAATATCTCTAAGCAATACGGCCGGTCATGCTGCTGGCAATACCCATGCAGATGAGAAAGCATGAAGCATAGCAACACAGACTATAAAGTATTGTTTATTAAAGACAGAGGAATGTAGTGTTAAAAAAATAAGTATCAATAAACTGTTCAGTTTCATAAACAACCAGATTTATGTTTTTAAAATTGTCTCTCAAAGCTTGTCTCACTCACTGACTGTTCAACATTCAACTTCAAATGATTGTATACATTTGACAATATATCCAATTTTTTTAAGGGGGGGGGGCAGGGAAGAAGAAACCGTCCCCTCTTCCAAATCAAATCGGCTCCCTCTAAGCCTCCTTGTCTCATCACATACGTATCTCAGCGATACATTTCCGACAATTGATTTAAGAGTTTGACATTGCATGCTGACATCACATGACACAGTAACATTATTTTAAAAATAAAAAAATAAAATTCACACACACACCTACAAAACATACACAACAAAAACGGGTGTTCACTAAAAATACAAACTATACTCATGACTGAAGCAGTCTACTAAAGGCCACATCTGTAAACCCTCTACACATTTAATCCTAAGGGCCACTTAGAATTATTGGAAAGCCTCCTGTTGATAATTCTCTGGCAATTGTGCAATATTTATTTTTTAAAAAATCAGTTCTGAAAAAAAGCCTAGGTATTTTAATCTACATCTGTACAAAGCCAACCAATACTACATGTTCTGCATAATCACGTGTTTAGACTTCAGCCTAAACGTTAAGAAACATTTTCCAGCAATGCCTCTTTTTGACAATAGTCTACATTCTGATCCCATCCCTTTCCTCGGTGAACAGTCCCATCGCCTAAAGAAATCGTATTTCAAAATGAGATTTCCCCCCCCCACCCCCAATAAAGTGCTAATATTTGCGCACACTTTTAGCCTACCTAATTCAGTATCATACTCAAGTATTACAGGAGAGTGATCACCCCTTGCAGAAACAAGAGCGTGGCATTTCAGAGAAAAAAAAAAGCAATTTTGACTTGCCAATCTACCCGGGTGCATCATCACATATGTTTTAGGTGCTGGTCTCTTGGCAAGACCCTTTCCACTTAAAAATATTCTATTATTTCATATCCCCTGCCATCTCTACGCAATCCCAGTGATTCTAACCACAGTGGTCAACAGGATTACCTTTTCAACAGACTCTTAAGCAACTAACATGGTTTTATCTGACAGCCTTGGATGCTCAGTCATTTTTATTCTTGTCAGCTGGCAGCAGGCAGGAAGCCTACAGATTGTGACAGACTGGAATAATCCATGGCACCGGCAAGTAAACTTCTACATAAAAATAATGGAAGGCATATGGAGAACTCTGACTATATTCTCTTAATATGTGTAGAAATATAGTATATAATGTGTGTGTGTGTGTGTGTGTGTGTGTGTGTATATTTGTTTTCTGAGGTTCTCGCGGGTATTTGTTTGTGGATCTTTGGTTTTTCTCCCGCGTAAGATTGGAAGTAACGTTTCGATGAAGTCTCATTCATCATCTTCAGGCTTGTGTCTTCGGCTCTGTGCTTCTCAGAGTGATGTGAGCTTGCAGCTGCTTCTTCCTTTTAACTGCTAGTGGGGGTATGACTTGATTGGGTGGGAGCTTGGCTGTGTTCTGATTGGGTGGGGGGGTTAGCTGTGTTCTGATTGGCTGGAGGCGTGTTCTGTTCAGGTGGGGGCTTGGTTGTGCTCAGGTTAGTCTTAGTTGCTGGTAGATATCTTTATATATATTAAAAAAAATCCCCCAGTAACTAAGACTAACCTGAGCACAACCAAGCCCCCACCTGAACAGAACACGCCTCCAGCCAATCAGAACACAGCCAAACCCCCAACCAATGAGAACACACCCCCACCCAATCAGAACACAGCCAAGCCCGCACCCAATCAAGTCACACCCCCACTAGCAGTTAAAAGGAAGAAGCAGCTGCAAGCTCACATCACTCTGAGAAGCACAGAGCCAAAGACACAAGCCTGAAGATGATGAATGAGATTTCGTTGAAACGTTGCCTAGATACTTCCAATCTTACGCGGGAGAAAACCTGAATAACCAAAGATCCATATATATATATATATATATAATTATATAATATCAAAAATATGTATACAGTTCCCTCTAGAATTCCCAGAAGCTCACCTTGGAGTCTACCTTCCCTTTCCCACCCCCACAAATGTAAGCAAAACCTAATACTACCCTTCTCCCTTCAGCAGCACTTTGTCAGGCTTCCTACCCCTTGTAGGAACTGTGGCTTCAGCACAGAAGTTGGATGTCTTGCCACTCCCCGGATCTCACCTGGAACCCCACTTCAACTGTACTGCTCAGATTCAATGGCAAAACGACTGGATTTTGCCAAAAAACAAGTTTTTTTCCTTTCTGCCCCTCCCTGCCCCAAAGCAATGAGAATGAGAATGGAAGCAAAATGTTCCTGTTCCCACCCTTCACGCTAGCCAACCACCCTGAAAAAGGGGCCAAAATCGCACTGCCAAACACTGGCTACAAAATGAACCCATTTTTGGCACGGTCTCACGTGTTTGATGGTGGGAGTGCAGGGAGTGGGGGAGCCTGCCTCCCAGAGGTCTCCTGTACCCACTTCCCACTCAAACACTGCCTCTCCAAAGGCCAACACCTTTCTCCATGTCAACGGAAGGCCTCCTACAGCTCTCTAGCAGGCCAGGAAGCTGTCCGGTGGGTCCCTGGCCCCCGTACAGGTTGCCCACCCTTGCTGCTTTAGGTTAAGTGCAATACCCAGAAGGTGAATGCCCAATTTTTCCTGCCCACTCTGCCCCCCCAGCCTCCCCCCCCCCAGCAGAGACATTTGGCCATACTAAGTTACAGGGGGAGGAATAACCACACTTCCAAACGATTTCTGAGATTAAAAATTAGCCTTGGTTATCATGAAGAGAAAAGGCTGGATCTTTGTGCTATTTAGGGCACGCTGACACTCCACGGAAGCAAAAGATCTTCAGACAAAGTCGTCAGCCAGAAAATAAAACATAAACACCAACATACCTTCTAAAAAATATTTTTGATTCATTGAAGTACGTCTGGAGTGCTGTAGACAAAAAAAAAAATCTTCAGTAATACTTTTCTTCCATTAGCTTACCTTTTATATAACCTCCAAAAATACACGTCACATCTACTGAGAGTTGTGTTCTTTCTCAATAAAAATTGAAAAGAAAATCTATACCAAATAAACTTGCCATGACTGTTGCTTTGCATTCTTAGACTAAAACCCTGGTCTCTCAAAGCAATTCCAAACCCCTCCCAATTTTTCTTATTTAATGCTCTAATATTCGAAACAGCTTCAAGCCCGACTAGACAATCATTTACTACATACAAAAGATCTTTGTTCAACACAGCCAGGCTTGGGATTACAACAAACAAGTTACGGCAGAACAGAGTTAATTTGCAATTAAATTCATAGAACTATTTCCACATTTCTTATGCATGTAAATAATAATGCTACGTAGTTTCCTAAGCAAACTATCTACTGGTTTCCAGTATTTGCCAAGAGGGAAGAGGATTAATCCAATTCTTTGGTTCTGTGATTCTTTAAAAATAAATCTTAAAAATTTGATTACGGTACAAGCTATTAAACTTTTGAAATGATGCATGGGGTGGGGTTGGGGGGAGGGAGGTTTGGAACCATATAAGGCTACAGCAATGAAAAAAACTTGAAGGAGCCATTCATGTATCACATTAAACCATACGGCTGGCTTAGTAACAAAACATGCTCAAGCATATCCACTGGTGTGGTTATAAATGTGGCTGCAGTCAACCCACATTGTGGGCAAGCCGAGCATGTTTCCCAGAAAAAACAAGAAATCAAGCCATGAGTGATTCTCTGATTTCTTCAAGGCAGATGAGAGTAGAATCTCACCTTTGAATGTTATGCTCAATTTATCTACTTAGAATGTAGTCAGCAGATGTACAAGAGCACATTTACAACTAAGATAAGCTAATAGTTTAGCATGATAACTGAATAGCATCCAAATTATCCTTAGGATAAACATTTGGTATTTTCGACCAAGATGTTGCTTTGTCCAACCAGCACTACATTCTTTGCGCCTTTTCCTATAACTTTGGTTACGTTAATAAAGCTCCTCTTTATTTCCCAATCTTTCTTGATTCAGACATTCCAATGATTTATTTTTTCTTTTAGATACCCAATTTATAAGTCTTTTCAAACTTATTTTGCTCTGCAGGCATGGATTTTAAAACTAGTACCATAAAATATATTAAACATTTTTTTAAAATCTGTACAGAATTTCAGTTGGATCTTTTTATTATCTTTATGAAGTGAATTTGTCATCTGAAGTCTTAATACAATGTTATCCCTTTATATCTTATTCCACCTCATTTCAGATAACTCAATTTAAATTGCTTTACAAGTTAGTTGTGTTGTTACTCACATACATGTTTTTGCATAAATTTAGAAAAAACTTAGATGCATAATTTCAAATTGTGAAATGTGAGTCATTGCACTGCAGCTATCCCCTTACGGAATGGTTGAGAAGGAGGACGCAGCATTTTAAAAACATTTCGATTCTCAATTTGTACAGTTTTTAAAATACTTATTTGTACAACTATAATAGAGACTTAGTTAGGAAGCAAGTTTTGTCAGTGAACTAAAACTTCAAATATGTTCATAAATTCAAGATAATGTAATTCAGTATGTTTAGCACTACTACCTGAATCAAAATCAAGGCACTGTGGAGGTTTTATTATTTGTTCTGCTTCAAATGACCCTGAATTATCCTATTCAATGAAGGTTAACATTTTACAGGAGAATAAAAAGATTCCAACAAATTCCGAAATCACATTTCCCACGGCAGAGAAGTTAAAAAGTGCCTACAATTATTAAATTTAAATATACTTTGTGCAAATTATTCCTATATTTGAGTCATTTGTGAAAATTATGTTCATATTTTAAACCATATGTTTTACATAAATATTTGCAACTATGTATTATATCAAAAGACAGCTTTGGGGAATCAAAATTCCAAACCATCAAAAACAGCAGTGCAAATTCCTATTTTTTTTCCAAAGAAAAAAATATTCATGAAATGATACATGACAAATGGTATTTATGAAATTGAATGCCTTGAACCCCCACAGTTCAAAGAGTTTCATCAATAATTTAACTTGCAAAAAATTCCACAAACCTGAACACACTATTACCTCATGGAACAAACTGGACATTACACATAAACTATAAACAGGAGATTGTGCCCACATTACAGATGAGAATAAATGATCGTGCAGGTTATAGATTCCACGATGGAGAAGACGAACAGGTATAAAACAGATAGTTTGAAACAGTAGTTTGAACATTTGGTGAAATTTTGGGGAAAAACATATTCAAACCAAGTTCCATGCATCATATAAAATATCCTGCTCTCTTGCTTTTTACCAGACATATACACAGTATTTTACAGTATCTGTACAATGAAGATAGATTCCATTCAATATTTTGAAAATATTTACTGTCCTGTAATATGAAAAAAAATAATTTTGCTTTGGAGCATAATTGCAGGCATACTTAAATAGCTGTAGCAAAAGCATGTCCATTATAACACTTAATCAGAGCAAACTTAATTGTAAGTATCTTGTTTAGTCCACTGAACATTTTGACTTTGATCTGGACAAATTAACTCCTGGCCTTTGAAGAAAAGCCAAACATAGAAACCAGAGCAGTTACATTCCCAGCATGTCCCTGTCCCATCATCTTTTCCAGCTTGACACCGACTGGAACTCCCATAGAGCACTCTGTGCAATTCTCTTCGGCAGATACATTCCAGACAGTTAAAAAGAATTTCAATACTGTGCATTGCAAAATCTGTCAACTCCTATCTCACCATCTCCAGTGCAATTCCAAACTGAGCAGTTTTCTCTGCCAGTCTTGCTCCCGGTAGCAAAGCCTCCCTACGTTATTGGGGTGGCACTTTAGACGCCTCTGACATGCTGTTAGCTCTGTGCCGTGGCATTTGCAGGGGCTGTGGCTGTGACTGATGCTGCTGGTGATGCGCCTGGGCAAAAGTGCTTTGTTGTAGTGGGAAAGCAGCAGAGAGAATCAGCTGCGTCGACTGATTTCCATGAAGTAACCTGGATGTCTGCAAATATACACACGAGAGAGGAGTTAAGGTGTCAGAACACACGCACGTTATCTAACAACATCCCTTTATGATCCCATGTTGAAACTGCAATTGCAACTTATGTATTATAAGGAGAGAAAAGGGGAATTGTGTGGATGCATCCCTTTTCCCTATGTGTCCAATCGCAGAATATCTCTATATAATGGGAGCCTGTTTGGTCCGGTGGTTAAGGCATCAGGCTAGAAGCCAAGACACCAAGTTCTCGTCCTGCCTTAAGCATTAAGGCCAACTGGGTGACTTTGGGTTAGTCCCGCTTTCTCAGCCCAACCCACCTCACAGGGTGGTTGTTGTGGGGAAAATAGGAGGAAGGAGTACTGCCTGTGTTTCTCTCTCTCCCTCCCCCCTCTCTCTCACACACACTAGTTGTATCGACCACTCAGCAAAGAAAAAGGTATAATTCAGACCACTAAACAAATGACTTATATGCCATGTCACAAGCTCTTATCAAAACATATTTAACTTTAAAATCAAGGTTGTATGTTTTCATGAATCTTTATATCTTTTGCTTTCTTCCTACTGCTATTAATGAGAAGGTACGCTCTTCGATTCTGGATTTTTCTTGCTTCTTTATGTTGTAATTGGATCATAAATAAATAAACACTAACTCATGCCTCTTACTAGCAAAGGGTAGTGTATATAGACATATGCAAGTGATTGCACATTAGCAAAAACAAACAAAAAAGATTTTTAAACGATTTTTTTAAAGCAAATTTTTAAAAAAAGTTCTAACTGTACATCAGGAGAATTGAAAATGCAATATATAAACCCCGCCAAATCCCTTCCCTGAATATTTGAACTTAAAACTATTTTAAAAATCACCTTTCAAGAACAGAACCTTATTTTGGGCAATTCTTAATATATGCCCTGCATTTATACACTTTGAAAGGTATGTCCTGTACACCTGGGCACATAACACACAAGCACCAAAATTGTAAAAGCATGATCCATCTGTGGGAGACGGTTCTGCAAAGCTCTTTGATGATACCCCTAATTTGGTAGTGATGGTGTTTTCAGTCTTGGCCTCTCTAAGATGTATGGGACTTCAACAGATGGCTGTAGAATTCTGGGAGTTGAAGTCCACAGGTCCTACCTTACCAAGGTTGAGAAACTCTGCTCTAATTTAATTGGACTGTGGGTTCAGAGAGCTGCTTCCTTCTGGTTTCACCTGTAAGAACTGTTGAGGAGGCTGAGTCAGCTGAGCCTGAGCTGGAGGGTGAACTGTAGCAAGCTGTTGCTGGGGCTGTTGCTCCTGTTGGCTCTGTTGCTGCTGCTGTTCTTGCTGCTGCTGCGGTATGGACAACGTCTGTGGTTGCTGCTGCTGCTGCTGCTGTTGTTGTGCAGCAAAAGTCGGATAAGCAGTCACCACCTGCCCCATAAACATGGTACTTGGTACCATTACTGTTCCACAGGCTACAGGCGCAGTCACTAATTTTGTCACAAGCTGTTGGCCTTGGGAAAATCTGTGAAAGCAAATACATATCAGTTGTCCCTCCCAGGTACTCTAAATGGACTCAATGTGAACTATATTGGCTTGAACTGCCAGTAAGTTTCATACAAAACAACGGCCCTGTTGGGACAGAACAAAGGCCCAAGGGATCGAACATTTTTAGCTAGAGGCTGCCAGATAGGTTTCTACTTTATCAGCAACCTTTTAACACAATTTGTTTTACAGGAGTACACTTTCACTTAGCTGGCTAAATTTTTAAAAGTTTATATGCTGAAAATATACACTGGCAGAATTACAAATCCATATATTCACTAGGTAAGAGACACAGGCATAGGTCCTTCCTGTTGGGAAGCGCAATTTAAAAATATGGTATCATGACCGAAAAGGCTTCTCCCCATCTTTACAGCCAAATAATTTTAAGAAAGTCAATGGCAGGCATGAAGGCAATCTGTTACCATCACCAGATACATATATAGCAAATAGCATCCAGTTAGTTGCCTTAACGGATCAGAAAGGGCCAACCTGAAGCCACAAAGTCTCCAACATTCTTTCCCCAGAATCATTCCCCAGCAAAATAATTTTTGTGATTCCTCTGACCACAATTGTTGAAAACTGGCAGCATGACATTTTTGTTTTTCTTTTGCTTTTTTAGACAAGGGACCCTATTTTGAGGTTGACAGCATAAAAATGGTAGGAAATCTTAAAATGAGCTTAATAAGCTTTGAAGAAATCCCAACTTTAAAGAAAGAAAAAACAACAAAAGACATCCAGAAGATCCTAACTTTGCCCTCACATATGACACTAAATCTACCTATGGTGCATCATCACTCCATCCATGCTGGCTCTCCCTTTCCCAAGAAAAAGTTAAGTGCTGCAAAAGCTACCAGAAGATTCCCCCCATACATACCGTATATACTCGAGTATAAGTCGACCCGAATATAAGCCGAGGCACCTAATTTAACCACAAAAAACTGGGAAAACTTATTGACTCGAGTATAAGTCGAGGGTGGGAAATGCAGCAGCTCCTGGTAAATTTCAAAAATAAAAATAGATACTAATAAAATTACATTAATTGAGGCATTAGTAGATTAAATGTTTTTGAATATTTATTTCAAAGAAAAACAGATTAATCAATTTGGGAAACGATCTCACTATCATGAAAGGTTTAATTGATTCACTAACCCAAAAGAAGATGATGATGACAGTGGGAGGCAGGACTCACTCTCTCCTTTGCAAGAAAAAACCAAGAGCCGTTCTTATGATCTCTATCTCTATCTCTCTCCCCGTAATACAGTCAAGCCCTTTCCAGCACACGCAATCTGCCGCCGCCGCTTTGCACCCTGCAAATGCAAAATCCCGGGGTTTTTGCATTTGCAAGGTGCAAAGCGGCGGGGACGGATCCCGCGTGCTGGAAAGGGCTTGACTGTATTACGGGGAGAGAGAGAGAGATCATAAGAATGGCTCTTGCTTTTTTCTTGCAAAGGAGAGAGTGACTCCTGCCTCCCACTGTCATCGACATCTTCTTTTGGTTTACTTAATCAATTAATTTGGGAAATGATCTCACGATTATGAAAGTCAGTGTTCTCTGCCAGTGGGGCATTTGGAAGAAAATGCCCCGCGGCATATCCACGCGCGTGTAAGGGGAATCAGAAATCCCCGCGTTCAATACCTAGCACAGCAGAAGAGAAAACGCAGCTGTGAGCAAATACTAGGAAAACCTGATTGATCAGAAGGAAGGAGGCAAAAGAGGGAGGGGTGGTGGTGGACAGAGGTCCCACTGGTGTTTGTGAAACACTTGGTCGGCAGCGCTTAAAGTCAACGTCCTCGCTCCCACCTACCCAAAGCCACGAAGTCCCCCAATTGCGCAGCCCAGAATCGCCCTCCCCTCGGGGCAGCAACGACGCCCAGTATTTCCCGAGATGAAGCTCCGCCGTGCAATGAAAGCGCCCTGGCTCTAGGCTCGCGGGTTCAGAAAACAACGCGAGGCGAGGTTGCTTCGGCTCCGCTCAGCTTCGTTTCCTAGCTGCTTTCAGTCCACTTGGGAGGAGGGGGAGGAGGTGGTGGCGGCAGCTTGCATTGTTTTCTGAGCTCTAGGCCACCACCTCCTCCCCTTCCTCCCGAGCGGACTGAAAGCAGCTAGGAAACAAAGCTCAGCGGAGCCGAAGCGACCTCGCCTCACGTTGTTTTCTGAGCTCTAGGCTCCGCTCAGCTTCGTTTCCTAGCTGCTTTCAGTCCACTTGGGAGGAGGGGGAGGAGGTGGTGGCGGCAGCTTGCATTGTTTTCTGAGCTCTAGGCCACCACCTCCTCCCCTTCCTCCCGAGCGGACTGAAAGCAGCTAGGAAACAAAGCTCAGCGGAGCCGAAGCGACCTCGCCTCACGTTGTTTTCTGAGCTCTAGGCTCCGCTCAGCTTCGTTTCCTAGCTGCTTTCAGTCCGCTCGGGAGGAGGGGGAGGAGGTGGTGGCGGCAGCTTGCGTTGTTTTCTGAGCTCTATATACATACACATACACACACACACATATATATATATACATATATATATATATATATATATATATATATATATATATGTATGTATGTATGGATCTTTGGTTATTTGGGTTTTCTCCCGCGTAAAATTGGAAGTATCTAGGTGACGTTTTGATGAAGTCTCATTCATCATCTTCAGGCTTGCATATATATATGCTTAGTTCGGGTATTTTCCCACGTCATTGTAGCTGTCCCCTTAAAGTTGTAGCAACGTTTTGGCAGAATCTCATCTGCCATCATCAGGCTTCTGTATATGAACTAAGCTGAATGCCATACATGTAAGTACCCGCGAAAACTTAAGAAAACAAATACACACACACACACACACACGTCTCCTTAACCTTCCAATTCTGCCATCTGGAATACTCGGGTGGTACAATCCTACCAGACTCACACTCACCTGATTTGCCTATCCTGGGCAAAAGTGGTGATGGCAGCATTCTGGTTATTGGTCTGCTGTAGAGTAGAAGGAAGCTGGACTACATTTCCTGGAGCCGGCTGGGAAATTACCATAGTGTTGTATAATGGGGCTGGTAGCGTGTTCTGGCTTTGGGTGCTGAGAGACGTCTGTTGACTGTGCCCACTGAGGATGCTTTGTTGATTATGCTGCAGAAATAAAATATTTTGTCAGGGCAATTATTCGGCTTCATTCAGTAGATGTGAACTATTCCAACGGTAAAGAACAGTAGTCTTTAAGCTAAATAAAAGTGTTAACTAGTTAACTAATTATATTACTCAGACAATATCGTTTTCTGAGCTTAGCTGTGACTATAAACATTATCGCACTAGAAACTTAAAATCTTATCATGTAATTTGCTAACCAGCCAGGAATCCAATTTGGAAAAGAAGTTAAAATAAGGAGTTAAAATAAGATGAAATCATATTTCTGCAACTTTAATCAAAAGAATAGAAGGTAATGTTTTATTAGACATCAAAGGATCAATGTAAGATTCTTATCTGAAGGAGCAATTTCACATTACTACATGCTCCCCATGCAATTCTCCAAAAGTTGGTTTTGACTCACGAGTTACACTTTCCTGCCCTGTAAGCAAAGAAGTCTGTTTCTTCTTGAAGACATACATGTGCCAACAAAAATAAACGCTGCTCAGGGAGCACTCTGGTGACAGGGCGTCACACAGATGCAAGAGATGTTTTGTGACACATAATTAGGGCAATAAGTCCTTTGACTTCATTTCTAGAAAGTTGCTTCAGAACATATAGAGACACAAAGAGGATCAAATCCCATAATGGCAGATTTCAAGCAAAACAAGAAAAAAGAGGGCTGTTTTAAAGAGTTGCACAGATATGCCAAATTTACTTTGCCCTATGCTCCAAATCACTATTTTGGAACTGAATCTGAAACATTACCTCAGTGTTTCTCAGCCTTGGTGACTTTTAGACGCGTGGACTTCAATTCCCAGAATTCCCCAGCCAACATTGCTGGCTGGAGAATTCTGGGAGTTGAAGTCACCAAGGCTGAGAAACAACTGCATTACACAACTCTGCAAAACATCACCATATGGCTGAATCCTATCTACTACCTGTGCTGTGGTACTTTGCAGAGATTGTTGCTGCATCATGTGCTGAGAACCAATATGTCCGCTGTTCATGCCACCTTGGATCTGGTTAGTCTGAATAACCTGGCCTTGCATGCTTATTGGTGTGATCTGTTGAATAGTTGACGCGTTTCCAGAAGCTAGCTGTACAGACCCAAAGTTTAACCCCGGAGTAGATTGCTGCAAGAACATCTTTTGGAAGAAACATAGTCCATATCAATGCTCAAAATACTACCAACAATTAAATGATCATTTGCATGATTATTATTTTTTTTAGTAACATTGTTTAGGAGAATCTATCCAATCAAAACACTTGGAAATAAGAGCCATTCAATTCGACGGAGCTTTTCTTTAAGCAAACACAGATACAGAAAGTCCCTAGCGGCACATATTCTAAATCCTCATACCTTTCTACTTTCTTTCAATTTTTCTAACCTTTTGTCTTCCGGATATATTGGGTATGTGCAATACACTTTAAGGGCAATACATTGAAGAAAGCTCTGGTAATTAATAGCAGAACATATAATAATATAACTTGTAAGGAAGTCAGTATTTGTTAATAACCCCTACAAATAATCCTTGTTTAGCAATGAAGTCATTTAGAGACGATTCGTAGTTACACCAGTGATGAAAACAAACTTCATGAGTAATCCTCACTTTTATGACCTTTACAGGTCTGATGAGCAAAGAAAAGCTGAAATAACATCAAGGACTTTCAGAGGAAGAAATGTCAGACTGAAAACAACTCTGTGAAAAGCAGAGCCAACAACCATGGTGAAAAAAAAAAAAAACCAGTAAACAGAACAGCTCTTTCGACAAAGGGAGGATGTGAAATTACCCAGAGGTACCCCGGATGGTTCCCCCTCCCAAGGAGACCACAAAGCAGCGCTCTCTTGGGCTTTGAGCACTGGGATGTGAGTGAGTAGCCATTTCGCTCAAACCCCAGTTGGAGCTTTTAAAAGGACACAACTTTCTCATGCTTCACTTTCTCATCACATTTGGAAATTGTTTATTAACTTTTTTCAGCTATTAGCAACCTTTGGCTTAATAAATATGAAAACTCTCGGCTAGTCTACCATTAATTCTTTAATGAAAGAGTAACCGCAAGTTTAAGAACTTTAAAAAATTGAAATAAACAGAAAAAGATGAATTAAGATTTTGATTTTAGAAAGTGATAAACAGATTGAGTCCAGATAAGTCTGAAATAAGATGTTGGAATTAATTATAAGATTTCTTCCCATGGAAAAGTCAAGTTGTTTTGAACATAAAAGAGATAAAGATTTTCAAAGTTTCGACACTGGAGGTAACTAAAGGTTTTGATTAAAGGGGAAGAATATATAAAATGTTACAACATTAGAAATATTGAAAGCTACTTTTGAAAAATGGAATCAGAAGTTAATACTGACAACGTAAATAGGAATGTTTGCTTCTATGGATAGATTATATCCAAAAGTTATTTTTGGAAAAAAAAGGCAAAAGAGGAATAAACTCACAAGATAGAGACAGATACAGAGTTGAAAATGGATTTACAAATGACGGGCTACAATAAAGACATGGAAAAAGATCTAGTGAGAAAAGAGTTAAAAAGAAAGAAAAAGAAATTAAGTTCTACGACATTAGTTGAATGGATAAAAAATTAAGTAAAAGAAATATAAAGATTGTTTCTTTGATTAAGGTTAAAATAGTTATTTCCTTAATGGACTGTACCTGATTCCATTCCATGAAATGATGATGCTTTATGGATTTTGTTTATAGATAAGACATTGGATGAACAGGTCCAATTGGTTGTAAATTAAGAGGAGGTGAAAAGTTAGTAAAATTGTTTATACTTGTGATGAAGATTGGAAATTACTTATTTGGATATTACTTTTCTTTCTTTACTAAATTCTTACATTTTTTTCTTTTTTCTACTTTTTTCTTTTTCATCTGTATACTTTTCCCTTCTATTTTTTCTTTATTTTACTTTGCATTAATTTTTAACTAAAACATTTTTTTAAAAGAAATCTGAATTGAAGTCATAAAATTGTGATGTTTCAATTAATGATCAAGTTGCAGGTCCCAACTATAGCCGCTAAATAAGGACTATCTTTAATATTAATTATCCAATTAATTAATATAAATAGAATTGACTGAGTGTTGTGTTTGTGATTTTTTTCTAAACAAACGAATTATCAAAACATAGATAGCTGTCTTTATCATGAAATTTTGTAAATAAAATATTATTGTTTATTCTAGCCAATAGAAATATAAACACAATTTTCCTTTGTTGAAATTAAAACTCATTTTTACATACTACCTACTTTCCTATCTGATTAGTTCAAACTAACCTGAAGACCTTGTCCATGAACCATCTGGAGTTGTTCCTGAATTTTTCGCAGTTCCTCTTGCTGGCGATGGATGTTTGCTTCTATCATTCGTGTTCTTTGCTCCAATTGGTCCTTTAAGTGTTGCATAGCTCCTAATTGAGCAGAAAACTGAAGCATTGGCTACAAAGCAGAATTTTTTATAAAAGATCTGAATCAGTAATCAATATGTTATGAGAAAAGTATCCGACTATAACATAAGCACCTTACTGTTAGCTATATACATGTTGAAATCAATTTAATCAGCTAAAGTATTTGTCAATGAACACAGCATAAAACAACCAAAAATAAAATACGGAGCACATGTAAAAGTAAACAAGGAGAAAAGGAGATCAGCTGAACCAAGGGGAAAGATGTCAAATAAACAGGAGCTACAGACAGCTTCCAAATACAAGCTCCAATGTAAGATATACAGAACAGGGGGAATAAACTACAGTGTGCAATGTAGCCATCTGTTATTTATAGAAGGCTGATTTAACTAGGAAGATAAGCTTAAGGATTTGGCATGATTGCAAAAAAGAAAACTATTACAGATTTGCCACTGAAATGACCTCTATCAAATAAACTGACTCCCAATCATATTTGATGCCCAAATGATTGTTTAAAAGTGGTTTAAATAACTTTTTAATTGTTTGCTCTTTACAGTTTTAAATTTGGCTACTGGGCACAATTGAAAAACAAGCTGAAAAGTACAATTACCATTTGGACCGCTATAATATATTCACAACTAGCTTTAGGCAATGAACTCCCAATCTAGACAAATTTAATGTTCCAATGGTAATATCTGTTTCATGTTGCTCAGATCCCAAATCAATTGATGAGTCACTGGTATCCTTCCAAATATTTACTACTTCTGGTAAAAACTTTTAAGAGGGAAAAAGTACAGAAGTAGCCATAGTTGAGTACTTAAAATTTATATTATCTTGGTAGCTGACAGTACCTGGCCTTATCTGGATCTTATCTGGACAGGGGACCTGAGTAGGATCAGGCAAGGTTAGTAGTTGGGAAGGAAGTCTTTCAGGACCATAGATGGCACTGGGCATTTAATAAAAGTTATCAGTCTCTAAGAATTGAGTCTAATTCAGCTAAGATCTTTTAAACTCTGCGTTAAATTTTGCATTGTATTTTTGACAGTCTGCACAAAGTATCGCGATTTGCTTTTAACGTTCAGATTGAGTTGCTACCTGAGACATGCCTTGCTGAAGTTGTAACGTTGCAGGCTGTGTCATCATTGGCTGTGCCAGTGGCTGCCCAACGGATTGTGAATTTAAAGACTAAAATTGAAAAATATATACACACGTATTATAATTATTTAGTTACATTTCTTTCAGATTTGATGAAAATAAAGCAACACTTTATTTTAATGGCAATGATATCAGGAAAATATTTTTAAAACCCATCCTTTTTTGTTTGTTTGTTTCTACTGACATAACTGACTAAAAACAAATCCTCCTATCCTATAAAAACAAGAATGAAACTGGACTATGCAAAATCATTTAATGAAGTCATTTGCCTTAGTATAAATATTCATAAAAAAATGTCAAACCTGCATCTTGCAGAGGCCAACAGAGAGCAAACATTCAAAGAAGAAACCTCAAAGATTTATTCTGTGTTGCTCTCAGGTAACATAACAACTTTCTATAAACATCTTTGTCTTTGCATCTAATGGTTACAATAGAAAAATGATTCTAAAGAACATGAACACCACAACATTTATAACCAAATGGTTAAACTGAAAGACACCAACTTCAACTTACCAAAGTGAAATGTATTAAAATCTAATTTCTATTCAAATATGCATTGCCTTCTATATTACTTGAACAGCCAGAGTGACATTAACAAAAAGACTATTAAAATATAAATAAAGAGCACAGGGGGAAAAAAACCCTACATATCTGAAAGCTTCCAGAATGATTAAGTGTAAACTGGATGATGAGATAACCTTCTAGAATTTGCTTTTCTTCTTAAAAAACGAAAGCAACTTTTCTTAACTTTGGAGAAGTGATGCTACTTCTATAGAATTACCTGGTTACCAAGCGAAGCTCTCCTTTGTGCAGACTTTTCGTGTGCAGATAAATTTTGCCTTGGAGGAGTACTAGTATCCACTGTCATCTTTGTTGGTGTTGCTAAAGCAGTAAGCCAATGAATATTGAAAGATAATTTTATTAACCATCAACTCAAAACAAATATACTTAAGACAAATGCTTGCTCTTTCACTGGAAAATTATAAAGCTTTTTAAACTGAAAACAGACTCCAAATGTAATTACTTGCCCTTTATTTTTTAAGTTTCTTAGTTTCAAACAGAACATATCATGAACACTTTATAAGTAGTCAATCATAGGAGAAGATTTCAATTCTCGACACTCACATGAAGGGTCTGAAACTGCAGTATGAGAAGATTTCCTGGAACTCCTAGAGGAGGCAGACGGTGTGGGGCTGTGATCAAATCTCTCCAAAGCCTCTTTGAGGCTCACTGTATTTATATGATTTTCAGAACCAGAATCCTGACTCTGGGAAGAAAAATAAGGTTTTTCTAGCTCATCCAAAACAAAACAATGGGAAAAATTGGGCTATGTTTTTAAATTATGCAGATACAGATTTTCATAAGGGCAAAAATATTCAACTGGCATTTGTCTACTCCCAAATTATTTCAGTTTTGCATGCCACAAAGTAATCCAAATAGCTTCCTGTTCCAGCCATGGCTTACAATCTATGTTTGTTTCCACTTGTTTTTTTACAATCCAGTAAAAAAAAGGGTGTAAAGCAGGCATGTCCAACCCATACCCATGGGCTACCTGCACCCAGACAGCTAGTAATGTGGCCCCATAAGTTTGTAAACCTTTACCATTAAGATGTGTATTTATATACATTAATTATATATTGTATATATTTATTTATATATATAAAATGTAGCTGTATGATTTAAAATAAAAAAACTGGAAAAGTAAAGTGTGTGTGCATGTATTAAATGTGAGACTGAGAACAACAATATAAATGTTTGTGGAACTGAATCAAAGAGAGAAGGAAATAGTGAATTCTTCAGGAATGAAAACTTTTTTAGAAAGCAAGGTGTAGTCATTTTAGAAGTGATCATGAGAACAAAGTAAATATTGTTGTTTTACCCACATCATATTTTGCAAAATTTCCTGTACCCTCAGAACCAAAAGTGCAGGAGACTTTTATAAGTGGTGTGTGAAAGCTAGAAAATACTAATAGATGCATGAGAATTGTAGAAATGGCATTTAATAGCATTGTACACATTGTTCCACTACGTAAAACAATTATCTGATAAACCTAACAGAATATTACTACAATCCTGAATACTAACTTATTTCTCATCTTATGAGCATTACAAATAGAAATAAATGTATTTATATATGTACTCATAAATAACTTCTATGTGAATGAATTTTTGGATAGTCAGTTCACTTTATAGATGCAAATTAATTTTAAACCATTTATAGTTTAAACCATTCACCAGGTGAAAAGAACAATACATCAATAAAAGGAACAAATATAAAGAAAGAGCAGAAAACATACTTTCTCTGCTATAATCTCTGGCAGAGATTCTTCTATGCCAAGTTCACGCCGCCTTTCTGCTCGAACTTCAGCATAACTACAGATAAATAAATGAAAATATCAGGATATTACAAAATACAAAAGCATTAGCACCATTTAAGATATTAGACTTTTAGTACTGTAGAGTTCTATACTAAAACAAAAAATAATTATAACCCGAAATTAATGGAATCATATGTTCAGATATTTTTCACTCGCCATTTTCCTGAAGCTTAGTTGAAATAGCAAATCTAAAATAGAAGTAGAAAATGATTTTAAATAATTAAAGTAAAAAGTGATGCAGAATTATGTTACCTTACTACAGTGTGTGTACACACAATAAATTCTGGCCTAGAATTCCATTGATGGTAAGTGATATAGTAATGAGTCTGCAACCATATCCACTGCTGGCCTTTTGTGAGGAATCGGTAATAGCAGGATTTCCCTTTGCCGTACTGCATTACTACAAGATGAAACAACAAAGTGGGGGCTTCACAAGATGCCAATTTTGGGGTATGGTCTAAAACAGTTCACAACATTTATTTAAATTTTCTTGATAGGAATCTAAATACTGGTATAAAGAGTTTAGATCTGCTGGAACTTATTACACAAGGAGACAAAATATCCAAATGGCAAGAAAGAATCAATTCTGGACAGACTATTTTTTTAAACCAGCAATTATTTAATTTGTTTTAAGTAAGATTTTTCTAATTCAGATGCTGCTATGAATCATAAAATTGCATACATTCATACATAAAACACTGGTTTAAAAAGAGTAGGCAGAAAAAGGCATTTTAATATGAGTTTTAGTGTTAACATTTAAAAATATGGAAAATAGTACTATGAGTTTTATTTATAATGATTGCACCATTGGTACATTCTTTCTAAGCTTTAATTATGGGGGTGGGGTGGGGATAGGAATTTGTCTACCATTTGATGTATTTAATGGTGTTGCATTGGATTCCTACCCTGGGCAAAGAGTAAACTAGATTACCTCCAAGATCCCTTTCAACTCTTACATTCTATGATTAATGTAGGGTGGTTATGTTATTACTTACAATGTTCATGACATTTTGCCAAATTTTCCAGGTCATCCACATGATAATAATCATAGCCTGATGTCCCCAACACTTCAAATGGTAAATAGCCTATTATTGGTGGAGCCCTGAATAAAGATACAAGGATTATTTCTTTGGTTTTAGAAAATCGAATAAAAATATTCATCAACAGTATTTATTGTTTTCTACATACACACAGCTAAGGCCAAATAATGCCCACTAATGCTAATAAAAATGCTACTACGTGGTACTGTATTTCTAAGAAATGGCACCTGTGATCCAAGAAAAGGAACTTCCATTCTAAGCTATGCCTGGAGGTGAACTCTTCATTAGGTTCTTCTACTGTGCTCATTTCCTAGAAAAAATATTTAAAAAAATATGTAAGATTCTCAGAATTCCTCTGATCTAATCTAAAGACTTTTGAAATAGTTGGCCAGATAATGAAACGGATTAATTTAATGCAACTTGCTGCACCTGCATTACTATCTGTTTTATAGGATGAACATTCCATTACCGCAGGAATTCTATGCATGGGATCAAGAAAGAAACTACAGGTACCCTCAGCATTCCACCTATTTCTCTTCAGAGCTGGGAATAATAAGCCTGTTGGTGTAGCGAGTCACATAATACTATTTCCAATTGATAATTCATGCACTGTATTCTTCTTTAAAGAGGACAGCCTTTAGAAATAACCTCCAGCGATTTAATATTGCATGATGAATGACTAGCCACACAGATGTCAGCATTTCTATCCAGAAAATGTATCTACTTTGGTTCCAGTACTAAACAGTTGAGACATATATGGTTAAGGTAAGACATGGGCTTAATCCACTAGACATTACCAAAATGCAGCAAACAGAAGCTGGATGTAGATGCTTTCACATCTCCAGTACTTCATAAAGGCCCTTTGTCTAGAGCAAATACCAATATTAGGTTGTTATTTTAACAACTATATATCCCTCTAATTTAGAAACTGTTGTTTAATATTTAAATAACTATTAAGTAAGAATAAATCAGACTAAATTAATTTGAAAGAACTGGCAAACAACGTTTTTGATGAGATAATTTGAACAAACCTTAATAAATTGAGGGGTAGCTAACCTAACTGTAGCTACAAGGCAAATTCTGTCTTCATATGAAGGCCTATGAGGTCGTTGGATGGTTTCTTCATAACCATTATGTGCAGAGTTAGGCACTATGCAGAAAACAGAGTTCAAAATTACAATAACTTCAAAGCATCATCACAAACACATATAAAGATATAACACACTATTATCTGAAAAAATAAAACAAGACTCAGTTTTTAAATGAGAATTTAAATTAAATGATCATGTTAAATTACATTATCATCACTTTAAAGCAATTAAAGTGATAATAATCCAAACCCTTTGCTTAATTAGTGAAACTAATTCATTGGAATAACTACTTGATTTTAATCGACAACAAATTTTAACTTCCCATGCACTTCAGGCTAAAATCTAAAATATTCTACATCTCACAGTTCACCACTGACTTATAGAAGGAAAACACGTAAAAGAGAATGCTAATGAATATAGACTTCATTCATACAGGGCTTATAATTAGGTTTTAATTATTATTGGCCATCTGTGATGTCAAACTCGCATCGTCATGGTAGTGTCACATGACGTATCGTGACTTTTCCCCCCCTTCACTAAACTGGGCGTGGGTGTGGCTAGTTGCCTGAGAGTTTGACAGCCCTGATGTAGATTAAAGGAAAGGTCTCTGGTAACAGAAGTGTGATGCTTCATGTCAATGCTTTCTCCATTTGATGAAAATGCCTTCAATTCTTCCTAACCACCCACAGCTGTTTGGTCCAGGGATGCCATCATTTACTATTGTTGCACACAAAACTAGTTCCTGCTTGCCATTTATTCTGCTTAAGGGTCTTTCCAGCAGTTCTCATCGCCATAGTAATGTTAGTGCTGCTAATTGCCCTTTCTTGTTACTATCAGCTGCCACCTACCGATGGTTGTCTTTCTCTAAAGGAAAAAAGGCTGGCCTGTCACTTGAAACTACTATATGCCTTCTCTATTTTCACACCCAGTCACTAGCAGTAAACAGCAGAAACCTCTGGAAAGAATGACTATGTTGAAGAACACTGCCAAAATTAAAAATAAAAATGATCCAAAAGAGCCATAAATAGGATTTCTGAAGATGCTTCTGGAGAGGCTCTCCCAGCATGTAAAATAGAGGAAAATAAATAAATAGCATGTTTTATAAACACACTGTATCGAAGCACAAAGCAGAATAAGGCTTATATGTGTCAGGTCTGCATATTTTTGCTCCCATGTTATAAATATGAATAAAACTATTTATTCAAAGGGTTATTGAAGTTTTCTGTCCATTCAGATAAAAATATATTCATTGTATTATAATACAAGTAGCCCTCAACTTACAATTACGACTGAATGCTCACATTTTGTTGCTAAGCAAGATGGTTGAGTTTTACCCAAGTTTACAACCTTTCTTGCCACGATTTTTTTAACCGAATCCCTGTAGCTGTTATTAGAAACACTGTTCTTAAGTGAATCTGGCTTCCGCATTGACTTTGATTGTCTGAGGACTGCAAAAAGTGATTACCTGATCCCAGGACACTGTAGCTGTCATAAATATTGCTAAACATCTGAATTGCCAAACATCTGAATTTTGATCACATGACCATGGGGATGCTGCAATGGCCGTAGGTGTGAAAAATGATCGTCACCTTTTTCAGTGATGTAACTTTGAACAGTCACTAAATGAATTGTTTTAAGTTGAGGATTACTTGCATTTGTTTTATTATATTGCAACCATTTGAAGGGAAGTGGATGTGGATACATGTAAATAAGACAATATAAACAATCTCCATTGTATGGAACAGAACCACCACACAAATTCTGAGCTATTTGGAAAAGAATGTGAAGGAAGCATATCAGCAGTTAACTGTGATCATATCAGCATATCAGGAAGTAACTGTAAGGAGGAAGAACTAATTATGAAGAGTAACTGGCTTATTAGGCCACGGTCTGACCAAACCTAAAAATAGGCAAAGTAAGCTGTCATTTCAGATAGATAATCTGGAGAACCTGAAAAGAGCAGCAGATTTTTCATTTTGAATTTATTTCTTAATTGTGCTTGCAGGGGTAGATATTTAGGACACTCCCTTGCCTCAAACAAGAAACTATGGTATCTTGATTTGGAAAGGTATGATGGTAGCTGCATTTGTTATTCTAACTTCAGGCACTTCTTAGGTGGAAAGTGGACTGAAAGTACTTTTGTTTTCACTTTTCAGTTCTAAAGTCTTTATAAGACACTACAATCATAGTTACCAGACAGTACCATATTTACCAAAGAGTACCATCACACTATAATTCTACTTTCACGTAAAGGGATATGAGATTACAACTTCGAATTCAGAAAAAAAAGCTTTTTAATACAGTTTTCTTCATTCTCATTATACACAGTAATTTACAGTTCAATAAAAATTATGATGAATCTAATGTGTTGTCTCTAAAATAATCAATGGTTCAGGAAATTCAAATTAAACTGTTGATATCAATCTTTCATTCTCTGGTATTTCCATGCACAGATCATTGTAACACATCTCATTTCAGTGTATTCTTGTTAGTACTATTATTGTTATCATTATCAATTTAGTATTATGCCTATTCATTGCAAAAATACAAATATTTTTTCTTATTTATTTTACAGTTTCATAGATTGTCAAAGTTCTGAAAAATATTGCTTATTAAAACACAGTATGTAATTAACTTACTGTTACTCAATGATTTGAAGTTTCCTATGCATTTTACATATTCATATGTAGGTGGCTCTTTAGGGTCTATTGTCCCTCGGAGCATATGACAACAAAACTCCAGTTGATTTTTTGCTGCAACAATAAAACAATAAATGATGAAGTGTCAAGATTAAATTAAAATATGATATTTCCACAAAATGAGAACCAATGGAAGAAGCTGCTTTTCATATGGCGTAATCTTATATCAACCATCTAAGTTTATTTTTCATATCTTTACACAATGTCTAGAGCAGGGGTCTTCAAACTTGGCAAGTTTAAGACTTGTGGACTTCAACTCCCAGAATTCCTCCTCCAGTCATGTTAGCTCAGGAATTCTGGGAGTTGAAATCCACAAGTCTTAAATTTGCCAAGTTAGAAGACCCTTGATCTAGATCTTTCACTTTTATAAAATAATGTCTGTGCAAGCACACTGCGTGTCCCTCCAGATTCAAAGGTTTATGTCCAGACTAATATCACTATAACTTATTTTTTTAGCTCAAATTAAGACTTATCTATAGAAACAGTAGCATTGCAAAATACAATTATTTATAATAGTAATTTTTTATGGGCTACATTGGGAGTGACCAGCTTTTATGAAACTCAGACAGTTCAGTGATAGAAATATGCCAGGGGGTGTGAGAGCTGGTTAAAAAAAAAGTCTGAAAAAATCTGAAGTGAATAAGGTGCGCGAAGCGCATGTGTGCGAAGTGCATATCACGAGCGCGAAGCGCGAAGTCCCTTAGGCCGGGGTCCAGGGCCCGCCTAGGGCCCTGGAAGCTCTGGGGTTCTAGATGCTCTCTGGTGCAACTTAGGCTTATTTTGGAGACTATTTCCATCAATTTCAACTGCTGTTTTTGAGAATAAACACTTTACTTTTTCCATACCTAACCTGAGGCTTGAATCTTTGCATCTGGGACAACCACTATAAAAAACACTTCTAAATAATCTGCTGCCTGGCAACTGGCATTTGCTGGTAACAGGTTGAAAAAAACACCAGGCAACTCTCAACTTTGCAGTGAAATCCAATTCTATACAGTCATGTATAACAGTTCAAAAAGTGTTTGTGAATGGGGCAAACTATTTGTATAGGGCCCCATTTTCTCTCTCTCTCTTCTTTCTTTCTTTCTTTCTTTAAATTGGGGCTGAGAGAAGGGAAGGGAAGAAAAGATCATTGACAGGGAGAAAGACAGGGAGAAACACCTGGAAGTGTGAGCCCTCGAGTTTCCTTAGGGAAGACCAGACAACAAGGGGAGAGGAGAGGAGGAGGAGGAAGAGGAGAGTTAAAAAAAAAAAGAGTGGGAAGCCAACTCACACGTGCCATCAAAGCCAGGGGGAAGTGGGGCTTTCTCCGCCTGCTGCCGCCAGAGGAGTGCGGGGGGGGAGTGCGGGGAAAGGGGGTTCGTGCCGAGGCTCCGCAAGCGATTACCAGATTTGCAGCTCCGTTTGTTGGTGAAGCTGGAAGCACGCAACGCAGGAGCTTACGGGGGCCCCGGGCGCCCGTTAATAGGGAAGGAGAGGCCGCTTGGGGTCGCCAGGCTCAGGCAGCCTCCCCCACCCCCTCCCCTAGCAGCGAAGAGCTGCTCCAGGGGCTCCCGCCACGGCGCAGCCAGGCACTTTGTCTCGCTGCCCCTTCGCTGCTGGGCTAGGGGGTGGGGGAGGCTGCCTGAGCCTGGCGGTTTCGTTGCGAAGCTGGAAGCGCGCAACACAGGAGCTCGCGGGGGCCCCGGGCGCCCGTTAATGGGGAAGAAGAGGCCGCTTGGGGTCGCCAGGCTCAGGCAGCCTCCCCCACCCACCCCAAGCAGCGAAGAGCTGCTCCGGGGGCTCCCGCCACGGCGCAGCCAGGCACTTTGTCTCGCTGCCCCCGGAGCAGCTCTTCGCTGCTGGGCTAGGGGGTGGGGGAGGCTGCCTGAGCCTGGCGGTTTCTTTGCGAAGCTGGAAGCGCGCAACGCAGGAGCTTACGGGGGCCCCGGGCGCCCGTTAATGGGGAAGAAGAGGCCGCTTGGGGTCGCCAGGCTCAGGCAGCCTCCCCCACCCACCCCAAGCAGCAAAGAGCTGCTCCGGGGGCTCCCGCCACGGCACAGCCAGGCACTTTGTCTCGCTGCCCCCGGAGCAGCTCTTCGCTGCTGGGCTAGGGGGTGGGGGAGGCTGCCTGAGCCTGGCGGTTTCTTTGCGAAGCTTGGAGCGCGCAACACAGGAGCTTGCGGGGGCCCCGGGCGCCCGTTAATGGGGAAGAAGAGGCCGCTTGGGGTCGCCTGTGTGTACCTCAGTGGGTAGACAGCCGCAGCGGCGATGCTGCCATGGAGGCGCGATCAGTTGCAGCCACGCCAGCGCAGGCCAGGCATGGTGCCGTAGTGGCTGACTCGAGTATAAGGCGAGGGCGGTTTTTTCAGCACAAAAAATGGGCTGAAAAACTCGGCTTATACTCGAGTATATACGGTATGCCTGAGAACTGAAGTGTTCCGCTTTTCTGAAGAGCGAATTTCCGACTCTCGGATCTTGATCCGATGGGGGAAAAAAAAACGCGGAAAATGTAGATTGGTGTTTGAGGGAAAAAATCGGAATTCCGCGTAAAATCGGAGATTTCACAGCCCTGATATGCAGAAACCACTTATTTCAGTCCATGGACTGTTATAAAAATGTAAAAATAGCTCTTCTTTGAGTTTCTTTGTGTGCCAAATAAAAGAAATTGGACCAGGGGCTTTCAACCTGCATCTCTTGAAGAATGTTCCAGTAGCTATGTTGCTTTTGGGGGAAAAAAAAAACCCCCCTGACATTTGCAGCAATGAAAATTTATTCTGCAAAGAATACACATAAGGAGATTGAAATGTTTTTGTGCGAAAGGTTTTCATAACAAATGATTATGCTTTTTTTTCTAAAGGAAGTGGTTGTTGGGGTTGAGAAGTAATTAGCTGATTGGTATTTTTCACAAACTATTTTAGGACTCAGTCAAGCTTGTTAATTAAATCAGCTCAGAAACTATTCCTATAAAAACTCCAAAAATGCAACACTGGAGAAAAGTAGCCAGTATAAAGAAATAACAAAAGGAACCTTTCCCCCTCAAAAATATACTGTAATTGGGATAATTGGTTGTCCACTACGTTAAGACTGAGTCTCAAAAAGACTGAGACTCAACCAGTTAAGGTCGAGAACTGGAATGGAGCAGATCCACCCTAATTCATTCCATGCTAGGGAAACAAAATTATTTCCAAATCATTCTGCTTCATCTTGAAGTCTCTATTTTAGGTTAAACCTAACATATTCAGTATTTCCAGTCTCTACCAATACCCCAGTTTCAGATAATCCAATTGGGTTTAGATAATGTTATTGCTCTTAATGATAAAGAACCTAGAAGATGTAGTGTACAAATACAGTTTCCTGTCATGCCCCGCATTTCTGTAATTCAGAGTGTGTAATCTTTTATACAGCAAAAATGGCCCTACCTAAACACAATGAGAAGATACTATCAGGATTAACAAAACTACAAAACTACTTTGGAGAAGCACAAAAGTATCAAAGGCAATGGGGCTCAAGAAACAGCTCAAGAGCCTGGTAAAAAAAACCTGCTAGGAAAAGGAAAACATGAAATTGGGGGAATAAAGAATTGTAAGGAAATAGTATGTGACTGATAGAAATGCTGAACAAAGATACTCTAAATCAGAGGTTCACAAGCACTGGGCCGTGGCCTATTCGGAACCAGGCTGTGCGAGAAGTGGGCTGATGCATATGTGCGCACGCAGCTCCACTCATGTGAATGGTGAGCCGGCACACACCAGCATGTGTGCCAGTCTGCTGTTCACAAGAGTGGAGCTGCACCCAAAGTGGAGCTCTTACAGCTAGTTCCTGTCTGTCCCCCCATTTGGGCCAATTTAGTCATTGGTGCTGGTCATTTGTTTTCTGTCATACTATTCTTTTCACTTACTTGTCATGTAAATTACTTCAGTAGATTCTTACCCCAACAAATAAAATAATTCTTTTCATGAAGTTCATGTATATTTGTAAACATGCAGGTTTGTTAAGGGTATCTCCTTGTAACTATAAAATTATTCAAAAATTCAACTTACATTTTAAATATTCTGGGATCAATGAATCACTTTCCAACAGACGTGTGGATAGTATTTTATAAACCTCTGAATGTTCCCCCTCAGGGACAAAATTAAATATACTCTGATCCACAAGGTCAGACTAAAGGAGAAAAAAAAATAGATTGAAAACTAACATGTAGTATTAATGAATCTCACTTTTTAATATAAAATCAAGCTGTCAAAGAGAAAAAAAAGTATACATTCTGTAGCACATGATCAGGTATGCTACTTCAGTATTGATTCAGATGTGGCTAATAAAAGGTTACCATATTGCCAATATTAGTTGTGCCTTAGATTCTAGTCCCAGGAATATAGATGGAGGGATTGTAATATTCAGCTTTAAAGTAGCTGTTGTGAAACCTCTGTGAAGAAGCAGTCTGTCTGCTGGATGGGTAACTTTGGGCCAACCAGCACCTCCTCAGACCCATGAAGACTGTCATGGCAAACTACTTCCAAAAATTGTCTTGTAGTCACTAGAACTCACGAGTAACTTTAAAAAACAACAACAGATGTCTACTGCTTTATTACAGAAGCCTTTCATTTGTAATTTCTATATAACATAGCATGAAATAACCTCCCTTGACTTTTGGACTACAAGTAATGAAATATTGGTTCAGAGTATTCGTTTTCAAGTGCTCTGAAAAATTCATGTACAATCAATAGGATTTTGTACTTGTTTCCTTTCAGCGGCAAAACTTCATGCCACAGTACAAATATTTTCAGCTTCAAAATGTATGTATGTATGTAGGACAATCACTTGAGACTGCTCTCTGGATAGATGAACCTACTACTTCAAAGTTTGGACCTGGATCAGCAAGTGTAGAGAAATACATATTTGCCAGCATATTTTAACTCACACATACAAGCATCTATCTTTCTATTATTATTATTATTAAATTTTATATGTCAGGTTTATTTTTGCCAAATAACACTCCATCTCTTAATAATACTTCTTTTGAAGCTAGTTTATGCTATTGCATGAAGTACTATTCAATGAAAAAAATAGTTTTCAAAATCCAGAAGCCATATCTTAAGATAATTACATTGGTTCTAGCCATAAATATTTTGTGAGCATTTAAGACATTAAAGAGCATCCACGCTTATAAACATTGCATCTTATTCATCTATGTCCAAAAAAGAAAGCATAGTGCAAGTTTTGAAAATGGCCAGTATACTGGGATGGTAGATGTCTATGGAGATTCTCAGTCATCCAGGTCATAGTTGTCCCAAATGTATTTTTTTTTCCCCAAGAGGCAACTGGGGCTTCTGGTTTTTCTTTGAAGACGTTTCACTTCTCATCCAAGAAGCTTCTTCAGCTCTGACTTTCATTCTCCACCATCCAGTCAGAGCCGAAGAAGCTTCTTCTTGGATGAGAAGCGAAACTTCGTTGAAGAAAAAACAGAAAGTCCAGTTGCCTCTTGAAAAAAAAGCATCTTCGGGACTGAGGAGGTAGGTTAAAGATCTTCAACTGTGTATTTCTTCTCATGATCTCCACCAGAAATATTACTAATAATCTGCATGGGGAGGATACATATACTGTGAATTATTATATGCTCCACCTGCTTCTTCAATAATTTATTAATATTCTGTTAGTAATTGGAAAAATGTATTTTGCTTTCTCTGCTCAGAGGCTGATTCAGGAACATGAAGAACTTGCTGGATTTACACAGGTATTCCTGCATCTTACTTGGAGCACGTGTTTGCATAGATACAGTATATTCATTGTCCTTTTGCTATTTATTTACATGTCTTGGTTGCTAGATGAGGTGTAATGGACCCTAGGTAATTTATAACACGTATAGTAAAAAGATTATAATTACTTAAAATAATAAATACATAATCAAATTGGCCAAATGAATATTAAAAGTGACAAGCTGAAACTGTTTAATGTGGCACCACTGGTTATAATTCATCCCTAAGACCTTCTGAAAAAATCTATGCTTTTAGGAAGGTCATAAGGTTGCGGGCCTTCAAACAAAGGGGAGCTACTACAGAGAATGACCATGTCTGGCCTCCTATCTTTAACAAGTACTCTCTTGTCTAGTCAGTTAAGGGAGACCAAGTCTGTGGAGATTTTATATCTAGCTGTATTATGGTGACCTCAAAACGCTAATACTACACCTGCTGCAATTGCTTAATATACCGTAATGCTGGACAAACACTGGTGAATGGAACAGGCTCTGGTTTTAGGCCTGACAGAGTAGGGGTATATATCACTTTCTCAGTTCTCCAGAAACCTTCCTGTCACAGCACTGGCCTTAAAGAAAGTATAGTTCTTAGAAAGTTTAGACTTTCCTAAGCTGATGCCCTCCTGGTGCAATGAATTTCAACTCACATAATTCACAGGAAGCATGGCCTGAGAGGAAATCCAACACACCAGGATTGTGGAAAGCTGAGAGTAACACGGTAGAAGTTCCACTGAGAAAAACAACAGAATCTTTAAAAAGATGAGAATGCTGTTTAAATTCCAGATTCTTAAATGGCAGATGGTAAATTGCCCATCAAATGACTTTAGAAGTTTGGTATCTCTCTGAAAGTGTGTACTTACTGGCAAATGTTCAAGTAAGGGGGTTACACTTTCTGATACATATATTATACTTCCATCTGTCATGATTGCTAGAAAAAAACCATCAAGAGCCTGAAATTAAACAAAAGAAACAGTTAGAGATAAACTGGTCTCTAACTGTTAATTTAATTAACATTCAGAAAAATGAAATAACTTAATTGAATGTAAAAGTAAACCTGCTTTCCACAGTGAATAATATATAGTTGGCAATGCTGAACATTATCTAAATAGTAGATCCTGGGTTAGTCTGGGAAAATGTACGGTGTATTATTGTTGAGATTATCTCATTTTTCAATCTAAAAGACTCTTAACAGCAGTAGAGTTTATTTTATATAAAAATTAAGAAGGCTGAAATTAAAATAACTTAAATAAAATATCAGCAAAAATATTATTTCAAAAACACCAGAAGAAACCAAAAAGTAGAAATTGGCAATTGGGAACTTAAGTAATAAATTACTATGTCATGAATTCCCAGGGGAAAAAAAAAAAGCCTTTGCTGTCTTTTGGAATCAAGTCCTAATTGAATACCAGAGTTTAGACAACACTGCAAAAAAACAAAACAAACAACAAAAAAAGCTTGCCTTCTCAGACAAGGTAAAACAGCAAAGTAAAAGTCTTCCAAAGTTTTCAAAAGCCAGGCATGTCATGGAAAAATAGACAGTATTTTCTATAAACTAGACTCAATCTTCTGGGCTTTGAAAAGTGATAGGACACATTAAATTAGGAGTCCTGCATTAGTCGAAGAGCCAATTTAATCTTACAAACATACAAATATTATATTCCAAATAATAAACAAGGCCCCTCTTTCCTGAATATTCTACATAAGTGGCATTTCTTTGGAACATATTTTAACATGCTATTAATAAAAATGCACTTTAAGCATAATGTAAAACTAAAAAGTTATATTTAACTATACCAATATAATATAAAGAATACAATAAGAGTCTAATCACATATTTTAAGATGAAAACAAATTACCTCTAACATTAATTGAGTGAATTCTTCATTACTAAGGAATGTGGGTTTCCAGTCCTGTCGAATCTCACTGGCATCTGACTGGGCAGTGATTTCTACAAAAGAAGAGAAATTTTCTGTCCATAAAGACAATTTACTCTACCTATCCATCTTTGTATGTTGCTAACAATCCAGTCATTCTAGATAGGGAGAAGGCAATAAATTATGTGTCAAGAATAAAGATGTAAGTACTAAGTCAGTCAAACTGATAATAAAAAGGTTCATTTCTCATTATTGCAAAATTGCTCAGTTTGTATTTTGCTTCGAAGTGTCTGGCCAGGATCCCGCAATACTCCTATAATAATAACATAATAGTCCTATAAGACTATTATTTTCCAACAGCAAATATCCATTCTCCATGCGAATGAACTCAGTTGTTAATCCTTTTTTAAGGTTTTAAATTCCATCCAGCTAACACATCTTACATGACCTTAAATTGCTTTTTAGATAAAGAATGCATTATTTCCAGCTACCCAAAAAAAAACCCCATTGGCTTTAAACTCTGGCTGCAGCCAACAATTCTTATTTTTTATCGGTATTATGCTATAAACCAACAAAGCTCACAAATGTAAGATAAACTTAAAATCTACATTAAACAATTTGCGTGAGATAGAAGTACTATCAGTGAATGGGGACACATTACATTCTAACAAGCTCAAGCATGAAAGAGACAAGGGAAAGCTTACATCCGATATGTCAAGCAAACCTAAACCAATCGATCCAACTGGTCAGCAAAAGAATCAGTCAAAGTCAAGAAAAGGCGGGCTTTAAAAAGAGGACAAGGAAACTCCATTTTGCCTTTGGTAGAACTTCTTTCTCGAGAGGAGCACAGCAACTTTTCCCCAGTTGGCACACAGCCAAGCAAGCAAGGCTCACTCAGGGAGCTGGAGATGTAGGGAATATTTAGCAATTTAAGGACTGGTGGTAGCAGAAGCAAACCAGAATCTATTTTTTGTTTAATATAAACCATGCTCTTAATTTTATTAGAAATTGATTTTAATGAAGTCCTTGGCTTTCAATTTTCTGTATTGGTTCTGTGTGCATGTTTATTTTGGGAAACGAACAGCCCTTTTGCTTAATTCCTTCTTATATTTATCTTTCACACCTATCACTATGACTCAGAGGTCTCCAAACTTCGGGACCCCTGCTATAACTTAAATGGATATTTTTTCAACCTTTTCACAAAATCAGTCCACCCATTCTGGAAGAACTTCAATTATAGCACACACTTCTTGCTGGGCTAAGCTACTGAGGAAATGGAGAGCTGGTCTCTCCTCTTTGACTCCCTTCAAGTAAAAGTCCACGGAGAGAGGTTTTGCCTGGAATGAAGTGGACAACATTTATCATCTAAGCTTTCACAAGAAGAGGTGAGAATTATACATTTAAAGAATTCCTCATGAGAATTATGGGGCCAATTCACCTGTAGGCATATGTGCATATAAGGGGTATTTTGTGGTCAAGTTTATATTAACTCTAATAAATTCACTAATTTCACTAAACATAAAGATGTGTTATTTTTAGAAATAAGTCCCTGTAAATAGCAATAGCAATGGGACTTAAGACTTATACATCACAATTCTTTAGATCCCCCTCTAATCTGTTTACAGAGTCAGCATATTGCCCCCAACAATCTGGGTCTTCATTTTACCAACCTTGGAAAGAGGGAAGGCTGAGGAGTCAACCTTGAGCCGGTCAGGGTTAAACTGGGCAGAGTTAGCCTGCAATACTGCATTCTAACCACTATCACCAGGGCTCAAGGTAAAGAAAAACTGAATTTATTACCAAACATTTCTTGTTTGTTATAATGTAACCAGTTACCTTCAGAAGAACGACTACTTTAACAGAATTTTTGTGTTCTTTTCTAGAGTTGTAAAATCCCTTGAAAAGAAGTAGTTTGTAAGGCGTGGAAACCCCATAAAGCATATCTCTTTCAGTCATTAAAAGGCTGTATCTGCATGTATGTATACAGATACAGTTTCAACTAGAAAAAACAATGAAGCAAAGAGGCTATACGTAGACATATATGTGGAGACAGCCAGAAACTACTTACAAAGCAGCTGTATGGAAGCTTGGAAAAAAAATGTGGCTGCTTTAAAATAATTCAAAGAGGAGTCTTTTTATGTATTGCTTAATCCTATTATTTTTCATCTTTGAAATGTTGTATTTTGCAGTGGTGATTGCTGCTTATGGTTTATCCATTTAAAGTATTAGTTCCAGTGGCTTCTCAATAACTCATCTGCCAAGGTTTCTAAATATTATATATTGGGATGAGGAGGAACTGAGTGTGATTTATATATTTTGTACCGTTATTTCAGAGGAGTTTCCTTTGGAGCTGTACAAAAGACAACAGAATGTTAATGTATTTGTAAATTCAAAAAATTCACAACTTTCATGCAACATCAAAAAAATTACCTTTGTGCTTCCTTAAAAAGTCAATACTTTTCTGCAATACAGTGGATTTATCCATCTTTCGAGCGTTGCCTGGAAGCATGGATCCCAGCTCTTTGATAAGTACATTAAATTGATCTCTGCGTTTCTTTTCAGACTTGTTTCTTGATACTCTATTAAAAAATTAATAACTACCATAAGAGAGAATATACATGCAAATGGATGAATAGAAGTATGACTAAGTCAAAATTCAGCAAACCTTTTTTCTCTCTTAATTTTTAAATCTTGTATCAATTATTTTAAAATATATAGAAATCATCTAGAGGAAAATATATAGGACCATTTTTTGAAATATGGCATTTTGGAATTAAGAAGTCATAAACTGCAAGGAATTTTCTTCTTCCTCCACTGTTGCTATGGCAAACGTGGTTGGGGATATCTTTGTATAATAGAGAATGCAATTTCAATGCATAAATACCCCTCCTGACCACAAATAAAGGTTTCATGCTAGCTCTTTCACAAAACAAACCTCTTTGCCTTATCCTTGTCATCTTCCTCCACGAGACCATCGAAAATGCTGCCATCATCTCTTCAAAGAAAAAAAAAAACAGGTTTTAGAAAACAATAACCTTGCACAGAATAGCGCTGATCATGAAGCCATAGCCAGAAGCAGATATACTTCAGAGCCAGTTACATACAGTATTTATTTATTAAACCTGTTTACCCCCCATTTCACTTCAAATGATGTAGCCGTTTTAACAATTCAAAAAGAAATACATCTACCATATTCCTACCAAGCTTTTTCTTTAGTCCACACACGTCTCAATCATACTTAGGATAATGTGAAAGCTTAATTCTAATTTGTAACAAATAGAAGATAAATTTTTCACCTGTCCTTTCAAATTTTCATTTAGAATATAGGTAACTAACTTAAAATTTAAAAATAACTTACCGGTCTGCAATGGAGCTCATTTTATGGGTGCTTATGGTAAGGAACATAATATATCACACTTTAGTCTTGTGGTAGACATTTGTAATTCTGATCTGTAGGTAAATGGCAATAAAAGAAAATAGAAATTGCAATTATTCCTTCTTCTATTTTCTAATTGATTCCAACAAGCCATGGAATTAAGTTCCAAACGCTCAAGAGCTTTTTAGCTTCGGTATCTTCAATATAGCTCCTTTCCTCAGCAAATCATGCCACAGCATGTGCCACCATAAAAACCAAGAAGAAATCAATTTCTTACAACATATCAAAGTTTGCTATTTTTAAAAGGTTCAAAAATCCCATTTATGATTTGATATACCTAACCTAGATTCGTCCATCCAGTCTCTAGTCTTATTTATTGATACATATCATAATTATGATTTAAATTTAAACATGCAATATTTTACCGTGTATTCCTTTCTGGATAAATGGCAATATTCTACAAAGACTAATTTCAAAAGGGCCAATTTTTGAGAGAAAGGTATCTTCAGAATGTATTGTCCATAGAAGTTCTTTTAAGTTCTAGCGCGTATTACTATTTAAAAGAAAACAGAAAAAAATTAATGTTTAATCCAAAGGACGAACACTCAATATTAATCATAATATTGGTAATAACAGTAACAAAACAATATATTAGACCAATGGACTATTTAATCCAGTATTTTGTGCCTGTAGTTACCAATCAGATGCAAAAGCACCGCTTATATTCTCCCAGCAACCAGTGTTCACTTTTAATCTTAATATCACTTTAAAAATATAAAAGTTACCGAAGTTGACAGCCACAACTAAGCCTTTGAAGGGGAACTACACAGCTTAACTGTGTAGTCTGTGTAAAAATGTTTTCCTTTGCCTCTAAATTCCATAATTTAATCCCATATTCTAAAGTGGAAAGAAATTATCTACTTTTTCCATACCTGTCCCATTTATTGTCCTTTACATATAAAAGTCTCAACTATTTATCTCCTCCCAAAAAATTATAGCAATCTTATGACCATTTTATCTTTTTTCTTAAACTAAAGGCAAGAAAGGCCGACCTAATAAGATGAAATTTCTTTAGAAGGTTCACTTTGTAGTAGCTATGTAGGTTCCTATATATCAGCTCACTGCCTATACAATTGTTTTTAATACGGTGCTTGGGGAGATGATGTATTTTAACTAATTTAATTAGAATGCATTTTCTTGGATCTTTTCAACTTCTTTGCATCACTGAACACCACTGATTATCTTACTGACTGATTACAACAACTGGGACTCAGGGGCACCGTTTTACAGTGGTTCCATTCTTACCTGAATAAGCAGTTGCAGTCAATAATTATGGAGGAGCAGAACTTGAATCCTTGGTTGCTTCTGTGTGGGATACCACAGGACTCAGGGATCTCTCCTATACTATTTAACATCTATCTGAAGTAGCTGTCGTCTCAAAGTGAAATGACTTTAGTATGCTGATGATATCCATATGCCATCATTCCGAACCGAGTCAGACATGCTGTAGAAAGCCTGAACCGGTATCCTGAAGCTGTCAGATTCTGGATGGGATGAAACAAACTACATTAGCTCTAACTGACTGAATGTGGCCATGCCATATTGGTCTGCATTTTTTATTCTGTTGTGACACTGCTATTTAATTTTCTCCACTTAGTTGCACACTTCTGAAAGGAGTGTACTATAAATATTTTCAATTAAAATAAATAAGGGTTTGATCTTGAGTAATTCCTTATTACATTTATACAATTAGGACTATTCAGCAAAACTACAATCTCAAAAACCTGTAATCATTTGATCTGATTTACTGATTTTCAATATCACTTGTTCATCTATAAATTATATAATACAGTATATGTATGTACACACACACATTTTGCACTATTTTTGGCTTGTAAAAAAACAGATGCTAACTACAAATAACTATCACTTTGCTTCATCTAGTGATCGCCCAAATTTGTTCAGTTCTGATATTGTAAATCTAATCAACACTCACAATTTAGAAAAAACAATAATTCCAGAGTGGTTATAAATCATCTGATAAGTTTAGGCAACTAAACTTAAGTTTAGGCAACTAAACTTTGGAAAGCAATGACATGTGAATATGGCTGTTCTATTCATACTACCAATATTTTGAATTCTGGCAGAAAATCAAACCGCACATCATACCTTAGAGCTATGTTTAGCTCTGACTATGCATACACATGTCAAGCTTAGAACTTTAGACTATTACGAGATAACTTGTGACCAGTTGGGTCATTATTTCAAAGACATTTCTTTACCTAAATAGAGAAGCAAAATGAACACAGGAGGGCAAAAAAGCAGTGAGACGAGGAGTGGCTTCCTGCTGACTTCCTCACTGACTTTCATTGTACGAAGCTGGCAGGGACGGCTGAAAATTAGAATCACATGACCACCACCACTGACTGTCGCAGTGTAGCATTATGGCTGTGCAGCAACACTAAAGCAACTACAATTTTTCCAAATTTCAATGCTATAGGAATCATGATCCAGGATTTTGAACACATTAAAAAAGTTAGTCCATTTGAGCTAATGATTCAAAAAGTTGTTTCTCTACATGCATTGTTTCTCCCAATTGAAGGTTTCAATCAAATGGACCCCAAAAAATTTGGTAATACATAGATTGCAGGCATGCTTATCGGGGCTCATGCTGTCCCATAACGTTTTTCTGTTATATAATAGCAGATGCCTCTTGACTCTCAACAGTTTAAATAAAGGTTTTCCAAAAGTTTTAAGAATTGAGGAGAAACAGATGTAAACAATTAAAATCATTACTCAATAATTCAAACTGAAAAGATCAGGCTAAAAAAGGTCTTGTTTCCTTTCCTACAAGCAAAGATAGGGGAAGGACAGAGAAAATTCTTTTACTTGCCTGGGGAGACCTTTTACTTTGATCTGTCAGTTTGCTTAATTTTAAATAAGAAATTAATCTCCACTGTTTCTTAGGTTTTTTTTTAATGCTGAGATGAACGTCCTGTTGCCTACGAATGTCACTCATCACTGCTTACTCGCTTGTTTACTCACTATTGTTTTTGCTCCTTAACAGTTGGAGAATGGGCGGGAAGTTGCCCTGAACGCCCTTTCTATCTATGCTGCGAGAGAGCTCAAGGTGGGTTGACTCCTTCCTATGATGTCATTTAGCTGAGCCTGTACTAGGATATAAAAGCCAGCCCCCGGAAGAGACCCCAGCTTTGGCGAAAATACTTGAAGACTGAAAGGTGTCTCTAAAAGCCCAAATGAATACAAAAATATGACTCACCCTCTCCGGACGAATCAAGGGAGGGGCTGGGCTCTCTCGCAGCATAGATAGAAAGGGCGTTCAGGGTAACTTCCACCAACACCCATTCTCCTCCATGCTGCATCGAGAGCCCAGGATGGGACATACCAAAGCTTGTATGTTCTATCTATGTCTAGCACAGGGGTGGGCAAACTTTTTGGCTCAGGGACCTCATTGACTTTTAAAATTTGACAGACAGGCCGGGTCAGCAGAAGATACGATACATATAAAAAACTGCAAAATCTCCGCAAAATCAAGTCACTGCGCCTAATGTACCACCTGGTGTCGAAATGTCTGTCATTACAAGTCAAAATCAAATGAAAACAATCATTCAATCATTCACATCAAACCTTAATTCTGTACCAATCTTTGGCGGGCCTGATTAAAAAGACCAACGGGCCAGATGTGGCCCGCGGGCCGTAGTTTGCCCACCCCTAGTCTAGCATGTGCCACTGCTGCTCTAAGTCATGGTGCGGGAGGGGGCAGAAGCCAGGCAACATAATGTCCTGGGACCTGTGGAACAGGTGTTAACCCTTGGAATAAATGAGGGTCCAGACTGAGGACAACCCTATCATCATGAAAGGAACAAAGGTCCTGTCTGATGAAAAGAGCAGCAAGCTCAGATACCTGCCTGGCTGAAGTAATGGAAACGGGGAACACTACCTTCAGAGACAGGAAACGGAGAGACAATGTTCTAAGGGGTTCAAAGGGCGCTTTGTAATGGCATTAAGGACCACATGAAGATCCCAGGAAGGATACCTGTGAACCACTGGTGGGTGCAGGTTGGAAGCCCCTTTCAGAAACCTCCTGATTGAAGGGTGATGGGATAAGGAAGGAAGCGAACCCCATGAAAGAACCGAGGAGAGGGCCTCAACCTGCCTGCGTAAGGTGTTGGGGGCCAAATCTTTCTCCAGATCATGCTGAAGGAATCTAAGAACCTCTGCCAACTGGGCTAAAGCAGGAGAGAGAGATCCACCCTAAGGCACCATCGGGAAAGGGCCTTCCAGGTGGCATCATAGATGCGCCTTGTGGGAGGTTTGCGAGATGCCAGGATAGTGATGATGACCCTTTCAGGAAGATCAGCCACTTCTAGCCGCTGCCACTCAAGTGCCACATGGTCAGCTTGAGCCACTGGGGCTCCGGGTGGAACAGAATCCCCTGATGAAGGGAGATTAGATGGGCTGGGATCCTCCAAGGAGAAGCCACCGATAGGTTGACCAGGTCCGCAAACCAGGGCGTCCTTGGCCAATAGGGTGCCAGGAGGAGGAGTTCCGCTCGCTCCTCCAACATCTTCCAAATTACTGCCGGAATGATGGGAGCGGGGGAAAGGCATAGAGGAGACTATTGGGCCATCTGCACCGAAGGGCATTGGTCCCCTCCACTCTCTGGCAAGGAAACCTGGTGAAGAATCTGGTGACCTGGGCGATTTGAGAGTGAAGAAGAGATCCACCTCCAACATTCTGAATCTGAGGGAAAGGACCTGAATAGAGACGGAGGAATGGACCATTCTGCCTGGTCGACTAGGCTCCTGCTGAGCCAGTTGGCCTGGGAGTTATTGATCCCGGAGAAGTGGTCCACCGAGATCGACAACAGGTGTTTCTCTGCCCATAACCCCAACCGTAGAGCCTCTCCCATGAGGACTCTGGACCTCGTCCCCCCTTGCCGGTTAACATAAGTCATGGTGGCCATGTTGTCCATAAGGACTAGAACATGAGAGCCGATCACTGAGTGCCTGAAATGCTTGAGAACTAGAAAAATGGCTCTGAGCTCTAGCTAATTTATGGGAAGGGCCTGCTCTGACCTGGACCAAGGTCCTGAGCTATCTAGCCCTGCATATGGGAACCTCAACCTAGGAGGCTGGCATTGGTGGTTATCACTAGCCTGTCTGGGACCCTGAAAAGGAATCCCTTCCAGATTAACGGGGAACACCATCAATTGAGAGATCTCCGGATTTGTGGAGGGAGCGGGACCTTGATGGATGAGTGGCTGGTTCCTGCCCATTGGTAGGG
This sequence comes from Hydrophis major, assembly GCA_033807585.1. Taxonomy (NCBI): domain Eukaryota; kingdom Metazoa; phylum Chordata; class Lepidosauria; order Squamata; family Elapidae; genus Hydrophis; species Hydrophis major. The sequence continues at coordinate 79,186,045 of CM066333.1, forward strand.
AAGCAGGAACCATTGGAGTGGACAGGAGTGGAAAAATCCATGGCTCTGGAGATATGACAGGGTAATTTGCAGATCCCAATGGGCTGCATGGATGGAGGAGGACAGAATCAAAATGTTGTCCAAGCAGCATTGTATCCTCACTGGAATAGAAAGCAGAGATGCCATCAATGCTGCCAGGACCTTCGTGAAGACCCTTGAAGCCGATGAGAGGCCGAAGGGAAGTGCTCGATGTTGATGTGACTCCGCCTGCCAATTTCTGAGCCATAACAATCTTCTTGCTGCTACTAAGATGCCATGGCCCTAGATGCAAATTTGGCAGAATTGAGAGTGGCATCTGCAGTGAATTCCACCGCTGCGATAATCTTATTAAGGCCTTACGATGGAAAGAAACTGTTTGTAAATTTTTTGTATTAAGCCCTTTAGGGTATAAATTGGCCCCCAGGCTTACAAAATGGCCACTCACCTCGTAGTGGAAGGCTTCAATCCAAGATGGCCGTTGACTATGGGAAACAGTCTCCAAGATAGAAGAATCCCTCCTTAGCTATAAAGAGCCCCGAGTGAAGTCAGCAAAGGAAAGGGCAGCCGCTGGCCACACGATCAGCTGGCTGACACTGGTATAGGTTTGCCGATCGCTTTTTATGACCACTCAAACCGCAGGTGTGGGGGAGGTCTGCAGATGCTGCCCAACTTGCCTGAACAACACTTTGGCAACGCTGCTCCCAATGCTGCAGGAGAGAGAGCCCTGGAAGAGCAGCTGCCCAGATCCTGGGAACGATCTCTTGAAACGAGGAAAAACGGTACTGAAAATCGCTGGTGAATGTTATCTAACAGAAGCTTTCAGAGACACAGCTACTGACTGAAAGGAGCTGAGTCAAAAGCTGGAGTCTCTTCCGGGAGCTGGCTTTTATATCTTAGTGCAGACTCAGCTAAATGATGTCATAAGAAGGAGTCAACCCATCCTGGGCTCTCGATGCAGCATGGAGGAGAATGCAGAAGTTTTCAACCTCTATTTCTTCTTTGCTGATTCAATCCACTGATGCCACAAGCCCCAACTTTATGTTCTCATTTGACTTTTTCTCCTCTCACCACAATGTGACTTATGACTTTCAAAATAGTAAAAACCATCCAAACTCTGTTCCCTTCCTAACATTATCATCCCTCTTTCTCACTCACCACCTCATAAGAGCATCTCTTCTTGACAGAGTGGGAGTACTTTAAACCAGGGGTCCCCAACCACCAGTCCGCAGACCGGTACCGGTCCGTGGGTCATTTGGGACCGGGCCGCCTACTTTGCTTCGGCGCCATCTTGTTCCGACGTGCTGGATCGAGCGCTGGTTTTGACGCCATCCCTCAGCCTCGCTCGACCAAAAACGTCAGCTCCACGCTGTGTGTGGCTAGAGAAAAGGGAAACGTGGTAGCTGTGGAGAAGCTGCTCTCCCTAAGAAGGAGGCTCCTGATTCACCGGGCTTATGCCAGGAGTTCTGCGAGGCTCTGGTGAAGGGAGGCTATGCTGCTATCTCGATCCCAGCCTGCACGAACTCCCTTGCCCTCTTTGGAAGCGGCCAGCAACCTGGTCAAGGCTCACGAGAAGCTCTTCTTCAATCGCCTCACCGACACGTGGCTACAGGCTACTCAGGTGAGCGGCAGGAAATGGGAGCTGGGCAACTACAGACCAGCCATCTCTCCATCTGATGGCCTTGGCAGAATCTCCCAGCGCACTTGGTCCTCCGCCCGCAGGCTTCCCCGGGCCCTTGCCAAGCGTGTTTTCCGCCCCAGCCCAGCAGGGCCCTCACCGCCTTCCCCTCGCCTGTCTGGCCGGGCTCCTTGGGCAACCCGGCTGCCTCGTGCCGAGAAGCGTGCTGCCAGCCGGGGGCCACATGGCACTGGGCAACACGCCACCGCCCGGCCCTGGCGAGGGAAAGCAGCGGGCGCTCCCCGGGTGGTGGCCGTCTCTCCGTCTGATGGCCTCAGCAGAATCTCCCAGCGTGCTTGGTCCTCCGCCTGCAGGCTTCCCCAGCCCCTTGCCAAGCGCGTTTTCCGCCCCAGCCCAGCAGGGCCCTCACCGCCTTCCCCTCGCCTGTCTGGCCGGGCTCCTTAGTAAATAAAATAAAAAATAAAAATAAATAAATAATAATTTAATAATAAATAAATAATAAACAAATAATAATTAAAAATAAATAAATAATAAATATAAATAAATAAATAAATATATTTTTGAAAAGCCCTAACCAGTCCTTGAAAAAGTGTTTCTGCGTGAAACCGGTCCCTGGTACAAAAAAGGTTGGCGACCATTGCTTTAAACTACAGTATCATTTACTGGATGGGGAAAACTTGAAAGATGGCAGTTATTTAGACTATTCAATATTGAGAGTGTACAATTTCATAGATTCTAAGTGGCTTACCATTAAAAAGCAAAAGAACACAAAGTATCAAAGGAAGACAGGATCCAGATTATTGGGGGCAATATGCTGACTCTGTAAAACCAGTATAGAGGGGCTGTAAAGCACTATGAAGCAGTATATAAATCTAAGTGCTATTGCTATTGCTAACCCAAGGCTTGAAAAAGAGCCAGTCTTTTAACTTCAACTTAAAAGCCATCTTCCCCATGGTTTTTCATGGCAGAAACCACAAATCTAAAAATGAGTTCTCTCACAGGAAGTGCTCTTCTACATTTTGTTCAATATCTATCTATCTATCTATCTATCTATCTATCTATCTATCTATCTATCTATCTATCTATCTTCCTATCCTATCCTATCCTATCCTATCCATCCAGATCTCTCTTTCTAATCTATCCATCCAGATCCCTCTCCCTCTCGTTCGATTTGGCAATGCCTGATGTGTGTGTGTGTATACACATGCATTTAATAAAATATATAAGTGTGCTAAAAGTTATTTAGCAAAAATTATGTCATTTTATAACATATTAATTAATCATACACTTTGGTCTCAATTAATACCAAACATCACTGATTCTTAAATTGTAGGTTAGAACTCCTAGGAAGAGAACATATGCAGCTGAGGGTATTTGCACAGCTAAAAAGGGAGTCAAAACTCACTCTTGCTTTGCCTAGGCAACTCCGCAGTGCGAGTAATATCAAAACTTACTAGGCATTTTATTGCCCTGCTTTGTTCTCACTTTGTCTGGGTAACCTGGCAACTGGGTTGCACAAGCAAAACACAGAGAAAGGGCCAGTACTGAGTTTTGACAGCAGATCCACTTTGTCGGAACATACCTGCAGGAGTCCTGTCAACTTACTTATTCATGACTTTATCAAAACAGGGCTCCCGCAGGTTTGTATAGGCAAAGCGGAACTGTTGTTAAAAATCCCCCCTTGCTTTGCCTGTGCAGGCTTGTGCAGACAGAGCAGCAAACAAAGTGCAAAATGAGTTTTGAAAGATAATGAGTGGCTCTAACAGTCTGTAAAGCCACCTGCTATCATTATTTATTTATTCTTAAATACATAAATATTTTAAAACAAAATTTAAAATAATTAAATAAAAATGTTATGTTATATTTATTCACGCACAAATTTATTCATTATTTTGTCTGTGTATTTTTAGCCTCAACACCAGCATTGATATTCTTAGATGGAATGTATTCCTTCCCCTAAAATGTTCTGCATCCCAGTTTTAAAGGAAGATTTTATTCTTTGACATTCTTATGTAGTGACTGTCTTCCTTCACAGTCTTAGTACAAATTTGATTTCTTCCAGGAAAAAGAGCTGCTACTGGGAAACTACACAACTGTCTCTCAATTAACCTTACTACCACAAAGCCAGAATAAATATTACTGGATTTGCCCTTGCAAACCAAACTTTTACCTACCAGAAAATACAAATAAAAAGGACATTCTGATAAGCAGTTTTGGGTCACAAAGGGAAATATTTGGAAAGTACTGCTCTAAATAATAAGGACGGACTTTATCTGTATTCTGCCAAAGCACCACAAACAGGAACTGCTTTAAACCACTAGGATTTTGTTGGTTTATTTTGGTATGTAATTTTGTTTACTTTTTTACATCATGATCTTATGCTATATAACAGATAATTTTGGGATAATAATCATAGTTTAAAATCATTTGCCAAGCAATTTGAGGAAATAACTATATGACATACTTAGAATCAAAGCTCTCAAACCTTTTTGCTTTTTCAGTTTTGAAATTTCAAAGTTTAATTTTATTTTTTTGTTCTGAAGTTTTCTTTTGGCATTATTGTTATGAACTTCATGAGCAGTCTCAGAAAGAATGAAACTAAAGAACAACAAATATTGATAGAAAGCAATGGTATTCCATGTGACACCATATGGAAGCAAAAATTGGGCCTTGAAGAAGCAGGACAGAGAGACTATTGATGCTTTTGGTGTTTGAGAAGACACTAGCAAATACCATGGATGGTTAAGAGAACAGATAAATAGATCATTAAATAAATAAACCAACCCAGGGTTCTCAGGGATAAATTATAAGGCTCAAACATACTGGAGGCAAAATACCCAATTCTTTGGAAAAGGCTGTATTATTCTAAAATATTTCTAATTCTATAAATAGAATGATTTTTTTTTATTTTTGTGCAAACTAGAAGAATGTATCTGCAGATCTAAACCCAAACCCATTCATTTTTTTTCACAATTCATATTCTTAACCATTAAATACTAAATAATGTTTCCAAAGTCAGGATCATTAAAGAAAAGTCCTTTAAAATTTACATTGCATTTGAGAAATAATGGAAGATCTGAACTAAACCTGGAACTAGTTCCAAATAATAAATTATTTTTATGTTCAACATGCATATTTACTTTATAATTTTAAAATTAAAGTTAAAAATAAAATACATAACATTTGAAGTCTTTAGTGATAAATTTAACTTTATAATTAAAAACATGTGTCAGTGATTCCTTGCCAAAATATTCCATTTCTTAGAAATATGTAAAGATGGAGGTTTTTTACTTTTGAACATTTGTACTGAACTCCTAATTATTACCTGAAACACTTTAGACTCATATCAAGAAACTATTGCTCCAGCCACCCTACATCATCACCCCATTAACTGCAAGTTTCAGGATCCTATAAAATTAAAAATCACCAATGGTCACCAAAACTTTGATAATCCTAGTTGTAAATATTTACAGAAATAAATTATTTTGACTTTTATTTATTTGTATCCGCCTTTATTATTTTCATTAATAACTAAAGGTGGTGAACATATCAACACACCTTCCTCATCCTATTTTCACAACAACAACCTTGTGAGCTGGGTAGGGCTGAGAGACAATGATTTGGCTTAAAGTTACTGACTTTGACTTTCATATCTAAGACGGAACTTGAATTCACAGTCTCTTGCTTTCTAGCCTGGTGCCTTAACCAAACTGGCTCTTTATTAATATGCTTTTTTCCCTTTAAATATAACCTAACACCTCTGGTTTAAAAATGGGGATCCAATTTAATGTTTCATTGTCACTTTTGACTATAAAATTGAATAGACATGATAATTACTCAAAGTAAATATGGCTTAGTGCACAATATGTAATAGAGGAATGGTTAATTACATGGGTATCATATAGAAATAAGGAAAGAAAGAAGCTTTGTCTGTTTTCATATACTGCATAATATTGTATCAAATATGCATTTCTCTCTTGCATTTCAATTAAAAAAATAAACACTAATTTCATATCCAAGTATGAGATCTATCCAACTTCAGACATTTGCAACTTTTCTATTTGTGTTTGCCAGTGGCTTTAGATCTCAAGTTACTATTTGGTAAGAATAGAGGAATTTCACAAATTGATGTGACCATAGCAACAAACTAATTTGCTAGATCTAAAAACTTATTGAGTTCTTGTAAATGAAAAGATAGCCTGGTCATGTATTTTAAGATATTCAAAGAAATGAGTATATCAAATTATACTTCTTATAAGAAATGGATGCCTGTAGAAACAGCTCATGGGCACCTACATTAATCATCTGCCAATTATTCTTCCATCCACCATAATTCTTCAAATTTCTTTGGAGTTCTAATTTGATCACAGCAGGCAAGGCTTTTTCTTTAGTTTGAAAAATTAAAACTTAATCAAAAAGCATACATGTTCTTCATTTCTATTTTTTAATTGAATTCTTTAACTATAGTTTACATTTTTTAACTGAATATAAATCTAATTCTATTTCTTAATTTAATTTGCCCACCTATAAGATTTTGTAATGTTATCCCATAAAGCAGTGGTTCCCAACCTTTTTTTTGCCCCGCACCCCTAAAGAAATTTTACTTGAACCTCGCACCCCCTGAAATTTAGACTTTAGGCACTTCTGAACGCATTAAATATATGGTAGGATTGAATCTTTTCAGCTATGTATGTGACGGCCACTAAATAACAATACTTAACTCTAAAATGAAAACAAAGTTAATCCATTGCATAATAAATAAATAAATAAATAGAAATTACCTGGACTTTTCTCGCACCCCCTGGAATATCGTCTCGCACCCCAGGTTGGGAACCCCTGCCAAAAAGGGATGCACTAAGAAACAGGCTGACTTTCTATACAGAGAAACTCATATCTTATTCAACATAGAGCAGGGTGTCAAACTCAAGGCTTCTGGGCCAAATCTGGCCCACAGGGTGCTTAGATCTGGCCCGTGGGACCACTCTGGAAACAGCCTAGGACTGGCCCACAGTGCCTCTGCCAGTGAAAATAGAGCTCTATTGTTGCTGGCAGAGGGTTGCAGGAGGCTGTCCCAGACGAAAATGGAGTTTGAGAGCCTGTTTTTGCTTGGGCCACAAAAACAGAAACTTCCAATACAAGTGACATCAAGCTGGCCATATCCACCATGGCCACTCCCCCCAGCCACCCCCCGAGGTCAAACACAACCCCAATGCGGCCTTCAGTGAAATTGAGTGACACCCCTGATAGGGATACAGAAACTATAGGGGAGAAACTACAGTCAAAGGGAGTCATACATAAATCATCACACAGTACAAATAAAGACTAATAGTTCAATGTTGGAAAATGAATGCTTTGTCCCAGTCTTCTACATACAAGTTATCGCTTCATAATGCTGTATTTATGATGATCTCAGAATAAATAATATATAACTTCCTAAAATGTTGGCCATTTTGCAGACAAAGCCAAGATGCCTTGGTACAAAAAAAATTCCAATATTGCACTAAATGATTATTTAATTAGAATATTAAAAACAATTCCATAGGGTTTAATTTAAAATGGTAAAATAAAACTAAAATTGTGAGAACAAATCAAGTCTGTTTGTTTTGCTTTTATTTTTATTTATTTATTTTTATAAAGAAAACCATAGAACTTGATGGGATGTATAAATTATGAGCGGGAATAAAATATGAAGTAAATCTGTACATATGTTCAAAATACTGTATAATAGTATAATTCAACCAAATTTGAAGTAGCAAATGGCAGAATTAACACATTTTAATAATATATGATAAGTATAAAGTCCCAAATGATCAAGCTGAATATTTCTAGAGATAAGTCACACTGGATTTAGTAATAGTTTTCCTTGATAAATGACCATAGGACTGCTATTTAAAACGTTGCAGATTAATATGTGGGAAAAGTAATAAATCAGTATTGATATTCAAGAACTTCATATAATCTCCATGCACAAGATGCTGGAGACTAGCACTAAAGAATATTGTCCTTATGCTCCAATGGTGTGTTTTGTTTTTGGCCATGTAAAATATATAATCATCTAATGGAACCATTGTTCTGACCTAGCCTAATGCTTATTTTTTTATAATCCCTGAATTATATTCATTCATGTTTACTATTATATTCATACATTATTATACTTGAGAATGACATTGAGCAGCCACAGCATTCTGCTGCCCAGTCTTTAACAAAAATATGCTTTAAAATTTACAGTGTTAAGTACAGTAGTTTAGGAACTATGCTAAACATAAGATAGCAGGAAATAATGCAGTTATATTGTTTTTAATAATTCATATTATATCACTAAACAGATATAAAAATATTTTCAAATTTTTAATACAAACATTAAGTAGCTATAATGATGCACAGTAGCAACATTATTCAATAAAAATCTTGATATAAATTCTCAACTCTCCAGGAACTTTTAACATATTATAGTACATTCAATTTTTTAACTCTTCCTCTCTCCCCTTTAAGCAAACATACTCACAATGAATAAAATAGCCACAGTAAATAAGTTTCTAAAAGTTCCTATCATCTTCTACTTTATAATAGTCAATTTTACTTTTTATCCTGGTCTTATAATTATTCGAAATGTGGTCTCCAATATGGCAAATAGTAAGCATGGCTGTTGATGCAGGAAAAATAGGTCACCCAACTTTTAATCATCTTTAAACAATATTGTTCGTTCAAAACAATATGAAGATTTGTAATATGACCAAGCTTGCAATTTCACCAAGTCTTACAGCAAAACAGAATACACCAAAGAGAAATAATGGGATCAGATTTAAGGAAGCTGAGAGAAATAGAGTATTTCTGTTCTTGTTCTTATTTGCACTGCTAGAACATTGCTTTTAATCCTGACTAAAGGTATTCCTCAATGTACGACCACAATTGAGCCCCAAATTTATTTTGCTAAATTTGTTAAGTGAGTTTTGCCCCATTTTATTATTTTTCTTGCCACATTTGTTAAGTGAATCACTGCAATTATTAAATTAGTAACACAGTTAAGTAAACCTGGTTTCCCCATTGACTTTGTTAGAAGCTTGCAAAAGGTGATCAAATGATCCTAGGACACTGCAACCATCGAGTCAGTTGTCAAGCACCCAAATGTAAATCATGTGACCATGCGGATGCTGCAAAAGTCGTGAGAAAAATGGTCATAAGTCACATTTTTTAGCGCTGTTGTAACTTTAAATGATCACTAAACAAACTGTTATAAGTCAAAGACTGCTTGTGTTATGTCCTATAATAACCGTATACTAAGCAACTGGATTCATTATCACTAATTAAACTGTTTTCTTTCTGAGGTATGAAAACATTTTAATATATACTGACATTGGTGTCAACTGTCCAGTAATTTGTTATCATGCCCTCGAAGCTTTGAAATTAGCCTTTTATGAATCTTGTTATACCTGGATGTGGGACCACTGGAACATACACATGAATGGGAAAAAGCCTTGGCTCTGCAGTATACAGAACAGCAAAACTATTTATGTATTTTTTATTTTATTTGCATCCCACCGTTATTATTTTTAAAAATAACTCAAAGTGGTGAATATATACACCTTCCTACTATTTTCACCACAACAACCCCATGAAACGGGCTACACAGAGTGACTGACACAAAGTCACCATATAAACCATACAAGTTATACTTTATTAATCTTCAAGCTACTCTCATCTTAAGAATTTTTGGAAGCATACACAAAATTGCAAATGAAGATTCAGTTCAGACAAAACTGCACACCGAAATACAGTCCTTGACCTACAAGTTTGTTTAGTGACCTTTCAAAGTTACAACAGCACTGCAAAATGTGACTTATGACCGTTTTTACAGTTATGACCATTGCAGCATCCCTATGATCATGTGATCAAAATTCAGTTACTTGGCAATGGGTTCATATTTATGACCGTTGTGTCCCATGGTCACGTGTTCATCTTTTGGGACCGTCTGACAAGCAAAGTTAATGCAGAAACCAGATTCACTTAACCATCTTATTAATTTATCAACTGCAGCAATTCACTTAAATGTGGCAAGAAAAGTTGTACAATGGTGCAAAACTTAACACTTAAGAAATGTTTCATTTAACAACGGAAATTTTGGGCTCAATTGTGGTCATAAGTTGAGGACTACCCATACAAATAGGTTATCACTTAACTGGAGCATTTTAGAGCAGGGGTCTCCAACCTTGGCAACTTTAAGACTTGTGGACTTCAACTCCCAGAGTTCTTCAACCAGAGTTCCTCAACTTTGCCGGTTGGAGACCCCTGATTTAGAAGACACTTTTAAGCAAAAGAAACAGCACTATGTGATAGCTGGTTCTCTGTTAACCCATATATTGTAAAGGGTAACAATACATAGCTGAATTTCATAGCATTTACTAAAGATGTTCTTAGCTTCCTATCCATACGAGAGGAGTCAAGCTATTCTGCACCAGATTTCCACTGTAGGAAAATGTAGACACATAAAGGCACAACAAAATTAGAGGAAGGAGGAGCAGGAATCATTATAGAGGAGGGCCCAATTACTAAAAGAATGCAATTGCACCAAGAAGTGAGGACTTATTATTGCTGGCAGTACCCATATCAAGCCTTGCAGAAGTGGGAGGCAGGTAGGAGTCCTAGCTATCGGCAATAAATCAATAAACAGGGTGGGTGATCCAATGTCCTAGATCATTGGGCCTCAACAATTTTGGTCTCGGTACCATTTTACTGTACAGGTAGTCCTCAATTTACAACAGTTTGCTTAGTGACTGTTTGAAGTTACAACAGCACTGAAAAAAGGGACTTATGACCATTTTTCATGGTCACATGATTTGCATTTAGATGCTTGACAACATTTATGGCGGTTGCAATGTCTCAGGGTCACATGATCCCTTTCTGCAACCTTCTGACAAGCAAAGTCAAAGGGGGAACCAGATTCACGTAACAACCCTGTTAGTCATTCAATAAACTGCAGTGATTCACTTAACAAATGTGGCAAGAAAAGTCGTAAAGTAGGGCAAAAAGTCACTAAACAAATTTCTCGCTTAACAGCATAAATGTTGGGCTCAATTGTGGCCATTAAGTCAAGGACTACCTGCATTAAAATGATCCAGGTCTCCGCAAGAGTTTTGGCTTAAGTGGGTTATATACCCATCCATATTTCCTGTGTTAGAAATTAAAACAAAAATTTCAAAGTAGAGTTAGCCCTGGACTTATGAACACAACTGACCCCCAAATTTCTGTTGTTCAGGGAGAAATTTGTCAAGGGGTTTTTGCCCCACTTTATGACTTTACTCGCCATGCTTGTTAAACGAATTGCTCCAAGCTGTTAAATTAGTAAGACAGTTGTTAAGTGAACCTGGTTTCCCTTATCAGAAGGTTGCAAAAAAAAAAAACGGGGGAGGGGAGAATCACTGCAACTGTCATAAATGTGAGTCGGTTGCCAAGCATTCCCGAATGTAAACCACAGGGATGCTACGAACGGTCATAAGCCTGAACAAGGGTCCCAAGTCACTTTTTTTTCCAGCACTGTTTGGATGGTCACTAAACAAATTGCTGTAAGTTGAGGACTACCTGTAAGGCACTTATAACAAATAACAAATTAACAGAGTTGGAAAGGACCTTGTAAGTTATCTAGTCCAACCCCCTGCCCTAGCAGGAGACCCTATGCCATTTCTGACAAATGGCAGTCCAATCTCTTCTTGAAAGTCTCCAGTGATGGCGCTCTCACAACTTCTGAGGGCAACTTCTGTCCCATTAGTTGATTGTTTTCACTGTCAGAAAGTTTCTCCTTATTTCCAGGTTAAATCTCTCTTTGTTCATTTTCCATCCATTATTCCTTGTCTGGACTTCAGGTGCTTTAAAAAATAGCTTGACCCAGGGGTGGGATTCAAATTTTTTAACAACCGGCTCTGTGGGCGTGACTTAGTTGGTAGTCATGTGACTGGCTGGGCGTGGTCAACTCAACATCACTCACATTGAGGCATGCATCTCCTCACCAGGCCTCTCATGACTGTGGGGATGCTGCAACAGTCATAAGTGTGAAAAAGGGTCATGTCACTTTTTTCAGTGCCATTGGAACTTTGAATGGTCACTCCACACAAGCAAAGTACCAGCAAAGGAGGAAAAAAAAAACTCCAGAGAAGTTCCTGAGACAGGAAGTCTAGTCCTGCCAAGAACATAATAAGGGTTAACAGAGAGGCAGTTTTTGTAAGCAACACCAGAATGTTTCCTTCCTGCCTTCCTTACAGGATTAGCCCAGTAATTTCTTCTAACAACCGGTTTTCCGAACTGCTCAGAATGTTAACAACCGGTTCTAGCGAATAGGTGCAAACTGGTAGAATCCCACCCCTGGCTTGATCCCTTCCTCTCTGTGGCAGCCCCTCAAATATTGGAAGACTGCTATCCTGTCTCCCCTGGTCCTTTTCTTCCCTAGACCAGCCAAGCCCAGTTCCGCCAACCATTCGTTGTATAGTCTCCAGTCCCCTAATCATCCTGGTTGCTCTTCTCTGTACTTTTTCTAGAGCCTCAACATCTTTTTTATAATGTGGTGACCAAAACTGCATGCTGTACTCTTAGGTGTGGTCTTACTAAGGCTTTATAGAACAGTATTAGTACCTCACTTGATCCTGATTGTATCTCTCTGTTAATGCAACTTAGAATTGTTAGCTTTTTTTGGCTGCTGCTGCTGCACACTGCTGGCTCCTATTTAGCAGGTTGTCCACTAAGACTCCAAGATCCCTCTCAACAGTTACCGCTATTGAGCCTGGTTTCACCCAATCTATAGGTGTCCTTTTGGTTTTTCTTGCCGAAGTGTAGGGCTTTACTTTTCTCTACATTGAATTTCATTTTATGGGATAGGTCCCAGTGTTCTAGTCTGTCAAGATCCATCTGGATCCGATCTTCTTGGGTGTTAGCTATTCCTGCCAGCTTAGTATCCTCTGCAAATGTGGTCAGTTCCCCTTCTATTCCCTGTGGGGATTTGCTGCTTGAGGGTTCTTCTCAGCCCCCCCCCCCCCCTTGGGAAGAGTTCAGCCAGCCTTTCCCAAGCCGGGAAGACGAGGAAAACCCCTTCCCCGCCTGCCTCCCTGGGACGCCGTGGAAGAACGAAACGGGGCGGCCCGGGCTCGGAGGGCGTTTGAGGGCAACCCCGCCGCGCCCACAAGGCGGCCGGGCGAAGAGAAGAGAAGCGAAGCGAAGCGAAGCGGGCGGGATCCCCCCCTAGCTAAGCCTGGGAAGCGCGGCGGCGGCGGCGTCAACAAGCGGGAACCTTCGCCGTCCCAGTCCAGGAAGGCAAAGGAAGGCTGCCCGCCGGCTTTGGCTCTCCGTTATGAAACCGCGGCGCTCGCCCGTCCCCGCCTCGCTATAAAGGGAGCCCAAGCGGCCAGGACGGGAGCGGCCGGGCTGGGTAGAGGGAAGGGCTCCCTCCAGAGGGACCGGAGCGTCCGTCCACCGCGGGTCATCTGAGGCCTTCGGGAAAGAGGGGGGGAGGGGGGGCGCCGCCTGAGATCATAGCCCTGCGCCAAGCCCGCCTGTCACAAGTTAACCTCAGCCCGCTCGCCGAGGACGCTGCTCTGTCTCTAGAAGGGGGGGGTCGTCGTTGTCAGCAGCTGTTTCTCCCCTCCCCACGCGCGCGCACACACCCGGCTCCCCCTCCACCATCCCCTGACTGACCGCGCGGGGTCTCCTCACTCTGCCCTCCGTCCCTCGGGCCGCGGGGCTGCAGCGTCCAGCCTCCCGCCATCCATCCACGAGGCGACTTGCCCTCGTTTTTTCCTCAGAAGCAGCAGCAGCGACGGCAGCAATCTCCCAAGGCCTCGGCGGCAACCTTCCAATTTACCGCGCATGCGCCACACCCTGGCACTTACCGGCAAAACAGTAGCTTGCCTCCGCCAAGCAAGGTGTTTGGTGTTTTTTTTTTTTTTTTCCCCTTCCCTCTTCCTTGTGCGCGTGCGCTTCTGGCAACCCGCAACGGGAGCTCGCGCGGATTCCGTTCGGGCGCCCACCCCACCAACTCCGTCTCTTCTCCCTCCCTCCCTTCCCCCCCCCACCGTCGAATGTTTCCCTTGGAGGCTACTAAGCATGCGCCATGGGCACATACTCCAGCCCAGGCTGCCACAGGGTGATTCCCGTTCGTCAAAAGCCGAGTAAGGACAAGGGTGGCGTGCGCGTGCGCCGCCGAAATGTTAGCCGAGCGGGCCCTACTGCGCAGGCGTCCTAGCCGAGCCCGCCTGACCTCAGATTACCTCGTTGGAACCAGGAGGCAAGCGAGGAACTGAGGAGAAATAAATAAAAAGGCCGCGGCTGGAAGACCTCAGTGCGCGTGCGCATGATTGAGCTCGCGCGGGTGGGGGGAAAGGAATGGATTGAATTTATCCAAAGGAGACCTTTTAGTGAAGTGGGATTATTGGTGCCATCATGCAAGCGCATTTAAAAGAGCGCGGGGGGGGCTTCCCTCTGAGCAACGTGCTAAGATAGGGGGGGGTCTCTCTTTCTCTCTCTCCAACCATGGCACATTGTAAGACTTTTGGACTTCAACTTCCAGAATTCCCCAGCCAGCTCTGTTATGCTGACAGGAGAATTCTGGGAGTTGAAGTCCACAAGTCTTAAGCTTACCAAGGTTGGAGACCCCTGAGCTTAAGGAACCTCCTTTACAATGGATCCACTTAAAGAAGAAGGTGACAAGATGCCCAAGGCAGCTTTGAAGACAATGTAGACTAGACTAAAGCAATCAACCGATGGAACAGAAGTTGCCTTTGGAAGTTGTGGGAGCTTCATCACTGGAAGCTTTCAAGAAGAGATTGGACTCCCATCTGTCAGAAATGGTGTAGGGCTTCCTGCTTGGGCGGGCGGGGTGGTGGTGGACTAGATGACCTACAAGGTCCCTTCCAACTCTAAATCTGTTTAAAAAAATGCCGGTCAAGATAGGCAGCATTGTGTTAGAGCATCCCGGAAAGATCTGAGAGCAGGAAACAGAAAAAAGAAAAGAAAAAAAATTACCACACACATGATTTAAAAAGTTACCACACACATGATTAAGTATTTACACCAAGACAAATTCCTTGTGTGTCCAATCACACTGGGCCAATAAAGTATTCTATTCTGTTAAGTTACCACTTAATCATGGGTTCCAGGATAATTTTTTAAATTAACAATTTTAAAAAATGAAAATCCTTGCTCCAGAACAGGGGTTCCTCAACTTTTTGCTGTCATCTTTTCATTGTGGTGTAAACTTAATTTATACATCTCCAGTTAAAAAAAAAATTCCACCTCTAAAGACCTCCTCTAAAAAAAAACACACCACCAAAATGAACACAAATGAACAAATGGAGACTATGCAGTGATATTTGGAAAAAGGTGGATTTTTCATAACATCGTGACTAAAGGATTATTTGCATCTTGCTGGCTGGATCTTGTGTCCTCACAGTTTGCAAAACCCTGCTCTAAAATGGTTAATTATTCTTTCATTTTCCCTTATACAGGGGTCTTCAAACTTGACAGCTTTAAGACTTGTGGACTTCAACTCCCAGAATTCCTCCTCCAGTCATGTTAGCTCGGGAATTCTGGGAGTTGAAGTCTACAAGTCTTAAACTTGCCAAGCTTGAAGACTCTTGCGGCTTTCAACACTGAGAAATGAAGCTCCTTCTTCAAACATTTGATCAATTATTTGTCATCAACTGACAACATAGGTAGATTTTCTCCATGATAATCTGGTCCCTCAGATCTTCCAATGACGTAGTCATCACCACTGTCACAATCTCCAGCCACCTTGTTGGTTGTTCTCTTTCTCTCTTGCCATCCATCTTTCATGGTATTAAAACGTTTTCCAGGAAGCTAAATCTTTGCATAATGTGTGAATCTGAACCTGGTCATGTGTGCCTTGAGTAAAAACTCTGGGTTGAATTGTTTGTTGATCCAATGGTTGGTTTTCTTGGCTTTCTATCTCAAGAGTTTTCTCTCACACCAAAGTTCATAAGTGTCAATACTCTTTCTTTGTTTGCTTTGTCAAACATTAGGATTTGTTTATAGTTTGGAAATAGGTTGGCTAGAATTTACACCTCGCAAAACTTGTGACTATTACCACATGCATGACTCGGTATCATTAAAGCTTGGTATATTCCTTCTATTTTGTTTGTTCATTTCCTTGGGTTGCTAAGCAGCTTTAACCAAATTGACACTTGGCTTCTCACATTTTTTTAAAAAAATACATAAACTGTATAAACACCTGTTCCAAATTTAAAAATAAGCTTGTTCCCTTCATCCTTGTCATTCTGGAAAATTATGGTCCTAATCACCTATACAATTCATCAGGCTGGTTCAAAGTGGTTGAATTATGGACTGTTTATTCTATTCAGCTAGTCCTTGATTTACTGTTCTGACCAAGGCTTCCAAGACCATAATTGAGCACAAACATAGTTAAAACAACTCTTCTTTTATTTCAACGCTGGGAATTGTGTTCACTCCCAGCCTGTAATAAGTCCCCAACAGTTCCTCGAGATAAGCACCCACTTTTCTCTCCTTTGAATTGCTACCAACAACAAAAGTGCCAAATGAACTATACAAAAATCAACCAAAGTATGAAGTCCACACAGAGCTTCTTAGCTTAATTTGAACAGAGCGAACGACTTTGCTTCCTGCAAAGGTTTCTCTGCCTTTGCACCTCCTTTATACCTTAGGGGAGGGGCAATCACTTCCCAGCCTTACTCCCGAGTTACCCTTTAGTCTCAGCTGCTCTTGCCTTCTAGCAGCTCTGCAGACACACACACTGGGAACAGGCTCCCCTGGTTCCTCTGCCTCGCTGCTGCCAGACTCTGGAGTCTACAGAGTCAGCACACCACTCCCAGATGGTCCTGGCTCCAATCTGCATCAGACGCAGAACCGAGTCCTCTCCGACTCCTGGACTGGTCCCCATTCTTCCCCACTGTCCAATTCCGCTGCCATCTGCACAGGCTGCCGGCGAACCACAATATTTACAACGACTATTGAGCCTAACAGTTCTGTTGCCAAGTGAGACATTTGTTAAGTGAATTTTGCCTCAATTTACAATCTTTCTTGCCATGGGTGTTATGTGAGTCACTGCTGTTGTTATGTTAGTAGCATGGTTGTTAAATGAATCTTGGCTTGCCCATTGACTTTGCATATGTCATGCCTCTGGTGAAGATGGACTCTTAGGGAGAGGAGGAACAGCCAACAGGGAATGGAAGTGTGGCTCCAGAGGTTGTGGAGGAGGCTGGGGAAGGGCAGAGGCCGGCTGAGCAGTCAGAGGAAGACCCAGGCCCATCCCTTCTCCATCCTAGGGCAGACAGGGAGGAGAGGGCCTTGATCCTCTTCATGGGCTGCAGCTGTGACAAATGCGTAAGAGTTTGGACTGTGTACTGGCGAATGCTGGAAACAAAGCGTGTTTTATTTTGGTCTGAAGTTATCTTGGTTGGCGTCCTTCCAACAAACTGTGCCTTGTTATCTCCTTGAATTTGATAAATACTTCTCCTGTTCCGTTGTGGAAATTTAGTCATTGTAGTTTGTTTGGATTTTTTATTTTTTTATTTCACCTCTATCTGCTCATTAAATTCAGACTGTATTGCTTTCTTTTGAAGGCTTTTGAGTACGTTTTATCTCCAACTGGGTATTATTGAACAGTGAAGCCAAGTTGGAGGCATTAAAGGACATTTATTTACGTTTTGGATTTTGGTACGTTTGTGTTACACTCTGGATCATCACAGCATGTCAGAAGGTTGCAAAAGGTCCCATATGATCCCAGGACACTCAATTGTCATAAATATGAGTCAGTTGTCAAGTGTCTGAATTTTGATCACATGACCATGGGAAGCTGCGAGGGTCGTAATTACGAAAAATGGTCGTAAGTCCCTTATTTCAGCGCTGCTGCAACTTCAAGTGGTCACTAAACAAATCGTTGTAAGTCAAGGACTACCTGTGCTTTTTTGTGAACCATCCAAAATCGATTAATTGGGGTGGTATAAAAATTTTGCAAAAGTATAAAGATAGAAGAAAAAGAACTACAGGTGACACAGACATTTCTTGTGGCTGCATTTCATTTCTGAGGAATCCCTTTATTAATATTGGGAAAGAGAAGGACTGAACTGAAGAATTAAAATTAGCGCTCTGCATTTTAAAACAATTTTAGTAACCAGAACAAATGCCACATTTAGTATCCAAAAGATCCACCCCAAATGTAGAGAATCTGGTATATTCCAGGTAAGAAATTATAAATATTCTTAAAGGGCCAAATTAGGGAAACGTAAGATTCAAGTTTTCTCCGGTGAAGTTCATTTGTCTGGGTGGTAGACCAAAAATAGCAGGGGAAATTCTCACTATGAATAAATACCAAATGCGGTTGTATTGTTTCCAGGAAAAACTGCAAATGTCTATAATGTTGATTCAGAGGTGAAATCCTAGAAAATGTAGAAGCAATGTTCTTTCTGGAAACATGAAAATATTTGCAACTTTGGGGGAAGAAAGCAGTGGTGGGAGTCAAATTTTTTTTACTACCAGTTCTGTGGGCATGGCTTAGTGGACGTGGCTGAGGAAGAATACTGTAAAATCTCCATCCCCTTCCCACCCCACTAACCTGCTTTCCAGCTCTGTTCTCCTGTGGAGGGCAACCAAAGAAGACCCAGCCAATCAGCTGGGACTCAGGAGGCAGAGAAGAGATGGGGCGGGGCCAGTCATAGGTGGTGTTTGCTGGTTCTTTGAACTACTCAAAGTTTCTGCTACCGATTCTCCAAAACTGGTCAGAACCGGCTGAATACCACCTCTGATACCAACCTACGCTTGAAGTGGCCCATTCTGAAAACATCTTGTTTGAGCCTGATTGGCACGGATGTGTCAGCGATGGGAGCTAGTTAAGGGTGGGAAATTTTGAACTTAGGGATTTGGGGGCACGATTCTCAGTTCTGGCTATGCGCTACTCCTGCAATGCACTTGACATTTAATAAAACAATACCTTTCTCAACAAACGGAGCCAAAGATCGTTTCTGTTTAGAGGTTTAAGTCTGAGGCAGGTCTGACATTTTTACCAAAAGGAATTGGTTGGCTTGATGGTGGCTAAGGATTTGTGTAATAGAGTCAGTGATAAATGTGTGTTTTAAATGAATGGAAATCATTTGATGAATCATCCAAGAACTTAATTTTGTTTAGTTGCATGTGCCCTTCTTAATCAGAGCTTGTTCCTTTGATGGCTTGCCCTAATTCTTAGCTTTTGTTTTAATTTCTCTATTTAGCAGACTAAGTCTCTATTTCAAGCAGAGTCCTATTCAAAAGAAGCAGAATCACAATTGTGTATTTACAGGGACTAGAACCTTCAGATATGAACTCTATGGGACTTACTCCATGCATAGGGATTTGCAGGAGCCCTTCAATAATGTCCCAACACAACAGCTCCCTTTTCAAGTGTTAGTGAAATGTTGCCAAACACGCATCCCGAAGTTGTTGAGTTTGGATTGCTTATTGGACATAATCTTGCTGCCTTGGAGAAAAGAGGCAGAAATAAGTTCCTACTGAAGAAGCAGGTGTGAGCTTGTGGTTGCGTTCAGTATTAATTTATCTGTATGCCTTCCTGCCATTACAATTCCAGCGCTTTCTGCCTTCAGCAAACATCTTTATTAATAGCCTCCAGTACAATAGCGTCAATTGGCCTCTTCTGAATAAAAACTGTTAATGGCTTCCTTTGTGAATAGAAGCGATCCTTCGTTTTCATTCATCGTTCATTCATCATTCGCACAGAGAAAATCATCCTGTTTAAAGCTGGCTCAACCCCGCCTGCTGTTAATAAAGAAATTTATAGCTCTGCTTTATCTGATTCAGGAAAATTAACGGGACTTGAGAATGAATGGAAGATATTTGGTCTACCTCTGTTTCCCCAAAAATAAGATCCTGTCTTATATTTTTCGCCACCAAAAAAAGGCACCAGGTCTTATTTTCGGGGGATGTCATTCACTGACTAACCTCACTTGCATGCGTCACCCCTGGTCTCCTTTTCACTGTCAGAGGCCTTCAGGAACTTCTTCTGCGGCTGGAAAGGCTTTCCTGAAGGCCTCTGCAGCTGATAACAGAGCTCTGGATCAACCCAGAGCTTTGTTATCAGCTACAGAGGCCATCAGGAAAGCCTTGCCAGCCTTGCTGGCTGAAGAAGAAATGGGCCGGCAAGGCAAGTGTCGGGATGTGCAAGGCCTGGCTGCAACTGTCCAAAGGTTAGTAGGGTAGCTCCACCCCCCGCCATCCCCACCCTAGCTTAAATTTTACCCTTCCACTCTGGAGTGGGTGGGGTGTTAATTAGGGCTTATTTTGTGGGTAGGGCTTATATTGGGCGCACGTGTAAAAAAAAACAAGCTAAGGTTTAATTTCAGGGTAGGTCTTATTTTCAGGGGAAAAGGCTACTACAGATAATCCTCGACTTATGACCAGAATTGAGCCTCCAATTTCTGTCGTTAAGTGAGACACTTGTTGTGTGAGTTTTGCCCCATTCTTGTCAATAGTTCTTAACGGAATCACTGCAAGCTGTTAAATTAGTAACAAAGTTCTGATGTGAATCTGGCTTCCCCATTGACTTTGCTTGTCAGAAGGTCACCAAAGGGTGAGGCATACAGGCAAGCATAGGGGTAGTTGTTCATCCAAATGTAGGAAAGTAGCACCCACCCCTCCTAGAAGAATGAAATATTTTGAGGAATATTTTTAAAAGGTAGAATATTATATTTCTCTAAAGGAGAAACATGCTCTTGGAAAGCAGCCTCCACCTTTGTTAATAGCCCCAGCCTATCTACAAAACAAAAGACTTTCGAAAGCTCCAGGGTGATGGGATTAAGAAATGACCCTCCAGGGGAAGGCGGAGCTTCGTTTCAGCGATACAGCTGCGATCTTGGGGCTCTGAGATCGCAGCCGATATTTTCGCTCCTGGTCGGTCCCAACGGACCTAAACCGTCCCGTAGAGACGGGGATTGAGAAGGGTACTGTCCCAGGATCCCAGAGATACCGCAAAATCTCTGGTTTGATCTGGGAGAAGCCTTTTTGCTGGCGGCGGAGAGGCAGCCTCTATAGCTGCTGAAGTCGGGACAGCTCCGGAAAGAAAGTGGCTGGAAAGAAGTGTGACGGTTGGGTGAGAAAAACTCTTTTGTGTTGTAAATTCGCTGAGGTTGGAAAGGGCATCCTGAACAAAGAAGAAATCTGTGAGACTTTTTTTTTTTTTGACTGAAACTGTCTGAGCGGCGTTTTTTAAAGTGATGTCAAATTGAGGCTTGGGTTTTTTTTTTCTTTTTTCTATATTCTTTGGGGGGGACTTTAGTGTGACTTTGTAGGTAACCGGATTGAATTTTCTCTTATATATATTTTTATGCTCCCTTTGATTTTTTAACTTTCTTTAGGATAGAGGCTCCCTTTGGCTATTTTTTTTTTTCTGTATATATTACTCCTTTTTTCTGGCTGGGGGGGAGGAAGAGCATTAAGAAACTTTGCAACACTGCCAACTAGAGGCTTGAAAGTATTTTATTTGAATTGGAGAGAATTGCAAAAAGGCCTCTTCTCAAGGACATCTTAACGTGATAAGATAGAGGGAGAACACAGCAAAATATTATTGCAGGTGCTTTCCTGGACTGTTATCAATATTTCAACACTTGAGGTTTGGCTTTGAAGCTGCTGGAGAAGAGAGTCATAACAAGAGCCTTGGATAAATAAATAAAGTGCAGTGTGCTTATATATATATATATATATATATATATATATATATATATATATATATATATATATATATCCCATTCGCCAGCTTTTTTCTAAATTTCAATTCTAGTAATATTCTTATTTCTGCCTTTTATTTTAAAGGGAAAGCCTCAGAGTTTTTTCTTTATTTTTCTTTTTTTTTCTTATTGGGACTTTTTTGCTTTTTCTATCCATGTTTTTGGACCACTTTGTTTTTCTTTTTTGATTATTGAGACTTTTCAACTGGATTAAGGTGTGAAGAACCTGAAGGAACCTTTTGTTTTTTCTCTTTTTGCTTTTTTTTTGCTCTTAATCAATATTATTATTTTTGGGTTTGTTTGTTTTTCTCCTTTCTATTTTTTCTTTTTTATGGTGGACTATCTTGTAATTGGATTAGGGTCTAGAAGAACCTGAAGATCTTTCTTCTTCCTTTTTTCCTTTTTCTTTTTTGGTTTCGTGCCTTTTACTATTGGAGTTTTCCATTTTGGATTATAATTGGCTGCTCTACCAGTTGGATTAAAAGTTAAAAAGAATTTGAAGCTTTGGAAGCATTGAAATGAGCAGGAAACCAATACCATCTGGCATTTCTACTTCTACCTCTGCTTCCCCACCAGCTGGAGGATAACGTTTAATTCAGACAATGTTGAAGCAAGATAAGGAACAAGAAAGAGTAACTTTACAGATGATTATGCAAGGAATCCAAGATCTCAAGACAAAATCAGACATTATTGAACAAAGAACAGAAAATATTGAACAAAGAATAGAGAAGACTGATGAAAAAGTGGAAAACATTAAACAAATGATGGTCAAGTATGAGAGAGATTCCAAAAAATTGAGGAAGAAGGAAAACAAAGAGAGAAGAAGATTGAAAATATTGACAGTAGATTAACAGCGGTTGAACAAGAAAAAAGTGGGATGTTGAGGTGGGAGATGGAAAGGTCAGAATTTTACCTCAGATTTCAAAATATAGAAGAGGAAAAAGGAGAAAATTTGGCAGCGATAATGATAGAAATTTTGGCAGATGCTTTGGATTACAGAGGAAAAGATGATGGATGGAATAGATGAGGTATATCGAGTCTATACAAGGTATGCGATGAGAAATAAATTACCCAAGGAAGTCCATTTTAGATTTACCAAAAAATCCATTAAAACGCAAATATTACAAGTAGTAAGAGAGAAAACATTGAAATACAAAGGTAAAGAGGTTGTGGTTTTAAAACAAATACCCAGAAGAGTGAGAGAGATGAGAAGAGAATATCAATTTCTGACCAAAATGCTACTGGAAAACGAAGTTAATTATAGATGGCTGATTCCAGAAGGACTAATGTTTAGGTGGCAAGAGCAGAGACATAGAATTGATTCAATTGAGAAAGCAGAACTTTTCCATGCAGAATTTTTTAGAGGAAGAAGAGAGGAGGCAGAGAAAGAGGTCTCATTAATTGAGTTTCAAGAGGAACAACTGGAGACTGAAAAAAGAGAAAGGAGCAGTAGCGGGACAGATGGATAGCAAAGAACAGCGTGAAGTGAGATCCACAAGAGCAGTTAGACCTAAATATAAAGCATAATCATGGAAGAAAGAAAACTGATTACAATGAATATAAATGGACTTAATTCAGCTGTTAAAAGAAGGAAAACTTTTCATAAATTAGAGAAATTAAAATTTGATATAATTTGTCTACATGAAGTTCATATTAAAAAACAACATGAACAATTGTTAGTACAGCCAAAATTGGGGAAAATATTTACTTCTTTGACTCAATGTAAGAAAAGAGGAGTGGTTCTATACATTAAAGAGGCTATCCCAGCAAAATTGATTTACACGGATGAAGATGGAAGAGTATTAATGGTAGAAATAATGGATAATAATATAAAAATACTCTTGATTGCAATTTATGCTCCGAATGAAAAACAAGAAGAGTTTTATAAAAAGCTACACATGAAAATAAGTGGACTGGACTATGTTAATATAATTATGATGGGAGATTTTAATGGAATTGTGGACAATAAATTGGACTATATAGCAACAACAATAAAGCAAAATAGAAAGGCTCTCCCTAAGTCTTTTTTTAAAATGACAGATGAATTAACTTTAAAAGATATTTGGAGAGAAAGAAATGTTAAAGCTAAACAATATACTTTTTATTCAAATAGACATTTATCATGGTCCAGATTAGATATGATTTGGATCTCAACAGAATTAATATCCAATATTCAAGAAACAAATATTGAAACAAGTACTTGGGCAGATCATAGCCCAATGACAATTAAATGGAAGGGCCAAAAAAAAGATCGAGATGGACATTAAATAATACTATTTTAAAGGAGAAAGATTTTATACAATGGATGGAGAAGGAATTGGCTTTTTTCTTCAGAGAAAATAAAAAAGAAGATACTTCAACGCAGAATGTGTGGGATACAATGAAGGCATACGCTAGAGGTTTGATAATAGATTATACAAGAAAAAAGAATATTAGGAAAAGGCAAGCTTCTAAGGCCTTGGAAGACGAGTATAAAAGTCTTGAAAAAGAATTGCAGAAAATGCCACGGAAAAAGGATATTAAATTGAAGCTGGATGTAATCAAACATAAAATGGAATTAATAGAGAAAGAAGAACTGGCACAGAAAATCAGAAACTCTAAACAGAATTATTTTGAAGATGCAAATAAACCAGGTAGATGGCTAGCATATAAATTGAGAAAAGAGAAGGAATCAAGAAAAATATTGAAGTTAATAGATGAACAAGGCCAAGTTTGTTATGGGAATAAGGAGAAAAAAGAAATTATTCGAGATTTTTATGGGCAACTATATAAACAAGAGAATATTGATGAGGAAAAAGTCAAACAGTATTTACAGGAAGCTAATTTACCGAAGATACCTAAAGAGACTGAAGAAATGCTAGAAAGCAATATAACAATGATGGAACTAAATGAAGCATTTAAGAGACAAAATAATGGGAAAGCACCGGGTCCAGATGGGCTTCCAGCAGAATTCTAGAAAACATTTCAAGAATCATTGAGCATCCCATTGTTAGAAGTTATGAATGAAGTTATGTTAAAAAAGATGATACCCAAAACATGGTCAGAGGCTTATATTACACTTATACCGAAAGAAGAGACTGACCCACTGCAAATTAAGAATTATAGACCTATTTCTTTATTGAATGCAGACTATAAAATCTTTGCTTCAATCTTAGCAGAAAGACTTAAAAAATATTTAAATAATTTTATTCACCCAGATCAAAATGGATTTCTGCCAAAGAGACAAATTAGAGACAATATGAGAGTAATCTTGGATACCTTGGAATACTATGAGGCTCATCCTGAAAAGCAAATGGCTTTGATATTCCTAGATGCTCAAAAGGCATTTGACAACGTGAACGAGATTTATGTTATTACTATTGGAGCAGATGGGTTTTGCTAAAAAATTTATTCAAGCAATAGAAGCCATATATAATAAACAGACAGCAAGGGTAATGATGGAGGGGGATCTTACAGATTTTATTAATATAAGGGAAGGCACAAGACAAGGATGTCCCCTTTCTCCTTTGCTATTTGTGTTGATCTTGGAAGTGTTGAATAGAAATATTAGGGATGATAAAAGCATAAAAGGAATGAAAATTAAGAAGGAAGAATTTAAGCTACAAGCTTTTGCTGATGATTTAGCTTTTATTCTGGAAGACCCGCTAGAAACAGCTCCAAAGTTATTGGAAAGGATAGAGTCATATGGAGAGATGGCTGGTTTGAAAATAAATAAAGATAAAACAAAGATTTTGACAAAGAACATGCTACTGAGACAGAGAGAAGAACTGGCAGATCTTTTGAAAATTCAAGTTACAAATAAGGTTAAGTATCTGGGGATATATTTGACAACAAGATGTAGCACATTAAAAGAGAATAAATATATTAAACTCAAACAACAGATAACTACAGATTTGAAGAAGTGGGGAAACTTGCAATTGTCATTAATAGGGAGAATTTCAACAATTAAGATGAATATCTTACCTAGAATTTTATTTTTGTTTCAAACAATACCAATTAGGCTTGGAAAAGACTATTTTGAAGATTTAAATAAAATTATGTTGAAGTTTATATGGCAAGGGAAAAAAGCGAGAATAAAGCTAAAGCTTTTGCAAGATGCTAGAACTAGAGGAGGTTTTGGCCTGCCTAATTGGGAATTGTATTATCAAGCTGCAAGTTTGATGTGGGTCAAAGAATGGATAACATAGGTTGTTGATATTAGAAGGGCATGATTTGCTGTTGGGCTGGCATGCTTTTTTATGGTATAAGGGAACTAAAACACAGGGTTATTTTAGAAGACATTATGTACGGGAGTCTTTGTGGTTAAATTGGAAGAAGATAAAAAGACAATGTTATTTGAAAATTCCAGTTTGGTTATCGACTATTGAAGCATTTTCCTATCCTATAATTTATAAGAAGGAACAAACAGTTAGATATGGGGAACTTTTGGATGAAAAGGGTGAACTTAAATCGATCCAAAACTTAGAGGAACAAGGTATAAGGATGAATTGGTTTTCATATGCACAAATACATTCAAGGTATGATGAAGATTTTAAAACGGAGGGATTCTATGATAAGCAGACTGATTTAGATAAGATTTTGATGGGTACTGATGAGAAGGTGATTAAAAAATTATATGGTTATTTACTGGGAATGAAATTAGAGGAAGAACAAGTCAAAGAAACTATGATTGTTTGGGGGAAGAATTTTGGATATGGGATTGATCTAGAGAAATGGCAGAAATTGTGGTCTCAAAATTATAAAATGACAATGTCAACAGCATATAAAAAAAACTTGTATAAGATGTTTTACAGGTGGCACTTTCCTCCGACAAGAATAGCAAGAATGTTTAAGAACAAATCTGAAAAATGCTGGAAATGTCATCAGATACCCGGCTCGTATTACCATATGTGGTGGACTTGTGAGGATGCTAGAAAATATTGGACTAAAATTTGCATGTGGTTGGAAAAAATGACAAGAAACATATAGACTTGAAACCAGAGATCTTCTTATTGGGAATTTTACCTGATATATATAGTAAAGATTTGAAATACCTGATTGTAAATGTATTAACAGCGGCCAGGATTGTATTTGCTAAAAATTGGAAGAATGAGAAAATACCATTACAGGAAGAAATTATTAAGAAAATATTGGAATGTGCTGAGATGAGCAGATTGACATTTGAAATTAGAGAGCAAGAGGATAAGCAATTTTATGAAATTTGGGATCTTTTTTATAAATGGCTAGATGATAAAATACGATAATAGAATATTTAGAATGCTAGATAGTAAGAAATATCTTTATTTTGCTATTTTGCTATTATTTTGTTATTTGATATTATATTTATAAAGGGTTTTTTAGGATTGATTTGGTATGATTATATGATTTGTTGAATAATCTGGTTAAAGTATTGTTAGCTCATAAAGCATGAATGATTAAAAGTATGGTCAAAAATTTCTTTTTTTTTAGTAATATTAGGATATATAAGTTTGGATTGATAATATGAATTGTTATGTAACATAATTGTAACTGGGACTACAGAATGAATGCACAAAAATGATGAACCAACTGACACACTGGATGTACATACGAGAGTTGAATGTTTTAATGTTTTGTTTGTCTTGTTTGTTTGTAGAAAATTAATAAAAAAAATTTTCAAAAAAAAAAAAAGAAATGACCCTCCAGGACCATGATGACGAACCCATGGCATGCATGCCACAGGTGGCATGCAGAGCCAATGGTGTGGGCACAAGAGCTTCAGAAAAACTTACCTGCACTGTGTGTGCATGTGCCGCGCAGCTGTTTGATGCCGTTTTTGCCCTCCCGGAGGCTCAAAGGAAACCTCTGCAGCCTCGGAAGGCTGAAAAATGAGCTTTCCAGAAATACCTGAAGTGCTGAAATGGACCCATTTTCAGCCTCCAGAGGCTCCAGAGGCTTCTCTTGAGCCTCCAGGAGGGCGAAAACAGCCTTCCTTGGGCTCTAGAAGCCCTCGGGAGGCTGAAAATGGCCACTTCTGGTATTTCCTGAAGGGCTGTTTTTTGACTTCCTGAGGCTGCAGAGGCTTTCCTCAAACTTCCAGGACGGTGAAAATGGCCTCCCTCTGCTCCAGAGGTTCTCTGGAGGCTGAAAATGGGCACTTCTGGTATTTCCCGAAGGCCTGTTTTCAGGCCTCCCAAGGCTGCAGAGGCCTCCCTTGAGGGCAAAAAGGGCCTCAAACAGGCCAAAAATCAGCTGGGAGGAGTGTGCATGCATGGGGGGGACGCATTACATTGTGGGTGTTGGCACGCGTGCACTTTTGGCACATTGCAACAAAAAGGTTCACCATCACTGCTCCAGGACGTAATAGGATTATTTATCAGCAGAGCTCAACACATGGCACAATCACCTGGGGACAATGCGTTCCCTTCCCTTCCAGGTTTCAACCAAACTTGATTCAGACAAACATGACCCCACATGGATCCATGGGAGTCAATACATTTCTTGCACAGAAACAGGAAGCTCAAGGGCAAGGCCCAAGAGAGGATATAAATAACCCTCACTCTCCATTTCATGTGGCCAGCTACCCAGGGCCTCAAACCCATATGGTCCTCAATAAGCCATCTTTCCAATCAGCCTTCATGTTGCCCATGTCTTTCTCATCACCTGGAACTAAACCAGATGGATATGCACTGCTCAAAAAAATAAAGGGAATACAAAAATAAGACATCCTAGATCTCAATGAATGAAATATTCTTATTAAATACTTTGTTCATTACATAATTGAATGTGCTGACAACAAAATCACACAAAAATTATCAATGGAAATCAAATTTAGCAACCCATGGAGGTCTGAATTTGGAGTTGCACTCAAAATTAAAGTGGAAAAAAACACTACAAGCTGATCCAACTTTGATGTAATGTCCTTCAAACAACTCAGAATGAGGCTCAGTAGTGTGTGTGGCCTCCACGTACCTGTATGATCTCCCTACAATGCCTGGGCATGATCCTGATGAGGTGGTGGATGGTCTCCTGAGGGATCTCCTCCCACACCTGGACTAAAGCATCCCCCAATTCCTGGACAGTCTGTGGTGCAACGTAGCATTGGTGGATGGAGCAAGACATGATGTCCCAGATGTGCTCAATTGGATTCAGGTCTGGGGAATGGGCGGGCCAGTCCATAGCATCAATGCCTTCGTCTTGCAGGAACTGCTGACACACTCCAGCCACATGAGGTCTAGCATTGTCGTGCATTAGGAGAAACCCAGGGCCAACCGTACCAGCATATGGTCTCACAAGGGGTCTGAGGTTCTCATCTCAGTACCTAATGGCAGTCAGGCTACCTCTGGCGAGCACATGGAGGGCTGTGCAGACCCCTAAAGAAATGCCACCCCACACCATTACTGACCCACTGCCAAACCGGTCATGCTGGAGGATGTTGCAGGCAGCAGAACATTCTCCATGGCGTCTCTAGACCCTGTCATGTCTGTCACATGTACTCAGTGTGAACCTGTTTTCATCTGTGAAGAGCACAGGGCGCCAGTGACGAATTTGCAAATCTTGGTGTTTTCTGGCAAATGCCA
Organism: Hydrophis major; assembly: GCA_033807585.1. Taxonomy (NCBI): domain Eukaryota; kingdom Metazoa; phylum Chordata; class Lepidosauria; order Squamata; family Elapidae; genus Hydrophis; species Hydrophis major. Next base: position 79,214,982 of record CM066333.1, read on the forward strand.
AACATCCTGCATAGTGTTGGGCTGTAAGCCCAACCCCACCTGTGGACGTTGGGCCCTCATATCACCCTCATGGAGTCTGTTTCTGACCACATGCGCATTTGTGGCCCGCTGGAGGTCATTTTGCAGGGCTCTGGCAGTGCTCCTCCTGTCCCTCTATGCACAAAGGCGGAGGTAGCGGTCCTGATGCTAGGTTGTTGCCCTCCTACAGCGTCCTCCACATCTCCTGATGTACTGGCCTGTCTCCTGGTAGCGCCTCCATGCTCTGGATACTACGCTGACAGACACAGCAAACCTTCTTGCCACAGCTCGCATTGATGTGCCATCCTGGATGAGCTGCACTACCTGAGCCACTTGTGTGGGTTGTAGACTCCGTCCCATGCTACCACTAGAGTGAAAGCACTGCCAGCATTCAAACGTGACCAGACCAACAGCAGAAAGCACAGGAACTGAGAAGTGGTCTGTGGTCACCACCTGCAGAACCACTCCTTTATTGGGGATGTCTTGCTAACTGCCTATGATTTCCACTTGCTGTCTATTCCATTTGCACGACAGCATGTGAAATTGACTGTCAATCAATTTGTGTTGCTACCTAAATGGACAGTTTGATTCCACAGAAGTGTGATTGACTTGGAGTTACATTGTGTTGTTTAAGTGTTCCCTTTATTTTTTTGAGCAGTGTGTTTCTTCCAACAATTTGGCATCCCAGATAGGACTCCAAGCTAACCTGACCAATGGACCTGGCCCAAGTAAGCCTTCCTTGCTGGCATGGACCCATTGAGTCTGTGGTTGAGTTTTCCAGGGCTTTGGCCATTTGGAACAAGGATTTTAAAGGGGTTTTGAGTGTTAAGAGCTCAAAGGCTGCTTGGAAAGAAGGTGAGCACTTCTAAATTTTAACTTTTAGAGCCCAGAAAAAGGCGGAAATGTGTGTAGGCCTGTGGGTGTGAATGAAAGGACCCTTCCCCCCGCTTGGAACTGAACCAGATGGATATTTCTTCCAACACAAGAGTAGAATGAGGGCAGAACACCACATTTTAGACTCAAACAGAAAGCATTTATATTTGAGTGTTGACAGTACAGCAAATGGTACAATTGCAAATTAATTTGACCACTTAGTTATAGCAGCACTTGTCTCTTCGTACTCTAGTTATCATCTATAGAAGCCTTTCTAAGTGAGGACATCATCATGTCCTTAATACCTTTTCTGGGGTTTTCTTCTAAATCCGTTTTTATAGCACCAAATTCTGCCAACTTCCATTCAAGATCTGAAACAACAAAACCTATTCAGAGAGATGGAAAGAGAAACTGCTAATAATACGCATAACGTTTTATCACTGGTAATGCACACATTCACTCAGAGGTATCATTTCTCCCACCTGATGGAACCTAGCATGGAATGCATACGGTTGTCAGGTAGGACTAAAAGCTTAAATGAACCTTATAAGTTTGTTAGATTTATTACTATATATTTATCCTACCGTTTTACATGTAACACAGCGTGCGAACATACCTAATTATCCTGCCTTTTATTTTCCAAAACAGTGATTTTCTGAGGTAGTTGGACTCAAGAGAATGTGACTGGCTTAAAGTCACCCAGTCAGCTTTCATGCACAAAGGAGGCCTCAAATTTGCAATCTCCTGTTTTAGCGCCTTGGCCACTACAGGCAAGGGTGGGATTCAAAAATCCCAGCAACCGATTCACTGCCCAGTTGCTGGGTGGGCGTGGCCTACCAGAACGTCCAGGAGGGCGGTTTTTCGCCTTCCCAAGTGGCTTCCTTTGGGTTACTGGGAGGGTGAAAATGGCCTCTCCCAGGCTCTGGAGGCCCTCTGGAAGCCAGAAACAGGCCCGTTTCTGGACTTCCAGGCACATTTTCCCACCTCCAGAGCCTGCATCGAAAATGGGCCACGTGGAGACTCGTGGGAGGTGTGGGGAGGAGTGGATGGGACGGGGTGGGGCAGGGCAGGGCCTGTCCGTTGGTTCAACTACCAGTTCAGTGAACCAGATGCAAATTTAACATCCAAACTGGTAGAATCCCACCCCTGACTACAGGTAGGCCTTGACTTACATCAATTCATTTAGTGACCATTTGAAGCTACAATGGCACTGAAAAAAGGGATTTATGACCATTTTTCACACGGATACATGACCAAAGTTCAGATGCTTGGCAACTGACTCATATTTATGACGGTTGCCATGTCCCAGGGTCATGTGATGGTCCTTTTGCAAAATTCTGACAAGCGAAATCAATGGGAAAGCCAGATTCACTGAACAAACGGGTTACTAATTTAATAATTGCAGTGATTCACTTAAGAACCATTGCAAACAAAGTTGCAAAATGACACAAGATTCGCTCAACAAAGGTCTCACACTTAACAACAGAAACTGTTGATCCTAAGTCGAAGACTACTTGTACAGGTTCTCACTGCTTGTTTTCCATTGTTCCTCCAGGAATTCAAAGCAACTTATATGGAGATTTGTATTTTCATTTACCCCCATAAGAGCAAAGTTTGGTAAGTGAATCTGATAGAGAGATTGGCTGACCCCAAATCACAAAGTGAGTTTCTGTGACTATGAGTAGACTTGAACCCAGGTTTCAGTTTAACCACTACATTGCATTGACTCTCTGTGTATAATCCTCCAGTTCACTAATGGATTTAAATATATATATATACGTATATATATATTACCTTCTACAGTAAGTGCTGTTCCACCAAACTCCACAACTCCAATTAACTTGCCTTCAATTTTACCATCCTTATAGACAAATATTGTAGGCAAGCAATTATCGTGATAATTTTCAATACAGCTCTTGGCAATGGCTTTCACAAACTTAGTTTCTGGAAATTTTATGGCCAGCAGGCTGAGGTATCTATTAACCAACGCACACATTGGAATACTAAAAGAGGAAAAGAATTTGATTATTAATCTTCAGTGGAAATATATAATAATAAACTTTGTTATAACGAATCTGAAAATGATGGATTATTAAAAACTCTGTCAATTGCTTGTAAATCCACATATGCAAGTTTATAAATATGTTAGTCTGATTTCAGATGTCATTTTGTAATAGCAATAACACTTATACTTATATATCACTTCATAGTACTTTACAGCCTTCTTGAAGTGGTTTACAGCAGTGGTGGTCTGCAATAAAATTTTGGTGGTCCGCAGAGAAATGTCACCCCCAGAGCATCCCCCCAAAGCAATTAATCCAGGCTGCAGGGGAACACAAGGCTGCGCTGCCCACATGGCCCGCAGGAACGTCGATTGCATGAGGAACAACACGAGGTATTGAAGGGAGGGGGGAAAGGACAGGGGGAACTTGTCTAGCCACTGGGTTGCTTCTTCCGCTTCTTTCTTCTTCTGCTTTTGGCTGCACACAAGGAAAGCAGCAAAAGTCTTTCTTTCTCTCCCCAAAACTCTGCCAGAAATGAGTCTTTGGGACTCTGCAAGGCAGGGGTGGGATTCTACCAGTTCGCACCCATTCACTAGAATCGGTTGTTAACATTCTAAGCAGTTCGGAAAACCAGTTGTTAGAAGAAATTACTGTCCTAATTCTGTAAGGAAGGCAGGAAGGAAACATTCTGGTGTTGCTTATAGAAACTGCCTCTCTGTTAACCCTTATTACGTTCTTGGCAGGACTAGACTTCCTGTCTCTGGAATTTTTCTGGAGTTTTTTTTCCCCTCCTTTGCTGGTACTTTGCTTGTGTGGAGTGACCATTCAAAGTTACACTGAAGGCACTGAATAAGGCACTGAAAGAAGTGACTTATGACCCTTTTTCACACTTACGACTGTTGCAGCATCCCCACAGTCATGAGAGGCCAGGCGAGGAGATGCGGGCCTCGATGTGAGTGATATTGAGTTGGCCACACCCAGCCAATAGCATGACCACCAAGCCACATCCACCCAGTCACATGACCACCAAGCCACGCCTACCACCTAAGCCACACCCACAGAACCGTTTTGTTAAAAAATTTGAATCCCATCCCTGCTACAAGGCATCCTACTCCAAGAAGCTGCACCGGCAAAGACTCATTTCTGGCAGAATTTGGGGGGAGAGAAAGAAAGACTTCTGCTGCTTTCCTTGCATGATGCCTGAGAACGAAGCTGAAAAGCAGGCTAGGAATGGGGCTGCCTTGGAGGGGGTATGAAGGAGAGAGAGAGAAGCTAGAAACTGGAAGTTCCGGTAAGCCACGCCCACCTTGGTCTCACCCACCCCGCAACCGGGCGGCAAACCGGTTGCTGGGATTTTTGAATCCCACCCCTGGTATAAATGTTCTAACACACACACACACACACACACACACACACACACACACTCCTCTCTTACCTTGCATTATAAAGATGGATGACAACCCACACATCCTTTGGCGCATTTGTGACTTCCTTCACATACTGATTCCCAGCAATTTCATTCAGTTCTCCAAAACTTTGTCTCTTTTGTAGTGCTTTTAACTCTGCCAAACGTTGTTTCCTAATTTATCATAACCGTTAGCAAAATTGAGATGAGAGGCCGTGAAAATATAGGGGTATTCAAACAATTTTACCACTGGTTCTGTGGGCGTGACTTGGTGGGCATGGCAGGAGAAGGATACTGCCAAATCTCTACTCTCACTCCACTCCTGGGGGAAGGTTACTGCAAAATCCCCATTCCCTCCCCACCCCACTAACCTGCTTTCCAGCTCCGTTCTCCTGTGTAGGGCAACAAAAGAAGACCCAGCCAATCAGCTGGGATTTGGGAGGCGGGGAATAGATGGGGGCGGGGCCAGTCAGAGGTGCTTTTTGCCAGTTCTCGAACTACTCAAAATTTCCACTACTGGTTTTCCAGAACTGGTCAGAACCTGCTGAATATCACCTCTGAGGGGGTAAGGTATTTTATTATTGTATCAATCACAAAAACAGATGTAAAATATAGAAGAATTGTATGTAGTTGCATTCCAAAATGAAAGGGAAAGTAATATAACTCAAATCTCGGCTGCAGCCCCATGTGAGCACAGAACCTTATAGAGTTTTATTTTAGATTTGATGTATGCATAATTATGTGCAAGAAAAAATCCCAGTTGCTTGGCTTTTCTTATTTGAGGGATTATACTAAGGATAAATAAAACTTCCCTTGAGTAACATCCCAGAAATTTGGAAAACTCGAAAGATGTGAGGCAAGCAGTACAGAAAGAGGACATAGTCAGGTTAAGAGTACTCACGAGAACAATACGTACTCACTACATTTGAACTAACAGGTACATTATTTAGATGGGGATTCAGTGAAAATTGATTTTTGAATGTAAGAACTGTAGATGGCGCCTGTTGCTTGACTATTTGTTAACCCAAGAACTAACCTTCCATGTATTTAAAGGCATTTCTAACATTTAAAAGTTGAGATGATGAAGATGATTTGTTTATCGACAGGGAAATATCTATTTCCCCACACTGGGGTCATTGCACCTGTTCCTTAGAATTGGACATACCTGTACATTTCAACCGCTTTTAAATCTTCCTCATCAAAATCGTCTTCGGCTCCTTTCAGTTGCTTCAGATTCATTTTTTCATAAGGTTTCACTAGAAAAAAAGAAAGGGAGAGAAACAGTTATTTGAATCTAACCAAAGGCTAGTACAAAATGCCTCTGTTTAAATATTTCTGGGAAAGAAGTGGATAACAAAACAAAAGTTTTCTCTCTCTCTCGAGATTTAAAAGGGAAACTTATTTATTTTTATTCATTTATTTTATTTTTCATTTATTTTGAATCGCTTGCAAGATAATAGGTATACATATATACGTAGTTATGAATACATAAAATGGGTACATATAAGAAAAATAAAAGAAACAATAGGACAGGGACGGTAGGCACATTGGTGTGCTTATGCACGCCCCCTGCAGACCTCTTAGGAAAGGGGTGAGGTCAATAGGAGACAGTCTAAGGTTAAAGTTTTTGGGATTTGGGGAAGACACCACAGAATCAGGTAGAGTATTTCAGACATTGACCAATCTGTTGTTGAAGTTGTATTCCTGCAATCAAGTTTGGTGCGATTAACCTTGAGTGTGTATCTATTGTGTGCTCTTGTGTTGTTATGGTTGAAGCTGATATTCATTGACAGGTAAGTCATTGTAATGTATGATTTTATATACCATACTTAAATCAGACCAAAGATAGCGTAATTCAAGGTTTTCTAGATAGAATTTCAAGTCTGGTGGCATAAGGTATTCTACAACGAGTAGAGGAGTGGAGAACTCTTCTTGTGAAACATTTATGGACTTTCTCAACTGTGCTAATATCAGATAAGTAATGTGGTTTCCAGACTGATGAGCTGTTTTCGAGTATTGGTCTAGCAAATGTTTTGTATGCTCTAGTTAGTAGTGTGATATTACCAGAGAAAAAGCTACGTAGGATTAGGTTAACAACTCTTAATGCCTTTTTGGCTATGGAGTTACAGTGGGCTCTAGCACTTAGATCATTAGAGATGAGTATTCCAAGGTCCTTTACAGAGCTTGGATCATCAACAAGGTCTTGACTATTCAGCTTGTATTTTATTTTCTGATTTTTTTTTTATCAATATTAATTGTTGAGATTTGAAGTTACCATTTGTTGGACCATTCTGATACATAGTTGAGATCTTTTTGAAGGGTAGCAGTATTGTCTGTGGTGTTGAACAGCTTTACATCATCAGCGAAGAGAACACAGGTGCTCTTAATATGATCACAGAGGTCATTTATGTAGAGTATGAAAAGAGTTGGTCCTAGAAAACTGCCTTGGGGGACACCACTATTGACAGGTACAGAATTTGATAGGACGCTCCCAATTTTGACCATTTGTTGTCTGTTTGACAAGAATGCTTCTATCCAGTTATGCAGGTGTCCAGAGATACCATAAGATTTTAGTTTTAGGAGTAGTTTGATGAAGTCATGCCAAGGACCTCACCTTTAAATCTCATTTTCAGAAGTAACATATGAAATGGCCTCGGCGGGCAAAATTACTATTTTGCCAGCTTCGAATCTGAGCTCTCTTCTGTGAACTGTGGAGATGCTAGTCAATTCAATGAAGTCTTGAGGTGAAATGGCTCATAGTTGAAAGGCTGAGGGATGGAGGAATGTCAGGCTATGTGTAAAAAGCTTCAGATTCAAATATTCTCTGTTTCAAAGATTCCCTTTCCTCCTGGGGACGTTGCCTTTCCTTTACCTATAGCAGAGGTGTCAAACTCAAGGACCACAGGCCATTGGTGGGATTCGATTTTTTTTACTACCGGTTCTGTGGGCATGGCTTGGTGGGCGTGGCAGGGGAAGGATACCGTAAAGTCTCCAGTCAGAGGTGAGATTTGCCGATTCTCCGAACTACTCAAAATTTCCACTACGGTTCTCTAGAACTAGTTAGAACCTGCTGAATACCACCTCTACCACAGGCTGGATCTGGCCCACAGGATGCATAGATCTGGCCCATGGCACCAACCTGGAAACGGCAAAGGACCAGCCCACGGTGCCTCTTCCAGCGAAAACGGAGCTCAGGAAGCCCTTCCAAGCTCCATTTTCTCTGGCAGAGGGTTGCAGGTGACTATTGCAGCTGAAAACAGAGCTCAGAGCCTATTTTCTCTGGCAGAGCCCCTCAGGCAACCACAGGCACCCCCGACACAAGTGATGTTGAGCTGACCACACCCATCCAGGCCACGCCCATCTGCCCCCCTCCCCAAGGTCAGACACAACCCTGATGCGGCCCTCAATGAAATTCTAATACATATGAAGAACGGTTGCAGGAACTAGGTATGTCTAGTCCAGGGTTCGTCAACCTTTTGGACCTCAGGGACCACCAAACTCATAATTTTAAATCTCAGGGACCACTAACTGGTTCTGTGGGTGTGGCCTAATTTGTGGGTGTAGGCTTGGTGGTCATGTGAGTGGCTGGGCATGGCTTGTATGTAAATATTATAAATATTTATATAAATATTGAATTTTTTATTTAAAAAAGAGCAACTTTTACCCAAAAGCAGTCAAAGCAGGCAGGCAGATTGAGTTGCTCACAGAATCATTCAGTGATCTATCTATCTGCCATCGGCTAGCTCAGTCTCTCAAATTTGCTTGCCGTGAGTCTGCACTGAACCTTCAGTCCTAAGGAAGGTTCAGCTGTGCTTAAAAGCAGAGCTGAAGATCCAAAGACTAGCTAGAAAGCAAGAAATCCAACTATTTCCTACTTTCTAGCTAATCTAAGTCTTCCAGCACAGTAGAACAGATGATGGTCGGAAAAAGGAAAAATAGAAATTTAGCAGGCAAGTTTGCCAGGTAAGGAGTGAGTGGGTGGGGAGGGTTCCCGTGGGCCGTGTGGGCTGAGCAGCCTTGTGTTTCTGCACAGCCTGGATTAATTGCTTGGGGGGGGAGTGCTCTGGGGGTGAGATTTCTCTGTGGCCCACCAAAATTTTACCATGGCCCACCAGTGGGCCGCGGCCCACCAGTTGGCGACCGCTGGTCTAGTCTAATGAAACCTCTTGGTTATATAACTGGCTGGCAAGAATTAGAAGATTACTAATTATGATAGGAAAGGGAAAAAAAATCATATTGCAGACATTTAAATTTTGGGAGTTTAGCTATGGAAGGCCTACCTACGGCGATCGTGTTGGTGAAAGGAACAAGGTGTGAGGCCCAAGGCAGCAGCTTCCCCTTGCTTTTTGAAGAAAGTCTGTTTTATCTACATCTGCATATTAAAGTGCTTAATTTGTTACAGAGAGGAGAGGAAGTTAATTTTAATAACTGATGAAAGCTGGGCCCTTACCTTCTGCTTCCTTTTGTAAACGTAAAACCATTTCTTCAATTTCATCCTTAACCTCTTCTTTTGGAGGCAGAATCCCAAAATCTCTTAATATGTCATTCCATTCGGTGTCCTCATTTGGATCCTTTGTGAAGAGAAGTCCGAGATATCACTAAGTTACAGCATGCAATCATCTCACCTCTACTTGGACAACAGAAGTTTTTTTTTTTAATCTCTTCCTCTTCATTAGAATCATTTCAGAGATCCAAGGGATTTATGGGATAAATCAGAAGGCCAGAAATTAATGGCCTTGTTAGTTTTTAATTGACAGCATCGCCTTCCCTTCTCCATTCATTCCCTAGAGATTCTCTAGAGAATTTTAAGGTGAAAGAAGTCAATCTTCCCCCCTGTTGTGTATGCACTATAGTTAATAAAGTATGAGCTTGAGGTAAAGTGCAGGGTTCTGGCCCTGCACTTCTGATTGGCTGTTGGGTGGCCAGACTGGATTGGCTAGTTCTGAAGAATCCGATTGGCCCTTAACAGAGAGTTCTTATTGGTTGCAAGAGCTAGCGTTCCTAGCTCGTTATTGGATAAATCTTACAAGGGTTGCCTATATAAGGCAGAGTTCACTGTTGTTAAATTGAGAAGTCACTATGTAAATAAAGAGCTGAAGTTCACCGTTCAGAGGCTGTCTCCATTTATTTCAACCCATGCTCAATACTTAACACCCCCCCCCCCTCAAATAAGATAGCTATTTAACTGCCAAACCAGAGGCCCGGTGGCTCAGTTGTTTAATGATGCTGGAGATAATCTCAGCTCCTGAGGTTCGAGCCCTAGCTCTGCATGGCGGGGTGAGAGTCTGTCACTTGCCTCTGCTTCTGTCCATCTAATACCAGTAATTTGAAAGCATGTTCTATGCAAGTAGATAGATAGGTACCACTTAGTGGGGAGAGGAGCTGGTTGCTCTGTGCGGGTAGTCAGATTCCTGATGGCTCTGAACCTTCCCGGTTGTGATGCTTGTTTACAAGGCGGCTCCAGGTAGGGAGGGGGTCTTGGATGATGTTGCAGGAAGAGCCACTCATCTTTCTCTAGGGTGGGAGTCAGCTCGCCTCCTTGTGGCGCACCTTGGGAAGCGTGCAAGGATTTCCTATAACAGGGCAGGTACCTTGGCAAACCAAACTAGCATTGTGGTCTCCTGGCTACTGTAACAATGCCACTCTCATCATCATCACTGCTGAACAATCTTTCCTACAAAAGACAGCAATAGGAACAGTGGCAGGCAAACCGAATGTTTGCTATCCAGGTAAGAGATGACGAGTAAATGAAAGCAGCATTTTGTCCCAAAGGTTTTCAATTTGTTGTTGTTGTTCATTAGACACTTTTCTCCTTCTCTCCAACATCAATTGACTTTCTTCCACTGATTTATACTTCTAAATTTGATATGAAATCTATTTAGAAACTTCAGTTGGTTGATCAATACCGGGATCATTCTGGCTAAATTATATGTACTTAGATATTGATTGCGTATATTTTCCAGGTGACTTTCAAGACATTGTTCTTAACTTTCTATAGCAGGAGTAGACAATATGGTGTCCGTGGCAAAGGTGGGTCTTCAGCAGTTTCTGACCAGATCTGGAGAACCGGTAGCAGAAATTTTGAGTAGTTCGGAGAACCGGCAAATCCCACCACCTCTGACTGGAGATTTTACAGTATCCTTCCCCTGCCACGCCCACAGAACCGGTAGTGAAAAAAATTGAATCCCACCACTGGTCCATGGGCAGCAATGTCCTGGTAAATATACAGTAATTGATGGTGCATTCTAGACTCTCAAATCAATTTTCTTACAACTCTTGAATCCTAAAATATTTTCCCCAGAGGATAGGTAAGTCATTGAGACATCAAGAGAATACATTTTGGCTCACAATACTGTAAATATAATACAAGGGACCTGAACTTTGGCTAACTTATCTTGTTATACATTTAACGTAAATTATGGATAAGGGAGCAACGTGAATTATGTGGGTTATGAGGGAGAAAAGGGCCCTGATTCCCTTCATTAGCTGCAGCTGGGAAAACAGGATTTAAAAAGGGTGTTTGCGCACAGCACCTTGCTGGAAGCAAAGCATGAATTAATCTTTGTTTGTCAAGTCTTATCTGGGTTCTGGCATCCTCCCAACTGTATTTCATTGTCTTTTGAAGTCTGCCTTATCCTGCCCTGTCTCATTAATTGCTGCAGCGTGGTTTGTGTTTCTTTTCTTTTTATAATCTATATGTACTTTGAGTTTGGACTGAATTTCTTCCCTTTAAAAACTGTTCTTGGGAGAGTTTTTTTTCCAGCCAATGATAATTAGACATTGGAGGCCAAGCTGGAGGTATTAAAGGGATTTTACCTACTTTTGTGACTTTATTGCTTTTATGCCACTCGCTGGGTCATCATGGGATTGTTCAGAATAAATAATTCTTAATCTGAGTTGCTATTAAAACACTGCTGATCAAGTCAGCATATATCAAAACACCATTGTCTTGAAAACAAAATGAAGATTTAAAGTTGGGCAAGATACAGCTGATCCAAAATATTTTATGTGGAGTCCCTTACTGTTTTGGGTATATGATGGGCCATTTTTGGTCAAATTAAGTGTAGAAAATATATGGTCTTTGGTGCCAAACAGGATTCCCCACTGTGGCAATTTCAAGATGCATGGACTTCGATTCCCAGAATTCCCCAGCCAGCCATAGCTTACTAGTTTTATAAAGATAAATAGAGATAAATAAAGATAAATACTATTATTTGTAAAAGATAATTTTAATAATAAATAAATAAAAATTTTAATAATAGGTGCATGTGTCTGCAGTACAATTTTAAACTTACTGTTTAAAATTACGTTAGTTGTCACATTCTGGAATCTTGAAAAGATTCTTCCATTCTTTAAAAAGATGGAAGATTTCTAACTGAATTTTCAACATTCTCATAAAAGTAGGATTTCCAGTACTGAGATACAGGAGCCTTGAGGCCTAATTACACGATGATATAATTTTGTAATTTTGTAATATAAATAATATGCCCTTATTTATTTAAATATTTTAAGACTCGTGAGGAATGTTTAGAGACAAAATATACAGTCATAAAATTACATAATTGTCCAGAGGGCTCTAGTATTTCTCACTTCTGCAAGTGTTTATCTGTTACGGCTTGTGTAGAAACACATTTTCAACATAGGATGCCCATAAGTGTTTTTATTTTTCATTTCTCACAGAATTTAATCCATTGGAGTTAAGAGACAGGTTTGTAGACAAACTTGAACCTGGATGTCTTTTTAAAAATATATTAGTTATTGGTTCAGTCACCGTTTGCTTTGTTCTTCATATATATATTTATGCTTTGACTTCTTCATCTAAAACAGTGTTTTGCAAACTTGTTGACATTAATTTGGTTGGTGGGGAATCCCGGGTGTTGATGTCCACACATTGTAAATTTGGCAAGTTAGAAAAATGCTGATCTAAAGTGACATATGCGATAACGGTTCTTTCTTTCCCACTACTTTTTATTCAGAAGAGTTTGTACATCAAACAAAGCTATGATTCCTTCATTTTGGTTTTGATACCAAATGCAATTAATGCAGCTCATACAGTGGAGTAAGTTGTCAAGCATGGTTAACAAATCCACCATAGCTGAATTCATGCATCCCTGTAAGACAAATCTAAATGAACCATATGAAGTCTACCTAAAATATTTGTCTTTAATGGATCTCTGGATTTCGGCAGCATAGAGTAGGCCTACTATAATTCAATACACTTTAGGAACTATTAATGTTTGCTTTCATATTTTGTTTCTAGAACTACAGCAGCCTTTGCTCCCATCATCGGGTGCATTTACCCTTGCGCAGTGCAATTTTAAATTACAACTGATAGACCTTGCTGCTTAATAATCTCACTCTTTTCTTCTCCGTGCTGTTTCAGGGAAGTTTCCTTTCCCAAACCACATCTAATAGTCCTTTTGTGGCAAGTTCCAATGAGCTTAACTTGGGTCAAAGCAAGCAAGACTTCATGTCCTACTCTATTTTCATTGTGAACAGCCCAGAAATAAAACACTTTTCCATTTTTATTTGAGTCAACTGCTACCTACAGGTAAAAGTGAATGTACTTGGTACAGAGTAAACATACTATATTGTTTTAGCTCTGACCTGCATGATGCTTAGGAGCTGCCAAGGGGATACCCCAACACTGAGCTCAGATGCCACCAGCTTACATCTTCTTGGGCTTTCAGCTGAATAACCAACCAACCAACCGCTTCAGAATGTGGGAGGAGCCAGGAGAAGGTCCATAGCAGTGGATTCCTGCAGTGGACATGGCCTTCAATGTCCATTTGCAACCTTTTCAGTTTGTCTCAAGAAGTTTTGAATGCTCCAATCTTTTATGAAGATTGACAGCCACTTGTCTGAAATTATAGGGCTTCCCACCTAAGCGGGGGTTGGACTAGAAGACATCTAACATCCATTTCCAACTCTGTGATTTTGTTCTGTTATTCTGTGAATTGTGAAACACCTTTTGCCATAGATATACAAAAAAGGAGTCAATGTAATGCACAGGCATAGACAAAGCAACAAAGGAAATGGGTAATACTGGATAGTTTATGAATTCAGCACACTGATATTCCAGTCTGTCCTATCAGTTTCTTCTCTGCAAGTGGTAGAGGTAATCCATAGGGAAAGCCAATAGTAAGAAAAGCACAAAAACAAATGAACAAAGGCACTTTATTGTAGCATCATGGATTCCACACTTTTTTCCTTCCACTGATATCAACCTATTAGGCTAATCTGATGAAGATTACAAGCACAAACTGAGTGGCACATTTGGATACATGTTATGTTTAAGATACAAAAGGGATTTGCTCAAAGAATAAACAAATACAGCTACTGAACACTATTTGTCATATTTCCCAAAGGTAATTTTTACTCACCGTTCATGGTTCCATTTTTTGTAAACTTTACAATGCTATAAAGCAGAGATCTCTAAACTTAGCCACTTTAAGACTTGTGGACTTCAACTCCCAGAATTCTCTAGAATTCTGGGAGTTGAAGTCTACAAGTCTTAAAGTGGCCAACTTTGGGGACCCCTGCTATAAAGCCTCAGTGTGTATCAGTACACTGCACATGACTCCTTGCTGATATGTTGTCTTGAAAGGAGCCCTAGATTGGAATCACATCTTGCACAGAATATGCAGGCATGTTTTGGGAAAAACTAGACTTTAATTGTGCTTTGACCAAAACATGCCAGAAATGATCTGTATTTTTCTAACCATTAGAAAGGAATGCCAAATGTGGCATGAGTAGGTTGGTAACGTCATGTACTGCAGAAAAAACAATTACTACCAGCCTGCCTTCCATTGAGGACCTGTGTACTGCACAAGTCAAGAAGAGGGCTATGAAAATATTTAGACCCCTCACATCCCGGACATAAACTGTTTCAACTCCTACCCTCAAAACAACACTAACAGAGCACTGCACACCAGAACTAGACACAAGGACAGTTTTTCCTGAACGTCATCACTCTGCTAAATAAATAATTCCCTTAACATTGTCCAACTATTTACAAATCTACTATTACTATTAATCTTCTCATCCTTCCTTTCACCCATCTCCTCCCACTTATGACTTGTGGCTGTAACCTGGTTGCTTCTATCCTAAAGATTTTTATTGACCATTTCCTAGTATGATTTGATTGCTTATTGTACCCTATGACTATTATTAGGTGTTTTACTTTATGATTCTTGACTCTTGATGAATGTCTCTTTTATGTACACTGAGAGCATATGCACTAAGACAAATTCCTTGTGTGTCCAATACTTGGCCAATAAAGAATACTGTCTGTCTGTCTGTCTGTCTATCCTACATCTGTTCCGTCCTACAACAAAACAGCATGTGAAAGCCTCCATTCACCAAAGTTATGACAAGCAAAGGAGAATCCTACATGTAGGCCCATTTGATGCTGACCACACCCTGTGGAATAATGGGAATGTGAGAGGAGGCAATGGTCAAGAGCAGTGTTTCTCAACCTTCACAATTTGAAGATGTGTGGAATTCAGCTCTTCATTTCCGGAGTTGAAGTCCACACATTTTCAAACAAGAAGAACTGATGGCAGGTGGACTAAGGCAGTTATAGAATGGATTCCACTTGATCAGAAGTGTCCACAAAAAGACCTAAACCAAGATGGACTGAAATATCGTGGGCCCAGTTGGCAAAGGAAAATTCAAAATTGTATTGGTTGGAAACATGCAGAAGAGGCCTTGTGTAGAAGTGTATAGACAATGGCCAGAATGAGGATGAGGATGACAATGACAAGAGTTCTGAATGGAGGACATTTTTAGCAGTAATACTTTATTTGCGGTCACAGACCAAAACATAAGTACAACAAAAGAAGAACATGGGAAAATTAATCATGAACAATTGGTCACCAAAAACTTGACTAAGGGGAATTACAGTGTTCTCCTCTGATGGACAACTCATTTTTAGTAGTATCAATAGTGGATCTTGGGAAAAATGGATATGGAGCAAGAAAAAATTGATAGAAATGGGACCGAAAATAGGATAATGTCAGAAAAAGATGTCGTATAAGAATATTAGAACTCCTTCCAACAGAATGAATGAAAGATAAAAATAGGAGCTTTTGAATCTGCCTATTTAGTTGTTTTTGACAGGGAAAATGCAGTGAAGCTTTGCAAATCTTATATAAATGCCAAAAAATTAGAGCAAGTACATGGATCTATTCTTTAGTCAAATGTTTATTAGAGAATTTAATAAATTAAATTGAGAAATGTTAAGAACTGCAAAGGATAGATAGATAGATAGATAGATAGATAGATAGATAGATAGATAGATGATAGATAGATAGATTTTCATGATTTTAGACTGCCCATCTCTGTCAAGGAAATATATAGTAATTGGGTAAGAAGCAGACTTTTGCAGCAAAGAAATATTTTTCAAAAAAGTTTAAATGGCTATATTTTAAGCCAGTGTATCATTAAAGAAAGTTGAATGCCACCAGAATGGGATGTTTAAGAAGTGTAGATGGTAACACAAAGAAATGAAGTCAAGATTTTGAACATTCCTCATTTCTGTTAACTCTACTTCTAATGTTCTCCTGCTTCATAATATCATAATATAATATGCAAGGAGGACACATTTCAAAATATTCTGGATATTAGCGCATTAGTTGTATTGCAAAAAACACTTAAGCCTAAAAGGAAATCATAAGACCTAAAGCACAGAAAGCAAGACATTTAACAATCAGCAACATTCTCATTAAAATACTCTCATTAAAAACAACTCTCTATTGAATGTTTTTATTTACAATAAAGGAGGAAAAAACTATATATATGTAGCATTCAGTCAACCAGCAAGGTCCATACAACACTTTTGTTTATAATTTAATTTCACACCATTTCAAAACTTGTAACACAAGGGAATAGAATAATGTTAAGATGCTTTAAAAATGGTACTTTAGGTTGCAAACCTCTAAACACTAATGTGAGCGTAAGAACATTTTTGTGAGTAAACATGCAGAAGTTTGCATTTTTAATGGTAAGAATTTTGTGCTGTGGATAGAGTATCTTTTTTAAAAAAGCTTTGACATTTAATAGCGCATAAGATGTCCGTTTTTCTCTGCAGCCCCAAAAGTGACCCAAGAACAAGCCTAAAGAAAGAAAGAAAAATAATTATAAAAATATATTAAACAATTACATGACATTTTTATGATAGACACTTTTTAAAAATGGATTAATGTTATATGCCTGGGAGAATATTAATATTTTTGCGATACTGATTAGTAAAACCTATTACTGGAATTGTGCTTGCTCTAATACAGAGTTTCAAGGCTGGACTGGAACTTTTTCCAAGAATCTGCTCTCTCGCTCTCTCTTAAATGTGGTGTTTTTCACAGAATTACAATTTGCCCCACTGTTTGTAGGACAGAAGACTTTGAAGAGTGGATGGTGCTATGGAAACTGTGATGACCCAGAACGCAGCACAAAGGCAACACAGTCAGACAATCAATAAGAGTCCCTTTATTAGCTCCGACTTTGCCCCCAATGTCCAGGTTACCTTCTGGCTGGAGAAAAACTCTCCCAGGAACAGCCTTTAACTGCAGAGAATCAAATCCAAAACATGGTCAACAAAAACTGTAACTATAAATCCAATCAAGCCAAAGTGAGGTAATTAGTTTGGCAGGACAGGAGCAAGAATCCCAGACGCGAAGGCACAGCAAAACTCACACAGTTGGGTAGACCCCAGGAACACAGATAAGCAAAGACAACACAGGATAAAGTCACATTTGCTCGCCGCAGTCAGCATTCCTTTCTTTTAAACTTTCATTCCTAGGTGTGGCTAATGAAGGGAATCAGGGCCTTTCCTCCCCCGTAAGCCACACAATCCACCTTGCTCTCTTCTCCATTCCTCCCTGCATGCCCTAGGATGAAGAGGGGGTGGGCCTGGGTCTTCCTCTGAACTCCCTCTCCTTTGTTCTACCTCTTCCCTGCTTTGCCCAGCCGGACTTTGCCCTTCCCCAGTTTCCTCCACAGCCAGTGGAGCCACACCCCCATTCCCTGTCAACTTTTTCTCTTCTCGGATTCAGATTCTGACAGGGGCATGATAGGAACACACCTCCATTCTTATCCATGAAGACCAAAGAGGGCTTTTTAAAAGAACAAAGTGGCTCTACCAACCACAGTGATACCACTAAAGGGTTTTAGAAAATTGTACATGGCTTAGGTTACATTTATAGTTTTTGAATAATCACAATTCTAAACAGACAAAATCAGGAGATATGGAAGCAATAATGTAGAGAAGCAGTAAAATCTTCCACTACACATTGGGAAGGATATGATAGAAAAAGTGAGATTTTGTTCTCAGGACAAAAAATTGAGCGCTGGAATTATTTCTTTGATTTTTTTTTTTAATAGTTGGCTTCTTTCTGGGGAGATGAAAGGATGCCTTAAAATGCTGAAACTTAATCCTTATCCACTTGTTTAACTTCTTTAGTAGAATGGTTAGGAACACACACAGACGTACTTATCTATAATACGTGCCTCCATGCATGTTAGTGCCTAGAGTATTTATTAAAAAAAATTAAAAATATAAGATTTGGTGAAAGGTAATTTTTATACTTTTCCACAGGCATTCCAACTATATCATAAAGCATTACTTGAAACAAAAAGTAAGATTAAAAACCTTTTTAATAGAGAGCAGCTGATCTTCTCCCATTACGTGGCTACAAAAGAAAAAGAAAGGATAGATAAGTAGTATTTTTTGGAACGCCTCTGAGAGAGTTATCAACTCATTTTTTGCAATTTGCAATTTGAAACAAATTTCTAACATGTTATGATTTTTTTCCCCAGGTTGTTCTTACGTTTTAATTACAGCTGAATGTCAAGAGAAGAGATCTGAGAGTTTCATTAGTAAAGGAAAAGTAGGAAAAATGGGCAAAAAATATTGACCTCCGTTTACCTTAAACTAAGTCTTCTGACTGCAAGTTGCCCTAGAGAGGTATATAAGCCATGAAGTCTGCTCAACTCATTGATTTAACTCACCAGCATTTATATTGACATATTCAGCAGAATATATGTAGTGCTGGAGGATAGCAGTGATAATCAATAGTTGAGGACTGCAGAATTATTCTCTGGTAGAAGAATGAGAAACGGAGCAATTGGTATGTGTCAGGTCCATCTGTACCACTTTATGCTCAGGGCTTTTCATTGATCTCTTCAGAAAATGCTGGAAGTACCATATTTCAGTGCTCTACCACACTGAGAACAATCCTATTCTCTCCCCTTTTGGATATTTCTTTATTTAGATCATCCTGTCCGATCCTGCTGTGTGCATTTTTTGTGTACATGCACACATAACAGCCCGGGAAATTAATGAAGGCAAAAGAAACAACACAGTTGAAGGAGGACAACCTTATTCAAGCTTTGTTCTCTAAACCGGTTGATGTTCAATTCAAAAAATAGGGGTTCGCAGGGGTTCAGGAGAGCCCCCAACTAAAATTCTGTGCCGTTTGGAGAACCCCCAAATCCCACTCCTGGGGGGCTCTGCCCTGCGCACCCCGCCTCTCCCAGGGGTCCCCATGTGGCGCATTTTGGATGCAGGTAAGTGCAAGGTGCTCAGGGAGGCTCAGGGAGGGTGAAAAATGGGCCTCCCGGAAGTTTGGGAAGGCCGGAAATGGGCCCGTTTCCAGAGAGCCTCCGGAGCACGAGGCAGCCATTTTCACCCTCCCGGAGGCTTGAGGAAAACCTCCTGAGCCCGGGAGGGTAAAAACACTCCCCCTGCTGTGGTGCAGGAGGCCGACTAGGCCACGGCCACCATGGCCAGGCCCAGCCAGCAACCGGGTAGAGAACCCATTGCTAAAATTTTTGAAGCTCACCCCTGGTATCGTATGCCTCTTAAATTGGTTGTATTATGTATTTAAAGCAGAGTCATGAAGATGATCAAATCGGCTGCCTCATCTATTGGTTGCTCTAATTTATTGGCCAGCCAAAAGACTATTCTCAAAGAACAACCTAAATTCTCAGCATAGGTCCCGTTTATTGTCTTCTCATATAGCCCTGAGCCAGAAAGAAACAGAAATTGACTTACTCGGAACATAAAATATCCCCTGCTTTGAACTCCTCCAGGTATTTGAAGTTCTTCCTAAAAAGAGAACAGATTTCAAAATCCCCCAAAACACCGTGACAAAGTAACCTATTTTTGTTCTTTTGCATATCTCAAGATCTTTTGCTCCTACAAACCATCTCAATTGAACTTAATGAGTGGATATGCCATAAATGGGAAACATTTACACCGACAATCAATGCAATTACAATCAATAGTCTGAATGCTATGGATAACTAAGATCCCATAAAAAGATGTAAGAAATGCTAGGAGTTCTTAAATACTGTCAGGTTATGCTAACTTATATTGAGTCTACTTAGTTGATGAAGCCCTCTTAGGGTTTGTTGGGATTATGATAGTTATTTTACGTATTTATTAAATTTATATGCCACCCACCTCACCATCCAAAGAGATTCAGAATTTAACATGATCCATGTTCAGTTAATGTTTCTTACAATTTAATTACAATAAAGTAAATGAATATATTGGAATATTTTCTCTTTTTCAAAAAAGCTAATGCAATCCTAAATTGCATTAACAGAGGGATACAATCAAGATCAAGTGAGGTACTAATACCAGAGACTCTGGGATAATCCCCCAAAAAGTCTGCAGGAAAATTCCCCATCCCATTTTCCTACCGATCAATCCTTCTTTATTTGGGATCGCAGGATACCGTCTCCAGCTCCGTTCTCAGGAGGAGAGGGAGAAAGACTTTTGGTTACATGCAAGGAAAGCAGCAGAAGCAGCAGCAGAAGTCTTTTTTTCTCTCCCCCCAAACTCCGCCAGAAACGAGTCTTTGCGAGACTTGTCACGCCGGTGTAGCCTCTTGGAGCAGGAGGCCTTGCAGGGTCCCAAAGATTCATTTCTGACGGAGTTTGGGGGAGAGAAAGAAAGACTTCTGCTGCTTTCCTTGTGTGCAGCCAAAAGTAGAAGAAGAAATAAGCAAAAAGAAGCAGCCCGGTGGCCAAGCGAGGCACATGGGGCAAGTGGGGCAAGTTCCCCCCCTCCACCCTTTCCCCCCCTCCCCTCACTACCTTGTGTTGTTCTCAATTCAAGCAACGCAAGCCTTGTGTTCCCAGGGGCCCTGTGGGCGGTGCTGGCTTGTATTCCCATGCAGCCTGGATTAATTGCTTTGGGAGGGTGCTTCGGGGGGGACATTTCTCTGCGCACCACCAAAATTTTCTCGCGGACCACCAGTGGTCCCCGGCCCACTGGTTGGCGACCACTGATTTAGGCGACAGTGCTAAATGAATGTACTAATATTCAATGAACATAGGATTTAGTTCTGAATAAGGAAGCAGAAGCAGGCATTTAGAAACACAGGTAGTCCTTGATTTACAACCACAGTTGAGTCCCGAATTTACGTTGCTAAGTGAGGAGTTAAGTGACTTTTGCCTCACTTTACGACTTTTCTTGCTGCATTGGTTAAAATGAATCACTGCAGTTGTTAAAGTTAGTAACCCAGTCACTAAATGAATCGGGCTTCCCCATTGACTTTGCCTGTCAGAAGGTCGCACTGCAACTGTCATAAATATGAAGCAAGTGGCTAAGCATCTGAATTTTGATTGCATGACCCTGGCGGATGCTGCAAAGATCATAACTGTGAAAAACGGTCATAAGTCACTTTTTTTTCAGTGCCGTTGTAACTTCAAATGATCCCTAAAGTCCCCTGTTGTAAATTGAGGACTACCTCTATGGTACAGCCCAATAGAAATAATTAAAAGTTAGGACATATAGGAAAAAGATTAAATATATTTTATTACATGTATAGACAGCAACAAGGATGGCATTCGCACAATGCTGGAAACAAAATAATATGCCCTCAGAAGAATCAGTAATTGAAAGAAAAAAAAACTAGATTATGCTGAAATGGATAAACTGACGTTAAAATTAAAAGATAAAGAGTCGGAGTATTACGAAATTTGGGACAATTGGTATACATGGTTGAAAAATAGAAATAAGGTTAACAGAGATAAGAAAATTATAGATAAACATATATGAATGTAAATAAATGTAGATAGTTATATGAGATTGGTTTATATAATAATAACAGTATTGTTAATATTAAGGTTAAGATAGAATAGAATAGAATAGAATAGAATAGAAAATATGGAATGGAATGAAGAATAAAATAGGATAGAATAGAATAAGGAATAGAATAGAATATATAGAATGGTATGAAGAATAGAATAGAATGGGGTTCAGAATAGAATAAAATAGAACAGAATTACAATAGAAATAGAAATAGAATAGAATAGAATGGAGTGGAGTGGAGTAGAGTAGAAATAGAATAGAATAGAATAGAATAGAATAGAATAGAATAGAAAATATGGAATGGAATGAAGAATAGAATAGGATAGAATAGAATAAGGAATAGAATAGAATATATAGAATGGAATGGAATGGAATGGAATGGAGTGGAGTGGAGTGGAGTAGAAATAGAATAGAATAGAATAGAATAGAATAGAATAGAATGGAGTGGAGTGGAGTGGAGTAGAGTAGAAATAGAATAGAATAGAATAGAATAGAATAGAATAGAATAGAAAATATGGAATGGAATGAAGAATAGAATAGGATAGAATAGAATAAGGAATAGAATAGAATAAGGAATAGAATAGAATATATAGAATGGTATGAAGAATATAATAGAACAGGGTTCAGAATAGAATAGAATAGAACAGAATTACAATAGAAATAGAATGGAATGGAATGGAATGGAGTGGAGTGGAGTGGAGTAGAGTAGAAATAGAATAGAATAGAATAGAATAGAATAGAATAGAATAGAAAATATGGAATGGAATGAAGAATAGAATAGGATAGAATAGAATAAGGAATAGAATAGAATATATAGAATGGTATGAAGAATAGAATAGAATAGGGTTCAGAATAGAATAAAATAGAACAGAATTACAATAGAAATAGAATAGAATAGAATAGAATAGAATAGAATGGAATGGAGTAGAGTAGAGTAGAGTAGAAATAGAATAGAATAGAATAGAATAGAATAGAATAGAATAGAATAGAATAGAAAATATGGAATGGAATGAAGAATAGAATAGGATAGAATAGAATAGAATAAGGAATAGAATAGAATATATAGAATGGAATGGAATGGAATGGAATGGAATGGAATGGAGTGGAGTGGAGTGGAGTAGAGTAGAAATAGAATAGAACAGAATAGAACAGAATAGAATAGAAAATATGGAATAGAATGAAGAATAGAATAGGATAGAACAGAATAAGGAATAGAATAGAATATATAGAATGGTATGAAGAATAGAATAGAATAGGGTTCAGAATAGAATAAAATAGAACAGAATTACAATAAAAATAGAATAGAATAGAATGGAATGGAATGGAATGGAATGGAGTGGAGTGGAGTGGAGTAGAGTAGAAATAGAATAGAATAGAATAGAATAGAATAGAATAGAATAGAATAGAATAGAATAGAAAATATGGAATGAAGAATAGAATAGGATAGAATAGAATAAGGAATAGAATAGAATATATAGAATGGTATGAAGAATATAATAGAATAGGGTTCAGAATAGAATAGAACAGAATTACAATAGTAATAGAATAGAATAGAATAGAATAGAATAGAATAGAATAGAATAGAATGGAATGGAATGGAATGGAGTGGAGTGGAGTAGAGTAGAAATAGAATAGAATAGAATAGAATAGAATAGAATAGAATAGAATAGAATAGAATAGAATAGAATTCTTTATTGGCCAAGTGTGATTGGACACACAAGGAATTTGTCTTGGTACAAATGTTCTCAGTATACATAAAAGAAAAAAGACATTCATCAAAAGTCAAGAATCATCAGGTACAACACTTCATAATTGTCAAAAGGTACAATGAGCAATCAAATCATACTAGGAAGCAGTCAATATAAATCATAAGATGTATACAAGGTGAAAAAGGACAATAAAAAATATTGGGGGGGGGAGAAATAATTAAAACTAAGACATGGAAGCTTTTTTTTTTTTTTAAAAAAAGGGATGAGTAAGACACATGGAGTTATGCTGTTGTGCATAACTTAGAAGTCACATACGTCCACTTTGTATCTCTTCTGTCTCCTGTCCTGAAGTTGGGGAGCAGGTGGCAGCCAAGGATGCGTGACCGATGGCTAAGAGAATAGGAACACAGACACATGAACAGCAGTGAGATTCTAGCTTGAGGTTGGAAGAAAGTCCCTCTCCTAAAACAGACACTCGTAAGCACAGCAGAGGCATGCATAATAAATATCTCCCAGGCTTAAAATCATGGTATATTGGAATCAGGACTATTATTACACCAAAACTGGTTAGAGGGCTAAATACAGGTAGTCCTTGACTTCAGGGGGTCCTTGGAGCTCTGTGAGTTTGCTTATTTTCTTGCAAGACAATTCATTACCCTAACTAGGTAACATCATCAGTGCCAGTAAGGAGTGCTGTCAGCACTTCTGACCAAGGCTTCTGAGACCTAATTAAGCACACGCTTAGTCCAAACAACTCTTGTTTAATTTCAACGCTGGGAATAATGTTCATTCCCAGCCCTTAATGAGTCCCATACAGTTCCTCGAGATCAACACCCACCTTTCTCTCCTTTGAATTGCTGCCAACAACTAGAGTGCCAAATTAACGGTAAAAAACAACAACTGAAGTCCACACAGAGCTTCAAGGATTAATCCGAACAGAATGAACGACTTTGCTTCCTACAAAGGTTTCTTCACCTTTGCCTGCCCTTTATACCTTAGGGGAGGGGCAATCACCTCCCAGCCTTACTCCCAAGTTGCCCCTTTTGTCTCAGCTGCTCTTGCCTTCGAGCAGCTCTGCACACATGCACATTGGGAACAGGCTCCCCTTGTTCCTCTGCCTTACTGCTGCCAGATTCTGGAGGCTCCGGAGTCAGCACCCAACTCCCAGATGGTCCTGGCCCCACCTCTGCATTGGACACAGGACCCTTGTCTGAGTCCGCCCCAGACTCCCGGACTGGTCCCCGTTCTTCCCCATTGTCCAAGTCCACTGCCATCTGCACAGGCTGCCGGCGAACCACAACACCTAGTTTGGGTAATGAAACGTCTTGCAGGAAAACAAGCAAGCTCAGAGAGCAACAAGGACCCCTCATTTCAGCCCTGAGTTAGATAGATAGACAGAATTCTTTGTTGGCCAAGTGTGATTGGACACACAAGGAATTTGTCTTGGTGCAAATACTCTCAGTGTACATCAAAGAAAAGGTACATTTGTCAAGAGTCAAGAATCATCAGGTACCACATTGAATAATAGCCATAGGGCACAATAAGCAATCAAATCATACTAGGAAACAATCAATATAGATTGTAAGGATACAAGCGACAAAGTTACAGTCATACAGTCACAAGTGGGAGGGGATGGGTGATAAGGAGTGAGGAGAAGATTAATAGTTACAGACTTTGTAAATAGTTGGACAGTGTTGAGGGAATTATTTGTTTAGCATAGTGATGGCATTCGGGAAAAAACTGCCCTTGTGAGTAGTTGTTTACTAGATATATGTTTACATATATTCTCCTTTATTAGTCCTTGATTTACAATGTTTAGTGACCATTCCAACAGCACTGAAAAAAGTGACCTATAATCATTTTTCACACTTATGACCAGGGGTGGGATTTTCCTGGTTCAGACTAGTTCAGCTTTATTTCCTTGTTTTGGAGCAGAGCTGATTCATGTGGCTGAGTGGATTTGCTGTGCCTCAGCTGTTTTACTGACCGGGGCTGAGGTAGAAGGTAAGTACAGTATTATAGTTGTAAATAGGCTTTTTAAACATGGTGTGCACTCTGGTTGAATTGCATCCCTGCTTATGACCTTTGTAGCAGTGGTGGGATTCAATTTTTTTTACTACTGGTTCTGTGGGCATGGCTTGGTGGGCGTGGCAGGGGAAGAATACTGTAAAATCTCCAGTCAGAGGTGGTATTTTCCGGTTCTCTGAAGTACTCAAAATTTCTGCTACCAGTTCTCCAGAACTGGTGAGAACCTGCTGAATACCACCTCTGCTTTCCAGCATCCCCATGGTCATGTGATTAAAACTCAGATACCTGGCAACCGACTTATATTTACGATGATTGCAGTGTCCCGGGGGCATGTCATCCCCTTTTGCGACCATCTTGACAACACCAACTTGGATTAGTGTCTGAAGACAACTTTAGGAAACAATGGCTTGAAACTTAAACTTAAATTCAAAATCATCTGCATCAAAGCCCAGTAATTTCTCAAATAAAAATGTTAGAAAAGAATAAACACTGAACTGTTTCAACCATACAAAGAAGTTGCTTGTATGGCTTGTCTTGCTATGTAATACAGAAAATATTGAATTTAAATTCATTTCAAGACTTACGCAACTTAGAAATGGCTTTTTTAAAATAATCTTTTATTTCAATTTTCCACATTTAAAACAAAAGGAAAAAAATCTTTTTTTTTTAGTGAACTGCATGATTCCAGGTTTTCACATCTCCATACAGAATAGGTTTAATTACATATTCATCTTTCATATTTAATTTCATATCTTACCACTATATGTGTTCTCTATTATTTTTCTCAAATACTTCCCTCAGGCTTATTTTGTAAGTTTTCCATACATTTCTTAACCTATTCCTTTATTTTTAAATAATTCTCATATCTTCATATTCATTAAATTTATACTTTTATCTGTCATGTTTACAATTTCATCGCATATTCATATTGCATCCTTTCAAAAATATAACCTCAATTAAAACTTTTTAAAACAAAGATTTTCCCCACAATTGCCACCCCATAGCTTATCATTAATTCCCTTTGAAATCCCATGAAACATTCAACTTTTAATTATCCCCTTAAACATTTATAACAATCATCTTCTAACAACTATATAAGATATATACCTTTTCAATCAGATTCCGCATGGTACTTTCCCCTTCAATTACCTCTGATACATTTCTAAATTAGAAATGGCTTATTGATATCTGCAAGTTTATTTATAGCTCCCGCTGCCTTAAGAAAGTTCAAAACATTCTCAAAGATCCATCTCATCTTGGGCACCCTTTTTTTGAACTATTACCATCTGACAGATGGATAATAAAAATAAAGACAAATAGGCAGAAAATCCCAGGGCAGCAACTCTATTGAATTCTACTGCATAGTTCACTGAAGATGGTATTTAATTTAGTTGTACGATGTGCAATGACAATAAACTAAACTAAACTGAACTAAACAGAACTAAACTAAACTTTTCAGATTTTTTAAATTACCTGGCTCACTTAAAATTTGAGCAATGATTCTGCTAATCAGCTTCCCACTAGAGAAGAAGCCCCATTAGACTTAGGTCTTAGAATAACTTTATTGTCACTTTGCAGGGATATTAATCGGCATACATTAAAATGAAATTTTGTTGCATACAGCTCTCAAAGAATCACCCACCTTCCAATATACACAACATAAGCATGACAACTAAACAAAAAAATAAATATTATGCATATACCCACCTACATTATATCGGTGAGATAGGTGGCAAATAAATTCAACAATAAATAAATAAACAATTTAAACTAAAAATATATAGAACTGAACATTCTGCCAGCCACTTCCAATCTAAAAGATTATATTTTGAAAAAACCCACTAGAACGGTCATTCTTGATATAGTAATATCGACATGTTTAAGAAGAAAAACAGACCATATGGTTTTACATATTCCTTATTTAAATGTATCCGTCTGTGAGTAGCCTTGCAACAGCTGGTATCAGGGAACCCCAAAGCTGAGAATCCATTAGCATCCATCATTTGCTTGAAAACTAATGCTAAAACATTGCAAGTAGTCCTCAACTTACGACCGGAATGCATCTTGCCCATTATTGTCACAAGTCATGACAGTTGTAAAGAGAACCATCACATTTTTTTTGACCTTGGCGGCAGTCGTTAAAGGAACCCATTGTTCACTATGGGGGTGTGCTTTTTCTGAAAACTGGAAGTAAGTGTCACGTTTTGGCCAAAACGTCATGAATTGTGGTGGTTTCATGACCGCACAACACTGCAAATAGCCATAAATGTGAACTGGTTACTAAGCACTCGAAATGAGGTCATGTGATGGGGAGACAGCAATTACAACTTCAGGACTGGTTCTTAAGTATTGTATTGGAAGGGGCCGTCAGAAACTTGAGCAGTTGCTAAGCAACCAGTCATAAATCAAAGACTACCTGAACAGAAGAATCTGACTACCATATTAAAAAAAATACAGTGGTAACTGTTATTACCTTATCCTTCTGTAGAAATTCCAGAACCATGAAGCAAAATTCTTCAAGCGCATTGGATGGCTAAAAACAAAAGAGACTAGATTAATGAACTGAGAGCATCCTCCTGTGATGACCCAGGGCGTGGCACAAAGGCAACACAGTCAGATAAGCAATAAGAGTCCCTTTATTATCTCCAACTTTGGTCTCAATGTTCAGGTTACCTTCGGGCTGGAGAAAAACTCTCCCAGGAACAGCTGTTGACTGTAGAAAATTCAGTCCAATACAAGGTACACACAAACTGTAACTTAAAATCCAAACAAACCAGACTGAAGTAATTAGTTTGGCAGGGCAGGAGCAGGAATTTCAGACTTGAAAGCACGGCAAAGCTCACACAGTTGGGAAGACACCAGGAACACAGATAAGCCATGACGATATAAGATAAAGTTATGTTTGCTCCGAACAGCCTGCTGCACGCAACTTCCTTTTTTTATACACTGTGTTTCCAGCTGCAGCTAATGAAGGGAATCAGGGCTCTTTCCTCCCTTATCAGCCAGTCAACTCACGTTGCTCCCTTTTCCGTTCCTCCCTAAATGCCCTATGATGAAGAGGGGATGGGCCTGGGTCTTCCTCTGAACTCCTTGTCCCTTGTTCTACCTCTCCCTGCTCTGCCCAGCTGGACTTCCCCAGTTTCTTCCATAGCCAACGGAGCCACACTCCCACTTCCTGTCAGCTATTCAGCTTCCTCCCCCAAGTCAGATTCTGACAGGGGCCTGATACCTCCTTAAAAAACAACAACACACATTTACATTATTTAAAATGTTAAATTAAACTGACCTGAGGCAGAGAATCTCTAGCTGGTATAGCAGAACACATGTCATCTATCTATCAAGATTGACAAGAAAGTAGATTCAGTTATATTTTCAACTGAACAAAAATGAAAGAAATTTAAGCTTTTTTGTTGAGTGTTACAAATAAAGTTTTTGCCAGTCTCCTCAGTTATTAAATCTGGTTTTTTTTTAAAAAAACGTATAATACAAATGGCAAAGGTACACTTTTGTGTTAAATAAAACAACACTGAATGTAGTAATATGAGGGATACTGTTTTTTTACCTCATTCCACACTTTTTCTCCTTGGAGAACATGGGACATCACTGGTACACCTGGAAATAAGGAAAAACAATTATCTGGGTTAAAAAAATTTATTTATGATATTACCAGCTCTGCAAAGATTATCAACTCTGAATATGTCAATGAATAAACAAATACTGTAACTCAGAAAACAGAGTGAAAGTGTTAGTAACAAAAAAGCAGGCAAGATATTGAATATACACAAAAAGCTGATATTTAGAGTCCGAAAACAGTTCACTTCAGGTGTGATTTATGTTGCAACATGAAATATTATATGCTTACATCATTATTTTTTCATGCTTTTAATTAATTTCAGTGCCAAAAAAATTGTGGAGTATTGAAATTTCCATACTTTTGAATCTGAGCTGCATAGCAGTATACATTGGGTTATGTGAAATACATGTTTTCAAACATGTTTTATTTTAATCCCTAATCCCAACAATATTGAGTTTGAAATGTGATCTGTCCCATAAATATCTGCATATATTTGAATGCAGAACTTTATTTTTCTTTATCTAGATGTGAATTCTATATACTCAGGTATTTTTTTAAATGATGATAGGGAAAAATATACTATGTTTTTCTGACTCTTTCATTCTCTAAAAGACATATATTCAAAACTAATCAATATTTCAACTATTTATGAATAAGGAATTTTTATGGTTCCTTGTTTATAAGGAATCATAAGCATATGGAACAAATGATCAAGAAATATACTATAGATTAACATTTTCTAGAGCAGAGGTGTCAAATCATGTCATCACGAAGGCGTCACGTGACATGTCAGGACTTTTCCCCCCTTTGCTAAACCAGGCATGGGCATGGCCAGTGATGACCCAGGGCATGGCACAAAGGCAACACAGCCAGAGATCAGGTATGAGTCCCTTTATTTGCTCCAATTTTGCCCCCAACGTTCCGTTTATTCTCCCTCCTGGAGAAAAACTCTCCCATGAACCTACAACAGGCTCTGGCTGCAGACACTCCAGTCCAAACGTTGTAAGCAGAATGACTGCAATTAATCACTTCAGCAGGGCAAGATAATGAGTCCAATAATTTCTCTTTCTCAGAAAGAAAAAGTGAGGTACAGATATAATGGCAGCCAGAATTATTTGCAAAAATACAAAAGGTATGGAGAATATAGTGAATAGTGTTGGTGAAATCCAGGTTTAAACCTGTTTCCTCTTCTTATCTCATGCAATTAATTTCCTTTCTTACTAATATATATATATGTATGTATGTGTGTATATATATATATATATATATATATATATATATATATATATATATATATATATATGTATGTGTGTATATATATATATATATATATATTTGTTTTCTTAAGTTTTCGCGGGTGCTTATATATATATATATTTGTGCTTTGCATCACAAATCCCAAAAGGGAATAGCATGACATTTATGTATGTAGGCAAGTAGAATTATATTAACAGGGTGTTTTCATTGTTTCTAGAGAAAACATATAAATAAAAGCATCAAAAAGATAAAATTAAACCTGATTTTTTTATAATCTTATGTATATCTTTCTATTCTGAAGGAAATTGTAGTCAGTGGGCTTTGCTGCCAGAAAACTGCAACATGAATGTATATATGTACAGTATATAAGTAGATGTATGTATGTGTGTGTATAGATATAGATAGATAGATAGATAGATAGATAGATAGATAGATAGATAGATAGATAGACAGACAGACAGACAGACAGACAGACAGATATAGGTAGGAGATAGAACATAAATGACAGATGATAAATGATATAGATAGATAGATAGATAGATAGATAGATAGATAGATAGATAGACAGACAGACAGACAGAAAGCTAGAAAGAATTCAAATTGTAAAATGAGGGCAGAAAGAATATACCTATTTACAGCTCATTAGTAAAATATTCTATTATGCACATCAGCTGTGCTTGCTAGTTGAACTCTGGATACTACTCTTAGCACTACTAATTTTTTAAAAAAAGCATTTTGCAACTATTCCACATATTTCTGTTTTTAAAGGAAGAAAAAAGTCACAGAAGAAGCAACAAAGAAATGGAAGGGAACAAAGAATAAAAGAATAAAAGAATAAATGCACAAAGAATAAAAGAATAAATGCACAAAGAATAAAATCTGAGCTAAGCACCTCATTAAAATTCTAACCGGACAATGTCTATGCTTTGTTCATACTTTGTGTAGAAGCACAAACAGAAGATGCAAACAAGTCTCTGCCATTATTCACGTTCTCTTCATTACATTTTCATTTTTAGGCTTTTTAAAATATAGTTTGAAGTTGTAAATATGAACACGATTTCATTTAGGACTACGAAGCAAGTAATACAGATCAGG
This sequence comes from Hydrophis major, assembly GCA_033807585.1. Lineage (NCBI taxonomy): Eukaryota > Metazoa > Chordata > Lepidosauria > Squamata > Elapidae > Hydrophis > Hydrophis major. The sequence goes on from CM066333.1 coordinate 79,246,045, forward strand.
CTAGATGATATTAAATATGAACATTTCATATAATTGCATTTGACGAATGCTGTCATTTTTGTTAGTTATCAGTGAAATAAGGACTCTAAACCATGGAACGGTTTGAGAATAAATAACTGGGATATTTTAAAATGTATTTATCTACTTGCCTTAAAATACATACCTTCAGAATCTACTAGCAAGTTTAACTTTATGATTTAAATCCAAGCATTTCGTTCAATGAGCATACTATGGATATACTTGAAAATATTTAGAAAGGGAAATACAAATTGGTATCTCAAAACTATAATGCCTGCATTGTGTGAAGAAATCCTATACCCTGTATACGATTGCAGGGATTTATTTCTGCTGTGCCTTCTATTTAAAATTAATGTATAATATTCATTGGTATCACATTCTTTATTCCATCAACTATTATTTGAAAAATTTAATATTTTGCAGATTATTTATTAGTTGACCTAAAAAAGGCACTATTGCTTTCTAGAGGGACTTACATTTTGATAATAAGTGACTTTGCATTGGAAATGACATTCATTGTTAGAACTAAATGAGAATGAAACAGAGTTTTAAAATTGGAATTACATTCTTATTACTATAATTATGACAAGAAAGAACTCCCAGATCTGACTTAAAGCTCTGCATAATATACAGTATGTATATTATGCGGGACCAAAATTGGATTATTTTTCCTTTCTAAGACCAAAACATAGCTTAACACAATTGATAAGAAATTCCTAAGACATAGAACAGAGTTGGAAACAGAAGAAGTATTCAGTAGTGGGATTCAAATTTGTTTACTACCGGTTCTGTGGGCATGGCTTGGTGGGCGTGGCCAGGGAAGGATACTGTAAAAACTCCAGTCAGAGATGGGATTTGCCGGTTCTCCGAACTACTCAAAATTTCTGCTATCGGTTCTCCAGAACTGGTCAGAACCTGCTGAATACCACCTCTGGAAGTATTCCATTTAGAACAGGGGAACCCAACCTTGGAAACTTTAAACCCTCTGGACTTCATCTCCCAGAATTCCCCAGCCAAGTTTGATAAGTATAAAATGGCACACCTTTTGCAACTTTTCATATTTATTTTATTTATTTATTTTTGTCAGTTGCTTACAAGATAATAGGTATAAGTAAAAAAACATAGTTATGAATACATGGATACATATAAGAAAAAATATATAAAAGAAACAATAGGACAAGGACGGTAGGCACGTTGGTGCGCTTATGCACGCCCCCTACAGACCTCTTAGGAAAGGGGTGAGGTCAATAGTAGACAGTCTAAGGTTAAAGTTTTTGGGGTTTGGGGAAGATACCACAGAATCAGGTAGAGTATTCCAGACATTGACTACTCTGTTGCTGAAGTTGTCTTCCTGCAATCAAGTTTGGTGCGGTTCACCTTGAGTTTGTATCTATTGTGTGCTCTAGTGTTGTTATGGTTGAAGCTGAAGTATTCATTGACAGGTAGGACATTGCAATGTATGATTTTATGTACCATACTTAGATTGGACCGAAGGCGGCATAGTTTTAGGTTTTCTAGGTCTAGAATTTCAAGTCTGGTGGCATAAGGTATTCTGCAAACGAGTAGAGGAAATATTGTGAAATATTTCTGGACTTTCCCAACTATGTTAATATCAGATACGTAATGCGGGTTCCAGACTGATGAGCTGTATTCAAGTATTGGTCTAGCAAATGTTTTGCATGCTCTAGTTAGTAATGTGATATTACCAGAGAAAAAGCTACGTAGGATTAGGTTAACATTACATTACAGTGTAAGAAAAGCAGCTTATTGCAATGCGTAAATTTAACATCTCTAATAAAAGGAGAATATTTGCAGCTGAAGTTTGACAATAGGATTCTCCTTGGTGCTCTCTGAGCTTGGTCTTTTTTTTTCTTCCAGATGTTTCATAACCCTAACTAGGTAATGAAATGCTCGCACTGATGATGTTACCTAGTTGGGTAATGAAACGTCTGCAAGAAACCAAGCTAGCTCAGAGACCACCCTCTTAACAGCCCTCGATCAAGAAAATAGGTAAGTCACTAAAGAGTTTGCTTTGTTTATTATATACTTTGGGATACCTATCCCAAAATCTAAGTAAAACCTCATGTATTAAAACCCTGGTGAGTTTTTTTGGGAGGGGAAGCAAGCAAACGTTTCCAATTGCCTTAAAGCAAGAAACATAAACTTTGAATAAGAGGAAGGGATGCTTGGATAGGAAACCTATTTGGGAATATACAACTATACAACTATTTGGGAAAAGTTGAAAGATGGGGGACATCCTTCCCCATTTTAATGGCCATTTTAAAGAGGGGAATCCTCAGCCTCAGAATATAGCATTTGAAAGGCTTGGTGTTTTTCCACTCAAAATAGCAACACGCTAGAAGCAACATGCAGGAAGAAATGGACTTACAACAGTTCATTTAGTGACTGTTACAACGGCATTGGAAAAAAAAGGTGACTTATAACTGTTTTTCACACTTAATGACCATGGTCACATGAACAAGATTCAGACGCTGTAGGTCAGGGGTCTCCAACCTTGGCTCCTGGAAGCCTGGCGGACTTCAACTCCCAGAGTTCCACAGCCAGCAAAGCTGGCTGTGGAATTCTGGGAGTTGAAGTCCGCCAGGCTTCCAGGGGCCAAGGTTGGAGACCCCTGCTGTAGGTGCTTCATCACTGGAGGTTTTTAAGAAGAGACTGGGACAGTCCCTTGTCTGAAATGGTATATCGCCGTGTTGGCGAACCTATGCCACGTGTGGAGGAAGTGGCACGCAGAGCCATTTCCCCCGGCATGCGAGAGGTCGCCTGGAAGAGCCCTCCGGTGCATGAGTGTGCATACCGCCGCCCGACAGCTGATTGTCCGGTATTTGGCACGCATTTGCAGGGGGCAGAGGGGAGGTTCATGCGCGCATCCAGATGGGAGTTTAAAGTTAATGGGATTTGGGATGGTTAGTTAGGAATTGACAGCTGTCCCCTTAAGCGAATGCATCATGGTAAATGTTGTTAAGGTATCCTGGGAAATATAGTCATGTCATGTGGCCACACCTGATTGGTCACTGAATTGACCCTTGGTGGGTCGGGGGAGGTTTCTTCACAGCCTCATGGTAGCATCTCTAACCCCTGTTTCTACGATATGGGATAAAAGGGATAAGAGATAACCATCTTTTTAACCCAGAAAGACAGATATGCAAAGGATTGGACATTGAGAAGAATCTCATCATAACTGTGAGTTATTGAGGATGCCTGATGAACCAATTAAAAAGGACTCTGTATGAATGCTTTGTGGAGTTTATCTTTCTGTCTTTGTACAGGACAGAATAGTAAAAAGATAGTTATCTGTCTTTGTATGGGACAGAATACCCTGAGTGCGAGGGGATCGCGTGGGCATGTGCAGAAGTGCTGGGGGGAAATGCGTATACTGAGAGCATTTGCACCAAGACAAATTCCTTGTGTGTCCAACCACACAATAAAGAATTCTATTTCTATTCTATTCTATTCTATTCTATTCTACCTCTTATTCTATTCTATTCTACCCCTTATTCTATTCTACTCTATTCTACCCCTTATTCTATTCTATTCTATTCTACCCCTTATTCTATTCTATCCTATCCTATCCCTTATTCTATTCTATTCTATTCTATTCTACCTCTTATTCTATTCTATTCTACCCCTTATTCTATTCTACTCTATTCTACCCCTTATTCTATTCTATTCTATTCTACCTCTTATTCTATTCTATTCTACCCCTTATTCTATTCTACTCTATTCTACCCCTTATTCTATTCTATTCTATTCTACCCCTTATTCTATTCTATTCTACCCCTTATTCTATTCTATCCTATCCTATCCCTTATTCTATTCTACTCTATTCTACCCCTTATTCTATTCTATTCTATTCTATTCTACCCCTTATTCTATTCTATTCTATTCTACCCTTTATTCTATTCTATCCTATCCTATCCCTTATTCTATTCTACTCTATTCTACCCCTTATTCTATTCTATTCTATTCTATTCTACCCCTTATTCTATCCTATTCTACCCCTTATTCTATTCTATCCTATCCTATCCCTTATTCTATTCTACTCTATTCTACCCCTTATTCTATTCTATTCTATTCTATTCTACCCCTTATTCTATTCTATTCTACCCCTTATTCTATTCTATCCTATCCTATCCCTTATTCTATTCTACTCTATTCTACCCCTTATTCTATTCTATTCTATTCTATTCTATTCTACCCCTTATTCTATTCTATCCTATCCTATCCCTTATTCTATTCTACTCTATTCTACCCCTTATTCTATTCTATTCTACTCCTTATTCTATTCTATCCTATCCCTTATTTTATTCTATTCTATTCTATTCTATTCTATTCTATTCTATTCTATTCTATTCTACCTCTTATTCTATTCTATTCTGTTTCTATTTCTATTCCCATCCCATTCTTTTTGTCCTATTCCATTCCATTCCATTCTATTGAAGCCCACAAGTCTTCAAGTTGCCAAGTTTGGGGGACACACACACACACACTCCCCCCCCGTCCACACCCACCCACCCAAAGCGAGATCGGCTGCCAAGAGAAGAACCCCAGGAGGCGCTGAGACTTTGGCTGCCCCGCTTACCTTGGCAGGAGCGGACCCCCAAGGCCAGCAGGGCCAGCAGCAGCAGCAGCAACCTCCAAGGCGTTCCGGGACCGGGTTCCCTCCACCGGCTGAGGGGACCGGCTTTGCTGCTGCTGCTGCTGCTCCTCCTCCTCCTCTTCCCCGTGTCGCCGTCGTTGGCCGGCCACGGGAGGTGCCGCTGCTTCGGCCGGGTCCGGCAAGCGCTCGCCCTTCGCATGGTGCCTCTTTCCGCCCCGGTGCTCACCGCTCCGTTCCCTCCTCGGCTGGCCGCTCTGCTTTTGCAAAGGCTTGGGCTGGAGCGCTCCCACTTTTAAATCTCCCGGAGCTGGAGAAGGCGGCGACTCCGCGTTCCTTGCCTCGCCCACGCGTGACCCGAGGGGAGCGGGGGGGCGCCATTCCAGCCGCAGGACGCGTGTCGTGTCATCCCTCTCTCGGGGAAGGAGGCGCGGATGGCCCGCGGCGCCTTGCAGGACCCGCGCCAAAAGCACGCGTGGGGCTGCGCCCACCCGTAGGAGCTAGCCTCCCCCTCCTCCTTTCTGCTCGACGGGCCAGAAAGTGGCAGAGTCCGAGTGGGGCGCGAAAGTGTGGGCGACCCACCCCCTCTCTCATATAATGATTTCCTCCCCGCCCAAAATCAGGTGGTCCTAGATTTATAACAGTGGATTGAGGGGCTGTTCAAAGTTACAGGGGCACTGGAAAAAAAAAAAGAACAGAATAGGAACAGAATAGAATCGGAATAGAGTAGAGAAGCAGAATAGAATAGAATAGGAATAGGAATAGAATAGGAAGAGTACAGAAGCAGAATAGAATAGACAATGGGGAATAGAATTGCTATTGGAATTGGAATTGGAATAGGAAAAGAATAGGAATAGAGTAGAGAAGCAGAATAGAATAGAATAGGAATAGGAATAGAATAGGAAGAGTACAGAAGCAGAATAGAATAGACAATGGGGAATAGAATTGCTATTGGAATTGGAATTGGAATAGGAAAAGAATAGGAATAGAGTAGAGAAGCAGAATAGAATAGAATAGGAATAGGAATAGAATAGGAAGAGTACAGAAGCAGAATAGAATAGACAATGGGGAATAGAATTGCTATTGGAATTGGAATAGGAAAAGAATAGGAATAGAGTAGAGAAGCAGAATAGAATAGAATTGGAATTGGAACAGAATAGGAACAGAGAAGCAGAATCGAACAGAATAGGAACAGGAATAGAATAGGAAGAGTAGAGAAGCAGAATAGAATGGGAATTGGAATAGAATTGGAATAGGAACAGAATAGGAATAGAATAGAGAAGCAGAACAGAATAGAATTGGAATTGGAATAGGAACAGAATAGGAATAGAATAGAGAAGCAGAACAGAATAGAATTGGAATTGGAATAGAGAAGCAGAATAGAACAGAATAGGAATAGAATAGGAAGAGTAGAGAAGCAGAATAGAAATAGAATAGAATTGAAATAAAATAGAATAGAATTATGTTTGACAAAGCCTGGGTCAGAACAATCAATAAGAGAACCAACCAAGAACTGAAATTTCCTGACAGCCAGAACAATTAATCAGTGGAACAGTTTGCCTCTAGAAGGAGTGAATTCTCCAACACTGGAAGTTCTTACGAAGAGATTGGACAACCATTTGTCTGAGATGGTATAGGGTTTCTTGCCTAAGCATGAGGTTGGACTAGAAGACCTCCAAGGCCCCTTCCTATTCCTCTCCTCCCCTATTCTAAATACTAACCATTTTTCAATAAAAGCTCAACTGCATTTGAAATCCAGTTTTCATCCAGTTCAGAGCTCTGGTGCTTAGTAGCCACACTGGTATTCCACAAGGAGGATCAGGGCATGTGCTTTGGTATCTGGCTGCTTTTGATTCCTTCATGCCATTAATTTGCAGCTCTTGCAGGAATAAACACATCCTTATTAAAAGGATATTTCCAGTTTTAGATTGCTCATTCTGAGCCCTGATCTTTTGAGCTTTAAACAGACACGATCCTGGCAGATTCTGACATTGATCTTATTTTTCATTGACTATGTTTCTTTTTTAAACTTTTGGCTGTCTATTCTTGGGGGATTTGGGAGGGATCACACCACAGGATTGTTGCAGCTCTTCCATGCTTCATCTGTGAAGGAAGAAAAATACAGGCAACAGATTGCAAAAAGTGAAACTGACCTGGCTTTTCTTGTGTCTCGAAGTCCGATGTAAGGACAATTAGATAGCAATTTCTTGATGCACCTGCCTCTCAAATTACCCTCTGTAGACGATTATATAGAAGCCTATACTGTATACTTCTACAATATTTTAATTCCCTACTTACCTCTCTGCCTACCCCAGCACCTATCTTATTGCCAGGGTTCCTAAAATTGACTTGTTTTCAAACATGTGTGCTAGCCCATACGGCTAAACTTGCCTGTAGATAGTCTGAAATAAAATAAGAATCTGCCCTGTTTTTAATAAAAATTTACTCCTGGTTAAGAAACTGGTAGAGCCCACAACATTGCCAAATGGGTGGCATTTTGTTGTGGTTTGCCGGCAGCAGGTGCGGACGGCTGAGGTCTCGGAGAGCGAGGACTCAGATGAGGGGCCTGCGTGTGATGCAGGGATGGGGCCAAGACTATCAGGGAGTGGAGTGCTGCCTTCGGAGATTGTGGAGGCTGGCAGCAATGATGAAGAGGTCCACGAGGAGCCTGTGCCCAGTGCGTGTACACGCAGGGCTGCTCGAAGGAAAGAGCAGCTGCAGCAGCACGGGAGACTCGGGAGTAAGGCTGGAAAGTAATGGCCCCTCCCTGAGAAGATAAAAGCCAGCTGAGAAACTGTAGTTCTTTGCAGGAAGCAAAGAAGTTCTTGCACTCAAGTCTGGTGGACATTCGGAGTATCTTGCTTGTTGATTGGAGAGTCTTTGTGTTTGAAATATTTCTTAGTAGCTTTATCTAGTGTTCTTGGCAGCCTTGCACAACCTTGGCAAGGCTCGTTCTTGTCAGAGGCAATTAGTTTGAAACAGCCTTTTAACCGGGAAGGAACAGAATTCGTAAAGAATCACTAAAAGGTTTTGCTGTTGCCTCCGTTTCGTGTTTGTTTCTTTGGAACAAAGTTTGGGTCAGAACATATTTCTATCCACATATTTTTTATTACTGGGAAGATTGAATCAAGAATACACGATGCATGAAGTTGGATTACTGCATACAGGCCGTCCTCAACTTACAGTCACAACTGAGCCCAACATTTATGTTGTTGAGTGAAAAATTTGTTAAGTGAATTCATCCCATTTTGCGACTTTTCTCACCATGCTTGTTAAGCGAATCACTGCAGTTGTTAAATTCACAACATGGTTGTTCAGTGAAATCTGGGCTCCCCCATTGACTCTGCTTGTCAGACAGTCATAAAATGACTCCTGAACACGGCTACCATCATAAACATGAGTCAGTTGTCAAGCATCTGAATGTAAATGGGCGTGGGGATGCTGCAATGGTCATAACTGTAAAAAATGGTCATAAGTCACTATGTTCAGTGCCGTTGTAACTCCAAACAGTCACTAAGTAAATTGTTATAAGTCGAGGACTACCTGTATTGATTCTTATGTCATTAAGGGTATATGTTCAGTACTTGTTGTAGTTGGCCTAAATAGTCTAGATCAGGGGTCGCCAACCTTTTGGACCCCAGGGACCACCAGACTCATAATTTTAAATCCCGCGGACCAGAGACCGTGGGAAAATCCCCCAAAAAGTCTGCAGGAAAATTCCCCACCCCGCTTTTCTACCAATCGTTCTTTATTTGGGATCGCAGGATACCATCTCCAGCTCTGTTCTCAAGGAGAAAGAGAGAGAGAGAGACTTTTGGCTTCATGCAAGGAAAGCAGCAGAAGCAGCAGAAGTCTTTCTTTCTCTCCCCAAACTCTGCCAGAAATAAGTCTTTGTGAGACTTGTTGCGCTGGCACAGCCTCTTGGAGCAGGATGCCTTGCAGGAAGACTCATTTCCTTGCCCAAAGACTCATTTCTGGCAGAGTTTGGGGGAGAGAAAGAAAGACTTTCGCTGCTTTCCTTGCGTGCAGCCAAAAGCAGAAGAAGAAAGATGTGGAAAGAAGCAGCCCGATGGCCAGGCCAGGCACGTGGGACGTAAGTGGGGCAAGTTCCCCCTCCTGCCCTCACTACCTCATGTTGTTCGCAATGCAAGCGACGTAAGCCTTGAGCTCCCACACAGTCTGGATTAATTGCTGCGGCCCACCAAAATTTTCTTGCGGACCACCAGTGGCCCCCGGCCCACTGGTTGGCGACCACTGGTCTAAAGCAGTGGTCTAGTACAAGATGAAGAATGCAATGGCTTACTTTCCAACTTAATAAATAAGGAATAGGGTTTCTTTTTTAAATTGAATCATAAAGGTTGAAGGTGAAAAGCCGGGCAGATATTTGAAGGATGACAATAGCCTGTGACTTAATCTATTTCTCTGCCCTTTGGAAGATGTTTTTCTGAATTCCAGTACCCACTAAACTGGCGCATGCTTCACGGCCTTGGTTTTGCCCTAGAGTAAAACCCATCATTTTGTCAAGGCAGACACAACTCATTACTTGTAGGGTTTCAGGTTCCTTGGTAGTTCTCAGGGAGTGAAGACTTGAAATGCCATGACCTTTTCTAAGAAGGGGGGGAAATGCCACTAAAACGAGGAGGGCGATGTAAGAGAAGGGGTTGAGGAAAAATATAAATCTCTCTCTCTCCCTCCCTCCCTCCCCAACTGCAGTGATTCACTTAACAAATGTGACAAGAAAAGTGATCAAATGGGACAAAACCCATTTAACAAATTTCTCACTGCGCAACATAAATTCTGGCCTCAATTGTCGTAAGTTGAGGTCAACTACCTTTACATGGCAGTGCCCCAAAATTCAATTGGTGGAATAAAACTCCACTTCCATTGGCTGAGTAATTTCTCCCTCTCTTTTTTGTGGACTCGGTGAAAAATTGTCTACTAGTTAGAAATATAGATGCAAAATAATCCCAGATGAGATACAAAATGAGACAGTATATTTGGCAAGACAAATATTGGTAATGGACATTTTGTTATGGTCATTGCTTCCTTCCTGAAGACAGGAGACAATTGGGAAGAATGGTGAACTATGTACTTAGAATAGAATAGAATAGAATAGAATAGAATAGAATAGAATAGAATAGAATAGAATAGAATACTTTATTGGCCAAGTGTGATTGGACACACAAGGAATTTCTCTTGGTGTAAAATACTCTCAGTATACATAAAGAAAAGGTACATTCATTAAGAATCAAGAATCATAACGTGCAACACTTAATGATAGTCATAGGGTACAATCAACAATCAAATCATACTAGGAAACAGTCAAGTGGGAGAGGATGGGTGATAAGGAGTGGGGGGGGATTAACAGTAATAGTAGTGTACACTTTGCAAATAGTTGAACAGTGTTGAGGGAATTATTTGTTTAACAAAGTGATGAAAAAAGAAAAAACAACAACTATAATTACATTCTGGTCTCGTTATATCAGAGTCTGCACAGACCAAAATCATTATTTGTAAACTTGATGTACTACACACTATATACTTGCCTCCTTTACTGACAACAGTTCTCTCCATGTGGCCCATTAAGGAAGGTTGGGTAGAGAATATCCCTCCATATTACCAGAAATCATGGCTCTTCTTCCATAATTAGAGGATACACGGAGAAGATATCTAATTAAATTAACAGGAAATGAGCTAAGCTGTTCACATTTAATAAAATCATCTCTATTGATTTCTGTTGCACCATGACAGTTTATTTAAAATCAAATTATTAAGCAAATGTGCCCTGTTTCAATACCAACTTCCAACAAACTTTCGTTTGTTGAATTTCTGGTGTCCATTGGAGAAATGAATATTCCAATGTAGAAGACAATATGTTTTCTTGAAGACACCCTTATTTCTTTTTTTGAACATTAAAAACTGTGGCAGCGGAGAAGAGGTAAGCAGGACAAATATGAGGCTCTTGTACTGTTAGCAGTTACCTTTCTCCAAGTTTAATTGTTATGAAATGCAAATTGCTCACTTATGTTTTCCCGAAAATAAGACCCTATCTTATAATTTTTTTTGCCACCAAAAAAAGGCACCAGGTCTTATTTTTGAGGGAAGTCATCCTCTAACTAACCTCACTTGCGTGCGTCGCCCTCAGCCTCCTTTTTGCTGTCAGAGGCCTTCAGGAACTTCTCCGGTGGCTGGCAAGGCTTTCTTGAAGACCTCTGCAACCGATAACAGAGCTCCGGATCAATCAGAGGGCCTTCAGGAAAGCCTTGCCAGCCTTGCTGGCTGCAAAAGAAATGGGCCGGCAAGGCAGGTGTTGGGGTGTGCAAGACCTGGTTACACTGTCCAAAGGTAAGTAGTAGGGCAGCTCCACACACCCCCATCCCTACCCTAGCTTAATTTTTACCCGCCCACTCTGGAGTAAGCGGGATCTTAATTAGGGCTTATTTTTAGGGTAGGGCTTATATTGGGCGCATGTGTAAAAAAATCAATCTATGGCTTACTTTCTGGGTAGGTCATATTTTGGGGGAAACAGGGTAGAAACAATGCTTCCCTCAAGAATGAACAATGTTTTACCGTTACTCTGAATGGCCACTGGCTATTCAGGTGCACCGTCTTTGTCTCCCACTGAAAGGGGAGAGAAGAAAAAAGCCATGTTCCCTGAGGAAGTAATGTTTTTTGCCGTGCCAAATCTGATAATTTGCAACTGAAATGAAATAAAAAAGCTGAAGGACTATAATCCCACCATTGCATGGTGTCCAAGTTACTGCTTTTCTTATCCACAACAATAGAAAGTTACTTATTCTTATATAGTTCCAGAGCAGGGATGGGCCACTAATGGCGCCTTTATCACCTGTAGACTTCAACTCCCAGAATTCCTGAGCCAGCCGTGCTTCCATCCCCACCCCTGTGTTCTAGAGAATGGACCTCCAACCTTGGGAACTTTAAGACTTGTGGATTTCAGTTGAAGTCCATAAGTCTTAAAGTTCCCAGGGTTGGAGACCCCTGTTCTAGAGTGTAACCAAGATGATAGAATTTGAGAGGGAAATAATGGGAAGAAGTAGGAATGCTTATTAGAACTTTAAATAGGGATATGTTGCCCAGTTTACTAACCATGGAAGAGTAAAAGCAATGCAGGAGATATCGCCAAAGTTCAACCAGGAGTAAATAGTCCTTGGAGGCAATATCATGTACATCCTAAGGAAAGGAAGGAAATCAATATGTGGGCTGCCGGTTTTTGTAGCAACCTAGTATAATAAATAACTAATGGAAGGAATTTTTGTTTAACCAAGACATCATTAATTTCAGATCATCAAAATGAAGCAGCCCAGGATTTTCATGGCAGTGTAAAATCAAGTGACTAAAGGAAAAAATTAATTAGTTGAGTTATTTCTTAACAATTGCTGATTTTGTCTCATTTTAGAGGCCATAAGGGTGTCCCAAATTATATATATTTTCAAACAATGCATATAATAATTTTACAGGTCTTCATTTTGCTTTATAAAATTATTTCTAAATTAAGAGTAATTCTCATACCACGGCCCTTTCTACTGTAGGTTTTCAGGATCAGTTCTGGAATCTTAAAATAAACCATAAAGATTTTGTTATATACAGGTAGTTCGTGACTTATGACCACAACTGAGCCCCAAAATTCTGTTGCTAAGTGAAACATTAGTTAAGTGAGTTTTGTTGCGTTTTTGGGCCTTTCTTGCCTAAATTGTTAAGTGAATTGCTGCAGTTGTTAATTTAGTAACACGGTTGTTAAATGAATCTGGTTTCCCCATTGACTTTGCTTGTCAAAAGTTCACAAAAGGTGATCCAAAACAGTACAACAAAAGTTGCAAGAGTCTGTTATCATAATTAATCTCAATAAAACTAACTTCAGACTTCTCATGGAGGTGATTTCTTGCTCTTGTCTACCTATTGGAGAGACATTGATTTTGTAAGTCTGATTGAGCTCCTTCTGAATGTTATTTCTTCCTTTTTTTCCGAAATAACCTTTATTGAAAATTTAAATTATTTATCCATTGATACCAATTTCCCCAAACCGTATAATAATCTGAGTCTTCCTTCTCTTTTAATTCTAATGTGAGTTTGGTCCATTTCCGTGCAATCGAAAATCTTTTGGATTATTAAGCCATCTGTCGGCATAGAATCTCCTTTCCAATATTGTGTGAGTGCTGTTCTTGCTGCTGTAATTATATGCAAGATTAGATATTTTATCTCTTTTGTATAAATTCCCTTTGATAATTCCCAGGAGAAATATTTCGGCTTTAAATTCTATTTGAACTTTCGTAATTTCCTTTAATCATTTTCGTATTTTGGTCCAATATTTCTTAATATTGGACCAAAATACTTCTTTTTGGACATAGTGACCATAATATTTCTTTTTGGACATAGTTACCATATATGAAACAAGGTAGCCTGTGATTGCTTACATTTCCAACAATTTAAGCTTAGATTATGATACATTTTAGCCAATCTTGAGGGGGCTAGATACCACTAGTAGCACATTTTATATTGGTTTTCTTTAAATGCCACTGATTTTGTTATTGTATAGTTTTTTTTCAGATCTTTTCCCAGTCCTCCAGCTCTATATTATGTCCCAAATTCCTGGGCCACGCTATCATTGGTCCTTTCACTATTTCTTCTGCCAAATCATATTTCATTTGGCATGCTTCATCTGTTTTTGCCTAATTAATAGTACCTGAATAACTCGGTCGAGAGCTTCATTTTAAGGCTCTCCAATTTCATTTTGGCTGCTTTAAGGTAAGCATGTTGTGGTTCGCTGGCAGCAGGTGTGGACGGCTGAGGTCTTGGAGAACGAGGACTTGGATGAGGGGCCTGCGTGTGATGCAGGGATGGGGCCAGGACCATCAGGGAGTGGAGTGCTGCCTTCAGAGATGGTGGAGGCTGGCAACAGTGATGGTGAGGACCCTGAAGAGCCTGCGCCCAGTGCACGCAGGGCTGTTTGAAGGAAAGAGCAGCTGCAGCAGCACGGGCGACTCGGGAGTAAGGCTGCAAGGTGATGGCCCCTCCCTTAAGGGATAAAAGCCAGCCCTCAGAGGTGGAGTTCTTTGCAGGAAGCAAAGAAGTTCTTTGCACTTCAAGTTTTGTGGAAGTTCTGTCTATCCTAATTTGTGTTTGGAGACTTTTGGTTTTTAACATTTCCTTGCAATTTAATCTAATGTTCTTGGCAGCTTTTGCACCACCTTGGCAAGGCTTATTCTTATCTGGGACAATTAGTTTCAATTGCATTTTACTGTCAATGAACAGAATTCACAGAGAAGCATTAAAAAGGTTTTGCTTTTATCTCTGTTTGGTGTTTGTTTGCTTGGAAAGAGACTTGGGTCAGAACAGAGCGATGTCCCATTCTTTTCAGCAAGGAAGGGACTGGGAAGTTTTATTGTGGGAAGGGAATAGCTTTGGATAGGTTTATGTCAACTGAGAAATTGGACTTTGTTATATTGGGGATGGGCAGAGGGAAGGTGCTCTCTTTTTATTTCAGCTGTAACAAGAGTTAATTAATGAACGCAAAAAAGGGATAGATAGAATTATATTAAATTTTTGAAACAGCAAAAAAACCCAAGCTTCCACAATCAAATACACATATACATAGAATTTAGAAATTTTAGAAAATAATAAATATATAAAGATGTATTTTTTTTGTCTTTTTTACTATATCTACAAAATGTTTTTAGGATAGATTTGGGAGGATTATATGAATTGTTACAAAATAATACTAAGTAAGTTATAGTTATCTCGCAAAATATGAATGAATAAAATTATTGTCAAATGATTGATTAATAATGATACTAGGGTATTCAATTTCTGATTGATAATATGAGCTACTATGCAATGTAACTGTAATTGAAAAAAAATTTGTAAACCAACTGGCACACTGCTTGTATCCTTATGGAAGAAAGGTTGATGTTTTTATGTTTTGTTTGTTTATGTTTGTCTTTAAAAATCAATAAAAAATTTACAAAAAAACTCCCAAAACCAAATACACATATACAGTAATGTACTCAAGGAAAACGGAAAGTCTTTCTCTCACGTCCTATGCAGACAGTGGACGGCAAACATTAATATATTGAATTTTGGATTCTAGTCATGGAAGGGGAGTCTACAGAAAAACACTTTGCTTTCGTCAACATGAAGCATCTATTTCTCTGCCACTAGTATCAGCCAGTCCACCTCTCAAGTGTTCTTCATATTTTTCTTCCTTTGTTTCAGCTAGAATATTATTTTCTCTTAACTTACAACAGTTTGAATGCTTCTTCTGTACCCATTGCCGTCAAGAAGGTGTTATAGAATGCAAGTCAATATTGCTGTCCAATAACTAAGGCATGTTGGGGTTTTTTCTTGCGTCAAACTGAGCCATATTTAGATTGAATCCAGAAAAAGGATATGATGATTTTGCTCAAGATCATTACACCATTTAACATTTTGCCAGACAGTGAAAACAAAGTTGCCTTCTATCAAATCCGTTGCCCGGTTATGCCATCCAAGTCTTGCCTATTTTAGCCTGTTCTCCAGATTCTTAGGCATAATCTTTTGTCATCACTGGTAATCTACTGGGAGGGTCCTTCTATACGCACCACAAATTCTTAGTTGTTCCATTGAATGGCATCACTGAATCCCTTGCTTAAGGCCTGTTATCTCTCCAGTAGAAAGCAATGTCATTCCTACACATGGTCTTTCTGAACCAACCAAAGAGCCATTTGCCAAAACGAAGCCGTTTATGACATTAATTGGCTATCTCCATCTTTTTCGAGATATAACAAATAACATTCAATGAAGGTGACAATCATTCGCGTTCTCAAGACAAGGAGAATCCTGTCCTTTATCCTCCAATCAGGGGTAGGCTTCAAAATTTTTAGCAAAAGGCTTTCTGCCCTAATGACTGGCTGGGTGGGTGTGGCTGGGTGGTCATGTGACTGGGTGTGTGTGGCCAACTTGGCATCACTTCTTTGCCCTAATTACCTAAAAAGAACGATATATACCAAAAAAGTTGTTTATTATTTAGTGCATTTAATCCTTAAAAAAAAAAAAAAAAAGACTGGGTGAAACCAGGCTTAATAGCAGTGACTGTGAGAGGGCTCTTGGAGTCTTAATGGAGTTGCTGGTGAGTTACGTGATTCTTATTATTTGGGAATTAATCCCCTCTGAGGCTTGTGGCTATGTTATCTGATTTTCTCAATGGCTCTCGCTCGCAAGCGCTGAGTGGATTGTTTATCAAGCTTGCAACACTTTTAGCTGGTGTGAAATGCTCTTGGCTGAATGCCCAGAAATTCAATTAAGCCCATTAAGAGCTTTCCCTTGCTACTTGTCTTTCTGAGGCTATTGGGGGCTCCCCCACAGAGTCTTGATGAATCCCCAGCAGCCCACCCCTGCCTCCAACCCAGCAGATGAGCTCTTAGGAAAAATGTGGACTCTGTAATTGCAGATATCTGAGTTTTAACTTAGAGAATATCTTCCAGAAGTTTTAATAATTCCTTCATGGGAATGGAGCTGTCCATGGTTGCCTTATTCAATTGAGGGTAGAGCAGGGGTCTCAAACTCACGGCCCGCGGGCCAATTGCAGCCCGCAGGACAATATCCTGTGGCCCCCGCCGTGATATGAAAGTATAATATTAGTGCGGCCCACAGGGGGAAATGGACCTCTGAAGGAAGTCCCGCCTGCCGTTCCTCGACGTGGCTTCTTCTCCACCCTGAACTTTAATTAGTCCAAGTACAGGTCCAGACTTACTGATGATCATCTTCAAGCCATACTGAGGGTCTCAAGTGCCTCCTCTCTCAAGCCAAATGTGGCTCAGATATGTGAGAGGAAGCGTTGTCAAGTCTCTGGCAGCAAGGAGTAAGCTGGAGAAGCCATGTTCTGAGGAACTGTTCATGATCTTCATTCAATGTTCCATTCATGTGTTCAGGACAGTTCATGTATTGGAGAAATCATTAACTGTTGATGACATTTGAGGATATTTTTTTAACAACGTTTTTTGTGGAATCCCTTATGCAGCCCAGCCTCACCCAGACTCTGCCTCCAGTAGTCCCCAGGTAAATTGAGTTTGACACCCCTGGTGTAGAGTGTTGCTGTAACAAATTACTTCTATTGTCTAACTGGGAAGAACAATCTGCAAAGGGCTTTGGGAGACATGGTGGGGAGAGAATCGTGAAAGTGTTGTCATAAATTCTACCCCTCGAACATGAATATCATGACATAATATATAAGTGTGAAAAGGGCAAACCTTGTGCTGTGACATTGCTTCCAATGTTTTGATAAAATATTGCCTTGGTTACAAGGGGAAAATGTTACCCAGAAGGGCTCATTGTTTGTCATGTCCACATCGGAGTCTGAATCCGAGGGGAAGACTAACGGCTGAAAGGAAGTGGGAGAGTGGCTCCGTTGGCTGTGGAGGAAGCTGGGGAAGGGCAAAGTCCAGCTGGGAAGAGCAGGGGAGAGATAAAACAAGGGTGAAGAAGTTCAGAGGAAGACCCAGGCCCACCTCCCTTCATCCTAGGGCACACAGGGAGGAACGGAGAAGAGAGCAATGTGGGTGGCGTGGCTTACGAGGAAGGAAAGGGCCCCGATTCCCTTCACAAGGCACACCTTGGGGTAGAGTTTAAAGGAGAGGCAGTTGGGAGGGGCGTTTGTCGGGAACAAATGCTGAATTCATTGAGTGTTGTGAGTGTTTGCCTGCATTCCTGACATTCTTTCTGTTTGTGTGAATTATTGCCATCCTTCTGTATGATTATCTACCTTGCTGTAATTATTGGACTCATTATCTTGCCCTGCTGGGAATGACTGATTGCAGTCATTCTGCTTACAGTGCTTGGACTGGAGTATCTGCAGCCAGAGGCTGTTGTAGATTTGTGGGAGAGTTTTTCTCCACGCTGGAGAGTAACTGGGACATTGGGGGCAAAATTGGAGCAAATAAAGGGACTCATAATTATTTTCTGGCTGTGTTGCCTTCATGCCACACCCCGGGTTATCACATTGTTAAAAATATTGCTTCATGTTGTCATCTGGGTATGAGATGACAGCATCTTCCTGGATCTTGTTTTCCTGATTTCTGGTGATTGTCCTGGAATTTTCATACCTAGTCTCAAGTAATATCATATAAGACAGAGAGGCATAGTCAATGACTTCATGACTCACTGCACTAGTGAGGCCACACTTCGAATACTGTGTCCAGTTCTGTTCACTATAGCACAAAACAGATGATGAGACCTTAGAAAGAGTGCAGAAAAGAGCAACCAAGATGATAAAGGGTTTTGGAGGCTAAGCCATATGATGAAATTGTTAAAGGGATTAGGTACGTCTAGCTTATCAAAGAGAAGTAGGGTAGCATGATAGCTGTCTTTCAGTACTTGAAGGGCTGTTACAGAGAAGAGGGAATTGAGTTATTCTCCAAAGCACCTGACAAGAAGCAACAGTTGGAAGAACATCAAAGAGAGATTGAAGCTAGAACTAAGGACAAATTTCCTGACAATGGGAACAATTGATCGATGGAACGTCTTGCCTCCAGAATTTATGGAGGCTTCACCACTTAAGGGATTGAACAGCCTGAAAAGTATTGGGTCTCCTGCTTGAGTAGAGGGTTGAACTAGAAGACCTACAAGGTCCCTTCCAACCTTGATAGTCTATGTTCTAAGACAGAGGTCCCCAAATTTAGCAACTTTAAGACTTGCGAACTTCAACTCACAGAATTTCTCCAGCCAGCATTCTCCAGTTGAAACCGTTTATGTCCGAGATGTGAGGGGTCTGTAAATATTTTCACAGCACTCTCTTTGACTCGTGCAATATGCAGGTCCTCCATGGAAGGCAGGTGGGTAGTAATTGTTTTTTCTGCAGTCCTAATTATCCTCTGAAATCTGTGTCTGTCCTGTTGGGTTGCAGAACCAAACCAGACAGTTATAGAGGTGCAGATGACAGACTCAATCATTCCTCTGTAGAACTGGATCAGCAGCTCCTTGGGCAGTTTGAGTTTCCTGAGTTGGTGCAGAAAGAACATTCCTTGTTGTGCTTTTTTGATGATGTTTTTGATATTAGGTGTCCATTTTAGGTCATGTGATATGATAGAACCTAGAAATGTGAAGGTCTCTACTGTTGATACTGTGTTGCCTAATATTGTAAGAGGTGGTATTATGGGTCAGTTTCTTCTGAAGCTATGCTGGCTGGAGAATTCTGGGAGTGTCAAGTTTGGCGACCCCTGTTCTAAGAGCACCCATTTCCTAGTCAGCCTTGAATACATTCCTCCACAACGATGAAAGAATTGCAGCTTAATTTAATTTTTACTATGACTAAAGAGAACAATTGCTAAATACATAGAGGGAAGCTAGGTATTAAATGTATTCGATTAACTCATTTATTTTAATTAATTTAAATCATCAAATCAAATTTATTAATGGAATCCAGTGTTTTAATGGATACTTTAAACAGAACAGTAAAATACCAAACAAGTACAACACTCGGATCAACAATCCAATCCATTTTTCTTATTTTTCCATCCTGTTTCAACATCATATGAAACAGCGAATTAACAGCTTAAAAAGAAAAATATGCCTCAAAAATTGATAGCTTTTCTAATATGGTCATTTTTATATACAGGTAGTACTCAAGTTATGACCACAATTGAGCCCAAAATTTATGTTGCTAAGTGAGACATTTGTTAAGTGTGTTGTGTCCCATTTTACAACTTTTCTTGCTATAGTGAAGTTGTTTAAGTGAACAAATATTTAACTAAACAGCAAGAGGCTCAGTGTTTCATACTGCTCTGGATATTCAAGCTGATCAACCCAACAGAATTAATATCGTTAATAACATATTGCAATGATGTCCACTAAAATATATCCAATAACAACAAAATATAATCCAGGACATTAAAAACAAAACTGCCCCTTTCTATGCAAATCAGAAGGAACGCCATGTTATACACATGTATTAAATGGAAGCGCTTATTTTAATACTGTGTGAAAACTCAAAGGATGTATTGCTTTTGGACATATAAAGTGGAAAGGTAATAAACTTCAAGCTTAATCTTCAGGAGGCTCTTTTGTGGGCTTGGGAGAAAATAATAATTTGGCTTACATAGTTACATCTTCTATTACATTTTTACCTTGAGGCTAATAGTGTAGTAACTTGAAGTTGATTTTGCTTATTATGTCAGCTCTTTGCAGCTTTGAATACAAATTTTAGCAGTTTTGCATTTGGAGGCAATAAATAAATAAATCTGTTCTAGTCACTTAGTCATCATGCATATTTCAATATTTTAAAGTGGATCTGCAGGAATAATTTTTCATCTTCTTAAGTAAAAATTCTTCATGGGTAAGTGTGATGACCCAAAGGGGCGTGGCACAAAGGCAACACAATCGCACAAGTAAGAAAAGTCCCTTTAATACCTCCAACTTTGCCCCCAACGTCCAGTTACCTTTGGCTGGAGAAAAAACTCTTCCAAGAACAGACTTTAAGTGGAGGAAATTCAGTCTGAAAACAAAGTACATATAAACTGTAAATAAAAATCCACACATCCACGCTGCAGCAATTAACTGGAGAGGGTAGGATAAGGAATTGCAGACTTCAAAGGCCAACAAAGCATACACAGTTGGGAAGATGCCAGGAACACAGATAAGCCACAACAATACTAGATAAATTCACAATTTGCTTCCAACAAGTTGCTGTGTGTAAATTCCCTTTTTAAACACTGTGTTCCCAGCTGCAGCTAATGAAGGGAATCAGGGCCCTTTCCTCCCCCATAAGCCATGCAACTCACGTTGCTCCCTTCTCCGTTCCTCCCTGCATGCCTAGGATGAAGAGGGGGGTAAGCCTGGCTCTTCCTCTGAATTCCCTCTGCCTTGCTCTACCTCTCCCCTGCTCTGCCCAGCCAGATTTTGCCCTTCCCCAGTTTCTTCCACAGCCAACGGAGCCACACTCCCATTCCCTGTCAGCTGCTCAGCCTCTCCCTTGGAATCAGATTCCAACAGCGGCATGACAGGTAAGTAGCAGATTTTAGACTCGTTTATGAAGAAAAACAACTGGTGGGGTGAGTATTTTTTTGCTCTTTTAGGAAAGTTTCATTTTCCTTGAGCATAATGCATATCGAAGATTCCCATGCAAGTCTCAGTGCACCATTTCATTTTTTATCAATGAGAAACTCCTGGGAGACTAAATATTTATTTTCCACATGATAAATGATCAGCATCGGTATGAAGAATTGCTATCAATTTGGCCCTCCAGTTAAATTGTAGCATGGAACGTAATTTGCCCCTTTAGAAATCTATAACTGAAGTTGCATATGCAGAAGTAAAACTTATGGGTTGGATCTACAGTAATGTCTTCAGTTAATAAGTATTTGTTTTTCACCTTATCCCTCCGTACAATATTTAAAATCCATGTTGTGAACATTACTGTATACTGGAATGGCTTCTGGAACAGAACTTGCCCATTGCATTGAAAATAATTAATCCTGCAAACACCATGGAAGAGCCAAAAGCCAACTATCTTCTCCTGAAGTGAAGACATCTCCAGAACTTTAGGAATCAGAGATTTCAAACTGTCTTCTCCAACAATCCCTACACAAAAAGTCGTATTTCAAAGGAAGGGTGAGGAATTCCCCTTTCTAGGTTAGAATGGGGGGCATGTTACCGTGAATCTGACCACCTAGAGCAGGGATATCAAACTTGATTTCATTGCAGGCCGCATCAGGGTTGTGTTTGACCTGGGGGGGAGGTAGGAGGGGCGTGTCCAGCTTGGTGTCACTCGTATCAGGGATGCCTGTGGTGGCCCGAGCGCTCTGCTAGCAAAAATGGAGTTCATGGCCCCCTGAACTCTCTTTTTGCTGGCACAGGCACCGCGGGATGGTCCTTTGCTGTTTCCAGGATCTAAGTGCCATATCTAAGTGCCCCGTGGGCCGGATCTGGCCCCCGGGCCTTGAGTTTGACACCCCTGACCCAGAGGCTGCCTTCAATGTGGGATCAAAGAATCAGAGCTTGATTTTTTTTTATAAAAAGTTTTTATTTTTATAACAAAAACAAAAAATAAAGTCATCTTTCAGTTATACAGTGTGTCGATGGGTACATATATCCTGTGCTCATATTAATATTTGTACACATTTCTTACTAAGTTTACATTCATATTTGTTGTGGTTTGCTGGCAGCAGGTGCGGACAGCTGAGGTCTCAAGAGAGCGAGATGAGAGGCCTGCGTGTGATGCAAGGATGGGGCCAGGACCATCAGGGACTGGAGTGCTGTCTTTGGAGATTGTGGAAGCTGGCAGCAATGATGAAGAGGCCCCCGAGGAACCTGTGCCCAGTGTGCATGCACGCAGGGCTGCTTGAAGGAAAGAGCGGCTGCAGCAGCATGGGCAACTCGGGAGTAAGGCTGCAAGGTAGTGGCCCCACCCTTAAGAGATAAAAGCCAGCTGAGAAACCGGAGTTCTTTGCAGGAAGCAAAGAAGTTTTTGCACTGAAGCCTTGTGGACGTTTGGACTCTCTTAGTTTGTGTTTGGAGACTCTTTGTGTTTGAAATACTTCTTGGCAACTTTATCTAGTGTTCTTCGCAGCCTTGCACAACCTTGGCAAGGCTCGTTCTTATTAGAGACAATTAGTTTGAAACAGCCTTTTAACTGTGAAGGAACGGAATTCGTAAAGAATAATTAAAAGGTTTTGCTCTGTTTCATGTTTGTTTCCTTGGAACAAGGTTTGGTTCAGAACAATATTATAGCCTATTCAGCATTATATATCATTATAACAATATCTTTTCATTTCTTTATTTTCCAACCATTTATAAAATAAATCCCAAATCATATAATACTCCATTTCTTCTTGTTCTCTAATTTCTCTAATCTCAATGTTAATCTACTCATTTCCGCACATTCCAATATTTTCTTAATCAAATCCTCCTCCACTGGAATCTTTTCATTTTTCCAATGTTGAGCAAATACAATTCTAGCTGCTGTTAATGTATGTATGCATGTATGTATGTATGTATGTTTGTATGTGTGTGTGTGTATGTAGGTATATATATATATATCTGGCATTCAGCTTTGTTCGGGTATTTTCCCACGTCATAATAGTGGTGCTTTTAAAGTTGTAGCAACGTTTCAGCAGAATCTCATCTGCCATCATCAGGCTTCTGTATAGTGTTAGTCTGTGAGTCAGACTTTTACAGTGGTTTCATATTTAAATTTGGGGCAGCCTATTGCTGTGACAGAATGGTTTTTTCTTCATCCTGATTGGTTGAGAGTCTTGGTCTGTGTTTATTGGTCTTGGAGTTTGCTGTGTTCTGCTTGATTGGTGTTTCTGATATCTTCTGTCTGTTTTTTGGCTCTTTTTGTATCTTGATTGGCTGGCAGCATTGTGTTACTTTATTGGAGGCCTTTAATGCAGCTTGGCTTCGGGTAAATGGACGGCTATCATTAGTTAGGAAGCTGGGTTTCATCTGGGTGCCTGGTTGGGGTGTGTTTGAGCTGGAGGTATCAGGGGGGATCTGTTTGTGCCCAGGTGTTTGCCTGGCTTGTGGTGTGGAGATTTTTTTGTTTGTGAGTGCAGGCTTCCAAATGATTGACAGCCTGGTGGAATCATCTCTTCTGTTCATGCTTTCTGGTCTTTTTTCAATCTCTATGGCTTCTCTGATGATTCTGTGGCTGGGATTTTCTATAGTGGCCAGGGTTTTGGTGCCATTGAAGTTGATGTTATGACCTGTGGCTTCCATGTGTTGGACTAGTGAGGAAGTGTGTTCCAGCTTTTTGACTGCATTTTTGTGTTCATCCAGGCGGGTGCTTATTCTTCTATTGGTCTGTCCAATGTATGTGGCCGGGCATGATGCACAGGGGACTTCATATATGCCTTGGTTTTCCAGGTCAATTTTGTCTTTGGGGTTCCTGAGGATGGCTGCTATTTTTCTGTCTGTTTTGAAGGCAGTCTTGATGTGGTGTCTGTATAGAATCTTACTAATTTTGTCTGTAGTGCCTCTTATGTAGGGCAGGACAGCTGTTCCATAGGTCTGTTCATCATCTGGGTCTCTATTATGTCTCAGTGTGTTTTTGTGGATCAAGTTGGTGATTTTGCTTTTGTGGAAGCCATTGGCTGTCAATATTTTGGTCAGGGTGTATAGTTCAGATAAAACCCAGCTTCCTAACTAATGATAGCCGTCCATTTACCCAAAGCCAAGCTGCACTAAAGGCCTCCAATAAAGTAACACAATGTTGCCAGCCAATCAAGATACAAAAAGAGCCAAAAAAACAGATAGAAGATATTAGAAGCAGAACACAGCAAACTCCAAGACCAATAAACACAGACCAAGACTCTCAACCAATCAGGATGAAGAAAAAACCATTCTGTCACAGCAATAGGCTGCCCCAAATTTAAATATGAAACCACTGTAAAAGTCTGACTCACAGACAAACACTATACAGAAGCCTGATGATGGAGATGAGATTCTGCTGAAACGTTGCTACAACTTTAAAAGCACCACTATTATGACGTGGGAAAATACCCGAACAAAGCTGAATACCAGATATATATATATTTGTTTTCTGAGGTTCTCGTGGGTATTTGTATGTGGATCTTTGGTTATTCGGGTTTTCTCCCGCGTAAGATTGGAAGTATCTAAGCAACGTTTCGATGAAGTCTCATTCATCATCTTCAGGCTTGGTCTTCAGCTCTGTGCTTCTCAGAGTGATGTGAGCTTGCAGCTGCTTCTTCCTTTTAACTGCTAGTGGGGGTGTGATTTGATTGGGTGGGGGCTTGGCTGTGTTCTGATTGGGTGGGGGTATGTTCTCATTGGTTGGGGGGTTGGCTGTGTTCTGATTGGTTGGGGGGTTGGCTGTGTTCTGATTGGCTGGAGGCGTGTTCTGTTCAGGTGGGGGCTTGGTTGTGCTCAGGTTAGTCTTAGTTGCTGGGGGATTTGAGCTGGTGAGCTGTGATCTTGCTGTTTGGCTTCGAGTTCGTGGTCGTGCTGCATCTTCATGGTGGGGGTCAGTTCACTTCATGTATGGCTCAGAGGGGTTTGAAGTGGGTAGTGATGCAACTGCAGTGCGGCTTCTGGTCCGTGGTCGTGTCTCATCTTCTGTGTGGGTGTGAGTCTGCTTTCTACGTGGAAGTGTGGTGGTGGCATCTTGTGTGGCTCTCAGGGGTGTGGGTCTGGTGTCATTCTTCATGTTAGGTACTCATCTGTTCATGAGGGCGGGTTTCCAAATGGCTGGTAGGCGGGAGGTATCATCTCGTTTATTCATGCTGTGTGGGCGTTTTTCTATCTCTATGGCTTCTCTGATTATTCTGCTGCTGAAGTGTTCGGTTTTGGCGATAGTTCTGGTATTTTTAAAGTCAATCTCATGTCCTGTGGCTTTGAGATGTTGGACCAGGGAAGAGGTTGGTTCTTCCTTTTTGATTGAGTTCTTATGTTCTTCAATGCGTGCACCTATTCTTCTGTTAGTTTGTCCAATGTATGTGGTGGGGCAAGCAGTGCAAGGGATTTCGTATACTCCTTGATTTTCTAACTCGATTTTGTCCTTAGGGTTTCTTAGGATGGTGGATATCTTTCTGTTTGTGCGGAATGCTGTCTTAATGTTGTGTTTTTGGAGGATTTTGTCTGTAGTGCCTTTTATATATGAGAGGAAGGCTTTGCCATTCTCTTGCTCTCTGTCTTGGATTTTGGTTGGGGTTTCTTTTTGGATTTGGTGGGTGATCTTCTTTCTTTGGAATCCATTGGCTGTCAGCACGCCGGTGAGAGTGTGTAGTTCGGTCTCTAGGTGTTGTTCGTCGGCTAAGCATTTTGTTCTGGAGATGAGTGTCTCGGCTATGGAATTGATCTGTGCTGGGTGGTGGTGTGAGAGTGCATGTAGATAGCGGTTTGTATGTGTTTTCTTCTGGTAGATGGTGTGTCCTAGGGAGCCATTGTATTTTTTGTATACCAAGACATCTAGGAAGGGAAGTTGGTTGTTAGATTCTGTTTCCATGGTGAATTGTATTTTGGGGTGTAGGCTGTTGAGGTGTGTGAGGAAGTTGTTCAGTTTTTCTTTCCCGTGTGGCCAGATTATGAAGGTGTCATCTACGTATCTGAGCCAGAGTTTGGGTTTGTGATCATATTTTTCTAGAGCTTGTGTTTCAAAGTGTTCCATGTAGAGGTTAGCGATGACAGGTGAGAGGGGTGATCCCATGGGTGCTCCTTCTATTTGTTTGTATTTTTGTCCGTTGTAGGTGAAGTATGTATTGGATAGGCAGTGGTTGGTCAGATCTAGGATGTGCTTGGGGGGGTTGTTACAACGGCAGAAACCAACTCCTTCCCCCTCATAGCCACACATGAAACAAACAGTGCACAACATCTCAAACAAGATCCTCACTGAAGCCGAAACCAAGGTCCTTTCTAAAGGATTCAACTTTGCTGTCGCTCCCAAACACATCCCCACAGAAACCATCATATGCGGAGTTGAAACCAGCCTGACCAAAAACAACCAACTAGTAGGTCACTGGGTTGTAAGTTTTGTTTCTTTATGATCTCGATGAACTGGAATGAGTTTCTTACGTGTGAGTTGATGGATTCTGCATAGGGCTGTAGTTGTTTGGCGAGAAATTTGGTTAGGTTTTGTAGAGGTGAGCCTATGGAGCTGACTATTGGTCTGAGTGGGGTTCCTTCTTTGTGTATCTTGGGGAGACCATAAAGTTTAGGGCATCTGGATGATTTCTCTCTGGGTATGATTCTTTGCTGGATTTCTTCACTGATGGGGGAGGCTTTTATTTTGGATCTGGTGGTTTTTTCTAGGTAGGTGGTGGGGTCTGTCTTTAGGGGTTTGTATGTGGGGTCTTGGAGTAGGTTGGTTAACTTGGATTGGTAGTCAGATGTGTTCATAACCACTGTTGCTTTGCCCTTGTCTGCTGGTAGGATTATTATGCTGGTGTCTTCTTTCAGGTTAAGTAGTGCAGTTTGTTCTTCTTTGGATAAGTTGCTTTTGGGTGGTTTTCTAGTGCAGAGGATGTTGGTGATTTTGAGTCTGATTCTATTAGCATCATCAGGGTTGGTTTTGGTCAGGCTGACCTAAGCACAACCAAGCCCCCACCTGAACAGAACACGCCTCCAGCCAATCAGAACACAGCCAACCCCCCAACCAATCAGAACACAGCCAAACCCCCAACCAATGAGAACATACCCCCACCCAATCAGAACACAGCCAAGCCCCCACCCAATCAAGTCACACCCCCACTAGCAGTTAAAAGGAAGAAGCAGCTGCAAGCTCACATCACTCTGAGAAGGACAGAGCTGAAGACCAAGCCTGAAGATGATGAATGAGACTTCATCGAAACATTGCCTAGATACTTCCAATCTTATGCGGGAGAAAACCCGAATAACCAAAGATCCATATATGTGTGTGTGTGTGTGTGTGTGTGTGTATGTATATTTATATGTATGTATATATTCTTTACTGTAATTCTCAGGTAGGATCCCCAGTAAAAATATCTCAGGCTTTAAGTCTATATATTGTTTTATCATCTTTTCCAACCATGTATGTATTTTTGTCCAATATCTTTTAGCTACTGTGCATGTCCACCACATATGGTAATATGATCCAGGTATTTGATGACATTTCCAACATTTCACTGATTTGTCTTTAAACATCACTGCCAGTCTTGCCGGGGGAAGATGGCATCTGTAAAACATCTTATACAAATTTTCTTTATAAGCTGTTGACATGGTTAATTTATAGTTTCTATCCCATAGTTTCTGCCATTTATCCAAGTCTATCCCATGGCCAAATTTCCCCCCCCCCAGGCTATTTTCTTCTTGACTTGTTCTTCTAATTTCACTCCTAATAAATAACCATACAATTTTTTAATCATCTTTTCTTATTACTTTTTTTAAAAACAGCCCTGCTTTAATTCCTAAATCTACCCTTTAATCATTGACTTTGTTAGGGAATGGAGAAGAGCAATTCACCTCCCTGCTTCTCAGAAAACCACCCATCACCAGGATCATTGCCAAAACTAAGCAAAGGACAAATAGAATCGGGTTAGGGAGAGTAGCAAGACTTGAAAATGGCACATTGATCCTGACATTATCATTGATCAAACCATACTTCCAACAGTGAATGCAATATACAAGGCCCTCTTCTTTTCCTGCTACAATATTCAGTCAGATGGCAATTTGCTGGTCAACTAATAATCCTCAAGTACAAGTTTGTCTTCAGCTTTGACGTTACTCTCAAGTTCACAAAGAATTTGTGCAAAGCTAGATTTCTTGTGTATTAGAAAGCTCCATGTTCAGTGCTTTCTTTTTCTCATTTTTACTAACAAGTTACAGAGTATGTGGCAGTTATATGGGGGACTCCAATTGTTCATTTTTTGGCATAGTGCTTTCAGCCACCACTAGCTTCTTTGTTGTTACTTGCAAAGTCATGTCTGACCCATCGCGACTCCATGGACAACGTTCCTCCAGGCCTTCCTGTCCTCTACCATCCCCTGGAGACCATTTAAGTTCATGCCTACTGCTTGAGTGACTTCATCTAGCCACCTCCTTCTCTGAAGTTCCCTTCTTCTTCTTTTGCCCCCAATCTTTCCCAGCATTAGGCTCTTCTCTGGTGAGTCCTTCCTTCTCATGAGGTGGCCAAAGTCTTTGAGTTTCATCTTCAGGATCTGGCCTTCTAAAGAGCGGTCAGGGTTGATCTCCTCTAGGACTGACTGGTTTGATCGCCTTGCAGTCCAAGGGACTCGCAGGAGTCTCCTCCAGCACCAGAGTTCAAAGGCCTCCATTCTTTGGCGCTCAGCCTTTCTCATGGTCCAACTTTCACAGCCATACATTGCAACTAGGAAAACCATAGCCTTGACTAAACACACATTTGCTGGCAGGGGGATGTCTCTGCTTTTTGAGTATGTTGTCTAGATTTGCCATAGCTTTCCTCCCCAGGAACAAGTGTCTTTTAATTTATTGGTTGTAGTCCCCATTTGCAGTGATTTTGGAGCCCAGGAAAATAAAATCTGTCACTACCTCCATTAAGGCTGGATGGCATCAATCGTTATTAATCAGAACAGAAATTCTAGACACCTTCATTGTGAGGTCTCACTTGGAAAGTTTTAGTTATCTGTATTTTGTGGACCAAGGCTTACAAATCAAGGAAAAGAAAGGAGTCCAGTGACTCAGCTTTTTAAAGAATCCTTGTCAGAATGTAACATTAAATATGCCTTTAAATATCTGTTCTTTGGTGTCTTTTCTGCTAATATCAAATGAGTGGGATGAGCCACAAATGTAGCCTAGTTTCTGAAACTTTCCATGACTTTTTATTCGTAATAACTCTAAAAAAAATCTCACTCCATTGGTGTTAGTGTTCAATTGTGAACTACAAATGTTTAAAAAATGGAGGGGCAATATAAACAAATGTCTTCCCCCTTGTTGATGATTTTAAAGGCACAGGAGCACATTTTGGGTGAATAATACTTTGATTATTGTTACATTTCTCATGCCTTTTTAGCAGGTCCTTTTTAAATTAAATGTTGCACCAAAATGCAGTCTAAAATTAAGTATTTATTTGCAACTTGAATGCTGCTGTATATGGGGCTGAGGTAGCAAGGCGGTTATGTACACAAATAGCACAAGGCCAGACCATGTGTCAACAAAGGGCTTTGAGTTTGTGTCCACTAAAAAATATTTCTTTGGTCTTTTTAGTTGCCGGCAGAAAGGGAGGGCAGGGGAAAAGCAGTGCATTCCTTAAATGCCTCAGATAATCGCCTTGGCAGCCCAAAGCGGTCGGCGTGCAAGAATATTACTGGAGAGCACAATTGATGACTCTTGGCTATAGCTGTATCCCATTGGAGAATATACATCCAGGGGGTGGGGGGAAGACCAGGGTCAAGGGGGAAATGAATTTTAGTGTCGGCTGCACCAGCTAATGCCAACATGGTCACTCCTAATAAATCAATTTTTTTTCTCTGAGAGATGCAGCTAGTGACTTATGATTTGAATGGGGATGAATTTGTTGGAGCCCTGACAATTTGACCTCCCCCACTCTCCTAGCAGTGACTCCCCAGATGTATCAACAAACAGCTGGCCCCAGACATCTTTTGCTGTCACAGCTCCGCTTTCCAATGTGGGAAGGAAAATCCATCTGATACAGTTCCAAGTTGCGAGAAAGACGCTGGAAACAACATGGAGGCTGATGGGAAAGAAAGTTTAATGATGAACAGAACTACATACAAAGGCAGCGTGCAGTTCTGGGACAGCTGAATAAATGGCTGAATAGGTGGCTGGATCTTTATAGTTTCTGTAACTTTGACGTTTGGGATTTGTGCAACATGGGCTTTGTGTTTCTAAAAAGGTGTTGGGCAATTCCTATTGGGGCTAATGGTTTTTGTCCTGTGTTGGATTTTGGGTGAGGGGTGTTTGTTCTAATCCTACCATTCTGCTTTGGTTAGCTGTCAAACTTTGCTGCAAGGAGTTTCAAGGAGTTTCGAAATATCCTGTCTTGAATGGATTTCTGCCTGCAGTATTTGCTTTGCTTATGAATGGAGCCATTTAGATAGTTGGCTTCCTCTTTCAATAAGTTTGTTATCTCAAGTGCTGGCATCTGCTGTGGGCTATTAAGAAAGGCTGGGGGCTGCTTTCTGCCTCTAAAAACATGTTTCTCCATTTCTCCTTTAGGGAAATGGAATATTCTGCCTTTTAAAATATTTCCTAAAATATTTCATTCTTCTGCGAAGGCGGGCCTTCCCACACCAATATATACCGTTGATCAATTGTCATTGAATGCAGGTGTCAGCCTTGGAAGCCATATTTTACTTGGAAGCTTCGAGGCTGCTACATTTAGTGCCTGGGAATTTGGGAGGGGGGATTTCATAATGAGGTAGAAGATTAGACTGAACAACATTCTTTCTCAGAGAGTCAAGGAAATGTTACTCTGCACTTGGAAAGGAGTGTCTGCAGGAATGTCTCCAGTTGGGACGAAGATTTGGTTGGGCCATGGGATGAACTGAGGGGTGCAGGGGATGGATCTTTGAATTTCTTTTGGGAGGGGAAAACCTGGAACTCTCAGATTCTGGTTTTCCCAGATGTGCCAATATGACAGCTCAAATAAAATGGAACTTTGAGAAAATGCTCGTCTCGCAGTTTATTGGTTTGGATGTTGTTAGTTGGAATGCTGACAACAGGAAAGTAAGAATGAGGCAAGGAATATTTGGTTGGTAAGCATGGGGAGAGTCCACTAGTTCCTTGTTGTGGATTGCTGGCAGCCGGTGCAGGTGACAGTGGAGTCGGACAGTGAGGAAGAAAGGGGACCAGTCTGGGAATCTGGAGAGGACTTGGATGAGGGTCCTACATCCAATGCAAAGATGGGGCCAGGACCATCTGGGAGTGGGGTGCTGACTTGGGAGTCTTCGGAGTCCGGCAGCAGCGAGGCAGAGAAACAAGGAGAGCCTGTTCCCAGTGCACATGTGACATAGAGCTGCTAGAAGGCGAGAGCAGCTGAGACAAAAGGGGCGACTCGGGAGTAAGCCTTGGGAGTGATTGCCCCTCCCATAAGGGATAAAAGTCAGACCTAAATGATGAAAACGTTGCAGGAAGCATGGTAGTTTGATTGGTTCCAAGTTATCCTTAAGCTCTGCGTACTTTGGTTGGTTTCTTTTGTAGTTAATTGGATACTTCTGTCTTTGGCCGCATTCTAACTAACTAACTAAAAGGTGTGTGCTTATTTTGGGGGACTATTTAAGATTAGTTCTGGCTGCAAATGGAAACAATTCCCAGCAATGCAATAAAACAGGTTTTGCTTTCAAAACAAGTTTGTGATTAATTACGTTTGACGAAGCCTGGGTTAGAACATTGCTTCTACTAGCAGACTCCGTGGTAGACTTTTGTGGATTATATTTCAAGAGTCACTGAATTAAGAGAAATGCATTCTGAAGATCAGGGATTATACAACGTTCTTAACAATTCCTGTTACAGTTCACTGAAGCTATGTACAGATACAGCTGATAGGAGTTTGCCAGTAGACATTCACAGTAGAGATTAAGGTTGCCAATTTGCCCTCTAAGCCAACAATGTGTCCTTAATTAATGTGATTAATGTGAGGATATGAGAAAGGAGGAGGAAGAAATAGAAGCGTTTCTGTTTTGGTGCCTTAAAAACCAAAACGGAAAATTAATTGGCAGGAGTCTATACGATTGTGGCCTGTTGTTGGAGACCTACACTTGCAGTATAAGAAACATTAGAAGTGCTTGAAGAAACAATCAATGGGTTGGAAATGAGTGACCTGATGAGAGAGGATGAAGAGAGAGGAAGAAGACTCAACAGATGAAAGAAAGGAAGCACTGAAATAGGATATGACAGAGAAGACAGCTCATCGTAAGGGGGGAAAAAAATAAAGAAGCAAGATAATGTTTCATGCCTGGTAGAAAATAGAAATGCGGCTGAAATGGAACCTCTTAAAGCACACGAGAAATAAAAACAGAATATTGGCTTTCATTGAGAAAGTTCTTGTCTACAGAGAATGGAAAAATAAACAAAACCATCTTGAAGTTGTAGTACAGGGAAGCAAAGTTAATTTAAAAGATATGAAAGGGACTGTTGTGTCCGCGAAATGATGCCAGGAGTCGGTGACTTCAAATCATACTCTTTATTTGAGGTTGGAACTGAACTGGGGCAAAGGGAAAAAGATCGCGGCTTTTATTCTTTTAGCCGCGGCGGCCGCGGTAAATGGCACCACTTTGAATCTCCCGCGATCCGAATGGACCAATCGCGGGAGATTCTTAGCGAGCCAATCGGCGCGGCTCGCCTGACCAATCAGAGTGCCCCGCGCTTTGGCCAATCAAAGCGCGGGGATCTCAAGAATGCTAATTAAGGACAGAACAGGGACTTGGTGGGATGACTCTCACAATCTGAATATAGCAAAGGAAGGATATCAGTTGTTGCAAATCAATAGGAACAATATAAGGAAGGAGGTTGTTAAAAAGGATTCAGCTGTTCAGAAATAGAAATAAATTGATTTGGAAGCATTGCAGAGCAGAACTCCTCAAACTTTCCAGCTTTGTGGGATGGAGGGGGGAGGGGAGAGAGGGGATGGATCTGAGCAAGCAGCTGGCAAGCACACACACACACACGCACAATTCCAATTGTTCAAACGGAATTGTGCACATACACCTGCTGTTCAGTTAAATGGAGCGTGCACAGGTGCTCACCCGCTGCTTGAGCAAGTGAGGGTGTGCGTGCACAGGCTCACCAGCAGAGGTGGATATTCAGCAGGTTCTGACCAGTTCTGGAGAACCAGTAGTGGAAATTTTGAGTAGTTCAGAGAACTGGCAAATACCACCACGTCTGACTGGCCCCGCCCCATCTATTCTCCGCCTCCCAAGTCCCAGCTGATTGGCTGGGTCTCCTTGGGTTGCCCTGCACAGGAGAACAGAACTGGAAAGCAGCTTAATGGGCTGGGGAGGGAATGGGTGTTATGTATGTAAATAGTTTAAATAAAGCAAGCTTGGGGTAAAGTGCAGGGTTCTGGCCCTGCACTTCTGATTGGGTGTTAAACGGCTCGATCGGATTGGTTGGGTTCAGAGAATCCGATTGGCCCTTAACGAAGGACTCTTATTGGTTCTGGAGCTAGCGTCTTACAGCTCCCTATTGGTTATTTCACATTAAGGTCACCTATATAAGGCAGAGTTGTTGTTGTTCACTCTCTTAAGTCACTATGTAATAAAGAGCTGAAAGTTCACCAACTAAGATTGTCTCCAGTCATTTCACCCATACCTGAAACTATATCACTGGCGACGAGGATGGGATTTGGAGACATCTGATCTTAAGGAACCGGGAAGAAAAACAGAGCACGTGCCAAGATGACGCCACCAACGGAAACCATGTCCAGCGGCATCGTACCACCCACTCCGTTCGATCCGAACCAAGAGGATTGGGAATCCTACATGGATCGCTTCCAAATGTTCCTTGAAACAAACAACCTGAAGGACGCCACACCAGCCAAGAAGCGGGTGCTGTTCCTGATGTACTGTGGCCCGGCTGTCTTTAAAATGGCAAAGGCACTCGCGAAACCTCGAGAAGTTAAAGCAATGAGCTGGGACAACCTCGAACCGCTCCTGAGAGACCATTATGCGCCAACCGTACCTACACTCGTGAGACGCCACGAATTCTATCAAAGAAGCCAGTGAAAAGGAGAGAGTGTGGCTGACTTCGTGGCAGACCTCCGACACTTGGGAGGCCTCTGCGGGTTCGCAAACTTAGATGAAGCACTGAGAGACCGCTTAATTCTGGGATTAGATGCGCTAGGCGTGCAAAGCAAGCTGATGGCGAAAGGCGACATCGACCTTGCTGATGCCATCGCCGAAGCCACTGCTGCTGAGGCGACCAAAAAGTATGCGGCGCAACTACGGCGAAGCCGAAACCCAACGACCCCACCGACAGGCGACATCTTACCCAGCTCAGAAGGGCAGCTAGCGACAACACACTATGAGGACCTCTCTTCGTCGTCGGATAGCGACGAAGAAGGGGTCCATCGACTGCGGTCCGACCAGGACCCTCATTCTAAACCCTCACGCCCTTGCGCTGGTTGCGGGGCAAACCACCCCAGGGCAGACTGCAAATTCCGTGATGCGATCTGTCATGAGTGCGGAAAACGAGGCCACATCAGTCGAGTCTGTTGCAGTTTACCGGGACCAAGTTAGGCCTCAAGGGGAACCAGCTCTCGCCAATCGGCAGGAAACCGTCCTGTAAGGCGAGATCCAGCAAACCACTCCTACAGATATCGAGTGTTGCAGAAAGAAGAGGCCCACCATACTATCACTATAGGTCACGCCTCAGCCATGGACGCTAAGAAGATTCGAGTCACAGTAGCCATAGAGAACCAACCTTGCCACATGGAGGTCGATTCCGGATCGTCCCTCTCAATGGTGTCGTGGAAGACATTAAAGCAACTCATTCCTACCATCCAATGCCAAGACCTTCGAATACAACGTCTCATCCTTAAAGACTACCAAGGGAATCGGATCCCTGTGGTTGGGTCTTGTCGAGTCCGCGTCTCGTTTAAAAAGCATACGGCATACTTACCTCTAACGATCTTCGATAGGGACAGGTCTAGTTTGTTGGGCCTCCAATGGTTCGCGCCACTCGGCATCGAAGTAGCTGGCGTGAACCGAGTCGGTGATTGCGAGTGGGAGGAGGGCCTTATTACTGAATTCAGCGATGTCTTCGCAGATCATCTGGGCGAGTATAAGGGGACCCCAATTTCGTTTAGCCTCGACCCTAAGGTCGCCCCGATCCGTTTAAAGCCCCGTCGAGTTCCGTTCGCCCTTAAGGCCAAGATAGATGAACAACTTGACAAACTAATTAAACAAGGGGTACTGCAACCCATTGATCATTCTCCATGGGAAACTCCTATTGTAACCCCCATTAAACCAGATGGGTCAATCCGAATCTGTGGGGACTACCGGGCCACTCTAAACCACGCCCTCCAGCAGAACGCGTATCCAGTGCCGGTGGTACAGCACCTCCTTCATTCCCTGGGAGGTGGAAAGGTTTTTGCTAAGTTAGATTTAGCTCAAGCCTATCAACAATTGCCCGTGGACGATAAAACAGCCCAAGCTCAAATGATAGTAACGCACAGAGGTGCTTTCAAATGTACCCGATTGCAATTCGGGCTAAGTGTAGCCCCGGGAATATTCCAAAGTTTAATGGAACGATTATTGCAGGGAATCAAGGGCGTGGTTCCGTATTTTGATGACGTGTTAATTGCAGCTCCTAGTAAAAAAATTCTACAGAATCGTTTAAAATGTGTTCTTAAGAAATTCCAAGAAGCAGGCTTGAAAGTAAAAAAGGATAAATGTCATCTGTATACCGACAGTGTTGAATTTCTAGGTTATTGCATTGATAGTCAGGGTATCCACCCTACTGAGAGAAAATTAAGGGCGATAAAAAATGCTCCCAGACCCCGTAACAAAACAGATCTCCAGGCATTTTTAGGCCTTATTAATTTCTATAATGTGCTTTTACCACATAAGGCGACTGTGGCTGAACCGTTACACCGGTTATTAGATAAGAAAGCATTGTGGGTTTGGGGTTACCGGGAGGAAAAAGAGATTTGAAATGTAAAAGATTTACTTACATCTGATTCTGTACTTATGCAATATAATGAAACATTACCATTGGTTATAACTTGTGATGCCTCACCGTTTGGGGTGGGCGCTATTTTGAGCCATGTGCTGCCTAATGGAAACGAGGCCCCTGTTGCATACTTTTCGAAGACTCTTTCTCAGGCAAAACGTAACTATGGACAAATAGATAAGGAAGCTCTTGCAACTGTGGCAGCCGTTAAAAAATTCCATGAATATGTATATGGAAGGACATTTACCATTGTAACTGACCACAAACCTTTACTAGGGATAATCGCTGGGGACAAACCAACCCCCTATATATTATCCCCAAGAATGACTCGATGGTCAGAGTTCCTAGCTGCTTATAATTATCGATTGTTACATCGCCCGGGGAAAGCCATTCCCCACGCCGACGCACTCAGCAGAGCACCGCTACCAGAAACTCTCGACGATCCGGCACCAACAGTATCGGCGTTTACAAATCGAAACGCTCAACTCGCCTCCTATGACCGCTCGAGATATCGTGAGAGAGACCAGACGAGATCACACCCTAGCTCGAGTCCTAGGCTGGGTAGAACGTGGATGGCCATTGGACCAGGTCCCAGATGACTTCGCACCATTTAAAACAAGACAGACTGAACTTTTTTCGCAAAAAGGCTGTGTCATTTGGGGTGATAGAGTCGTCATTCCAGAACGACTCCAAAACTCGCTGTTACAAATTTTGCACGAAGGACATCCTGGGATCGTGCGGATGAAAGCACTCGCACGGAGCTACGCTTGGTGGCCAGGCATGGACCGACACATCGAGCAATGGGTCAAGGCCTGCGCCAAGTGCCAACAAAACAGCAATGCACCGCCAAAAGCTGCACCGACTGAATGGGAGACGCCACACGGGCCCTGGTCCAGAATCCACCTGGATTTCGCAGGGCCAATTAAAGGACATACATTACTATTGACTGTCGATGCATACTCTAATTGGTTGGAAATTCATCGAATGACCCATACAACCTCCGAAGCTGTCATTAAAGTCCTCAATAGACTCTTTGCAACTCATGGATTGCCGGACGTCCTGGTGTCTGACAACGGACCACAGTTTACAGCGCTAATGTTTGAACAGTACCTTGCTGATAATGGCATCCGCCATGCGTTCACCTGGCCGGCGCATCCTGCTACCAACGGCCGAGCAGAACGCATGGTCCAATTTGTAAAAAAGACTTTGCAAAAAGTGGACTATGATAATATTGACGAAAAAATAAACTGCATTCTATTTCTACAACACATCACTCCGCACAGCGTAACCAGCAGAACTCCCGCAGAACTTCTCATGGGGCGAAAACTCCGTTCCCGCCTCGACCGATTGCACCCTGCTTACGAGCCAGAAAAGCCTGCAGGATCCAGCGGACGCTACCGTACCTTCAAGGTAGGCGACCCCGTTTATGCAAGAAATTTATCGGGCGACCCGGTTTGTATTGAAGCAACGATAATACGCGAGACTGGGCCCAAATCCTACATTGTAAAATGTGTTGATGAAAGACTGTGGAAATGACATATTGACCAATTACGGTCACGACTCCTTTCGGCCAGCCAGCAACTCCCCTACGACCAAACTGAGGGGGGGGAAGGAATGGAAGAAGACGACATTCCAGGGAACCTGTTCCAAGAGAGCGATGAATCTAGTGAAACTCAGGAAATGGAGCAGGAGGAAGAATCGTACACTCCAAGGGAAATCACACCAGAACGAGAAGCTGAGCCACTACCAAACAACATTTTACCTCAACAGGACTGCACACAGCCAGTCCAAAGAAAATCTAACAGACCCAAAAGACAACCGTCCTATTTGAAGGACTATATAACCACACCATAATTGAGGAGCCAGGGGGAAGGGGTGTTATGTATGTAAATAGTTTAAATAAAAGCAAGCTTGGGGTAAAGTGCAGGGTTCTGGCCCTGCACTTCTGATTGGGTGTTAAGCGGCTCGATCAGATTGGTTGGGTTCAGAGAATCCGATTGGCCCTTAACGAAGGACTCTTATTGGTTCTGGAGCTAGCGTCTTACAGCTCCCTATTGGTTATTTCACATTAAGGTCACTATATAAGGCAGAGTTGTTGTTGTTCACTCTCTGAAGTCACTATGTAGTAAAGAGCTGAAAGTTCACCAACTAAGATTGTCTCCATTCATTTCACCCATGCCTGAAACTATATCAATGGGGATTTTACAGTATCCTTCCCTTGCTACGTCCACCAAGTCAAGCCACACCCACCAAGCCATGCCCACAAAACCAGTAGTAAAGTGTTTGAATCCCATCACTGCTCACCAGCCATTTCCGGGGCCTGGGTGCAAATTTCTCACAGTCCACTAGTGCAGGGGAGCCTGGAGAACTTCAACTTCTGGGGAGAATTATAAGTGAGATGCCACAAGGAGCAATCTCACTAAAGAAAAGTTAATGAAAGACTGATTCTTTGGAGAGAGAAGCCAAATTGTAGAATGGAGCTTCCTTGGTGAAAAAAGATTTCAGAATAGTGTCTGATTACAAATTGAATGACTAATAGCAGTAACATGATTGCAAGAAGGCCAAAGAAGGCCAATGCAGTTTTAGACTTTACGGAGCAGAGCTGCCAGGGGTGGGATTCTACAGGTTCACAGCTATTCGCTCGAACCGGTTGTTAACATTTTAAGCAGTTCGGAGAACGAATTGTTAGAAGAAATTACTGGCCTAATCCTGTAAGGAAGGCAGGAAGGAAACATTCTGGTGTTGTTGACAGAAACTGCCTCTCTGTTAACCTTTATTACATTCTTGGCAGGACTAGACTTCCTGTCTCAGGAACTTCTCTGGAGTTTCCCCCCCCTCCTTTGCTGGTACTTTGCTTGTGTGGAATGACCATTCAAAGTTACAATGGCACTGAAAAAAGTGTCTTGTGACCATTTTTCACACTTATGTTGCAGCATCCCCACAATCATGAGAGGCCAGGCAAGGAGATGGGTGCCTTGAAATGAGTGATATTGAGTTGGCCACACCCAGTCAGTCACATGACCACCAAGCCACACCCACTGACTAGGCCATGCCCACAGAACCAGTTGTTAAAAATTTTTGAATCCCACCCCTGAGAGCTGCCTCAAGT
The DNA here is from genome assembly GCA_033807585.1 of Hydrophis major. Taxonomy (NCBI): domain Eukaryota; kingdom Metazoa; phylum Chordata; class Lepidosauria; order Squamata; family Elapidae; genus Hydrophis; species Hydrophis major. The sequence continues at coordinate 79,284,858 of CM066333.1, forward strand.
ATTGTGTACAGAGTTCAGAATAACATAGTTGGAAGAGATCTTGGAGGTCTTCTAGTCCAACCTCCCTGTTCACACAGGAAACCCTATACGACTCCACACAAACAGTTGTCCAATCTCATATTTTAAAAGTGATGGAACACCACAACTTCTGAAGGCAAGCCATTCCACTGATCGTTCTCACTGTCTCATGGTTTAAATCAAATCACTTGCACATTTTTTGGATCAAATTCAAGCCTGTTCTTCATGTTTTACTTGGGAGTATTTCTCTAAAGAGAAAGCTAAAAGAAAACAAAAGCTTCCAGTCAAATTAGTGGCTTAAATCAGGGATATTGGTCAACAACTTCAGGTCATTTTTTAGAATTATTGTATGGGACTTGAATACTTTTGGAAAACCAAAACAGCCTGCAGATAATAATATTTCAAATGGTTAGTTTTAAAGTTAGGATTTAGAGTTGTTTTCCTTCATATACAAGATATGTATCTCACCCATATTCAGCACAGAATTTCAAGATTCTAAGCTGTACTTGGCTTATGAAACTTTAAAAAACATAGATCTATTCCATAAGTTTTGGCTTTTCCCACTTGGACCCACCATAATACCAATATGCCCTGACAACTTTTCTCAGCCATATCCTCTCATCATGTTTTCAACTTCTTCCAACTTCATTAAAGAGTTTTTTCACCCCAAAATCAAAAGACAGTGGCAGCTATACGGTGTGTAAAAGCTGTTATGATTCATTTCCTATTCTGCCCAAGGCAAAATCACTTGACAAACAGTGGGTGGACTCATTATTGACTGTTTCAAACTGCTATGGGCAAGCCCATTCTCTTCTGCCTACCTGACAAGCCTCATCTGCTGGCATTCTGATATTGGCTTCCTAAAAGGTTGAGCTCCTAGCAGAGTTATACTGATGTTCAGTGGTGCGATTCAACCAGTGTTAACAACCGGTTCGGTGAGCACCATGCTCTACATTTTAAAAAGCCCATTTTCAAATTAATGACATGCCTTTTACTGCAGCCCCAGTGAGTGAAACAGTTGAGGCGTGGCAAACTGCTCTGCCCGCGCGAATCAGCTGTGCTAAAAAAAACCCAGGAAAATAAAGCATGGAAAACAGAAGGGGCAGGTGGGCAGGGCCAAACACTCACCAGAACTACTGGTTCACTGGAACCAGTCCGAACCGTTAGAATCTGATCCCTGCTGATGGTTTACCTCAGGCGTCTGCAACCTGCAGCTCTGGAGCCACATGCGGCTCTTTTGGCCCTCTGCTGTGGCTCCCTGTTGGCTGATTCCACCACTGGCTAGCCCCTCCCTTCCTGTCCCCGTCACTCCTCACGTGGCCTGAGAAGGTAAGGGCAATGGCGGGGGATGGAGACTCGCTCCGTACTCCAGAGCAGGAGGTGACTGGGGTTGGAGTGAGTGACGCAGAGTTGGCCACGCCCACCGGATCACAATGGTTGTTACATTATTGGCTCCCGGTGTTTTCTTTTCTGTGGGAAACAGGTCCAAATGGCTCTTTGAGTGTTTAAGGTTGCAGACCCCGGGTCTACCTGAATGGCACAATGGTATTAAAGACTTTTGTGTCAGCTGTCAATTAATGGCGCTTTCCTCAGCAAATGGCCCAATAGTAAGGAAAAACAATTACTACCAACTTGCCTTTCACTGAGGACCTGTATAATGCATGAGTCAAAAAGAGGGTTATGAAAATATTTACAGAACCCTCACATCCTGGACATAAACTGTTTCAACTCCTACCCTCAAAATGACGCTATAGAGCACTGCACACCAGAACAACTAGACACAAGGACAGTTTTTTCCTAAATGCCATCACTCTGCTAAACAAATAATTCCCTCAACACTGTCCAACTATTTACAAAGTCTGCACTATTATTACTATTAATCTTCTCATCGCTCCTTATCATCCATCCTCTCCCACTTGTGACTGTATGACTGTAACTTTGTCGTTTGTGTCCTTACAATTTATATTGACTGTTTCCTATAATGATTTGATTGCTTATTGTACCCGATGACTATTATTAAGTGTTGTACCTTATGATTCTTGACTCTTGACGAATGTCTCTTTTCTTTGATGTACACTGAGAACATTTGCACCACTTGTGTGTCCAATAAAGAATTCTATTCTATTCTATTCTATTCTATTCTATTCTATTCTATTCTATTCTATTCTATTCTATTCCTATTCTAATTCTTATTCTATAAGAGAATTATAGAATTATTATTCAGAAGACTTATTCAAAGTCTTCTGGCAAGACTTTGTTTGCCAAATTGTAATTTAGCATAATACGGGACCACAGCCAAAAATCAAGGAAAATAACCATATTACTCTTTAAGTCACTGGTGTGGCTGATTATGCAACAGAAGGTCCCTTGGAGAGAAATCCTTTTCCATCTTCTCTGGAGGGGCTGTCAGATATTAACCAAATCATATGGCCACAACAAATGAGAATATAAGAGAAATGCTGCATTTGTCCATGTGACACTAGAACTCCATTTCTTTTTCAGATGTAAAAAGACTCTATTGTACAGGTAGTTCTTGTTGTACGACTGCAATTGAGCCAAAATTTCTGTTGCTGAGTGAGCTTTGCCCCATTTTACGACCTTTCCTGCCACAGTTGTTAAGTGAATCACTGCAGTTGTTAAGTGAGGGACATGGTTGTTAAGTGAAGCTGTCTTCCCCTTTGATTTTGCTTGTCAGAAGTTTGTAAAAGGTGATCCTGGGATCCCAGGACATTGCAACCATCATAAATAATGAGTCAATTGTCAAGAATCTGAATTTTGATCACATGACCATGGGGACGCTGTAATGGTCGTAAGTGTGAAAAACTGTCACAAGTCACATTTTCCAGTGCCGTTTTAACTTTGAACAGTCATTAAATGAATTGTTGTAAGTCAAGGACTACCTATATTTGCTTCCAACTGACGATATTCTCAACAAAAGATAAATATTCAGCAGCATGGTGAAAGAGCTTGTCTATTATTTGAGAAAAATATACAGGCTTCCCACTTTCCTAATTTCCAAGCCATACATGGGATAAGCTTTTTGTTTTGCTAAATATAAGTTTGCTGTTTGTAACACATTTCTCAGTTGGCCAATATTTTTTTCTCAATCTTAGGGAATGTGTTTTGTATATCAGAAAACATCAAATTTATAATAAATAACAGTTTATTTACCAGTTGAATAAAAACAGCATTTAAAAGGGATGATGCCAATAATTATATTTATATTTGTATTTTTATTAAATTACTACTTTGGAAGAAAGAAAAAAAAGGTTTGGAAATTATGAATGGTAACTTTCCAGATGGAAATAATTAGTCAGTAGTCATTGTGTGCTGGAAGTATCATCAATTATGGAAACAGACTTACAATTTAGTATGGATTATAACCGAATTATAATCAAGAGAAAACAAATTGTGGGCTGGGATGGAGAGAATTTCTGGAATAATAGTAATAATTATAATTATAATAATAGTAATAATAAAGACAGGCAGTAAATAAATTTAACAAATAAAATAAATAAGACCAGATCATAATTTATCTTTGCAGAATTTTGAAAGAAAAATAGTCATCCAAACGTGAATTACTTGCCAATTAATTAATGAGTGGGATTTCTAAATGGATTTTAGGCAAAAGGGAAAGAAGGGCATGGTATATATTATAATTTAAGTGATCATCTTTATGTCAAGAAATTACATATTTTATCAGTTCCCAGTTTAGATAGATTAAATGAATTTTTTGCTTAAGTAATAGCTCACCTGTGTTTGAGTAGTGGTAAATTCATTGTACAGTACTGCAAATATATTGGGTAGACATATATCCTATTTTATAAAGACATCCATTCATGGAAAAGAGAAAAGATGTCTTAAGTCTGATTGAGAAAAACCACTATAAAGGAAAGAATCTAGTGAACTAATTACACAGTAATTGTCTTCTAGGGGATCCAAAATTGGCCATTGTGGAAAATGGAATTCAGAACTGGTTCTAAAAACCCCCCTCTAACCTGAATCTTATCCTGTTGTTCCTTTTGGCTTTTGGCTTGAACTTTTTTCACCAGACAATCCTGAATTCCTATCTATCTATCATCTATCTATGTACCTACCTTCCTACCTATCTACCTACCTATCAATATATCATCTATCATCTACTATCATCTATCTATCTATCTATCTATCTATCTATCTATCTATCTATCTATCTATCTATCTATCTATCTATCTATCATCTCTCTCCTATCTATCTCTCATCTATCTATCCATCTATCTATCTATCATCTCTCTATCTCTCTATCTATCTATCTATCTATCTCTATCTATCATCTCTCTCTCTCTCATCTATCTACCTATCTCTCTCTCTCTCTCATCTCTCTCTCTGTCTTTCTCTCATCTATCTATCTATCTATCTATCTATCTATCTATCTATCTATCTATCTATCATCTCTCTCTCTCTCTCTATCATTTATCTATCTATCTATCTATCAATCTATCTATCTATCATCTATCTATCTATCTATCTATCTATCTATCTATCTATCTATCTATTTATCTCTCTCTCTCTCTCTCTCTCTATCTATCTATCATCTCTCTCTCATCTATCTATCTATCTATCTATCTATCTATCTATCTATCTATATATCTATCTATCTATCTATCTGTCATCTCTCTCTCTCTCTATCATCTATCTATCTATCTATCTATCTATCTATCTATCTATCTATCTATCTATCATCTCTCTCTCTCTCTCTCTCTCTATCTATCTATCTATATCTATCTATCATCTCTCTCTCTCTCATCTATCTACCTATCTCTCTCTCTCTCTCTCTCTCTCATCTCTCTCTCTGTCTTTCTCCTATCTATCTATCTATCTATCTATCTATCTATCTATCTATCTATCTATCTATCTATCTATCTATCTCTATCTATCTATCTATCTATCAATCTATCTCTCATCTATCTATCTATCTATCTATCTATCTATCTATCTATCTATCTATCATCTATCTATTTATCTCTCTCTCTCTCTCTCTATCATCTATCTATCTATCTATCTATCTATCTATCTATCTATCTTTCATCTCTCTCTCTCTCTCTCTCTCTCTCTCTCTATCTATCTATCTATCTATCTATCATCTATCTGTCTGTCTATCTATCTATCTATCTATCTATCTATCTATCTATCTATCTATCTATCTATCATCTCTCTCTCTCTCTATCATCTATCTATCTATCATCTATCTATCTATCTATCTATCTATCTATCTATCTATCTATCTATCTATCTATCTATCATCTCTCTCTCTCTCTCTCTATCTATCATCTCTCTCTCTCATCTATCTATCTATCTATCTATCTGTCTGTCTATCTATCTATCTATCTGTCTGTCTGTCTGTCTGTCTGTCTGTCTGTCTGTCTGTCTCTCTGTCTTTCATCTCTCTCTCTCTCTCTCTCTATCATCTATCTATCTATCTATCTATCTATCTATCTATCTATCTATCTATCTATCTATCTATCTATCATCTATCCATCTATCTATCTATCTATCTGTCTATCTATCTATCTATCTATCTATCTATCTATCTATCTATCTATCATCTCTCTCTATCATTTATCTATCTATCTATCTATCTATCTATCTATCTATCTATCTATCTATCTATCTATCTATCTATCTATCATCTATCTATCTATCTATCTATCTATCTATCTATCTATCTATTTATCTCTCTCTCTCTCTCTCTCTATCATCTATCTATCATCTCTCTCTCTCTCTCTCTCTATCTATCATCTCTCTCTCTTATCTATCTATCTATCTATCTATCTATCTATCTATCTATCTATCTATCTATCCTAATCTAATCTAATCTAATCTAATCTAATCTAATCTAATCTAATCTAATCTAATCTAATCTAATCTAATCTATCCATCCTGTTAGGGATAACATTGTTTACCCTAACTGGTTTAAGTAAAATAATAAATATGTAATCATAGTTTATAAGTTAAAGTGTCTGCAACTTTAAATATAGCGAATGTAATTCAGGGAGTGGTTGTGAAAGCACTTTAAAAGAAGCAAGATGACAACTTGCTCTCTCTCTGGCTTTGATGATCCCTAATTACTGCATGGACTCAAGACTGCGTTACTCGAACGGGAGAGATAAACAAAGGACTGATTTGTAAGTGAACTGACATAGGATATTCTACACGGACTTTGCTGACTGAATATCCCTGAATGGACTGACTAAATGATACATGACTAATGGACTGTTATTTTGACTATGCTATGAACTCATAATGGAATAAAGTATATTTTTGATAGCACAAGCGTATCTGTTATTTTTACTGTATGTTAATAAACATACAAGCTTAGCTCACTCATTTATCTGTGTGCCTATCTGACTAACGCTGCACGTTCTGTTTAGCTTGTCTCTTTAACCCTGGTTGGGGAACACAGGCTTAACACATCCGATTTCTATAGCCCCTGGGTGGCTCACAAATCAGAAAGATATATTACAGCTAAAATAGCTTTAAACTCCCCACCTGCCTCTGATCCCACAAGTAGGAATAGCCGTTTGAAATCCCCCAGCATCTTAAGTCCAGTCCAGCTGCAAAATCAAGGAACTCAGGTAGGTAGAATGCTATGTAGCAGGGAAGCTGGTACAGCAGCAACAGCCCTAACTGACCTCTCCTCGTGCCCAACATAAGAAATTAGCATCTTGCATCTGGCAATCTGTGGAGCAGAGCCCCTACTATGCCTTCCATAGTATCCCAGATGATCACTATTACCCTCTCACCCCTTCCCTGGGATCTTATCTCATCCTCCATTTTTGCATTTGAATTGAAGGGTTTTTTTTTTTCCTCCCTGCGTATTTGTTACCAGCATACAGAATTTTATTTCCAAGGACTCCAAATTGGCCCTTCCAGAAGAGAGAATGCATAACCTGTTCTAAACATAAAATTCCACCCCTAATCCAGTGGTAAATGGTTTTACCACAGTCTGGAACCCACATTATGTATCTGATATTAACACAGTTGAGAAAGTCCAGAAATATTTCATAAGAAGTGTAATGTTCTGAGCATGGGTGCAAGGATGGAGACGAGCCAGTGAAACAGTGAACTTCAAACTCTTTATTTACATGTTAAAACAGCTCAACCGATGGCCACGATGGGCCCCTTTATATAGGCAACTCTTAACTTATTTAACCAATGAAAACACAGGGAGCGCTAGCTCCATTAACCAATGGAAGAGGCTCATTAATAGCCAATCAGATTCTCCTGAACGGACCAATCTTATGTCGCTATTATCGGCCAATCAGAAATGCAGGGCCTGAACTCTGCACTTTACTTCAAGCTCTTAATGATCTTTATTAAGCATTTATTGATTCACAACACCCCTTCCCCCCGGGTTCCATTTAAGGGGTGTGGTCACGTAGTCTTTGAGGTAGGCCGGTTGTTTCGATTGTCTATTAGATTTTTGTTGTCCTCCCGGTATTTGGCTACAGTCTTGTTGGGGTAGGACATTACCTGGAGAAAAAGGTGCCTCCCATTCCGCATTTGAATTTTCGTCGTCGCTACTGCTTTCGGCATCTCCATGAGGCAAGGCCACCCCGATTCCAGTTCCATCACGTGCTGCCTCTGAGCAGTCATTACTACCGCTTAAACTTTCTGCCGCTTCGAATTCAGCTTCCTCGCTATCTCCTCCCCCCTCGGTTTGGAAATCAGGGGGCTCGGCGATGCCCGACTGGAGCCTTGATCGCAGCTGATCAATGTGGCGTTTCCAAATTCTATTGTCACGGCATTTTACACGGTACGATCTAGGGCCAGTTACTTGTACTATAGTTGCCTCGACCAAAAGTTCGAAAAGTTCTTAGCGAAAACCAAATCGCCTACCTGGAAATTGTGACATTTCCCGCTAGACCCGTGTGGCTTTTCAGGTTCATATGCTGGATGTAGGCGGTCGAGGTGGGAGTGGAGCTTCCGTCCCATTAATAACTCGGCGGGAGTTTTATTGGTGACGCTGTGTGGAGTGATCTGCTGTAAAAGAAGTATCCGGTTGATCTTGTCTTCTATGTCACCATAGTCCATCTTATGCAAAGTTTTCTTGACGAATTGTACCATGCGCTCGGCCCTTCCGTTAGCCGCAGGGTGTGCCAGCGAAGTCAGCGCATGTCGGATACCGCGGTCCACCAGGTACTGTTCAAAGGACAACGCGGTAAATTGAGGCCCGTTGTCGGATACCAGAACATCTGGTAATCCGTGTGTCGCAAAGAGTCTGTCCAGTTTTCTGATGACTGCTTCGGTTGTTGTATTCCTCATTTCATGGATTTCAAGCCAGTTCAAATAGGCATCCACCATCAGTAAGAATGTGTGTCCCTTAGTAGGACCCGCAAAGTCCAGATGAATGCGGGACCATGGTCCCCTCGGCGTTTCCCATTCGGTTGGGGTTGCTTTCGGCGGGGAGTTGCTGACTTCTTGGCATTTGCGACAGGCTTTTACCCATGTCTCTATCTGCTTGTCAACACCAGGCCACCACGCGTAGCTTCGTGCGAGGGCTTTCATACGCACGATGCCGGGGTGGCCATCGTCCAAGATCCTTAGTATTGCTGGTCGCAACCACTCTGGGACAACAACTCTATCACCCCAGATAATGCAGCCCTTTTGAGAAAATAGTTCCGTTTGCCAATTTTTGAATGTAGTTGTCAGATATTTGGTCTAACGGCCATCCCCGCTCGACCCAACTGAGAACTCGTGCTAAAATGGGGTCATGTTTCATTTCTATCGCGATATCCCGGGCCGTTAATGGCGGCGTTTGAAGTGTCTCGATCTGCAAGCGTTGTGACCATTGGAGTGGAGTCATCCATAGTCTCTGGAAGAGGTGCATGGCTCAATGCGTCGGCATGGGGAATGGCCTTCCCTGGGCGATGTTGTAATTTGTAATTCTATGCCACCAAAAATTCTGACCAGTGGGTCATTCTGGGAGATAATATATACGGTGTTGGCCTATCTCCTGAGATTATTCCCAGCAAAGGTTTGTGGTCAGTCACAATGGTAAATGCTCGGCCATACACATATTCATTAAATCTCTTAACCGCGGACACAAAAGCAAGGGCCTCCTTGTCAAGTTGACTATAGTTGCGTTCTGTTTTTGATAACGTCTTTGAGAAATAAGCAACAGGGGCTTCATTACCGTTTGGCAAAACGTGGCTTAAAATGGCGCCCATCCCGAATGGGGATGCATCACACGTGATCGTTAAAGGCAAAGTCTCGTTATACTGCATCAGGACAGAGTCAGAAGTCAATAAATCTTTTACATGTCAAAATGCCTGTTCTTCTCTATGTCCCCATACCCAGGTTGCTTTTTTGTCCAATAAACGATGTAATGGCTCAGCTACAGTTGCTTTGTGAGGCAGGAAAACGTTATAAAAATTGATAAGGCCCAGAAAAGCCTGAAGGTCGGCCTTGTTCCGGGGTTTTGGAGCGTTCTTGATCGCCCTGAGTTTGTTATCGGTGGGGTGAATACCCTGACTATCAATCAAATATCCCAAAAATTCTACGCGATCTGTACATAGATAACACTTGTCCTTTTTAACCTTGAGACCGGAGTCTTTAATTCTCTGGAGAACCAACCTCAGGCGTTCCTTTAGTATTTTCTGGGTTGGGGCTGCAATTAGCACATCATCAAAATATGGAACAACACCTTTTATCCCTTGTAAAAGCCTCTCCATTAAGCTTTGAAAGATTCCCGGGGCTACGCTCACTCCGAACTGGAGCCGGTTACATTTAAACACACCTTGGTGCGTAACGATCGTTTGGGCCTCTGCGGTTTTTTTGTCCACAGGCAGTTGTTGATATGCCTGGGCTAAGTCTAGTTTAGCGAAAACTTTTCCACCCCCAGGGAATGGAGGAGGTGTTGTACCACCGGTACTGGGTAAGCGTTTTCTTGGAGGGCGTGGTTCAGGGTGGCTCGGTAGTCCCCACAAATTCTTATTGATCCATCTGGCTTGATGGGCGTTATGATTGGGGTTTCCCAGGGAGAGTGGTCGGTTGGTTCTAGCACTCCCTGGGCTATTAATTTATCAAACTGCTCGTCAATCTTTGGTTTAAGGGCAAAGGGAACTCGATGAGGCTTAAGGCGGATGGGAGCTATTTCGGGATTGAGGTTAAATGATATCGGGGTCCCCTTGTACTCGCCTAATTTTTCCGCGAAGATGTCCTAGAATTCGTGGACGAGGTCTTCTTCCCAATCGCTGCTGTAGGTTCGGTGAATGCCGGCCACTTCAATTCCAAGTGGAGCGAACCATTGGAGGCCTAGCAAACTAGGCCGATCCTTGTCGATTACAGTCAGGGGTAAAAATGCTGCACGGTTCTTAAACGATACCCGTACTCGGCTGGATCCAACAACCGGGATTCGATTTCCTTGATAGTCCTTAATAGGACTATCCTTGATAGTCTTTGGAACTGGAGGTCTTGCCTACAGATAGTGGGGATGAGCTGCTTGAGGGTCTTCCAGGAAACCATCAAGAGGGACGATCCTGAATCGACTTCCATCAGGCAGGGCTGGTTTTCAATGGCCACTTTCACTCGGATCTTTTTGGCATCCAGTGACGAGGCGTGACCTATCGTGATCGTTTGGTGAGCTTCTTCTCACTTCGTTGGGTGGTTTAGGGTTTTGTTTCTGTAGGAGTGGTTGTTCCATTGGTTGTTCATGGGTTCTCGCTTCATGGGATGACTTCCCATCGGTTGGCGATAGTTAGCCCCCCTTGAGGGCTGGCTGGGTCCTGGCTTGCTTCTACAGACCCATCCTATATGGCCTCTTTTCCCGCACACATGGCAGAGTGTGTTGAGGAATTTGCATTCTGACCGGGGGTGGCTTGCTCCACACCCGGCGCATTGGTACTGTGATTTCTGGCGTTAGTCCCGTTTGGACCGAAGTCGATGGACCTCTTGCTTGTCACTGTCTGACGACGAGTCGAGGTCCTCATGGTGGGCCATTTCCAGCTGTCCCTCTGACTGAGGTGAAATGTTGCTGGCTCGTTGGCGAACCGTGGCGTGTGTGCGGCGCATTTGGGCAGCCGACTTCCTGGTTGCTTCTGCTGCAGTAGCTTCAGCTATGTCGTCTTTAAGAGTGATGTCGCCCTTTGCCATTAATTTACTCTGAATGCCTGGTGCATCTAATCCCAGAACGATTTGGTCTCTTAGGGCTTCTTCTAAGTCGGTAAACTCGCATAGGCCTCCCAGATTCCGGAGATCCGCAATGAAATCAGCAATGCTTTCACCCTTCTGCTGACTTCTCTGATAGAATTCATGCCTTCTCACGAGCGTTGGCACGGTCGGTGCGTAGTGAGCCCTTAGTAGCAGTTCGAGGACGTCCCAGTCCATAGATTTTACTTCTGCCAATTTTGCTAGTGCCTTGGCCATCTTGAAGACGGTTGGCCCGCAATGAGTTAGGAATACCGCTTGTTTCTTTCTGGTAGTGGCATCCTTTAAATTGTTGGTTTCCAGAAACATCTGGAAGCGATCCATATATGAGTCCCAGTCTTCTTGTGGCAGGTCGAATGGAGCGGGTGGTATGACACTGCCGGAAATGGTTTTGCCGTTGGTACATTCAGCCACGTGCTCGGTTATGGTTCTTCGTCATTCAGCAAGCTCTGATTTCTCCACATCCCATCCTCGTCGCCAGTGTTATGTTTTGAGCATGGGTGCAAGGATGGAGACGAGCCAGTGAAACAGTGAACTTCAAACTCTTTATTTACATGTTAAAACAGCTCAACCGATGTCCACGATGGGCCCCTTTATATAGGCAACTCTTAACTTATTTAACCTGTTAAGCCTGGGTTCCCCAACCAGGGTTAAGGAGACAAGTGAAACAGAATGTGCAGCGTTAGTCAGATAGGCACACAGATAAATGAGTGATATGTTTGTATGTTTGTTAACATACAGTAAAAATAACAGATACGCTTGTGCTATCAAACATATAGTTTATTCCATTATGAGTTCATAGCATAGTCAAAATAACAGTCCATTAGTCATGTATCATTTAGTCAGTCCATTCAAGGATATTCAGTTAGTAAAATCTGTGTAGAATATCCTATGTCAATTCACTTACATATCAGTCCTTTGTTTATCTCTCCCATTCGAGTAACGCAGTCTTGAGTCCATGCAGTAATTAGGGATCATCAAAGCCAGAGAGAGAGCAAGCTGTCGTCTTGCTTCTTTTAAAGTGCTTTCACAACCACTCCCTTAATTACAGTCCTACAGTTAAAGTTGCAGACACTTTAACTAACAAACTATGATAACATATTTATTATTTTACCTAAACCAGCCAGGTTAAACAATGTTATCCCTAACATTCTCCCCTTTTAGGTAATAATAATAATACTATAACTATTCACATCTTTAAATCATATTTGTTACAACTCTCTTTAAACTTTAAATATCATCTGCAAATAATAACAATAATGACAGCGTTCCATTATTTTCTCTTTTAAACACACAGGGATCTGCTAAACCAGATTTAAAACCTATATTGTTTAACTCTTTCACAATATATTGGTTCCACTCAAAGCCAGATTGTTTCAACCCGTAAAAACTCTTTTTGAGTTTCCAACAATCATTACTATTTACTTTATTGTCTTTTATAACAATTGGCTTTTTCAAATATATAGTGTGCTGCAATGGTGCATGCAGATAAGCAGTTTCTACATCTAAATGGTTAATGACATAGTTTTTCTTAGCTGCCCACACTAATGCTGCTCTTAAAGATGTTGCTTTAAGACTTGGTGCGAAAACTTCATCGTAATCAGATGCAGTTTGATTAAATCCTTGAGCTACCAACCTAGCCTTATGGGTAACAGTCCCATCATTTCCAGTTTTTACTTGAAATATCCATTTGCACCCACTGGATTTTTCTCCTGGAGGTAATTTAGCATCTTCATATACTTTCATTACCTTTAATGAATTTAGTTCTTTTTCCATTGCCTTTTGCCAATTCTCCTGATCCTTAGCAGGATACATCCTAAGTTCATCTATGCTAGTTGGAGCTTTAGTTACTTGGTAAACTATACTTGCTTGATACCTATCAGGTGGTCTAGTTACACGTGTAGTACGCCTAGGTATTACAGGACTTACAGGTGGACTTTCATTTATTAACTCTTCTTGATTATCTAACTCTTCCTAATCAACTGTTTCATCTTGTTCTGGTCCTATTTGCTCTTCATGGACTTCTTCTTTAATTGGACTCTTCTTATAACTAGCCTGTTCTTTCTGCCTTTTGTAGGGTTCAATAATTACTTCGTTATTTAAATCTTGCTCTAATCTATTCCATCCTACATGTTCTAGGAATTTAGCACTAGCACTGGTGTAAACTCTAGATGTACCTGGTTCCCAGAATCTATAAGATCTATGATTAGATTTATATCCTACAAAAAATAATCTTTTAGCTGTATGTTGTCCTTTGTGTCTGAGTTGTGAAGGGATATGCACCCATGCTGGTGCTCCAAATGTGTGCATGTAACTTAAATCAGGTTTTGTACCATGCCACAGTGTGAATGGTAATTCACCTGTTGTTGAATTAACAACATTATTTAATATATGATTACCACACATTATTGCTTCTCCCCATAAATTGTCAGGTAATCCTGAATCAGACATCATAGTTCGTGCCATTGATTGTAGTGTTTGGCCTCGTCTCTCTATAAATGCATTATGTTGTGACCTATATGGTGCAGACTTTTTATGTTAAATACCTAACATTCTAAGTCTATTCTGGAATTTATTATTTGTAAATTCCATACCATTATCTGTTATAAGAGTTACTAATTTCTTTTTAGTTTTCCTTTCAGCAAATTTTATCCAGTTAAAGAGATTTATATAAGCTTCAGTTTTTCTCTTCATTAAATAGCAAAACCCATATCTAGAATAGTGGTCCATTACACTTAATATGTATCGAGCACCTCCTACACTTGGTTTTTTCGGACCTATTAAATCAGCAAATACTACTTCTAAAGGCTCTTTGGTGGTAAATCCATCAACTCTATTAGCCAGTTTGACCTTGCTCTTGCTTTGATTGCAAGCATTACATTGCAAATACTTATTACAAGGTTTCAAACTTATTCCCTTAGATAATTCAACAGTTTTCTTAAGCATTTTAAAATTTAAATGCCCTAGCCTTCGATGTAACAAGTGAATACTTTCATCATGAGGTTTCTTATTATCATAAACTGTGTTAGCCACCTTTAAACCATTATCATATAATTCACCTCTTAAAGATGCAGTAATTTTCTTATCTTCTTTTTCAATTATGCAGTTATCTCCTTTAAAAGTAACTACATATCCTAGTTTAACCAAAATTCTAACTGAAATTAAATTAAACTTAAGTTGTGGTACATATAACATTTTTACATTCTCTTTTATGAAAGAACAATATGCTATACCTTGACCTTTAGCTTTCAGTTTCCAGCCATTGGCTAACGATATCTGCTGTGTACTCTTGGACATTTTAATAAAATTTTTGTTATCATTTGTTATACAGTGGGATGCTCCACTGTCAACCACCCATAAATTATTTTTTACAGCTCCATTAGTACATGGCTAACTCTAAATTTTTATTTATCTTCTGATGACTTTTAGTATTCTGGCCAGTGTTCTGGCACTTTGCTTTTTTTACAAAATCTTGCCAAATGTCTTCTTCCTCCACAATTAAAACACTTTTTATTTGCTATGCAGTAGGAGATTTATTATCTTCTTTTTGAGGTTGCTCCCTCCTTAACTGGTGTCTTTCAAGTCTTCTTCTGGCTTCTTCAATCAATCTGCCAGTTATATCAGTTAAAGTTAGGCTTTCCTTTGGCAAAATTTCAAGGGAAGTGACATAGTTGTCATAACTTTGATCTAGTGAAGATAGAATTATATAGACTTGGTGTAGTTCAGAGAAAATAAGCTCTTTCTCATGCAGTTCTTGAAAAATGCTTTGCATAGTTTTCAAATGACTCAGCATATCACCATTCGTCTGGAGATGCGTCCTGAAAAGCCTCCATGTTAGATTTATGTGAGCACCAACGTTATCATAAATCCTCTTCAGCTTCTGCCAACACCCAACAGCCGTTTGCTCTCCATGGATATGAACAAGTTGCTGGTCAGTTAATGTTAATCCTATTATGCAAATAGCTTGTTCATTTTTCTGCATAAATTCTTCTATTTATAGTCTTCATCATCCTCTGGATCCCATTCCTCTGCGTTTGGTGGATTTTCAATTATGCCCCACAGACTTTCTCTTCGTAGAAGTAGACTACATTTCATAGACCTTGATACATAGTTTGTTCCATCCATCTTGGATATAAGGGACAAACTTTGTAGATTGACTTGTGCCATGTTTTCTTTACATGGATATAAAACTATAATTAATGAAACACAGCTGTCTGTTTACTGTAATGTATAACAACACAAACTCTCACTTTTACATAAATCTGTTTTATCCTAGTTAAACTGACTTTGCAGCCTCTGGGCCCATAACCAGTGTTAAGCCTGGGTTCCCCAACCAGGGTTAAGGAGACAAGCTAAACAGAATGTGCAGCGTTAGTCAGATAGGCACACAGATAAATGAGTGATATAAGTTTGTATGTTTGTTAACATACAGTAAAAATAACAGATATGCTTGTGCTATCAAAAATATAGTTTATTCCATTATGAGTTCATAGCATAGTCAAAATAACAGTCCATTAGTCATGTATCATTTAGTCAGTCCATTCAAGGATATTCAGTTAGCAAAATCCGTGTAGAATATCCTATGTCAGTTCACTTACATATCAGTCCTTTGTTTATCTCTCCCGTTCGAGTAACGCAGTCTTGAGTCCATGCAGTAATTAAGGATCATCAAAGCCAGAGAGAGAGCAAGCTGTCGTCTTGCTTCTTTTAAAGTGCTTTCACAACCACTCCCTTAATTACAGTCCTACAGTTAAAGTTGCAGACACTTTAACTAACAAACTATGATAACATATTTATTATTTTACCTAAACCAGTTAGGGTAAACAATGTTATCCCTAACATAACCAATGAAAACACAGGGAGCGCTAGCTCCATTAACCAATGGAAAAGGCTCGTTAATAGCCAATCAGATTCTCCTGAACGGACCAATCTGATGTTGCTATTATCGGCCAATCAGAACTGCAGGGCCTGAACCCTGCACTTTACTTCAAGCTCTTAATGATCTTTATTAAGCATTTATTGATTCACAACAAGAAGAGTTCTCCACTCCTCTACTCGTTGCAGAATACCTTATGCCACCAGACTTGAAATTCTAGACCTAGAAAACCTAGAACTACGCTGCCTTCGGTCCGATAAAAGTATAGTATATAAAATCATATATTGCAATGTCCTACCTGTCAATGAATACTTCAGCTTCAACCATAATAACACAAAAGCACACAAAAGATACAAACTCAAGGTTAACCGCACCAAACTTGATTGCAGGAAGTACGACTTCAGCAAGAGTGGTCAATGTCTGGAATACTCTACCTGACTCTGTGGTTTCTTCCCCAAAACTTTAACCTTAGACTCTCTGCTATTGACCTCACCCCTTTTCTAAGAGGTCTTTAGGGGGTGTGCATAAGTGCACCAACATGCCTACTGTCCCTGTCCTATTGTTTTTTTTATTTTTCTTATATGTATCCATGTATTCATAACTATGTTTTTACTTATACCTATTATCTTGTAAGCAATTGACAAACCAAATAAATAATAATAAAATAATAATAGTTTGGTGGACGTGGCTTGGGGGCCATCCTTTGCGTGCGTATGCATTGGCTTCCCTACTGGCCTTCTCCTGCACTCTCCCTGTGTCTTCAACAGCTGATGCATGGCAAACTGCTGCACTGTGTGATGCAGCTGAGGTTCAAAAGTAGCAAATAAAGGTCAGCATGGAGTCAGCCCGGCCAGCCGGCCCCAGGACCTAATCATCGGAGTGAAATAGTTTGCTCCCAGATGATCTTCGGAGCTACCGGTTTGACCGAACCATGCCAAACCAGTAGAATCCCACCCTTGCCCTATTCTTATCCTAGTTTGTATTCATATTCAGAGTCAACCTTTTTTTTACACACCTATCCCCAGTCTCAGGAATTTTAAAACTATCCTGGAAAAAAGAAGCCAGAGTTAGTTGTAAGCAAAAAAAACTACCCCAAATTTCATCCTACATTCAAGTACACAAATTATTGGTATGTATGTATATAAGCATACATGTATGATGTATATGTTTTACAATGCTTCTAATTTGCTATAGTCCCAATGGACTTCAGGATATTTCTCTTTATATTTCATTCACACACACACACACACACACACACTTTCTAATTCTTATTTCTAAAATAAATTAATAATTGCCCATCTTACGCCAATGTGCATCCCTTCATTCTTTTAAGGCATTTTTTTTAGCAACATCTGACAAACTGATATAAAAGCACCAGTGAATATAAATCCATTTTACGATATCGAAAAGAAAATGAATTTTCTTTGAATGGTTATAGTCATATATTTTCACAAGTCAGTATTTTCTTATCAGGAGAAAAGATTGGCTTGCAATGCATATAAAATATATTTACCAGCCATTAGTACTTTTGATGCCATTTAAGATGCTGTTTAATAAGTTTGCTCTTGTATCTGTTCCATGTTTGGTGTATATTGTAACTCTCCTGGATCATACTCTCTGTGGGATAACTGCTAAGCATCTGTAATGCTAACTGCCTGGATTTAGCAGTTGCTCCTTCCAGAAACAGCCGTTTGGGAATAAATATGCACTCTGCACCTTCACTGATCTATGGAAACAGGAAAATAATAATAATAATAATCTTTTTTTCTAAGCAAGATAAATAATCCATATTTTAAGGCTACTTGCTATTGTGTTACGTATAAAATAAACCTGAGATCTCCAGAAAAGGTACCAAGGTAGTTAAAGTATTAATCGGTACACATATATGCTTGCCAAAACACTTATTTAAATTTAGCCCACAACAGAAGAGATTTTTAAACTGTTAAGATGAAGAGCAATCTTATTCAAATAAGAAAATTTTTATCAAGATGGCTTGTCTAAAGAATGATATATTCCAACTTCCAAATAAAATGAACTTTCAGAGGAAATGTTAGTGTCCAATACCTATTATCTGGTAAGCAATTGACAAAAATAAAAAAATAAAAAAAATGACTATCAGATGTGCATTCTTTGTGTCTGCTATTTTGAACTCATAATTAAAATTAAAACTTATTTTGGGCTTATATTAATTAGAGAATAACACCACCCAAAGTTTTCTTTTAACCAGGAACAAAACAACAACAGCAAACAACAAACATTTAATACCTGGTTTCAAAGTAGGAAAATATACATATATGAACCAACAACTGTTTCATAACAACAGTTCTGATTTAATTGATTTGTATATGATGTGTTTCTGAAGACACATTTTAGGCAGCAAATATAATGTGAACATGTATGAAAATACTTTATCAGTTATTTTAAACATTTATTGCTTTCTGTTTTGTTATTTCACAATATATTGTAGCAATGGCTAGAATTTGAAGCACAAGTTATTCCAAAAAAATTTTTTTATTTGGAACACAAATAAGTATGCTCTCTGCTTTGTCTTGTATTTATTGTTTGAATTTACTATTCAAAATGAAGTGGAAAAGAAAGAACACAACAATTCTGTGGCACTTAAGCTTAAAGCCCAGAATTGTATCATTTCCTACATAATTTCTTAGTTATATTTCTTGCTCATTAATTTCATAAAGTCACTAGGCTCTGGGGAACCAGCTGCATGTAGGATTTTTAAATGGCAACTTAATGTAATTTAAATAAAGTCAAATGAAGAAACAAGGAAAAAAAGATGTCTACTCATAATTACATTGTTTTGATAGTCAATATAGCTACCATAAAAAGAATGTAATTCAAAACTAATTATATTGTTATGCTTTAGCAAGAAATATCCTGATATAAGGAGATCAAATCAGTACTTCTAGAATTATCTGAATGTAACTGTCGTGTCCTCGAAAATGATGCCAGGAGTCGGTGACTTCAAATCATGCTCTTTTATTAAAGTAGGAACCGAACTGGCGCTTTGCAAAAGGTTCGCGGCTTTTATTCTTTTAGCTGCGGCGGCCGCGGCCAATGACACCGCTTTGAATCTCCCGTGATTCGAATGGACCAATCGCGGGAGATTCTTAGCGAGCCAATCGGCGCGGCTCGCCTGACCAATCAGAGTGCCCCACGCTTTGGCCAATCAAAGCGCGGGGATCTCAAGAATGCAAATTAGGGACAGAACACCCCTCCCCTCTTGGTTCAGTCCTTACGTTGCGTAGTCACGTAGGTAGGCGGGGCTCCGTCTGAGCCTACTGGACCTGCGCAGCTCAGTCATAGGTTGGATCCCGGCCGGTTCGGTCGGGATCTCTGTTGCTCTTGATGCCGTCGTGGGAACCGGCTGGTCGGTCGGGCCGGGCCGCTCTCCGTAGCTCCCTCCTGGGCCTCCCGGGTTGGTTGAGCTGCGGGTTTCGCCGCTCCCTCTCGGTCTCCCCGGGTCGGTCGAGCTGGCCTGGCTGTCTCTTCCTGGCGAGGGGTCATGATGGCTGCTTTCCGGTAAGTATGGCTGGTTTATTCTTCTTTGGTTTTGGTCCCCTGGGTATTCCCTCCCCCCTTGGTTTGTGTTGTGGGGGTTGGTTTCGCCTGTTTGTGCGTCGGTGGTCTCTTGGTTGGTAGTCCTCGACCTTAACTGGTCGATGTGGCGTTTCCATGCTCGTCCGTCTGCTGTTTGTAGCCGGTACGAGTGTGGGCCTGTTATTTGTGTGATGACGGCCGGTACCCATAGTGGGTCTCCCGTCAGGTTTCTTGCGTATACGGGGTCGCCTGGTGCGAAAGTTCGGTGTTTGCTGTTTGAGTCTGGGGGCTTCTCCGGGTTATACGTGGGGTGTAACCTGTCGAGTGGGGACCTTAATTTCCTCCCCATTAATAGTTCGGCTGGACTCTTATTCGTTGTGGTATTTGGGGTTATGTGTTGGGTGAAGAGTAGTTTGTTTATTTTCTCCTGGATCTCCCCGTGGTCTATTTTCTGGATGGTCTTCTTCGTGAATTGCACCATCCGTTCCTCCCTACTGTTCGCTGCTGGGTGTGCCGGTGCTGTCAGCGCGTGGCGGATGCCCCTTTCCGCTAGGAATTTTTCGAATTCCAGCGAGGTGAATTGGGGCCCGTTGTCGGAAACGACGACGTCTGGGAGGCCGTGCGTTGCAAAGAGTTTGAAGAGTTCCTTGATCACGGCCTCCGTGGTTGTTGTTTTCATGTTGCTTACCTCCAGCCAGTTGGAGTAAGCGTCTACTGTTATAAGGAAGGTGTGTCCTTTTGTGGGCCCGGTGAAGTCTATATGGATCCTAGACCAAGGTCCCCTTGGGGTTTCCCACTCTAGGACGGGTGCTGTGGGTGGGCTTGGCCTAGTTTCCTGGCATCGTTGGCACCTTGCTACCCAGGTCTCAATTTGTTTGTCCATCCCTGGCCACCAAGCGTAACTTCTGGCCAGGGCTTTAGTCTTAACGATGCCAAGGTGCCCCTCGTGTAGTAGTTCCAGAACCTTCCCTTGTAGCTTTTCTGGAATGACCACCCTATCCCCCCATAGTATGCACCCTTTTAATAACGATAGTTCCGTTTGGCGGTTTCGGAATGTTTTGACGGACTCGTCGTTGTCTCTTTCTGGCCACCCTTTCTCTACCCAATGCAACACCCACTCCAGACGTTTGTCTTTATTAGTCTCTCGGGCAATGTCTGACGCGGTTATGGGCAGGTTGGGTGGAGTCTCTATGCTGAGGGTGGTTGTCGTGGGTGCTGGGTCGGTGTCAGGTTCCGGTAGCGGTGAGCGGCTTAAGGCGTCTGCATGGGAGATCGTCTTACCCGGTCTGTGTATGAGTCCGTAGTTGTAGGCTGCCAGGAACTCGGACCACCTTGTCATTCGGGGAGACAGAATGTTCGGGGTGGCCTGGTTTCCTGCAAGGATTCCCAGCAGCGGCTTGTGGTCGGTTATGATGGTGAATGTCCAGCTGTAGAGGTACTCGTGGAATCTTT
Source organism: Hydrophis major (assembly GCA_033807585.1). NCBI lineage: Eukaryota > Metazoa > Chordata > Lepidosauria > Squamata > Elapidae > Hydrophis > Hydrophis major. Next base: position 79,305,947 of record CM066333.1, read on the forward strand.
TTACGGCGGCAACGATAGCCAGAGCCTCTTTGTCCAGCTGGCTATAGTTCCGCTCCGGTTTGGTGAGGGTCCTTGAAAAGAATGCGATGGGTGCTTCTTTTCCGTCGGGGAGGGTATGGCTGAGGACAGTGCCGACGCCGAAAGGTGATGCGTCGCATGTGACGGCCAGAGGTAGGGTCTTGTTATACTGTATAAGGACGGCGTCCGAAGTGAGGAGGTCCTTTGTTCTTTGGAAGGCGGATTGCTCGCGTTTCCCCCAAGTCCAAGTCGCCGCCTTGTCCAGGAGCCTATGCAAGGGCTCCGCCACTGTCGCCTTTTGGGGCAGGAAGACATTGTAAAAGTTAAGTAGCCCCAGGAATGCCTGTAGTTCCGTCTTCGATTTGGGTGTGGGGGCTTCTTTGATGGCCTTGATTTTTTGGTTTGTGGGGTGAATGCCGTGACGGTCTAGGAGGTATCCTAGGAATTTTACCCGTTCCGTGTATAATTGGCATTTCTCCCTCTTGACTTTGAGTGCGGCTTGGTTGGTTGCCGACACTAGGACGTCGTCGAAGTAAGGTACCACCCCCTTGATGCCTTGCAATAGTCTTTCCATTAGGCTTTGGAATATTCCCGGTGCCACGCTGACTCCAAATTGGAGTCGGTTGCATTTAAATGCTCCCCGGTGGGTGACTATGGTTTGCGCTTCTGCCGTTTGCTCGTCGACTGGCAACTGTTGGTATGCCTGGGCGAGGTCGAGCTTGGCGAAAACCTTGCCCCCTCCCAGTGAGTGCAGTAGGTGTTGCACTACTGGGACGGGGTAGGTGCTTTGTTGCAGCGCGCCATTTAGGGTGGCCTTATAGTCCCCACAGATCCTCACCGACCCATCGGGCTTGATCGGGGTGACTATGGGGGTCTCCCACCGGGCGTGGTCTATGGGCTGTAGGACCCCTTGCTTGACGAGCTTGTCAATTTGCTCGTCTATCTTGGGTTTAAGTGCGAATGGCACCCGCCTTGGTTTCAGGCGTTTTGGGGGGACGTTTGGGTCTAGGCTGAATGATATAAGGGGCCCTCGGTACTTGCCTAGGTTTCCGTCGAGACCTCTTGGAATTCCCGGGCCAGTTGTTGCTCCCAGCTGTCATCGGTGACGTGGTCGACTCCCGTGACTGCGATGCCGAGCGGGGCGAACCATTGCAGTCCCAGTAGGATTGGGCGGTCGCGGTCGACGATTGTCAGGGGAAGCCTTTCGGTGTGCCCTTTATATGTGATGTTGAAGTGTTTGGTTCCGACTACCGGGACGCGGTTTCCCTGGTAGTCCTTTACAATGAGTCTCTGGCTGTCTAGGTTCCTCCTTTGGATGGTAGGCACCAAGCGCTTTATTTCATGCCATGCAATCATGGAGAGGTAGGACCCGGAGTCCACCTACATTTTGCATGGCTCGCCCTCGATGCCTACCTCCACATGGACCTTCCGGGCGTCATTGGTTATGGCGTGGCCGATGGTGACCGTCTGATGGGTCTCCTCTCTTTGCTGGTTATCGCTGCCTCGTAGGGATTGTCCATTCCGGTCCCATCTGTTGTCCGAGGGGCGATCTCTGGTCCGGGGTGGTGTGCTCTCTCTCCTCCGGTCGCTCTGGTCCCATCGTGCCGGGCTGCGGTTCTTTTTTAGACGGCAGACACAGGCGATGTGTCCCTTCTTGTCACAATGCCGGCAGATCGATTCGAAAAACCGGCATTCCGACCTGGGGTGGTCGCCTCCGCAACCGGCACAGTTGGTCCTCGACTTACGACCCTGCCGGTTCCGTGGGTTGCGGCCTGTCTGGAGGCGATGAATGTCTTCCTCGTCATCGGAAGTGCCCGATGCCGAGTGGAAGTCGCCCTGGTGGGTGGTCGTCTCGGGTTGGACCTCGGCCGGCCTTGCAGGGTTGTTGTTCCCACTGCGGTCCCCAGCGTTCGGTCTGCGCATGTGGTCGGCGGAGGTTCGGGTTGCTTCGGCGGCTGCGGTGAGGGTGTCTGCTAGGCTGATGTTGCCCTTGGCCATCAGCCGGCTCTGGAGGATGGGGTCCCACAAGCTGAGTACGATTCTGTCTCGCAGGGCGTCGTTCAGGTTGTCGAATTCGCAGAGCCCCCCTAGGCATTGTAGTTCGGCGACGAAGTCGCTGAAACTCTCACCTGACCGTTGGTCCCAACGGTAGAATTCGTTGCGTCGGATCAGGATGGGTACCTCTGGAGCGTCGTGCCGCCGAAGTATTGGCTCGAGGACGTCCCAGTCCATCGCGGTCGCATCGGCGGGTTTGGCAAGCGCCTTGGCCATCTTGAATACCTCGGTCCCGCAGTGGGTCAGGAAGACGGCGCGCTTCATGGGGCCGGTGGCGTCCTTCAGATCGCTGCACTCAAGGAACATGCAGAATCGGTCGGAGTACGATTCCCAGTCCTCGGTGGCGGGGTTGAAGGGTGCGGGGGGTGCGATTTTCACCATCGTGGTGGTTCGTTTGGCTTCCGTCGGACACGTCGTTCGGTTCAGGGTCTGGATCCCATCCTCGTCGCCAGTGTCGTGTCCTCGAAAATGATGCCAGGAGTCGGTGACTTCAAATCATGCTCTTTTATTAAAGTAGGAACCGAACTGGCGCTTTGCAAAAGGTTCGCAACTTTTATTCTTTTAGCCGTGGCGGCCGCGGCCAATGGCACCACTTTGAATCTCCCGCGATTCGAATGGACCAATCGCGGGAGATTCTTTGCGAGCCAATCGGCGCGGCTCGCCTGACCAATCAGAGTGCCCCGCGCTTTGGCCAATCAAAGCGCGGGGATCTCAAGAATGCTAATTAGGGACAGAACAGTTACCAAGGCCAAAAAACTAGGGATTTTTCCTCAGAAAACTTCTTTGGTAAGAAAAACCTTTTCCTCAGTGGAATTGGCTGCTTCCATATTAATAATTCCCATGGTTGTTACACCGTGTTCACTTTTAAGCTAGCAAGTGAAGAAGAAAAACTAGCACAACTCTGTTATCCCATAATCTATTATTAATATAAATGTTCATTTTACAAATTAGAGTGGAGTAGTCTGATCACAGATGCATGCAGTGTAGCCTGATTTCCAAATCTTTTTTATAATACAAATAGTACAAACAGAATAAAAGAATAACAGAGTTGGAAGGGACCTTTGAGGTCTTCTAGTCCAACACCCTGCTCAGGCAGGAAACCCTATACTAATTCAGATAAATGGTTGTTCATTCTCTTCTTAAAAACCTCCAGTATAATTTCTGGAAGCAAGCTATCCCACTGATTAATTGTTCTAACTGTGAGGAAATTTCTCCTTAGTTCTAGGTTGCTTTTCTCCTTGAGTAGTTTTCATGCATTGTTTCTTGCCTTGCCTTCAGGTGCTTTGGAGAACAGATTCCGATCTATAGCCTTAACATTATTTTTAAAGTAAGATAAACATGTTTTCTTTTTTTTTCTAAAATATTATCTTACCAAACTGAGTTGAAGAAGACACGACTTGTCTATTAAATTGGCCAGTCCCTGTAATGATAAACAGATTCAGAAAATGAACAAGTTCATGCTAATAATATTGTTTCTATTTTTAAGAATTATTTATTTTACTTTATTTATTAAATTTATATGCCGCCCATGTCAGTGCCAAGTGACTTTGGGCAGTGTTGTGCCAGCTGGTTCTGACTCTCATTCTTCCTACTTCAGAATACCGTCCTGTTGCTAAAAGGAATCATTTATTTTACTTTTCTTTGTATAACAGGTATTTTAAAAATTAGTTGCAGTGGAAAGATCATTTTATTTATTAAGCATATAGCATCAGCCATATAATCACTGATATACAAATTTAGTTTAAATAAAGCATCAACAAATATGTATATCTGCATGTAATTATGACAGCAAGAATGATATTCACCCAAAACTGGAAAGGAAGTGAAATCCCTAGTGAGGATGTTATGATTGATAAGATACTACAATGCGCCAAAATGGATAGGTTGACATAAGAATTGAAGGATCAAGATGAATCAGAATACCATAAAATATGTAATAAATTTTATTTCTGGAGGGACATGAAAGGGAGTACATAAAATTGAAATAAGAAATAAGGTGAAATAGGGAAGAGGTGAGGGACCTCATATTTGAGGAACAATGAGAAAGATCTAAAAATTACAAAGATTAAATGTATATATGTACATAAATGTACATAACTTCTTTATCTTTCTAAATACAAAATGTATTGACAAAAATGTATGTCAAAGAAGACTACTATGTTCAATGTTTTTAATGTGTATACTCAATAAAATTTAATTAAAAAACAAACAAACAAATATGTATATACACTGCTCAAAAAAATAAAAGGAACACAAAAATAAGACATCCTAGATCTCAATGAATGAAATATTCTTATTAAATACTTTGTTCATTACATAGTTGAATGTGCTGACAACAAAATCACACAAAAATTATCAATGGAAATCAAATTTAGCAATCCATGGAGGTCTGGATTTGGAGTTGCACTCAAAATTAAAGTGGAAAAAAACACTACAGGCTGATCCAATTTTGATGTAATGTCCTTCAAACAACTCAAAATGAGGCTCAGTAGTGTGTGTGGCCTCCACGTGCCTGTATGACCTCCCTACAATGCCTGAGCATGCTCCTGATGAGGTGGCGGATGATCTCCTGAGGGATCTCCTCCCATATCTGGACTAAAGCACCCCCCCAACTCCTGGACAGTCTGTGGTGCAATGTGGCGTTGGTGGATGGAGCGAGACATGATGTCCCAGATGTGCTCAATTGGATTCAGGTCTAGGAAACGGGTGGGCCCGTCCATAGCATCAATGCCTTCGTCTTTCAGGAACTGCTGACACACTCCAGCCACATGAGGTCTAGCATTGTTATGCATTTAGAGGAATCCAGGGCCAACTGCACCAGCATATGGTCTCACAAGGGGTCTGAGGATCTCACTTCGGTACCTAATGGCAGTCAGGCTACCTCTGGCAAGTGCATGGAGGGCTGTGCGGCCCCCAAAAGAAATGCCACCCCACCCCATTACTGACCCACTGCCAAACCAGTCATGCTGGAGGATGTTGCAGGCAGCAAAATGTTCTCCACGGCGTCTCCAGACCCTGTCACGTCTGTCACATGTGCTCAGTGTGAATCTGCTTTCATCTGTGAAGAGCACAGGGTGCCAGTAGCGAATTTGCCAATCTTGGTGTTCTCTGGCAAATGCCAAACATCCTGCATGGTGTTGGGCACAACCCCCACCTGCGAACATCAGGCCCTCATACCACCCTCATGAAGTCGGTTTCTGACCATTTGAGCAGCCACATGCACATTTGTGGGCCGCTGGAGGTCATTTTGCAGGGCTCTGGCAGTGCTCCTCCTGTCCCTCCTTGCACAAAGGCAGAGGTAGCGGTCCTGATGCTGGGTTGTTGCCCTCCTACGGCCTCCTCCACGTCTCCTGATGCACTGGCCTGTCTCCTGGTAGCGCCTCCATGCTCTGGACACTACGCTGACAGAAACAGCAGACCTTCTTGCCACACCTCGCATTGATGTGCCATCTTGGATGAGCTGCACTACCTGAGCCACTTGTGTGGGTTGTAGACTCCGTCCCATGCTACCACTAGAGTGAAAGCACTGCCAGCATTCAAACGTGACCAGACCAACAGCAGAAAGCATAGGAACTGAGAAGTGGTCTGTGGTCACCAACTGCAGAACCACTCCTTTATTGGGGATGTCTTGCTACCTGCCTATGATTTCCACCTGCTGTCTTTTTCATTTGCACAACAGCATGTGAAATTGATTGTCAATCAGTGTTGCTACCTAAGTGGACAGTTTGATTTCACAGAAGTGAGATTGACTTGGAGTTACATTGTGTTGTTTAAGTGTTTTTTTGAGCAGTGTATGTACAGTATGTATGTATGTATGTATGTATGTGTGTGGATAGATAGATAGATAGATAGATAGATAGATAGATAGATAGATAGATAGATAGATAGATAGATAATAGATATGGACAATAAAATATAGGAGATAAAATATTAAATTAAGATAAAACCATAATAAATTCACCATATTACAGAGTCACAGAATTGCAGGGGGAAAAATATCTGAGGAAGGTACATCTAATTGCTTTTGGTGGTGGTGAGATGAGATCATCCCACATCCTAGGTGTCTTGAAATTTCCTGAGGGGACAGTCTTGAACTAGATGTGTTATTCATTGTTCTGAAGCATTCTAGTCACATTGTGAGCTCTCGGCCATTCCCCACGTAGAACTTTCCCTCAGTTCTGGCATGGCCTGTCCTGACTCCATTCAGGTGGCTCCATATTTTTCAAGGCAACTGCATTCCTGAAAGTGGCTTTGGTCTGTTTGGTGGTGGATATTAAAAGTCACCCATCTTAATCACCATTCTTCATCCAGATCAGGCGTGTTAAACTCACGTCATCACATAACATATCGGGACTTTTTCCCCCTTTGCTAAACCGGGCAGAGGCAGGGCCAGCATGTGATGCATCCAGGCTGTGGGCCACGAGTTTGACACCCCTGATCTAGATTGTACGATGATAGTATGCTATTCCAAATTGGTTTCCTAGACCTAAGCCTGGTGAGAGATAGAGCAGTGGTCGCCATTAGTGGCCGGGGACCACTGATGGTCCACGAGAAAGTTTTGGTGGTCCACAGATAAATGTCACCCCAAAAGCACTCTCCCCAAAAGCAATTAATCCAGGCTGCGCGGGAACACAAGGCCGCACTGCCCAAATGGCCTGGGAAACACAAGGCTTGCATTGCGAACAACACGTGGTAGTGAGGGGAGGGGGAAAGGGTGGAGGGGGGGAACTTGCCCCACACGCCTTGCCTGGCCACCGGGCTGCTTCTTTCCGCTTCTGCTTTTGACTACAAGCAATGAAAGCAGCAAAAGTCTTTCTTTCTCTCCCCCAAACACCACCAGAAATGAGTCTTTGGGACCCTGCAAGGCATCCTGCTCCAAGAGGCTGCGCCAGCATGACAAGTCTCACAAAGACACATGTTTGGGGGAGAGAAAGAAAGACTTCTGCTGCTTCTGTTGCTCTGGGATGACCAAAGGACTAGTCCTGTGACTACTGCAGCTCTGGAATATGGGACTGACTTTCCCACCAACATCAGCAAGTCACCATCAGTCAAAAGTCATATTAGTGGTCTGTGGGATTTAAAATTATGAGTTTGGTAGTCCCTGAGGTCCAAAAGGTTGGTGACCCCTGCGATAGAGAATTTAATATTTTATGTATTGGAATATCTCTAGAAGCCGAAGGCATATTTATCTTTTTTTCCACTCCCAAACTGTCTGTTGTTGTCGCCTGAGATCAGGAGGGAAAATATTAGAAAGAACATGGAGCCATGAGAATATTGTGGATTAAGGATTCCAGATGTTATTCTTATTAAGTACTTGGACATGGGTCGGAGTAAATGGAGACAGCCTCTGAATGTGAACTTTCAGCTCTTTATTGCATAGTGACTTCTCAAAACAATAACAGTGAACTCTGCCTTATATAGGCAGCCTTTGTGAGAATTGTCCAATAGCGAGCTATGAACGCTAGCTCTTTAAACCAATAATAATCCTCTGTTAAGGGCCAATCAGATTCCTAAGAATCCGATCTGGCCGCCTAACAGCCAATCAGAAGTGCAGGGCCAGAACCCTGCACTTTACCTCAAGCTCATACTTTATTAACTATGGTACATACATAACACCCCTTCCCCCTGGCTTCTTAATTACGGTGTAGTTCCTACAAATAGGACGGTTGTCTTTTGAGTCTTTCGGATTTTCGTTGAACTGGTTGATTGCAATCCTTTTGAGGTAGATTGTTGTTTGGCAGTGGATCTTCTTGCTTCTTGCTCAGGTGCAATTTCTTGCGGTGCAAACAATTCTCCTTCCTGCTCCATTTCCTGAGTCTCACTTAATTCGTCGCTCCCTTCGAGCAGGTTCCCTGGAACGTCATCTTCTTCTGTACCTCCCCCCCCCTCGGTTTGGTCATGGAGGAGTTGTTGACTGGCCATTGTGAGTCATGACCGTAATTGGTCGATATGCCATTTCCATAGTCTATTGTCACAGCATTTCACTATGTAGGATTTGGGGCCGGTCACTCGTACTACCGTTGCCTCTATCCATAACGGATCGCCCGATAAGTTTCGTGCGTAAACATGGTCTCCTACCTGGAAGGTGCGATAGCGGCCACTGGATCCTATTGGCTTTTCTGGTTCGTAAGCAGGGTGCAACCGGTTGAGGTGGGAGCGGAGTCTTCGTCCCATCAGTAGTTCCGCGGGAGTTCTGCCAGTGACGCTATGTGGAGTTATGTGTTGCAAAAAGAGAATTTGGTTGACCTTGTCATCGATATTGTCATAGTCCATTTTTTGCAAAGTCTTTTTAACAAATTGGACCATGCGTTCCGCTTGGCCATTGGTCGCAGGGTGCGCAGGCGAGGTGAGCGCATGGCGGATGCTGCGGTCAGCGAGGTACTGCTCGAACATCAATGCCATGAACTGTGGCCCGTTATCGGACACCAGGACGTCAGGCAATCCGTGGGTTGCAAAGAGTCTATTTAGGATCTTGATCACTGCCTCGGAAGTTGTGGCCGTCATACGATGAATTTCTAACCAATTGGAGTATGCGTCGACTGTCAGCAGGAAGGTATATCCTTTGGTTGGCCCCGCGAAATCCAGGTGGATTCTGGACCAGGGTCCACATGGCGTCTCCCATTCAGTAGGCATGGCTTTTGGTGGGGCGTTGCTGGCTTTGACCCACTACACGCTTTGACCCACTGCTTGATTTGCCGGTTCATGCCCGGCCACCATGCGTAGCTTCGTGGAAGCGCTTTCATCCGCACGATGCCGGGGTGGCCCTCGTGCAGAATTTGTAGCAGCATCTTCTGGAGTCGTTCTGGGACAACGACTCTATCGCCCCAGATGACACAGCCTTTTTGGGGAAAAAGTTCAGTCTGTCTTGCTTTAAACGGCGCAAAGTCATCTGGGACTTGGTCCAATGGCCATCCGCGTTCTACCCAGCCTAAGACTCGAGCTAGGGTGTGGTCTCCTTTGGTTTCTCTCGCGATGTCTCGGGCGGTCATAGGCGGCGAGTTGAGTGTTTCGATCTGCAACGTGGTTGCCGTTGGTGCCAGATCGTCGAGAGTCTCTGGAAGCGGTGCTCGGCTTAATGCGTCAGCGTGGGGAATGGCTTTCCCCGGGCGATATTGCAGGCGATAATTATAAGCAGCTAGGAATTCTGACCATCGGGTCATTCTAGGGGATAATATGTAGGGGGTTGGCTTGTCCCCGGCTATTATCCCTAGCAATGGTTTGTGGTCCGTTATAATGGTAAATGTCCTTCCATACACATATTCATGAAATTTCTTTACAGCTGAAACAATTGCGAGAGCTTCTTTATCAATTTGTCCATAGTTCCGCTCTGCTTGTGAAAGAGTCTTCGAAAAGTATGCAACAGGGGCTTCATTCCCATTAGGCAGTACATGACTCAAAATGGCGCCCACCCCGAAGGGCGAGGCATCGCAGGTTATAACTAATGGTAAAGTCTCGTTATACTGCATAAGTACAGAGTCAGATGTGAGCAATTTTTTAACATTCCGGAACACTTGTTCTTCCCGGTAACCCCATACCCACAATGCTTTTTTCTCTAATAACCTGTGTAACGGTTCAGCAACAGTCGCCTTGTGCGGTAAAAATACATTATAGAAATTAATGAGGCCTAAGAATGTCTGGAGATCGGCCTTGTTACGTGGCCTGGGAGCATTTTTTATCGCCTTTAATTTACTTTCGGTGGGATAAATGCCCTGGCTATCAATCCGATACCCTAGAAACTCAACACTGTCAGTATATAAGTGACATTTATTTTTTTTCACCTTAAGTCCTGCCTCTTGGAATTTTTTAAGAACACATTTCAAACGATCCTGCAAGATTTTTTTGGTAGGGGCTGCAATTAATACGTCATCAAAATACGGAACCACGCCCTTGATTCCCTGTAACAACCTTTCCATGAGGCTTTGGAATATTCCTGGGGCTACACTAACCTCAAATTGCAATCGAGTACATTTAAAAGCACCTCTGTGCATTACAATTGTTTGGGCTTGGGACGTCTTTTCATCCACTGGTAGTTGTTGATAAGCTTGAGCTAAATCTAATTTAGCGAAAACCTTTCCGCCCCCCAAGGAATGGAGGAGGTGCTGCACCACCGGAACTGGATACGCATTCTGCTGTAGGGCGTGGTTTAAAGTGGCCCGGTAGTCCCCACAAATTCGGATTGACCCATCTGGCTTAATGGGTGTTACAATAGGGGTTTCCCATGGAGAGTGATCGATGGGCTTCAACACCCCTTGAGCAATTAGCTTGTCGAGTTGTTCGTCGATCTTAGCTTTAAGAGCGAATGGAACTCGACGGGGCTTCAAGCGAATTGGGGCTACCTTTGGATCTAGACTAAATGAGATTGGGGTCCCTTTATATTCGCCTAAACGGTCCGCGAAGATGTCGCTGAACTCAGAAATAAGATCTTCCTCCCACTCACAACCACCGACTCGGTTTACGCCGGCCACTTCGATGCCGAGTGGTGCGAACCATTGGAGGCCTAATAGACTAGGCCTATCTCTATCAATGATCGTTAGAGGTAAGTACGCTGTATGCTTTTTGAAGAAGACTCGGACTCGGCAGGACCCGACCACGGGGATTCGATTTCCTTGGTAGTCCTTGAGGATGAGGCGTTGAAATCGGAGGTCTTGGTGTTGGATTGTGGGGATAAGTTGCTTGAGTGTCTTCCAAGACACCATCGAGAGGGATGATCCCAAGTCGACCTCCATGTGGCAAGGCTGGTTCTCAATGGTTACCGTGACTCGAATTTTCTTAGTGTCCAAAACTGAGGCGTGACCTATAGTGATAGTATGGTGAGCCTCTTCTTTTTGCAAAGCTCGATTTCTGTGGTAGTGGTTTACTGGCTCTTGCCTTACAGGACGGTTTCCTGTCGATTGGCAATTGTTGGCTCCTTTTGATGCCTGGCTGGGTCCTGGTAAGCTGCGGCAGACCCGGCTGATGTGGCCTCGTTTCCTGCACTCATGGCAGAGTGCGTCGCAGAATTTGCATTCGGCCCTGGCATGGTTTGCTCCACAGCCAGCGCAAGGATGTAAGGGCTTAGGGCGAGGGTCCTGATCGGACCGCAGTCGATGGACCCCTTCTTCGTCGCTGTCTGATGACGAAGAGAGGTCCTCGTGTTGCATCGTTAGTAGCTGCCCTTCTGAGTTGGGTGAGATTTCGCCGGTCGGTTGTGTTGCCGGAGTGCAGCTTCGCCGTAATTGTGCAGCCGACTTTTTGGTCGCCTCCGCAGCCGTGGCTTCGGCGATGGCGTCAGCAAGGCTGATGTCACCTTTCTCCATCAGCTTGCTTTGCACGCCTAGTGCATCTAATCCCAGAATTACTCGATCTCTTAGTGCTTCTTCTAAATCGGCGAACCCGCAGAGGCCCCCTACGAAATCGGCCACGTTCTCTCCTTTTCTCTGGTTTCTCTGATAAAACTCGTGGCGTCTCACAAGTGTAGGCACGGTTGGCGCGTAATGGTCTCTCAGGATGGGTTCGAGGTCGTCCCAGCTCATGGCTTTCACTTCTCGAGGTTTGGCGAGTGCTTTAGCCATTTTAAATACAGCTGGGCCGCAGTGTGTCAGGAACAGTGCCCGCTTCTTTGCTGGTGTGGTGTCCTTCAAATTATTCATCTCGAGAAACATTTAGAAGTGATCCATGTAGGATTCCCAATCCTCTTGGTTTGGATCGAACGGAGCGGGTGGTACGATGCCGCCGGACATGGTTCCGTTGTTGGCGTCGTCTTATCACGTGCTCGGTATCGCTTCCTAGCTTCTTAGTTTCAGGCGTCTCCAGATCCCATCCTCGTCGCCAGTATTAAGTATTTGGACATGGGTCGGAGTAAATGGAGACAGCCTCTGAATGTGAACTTTCAGCTCTTTATTGCCTAGTGACTTCTCAAAACAACAACAGTGAACTCTGCCTTATATAGGCAACCCTTGTGAGAATTGTCCGATAGCGAGCTGTGAACGCCAGCTCTTTTAACCAGTAATAATCCCCTGTTAAGGGCCAATCAGATTCCTCAGAACTAACCAATCCGATCTGGCCGCCTAACAGCCAGTCAGAAGTGCAGGGCCAGAACCCTGCACTTTACCTCAAGCTCATACTTTTATTAACTATGGTACATACACAACAATTCTCATTGGGTCATTAAGGTGAATGTCAGCCTTGTCGGTATGACAACTTCTTCCCACACATGTGTGCAGGATTTGGTGACAGAGTATACGAATAATTGGGCCTCTTTGTGCGATATTTTTGCTTGAGCTCCCCAGCCTGCTCCCATCATTTTCTAATCAAGTTGTTCCTTGTTTTCAATTTTTGTTTGATTACTTCAAGGTGTTTTCCAAATATAAGAGATTAAGGATTATACCAAGATGTTTGATACGGCAATTGTGTTTTATGCTTTTTCTACAATTGTGTTTTATGCTCTTTCTCTTTCTTTGCTGTATGATTGCTAAGATGGAAGGCCCGTACTTCAGTTTTATTTGGGTTGGAGAAAACCCAGCTTCTCTTAATGTTCTCTTAGTGACCTCAGATCCTTAGTAAGAACAAATTTCGCTTCCTCAAAGTCATGGGTTTGGATAGTTATTGCCATATCATTGGCATAGTAAAAATTTTCACAGTTAGTTCCTGATGAATCACTCGTATGTAGATTACAGAAGAGTGGGGGCTACAACCAATCACTGTGGCAAACCACCCTTAATGGAAAAAGATTTACTAGTGGTGCCTCTTACAGTTACCCTTGAAGTATTGATTTTTAACATGTTGTCCAGAAGGGTTGTTACTTTAAGTCACAGAATATTTTCTTCAGCTCGAGCACCGCACTATGTCATAAGCTGCAGTCAAATCAATAAAAGCCAAGGAAATGTTTAGTCCTTTTTGGAAACTGACTTTGATAAATGAACGAAGAGCCAGAATTTGCTCGCAGCAGCTTCTCTTGGAGTGGAATCCAGACTGGAAAGAAAGGACCACTCTATCAACAGTGGTATATTCTGTTATGAAGTAATCATTCTGTGCAAATGAACAGTATAGCTATAGGTGGTAGCTTGCTGGATCGTTATGTGGTTTTCTGGATTTTAGGATACCTTCAACTCAATGGGACTCTTTTCAGTGTTCAAAACATCTGAATAAAATTGTTGTAGCCATCTTTTAGCATGCGATCTTAAATGTTTAACAAACTCAAGCCCTTTTCCAACAAATCAAACACAATCCAAAAGGAACAGAAACCTTGTAATGCTTTTACAAAATAATTAGCTGTGATAAGCACAAGTCTTGCCAACTGTGAGAGACTTGCCAAAAGATAAGAGACAAGAAATAATTTGCAAAATAAGAATCTTCAAATACAAACCCAGGATACTGGAATGTCCATGAGGCTGGAGTTTCAAAACATCTTTGCCTTCTGTAAAGTATGTTCGTTTCACAGCTGGCTTTTATCTTCTTGAAGGAGGGGCCATTACCTTGCAGCCTTACTCCTGAGTCGCCCGTGCTGTTGTAGCTGCTGTTTTCTGAGAGCAATCCTGTGCGCATGCGCACTTGGCACAGGCTCCTTGGGAACCTCCTCATCGCTGCTGCCAGCCCCCACAATCTCTGAAGGCAGCAGTCCACTCCCTAATGGTCCTGGCCCCTCATCGGAGTCCTTGCTCTCCTCAGCCGTCTGCACCTGATGCCGGCTAACCACAACACTCTAGGAACATCCCATCAGGCTGCCCTTACTTCCCAAACCTCTTATAGGTTTTCCCGATTCATCTTCTGAGAATATTGTAGGAAAAGAGAAGTGTATTTTCTAAGGTTTGTTCATTGAAATTGCTGGTTTGTTGTTTCGCCCATTTTTCAAACTGAGGATCTAAAGCAGGGGTGTCAAACTCGGTTTTATTGAGGATTGTGTTTTACCTCAGGAGGGCAGGGTGGGTGTGGCCAGCTTGACATCATTCGTGTTGGGGGCACCTGTGGTGGCTCAAGCCCTCTGCCAGCGAAAACGGGCTCCTGAATTCCGTTTTTGGCTGCGACGACATCCTGAAACCCTCTGCCAGCACAAACAGAGCTGAGGAGCCTCTGGAGCTCCGTTTTGGCTGGCAGATGCACTGCGGATCAGTCCTCCACTGTTTCCAGGGTAGCACCCTGTGGCCAGATCCAGCCTGCGGACCTTGAACTTGACACCCCTGATTATTCATATGGAACATTTATATGTAAAGTTTTCTGAGATGGAGATAATTAGGTTTTCTGAGTAAGAATTGGAGTTGCTACTCCCACTTTCTATCATAGGGACCATGCCCAGCTACTGCAGGTAAAGTCTACATTTTCAGTTCTTTCTATCCATCTTTTTTATACTTGTTGTTAATAGAGCATTGTATTTCTTGATTAGAGATAGGAGGTAGAAAATTGGCAAGGAAAGACTACTGTTATGTATGAATTAAATATAAAGAGGGTTTACTATTAAAAACATGTTGATATAATTAACAGAATTATAAACAAGCTAAGATAAAGAGAAATCTAGTTAAAACAACTGTTACACTATTATTATTGTTATTAGCATACATGTCAATATCTATTTTTTTCTTCCTGATTTTTTGTAAATGATATGCCATGACAATACACTGTATTCAAAATGTTTACAAATAAAAATAAAACATATACTAAAAAAAAGAAGAGTATTGTATTTCTTCTCCCAGATTGGGGTCAGTGGAAAGATTAAACGTGCTATTATTTTCTTCAGCATTCTATTCATTTTAGATCAATCATAAATATATATTGCATTGTGGTGTAAATTGAGACTTGAGTGTTAGCTGAAAGTTATCTATTTCCTCAAGCCAAACTCATTTTATTAAAACCAGCCTTGGAGACACTTCTATATTCATGAATATTATAAGCCAGAGAGACATTAACATAGAGTTATTGTTTTGAAGATCTCTGAGTTAAAAAGTTGACAGGGCATCCAACCAGTTCCCTATTGTGGACCATAACTTTTTAAAACAAGGTTGAACAAAATCCAGGCAAAATTTAGTTTGTTTTAACAAGATGAAGGAAATGGAAGCACAGAAAAGAAATGCAGAGGAGTGAGAAATAATGAACAAGAAGTAATTCTACTGTATCCATACCTCAAGATGCTTCACTGACAAACAAACAAAACCCAACAAGAATACGTCTTGTCGTTTTAGCTGGTTACCAAGACTGGAAATAAGTCTGATTTCAAAAATAAGTGAAGTGGTTTGTAGGAATGCATTAGCTGATGTAGAAAGGATGTAAAGGTAAAAGTTCATCTTGCACATATGTGCTAGTCGTTTCCAGCTCTAGGGGGCAGTGGTCATCTCCACGACAAAGCTGAAGAGCCAGCGCTGTCTGAAGACGTCTCCGTGGTCATGTGGCTGGAATGACTAAACACCAAAGGTGCATGGAACTCTGTTACCTTTCCACCAAAATGGTCCCTATTTCTCTACTTGCATTTTTTTTACGTGCTTTTAAACTGCTAGGTTGGCAGAAGCTGGGACAAGTAACGGGAGCTCACTCCGTTACGTGGCGCTACGGATTTGAACCGCCAAACTGCCGACCTTTCTGATTGACAAGCTTAGTCTTAGCCACTGAGCCACCACGTCCCTTTTAGAAAAGATGAGGCATTACCTTATGTAGTGTCCACCTATTAATTATTGCCTCCTGTGTTTTGGTCAAATTAGGGAAATAGGTATTTATTGAATCAATATGTAATTTTTGTCTAAGTCTGTTGAATCTGCAGGAGAAGCTGTTCATAAGGATTTATTATTTGTTTGTTTGATCACTATGTGGTCCACTCAGGAACTTCTAATCAGGGTATATATACCATATATCCCAACCAACCAATTCCTAAAAGTCAGCTTTAGCATCGTTAAATAGGCTGGTCACTCTCAAATTAACTATCAAAGACTACATTTTAAAAATGGTCTTCTTTGCTTTTGGAATGCCAAAAGAAAAGCAGCCAAGTGAATCTCTCACCTGTTCCATGAGGTCACACCTTCCACCAGAGAAAGCTTGAGGACAGCAAAAGCCCTGTTCAAATTTTTATTTTCTATACAGGGAGTCCTGAACTTACAACAAATTCATTTAGTGACTGTTTAAAGTTACAATGGCACTGAAAAAAGTGAGTTATAACCATTTTTCACACTCATGACAGTTGTAACATGCCTGTAGCCATGTGATTTACATTCGGATCAGAGGTGGTATTCGGCAGGTTCTGACCAGATTTTGCTTAGTTTGGAGAACCGGCAAATACCATCTCTGACTAGCCATGTCCCCATCTATTCACCGCTTCCCAAGTCCCAGCTGATTGGCTGGGTCTTCTCGGGTTGCCCCGCACAGGAGAACGGAGCTGGAAAGCAGGTTAGTGGGGTGGGGAGGGAAAAGGGATTTTGCAGTAACCTTCCCCTGCCATGCCCACCAAACCACACCACGCCCACAGAACCAGTAGTAAAAAAATTTGAATCCTACCACCAAGGATGCTTGACAACTGACTCTTATTTGTAATAGTCACACTATCCTGACATCATATGATCCCCTTTTGTGACCTGAGCAAAATCAATGGGGAAGTCAAATTCACTTAACAATCGTGTTACTAATTTTACAACTCCACTGAGTCACTTAACAAATCTGGCAAAATAGTTGTAAAATGGGGCCAAGCTCACTTAACAAATTTCTCACTTAAAAACACAAATTTTGGCTCAAATGTTATCATAAGTGAGGACTACCTATAACAACTTTTGGACTGGATGCTAATTTCTAACTATATGCATGTAACATAATGTACCGGTAATCTTTTTTTAAAAAAAATAGTTTTTCTTTATATCTGCAGCATTTTAAAAGTGTATGTATATGCTTCCTAGTTCAACCAACTTGTACATTTCTAATACTTACAAAGATATCACCTTGCTGAAGAGTTCTTATCTTCAGCAGCTGGGGTGCTAAGGAAGCCCTCTGCATTGAAAAGAAAAAAAGTGTGTTAAATAAACAATTTTTCCTTATTATAGTTTGCAGCCTTTTAATTATGAAGAATTCCACTGTGACTAAACTGGTAACATCTGATTATACTGAAGGGAATATTTTGTTTAATTTAATTTGTGGAACCCCCATTACGTATCTGATATTAACACAGTTGAGAAAGTCCAGAAATATTTCACAAGAAGAGTTCTCCACTCCTCTACTCATTGCAGAAGACCTTATCCCACCAGACTTGAAATTCTAGACCTGGAAAATCTAGAACTACGCCGCCTTTGGTACGATCTAAGTATAGTGTATAAAATCATACATTGCAATGTCCTACCTGTCAATGAATACTTCAGCGTCAACCAGAACAACACAAGAGCAAACAACAGATACAAACTCATGGTTAATCGCACCAAACTTGATTGCAGGAAATACAACTTCAGCAACAGGGTGGTCAATGTCTGGAATACTTTACCTGACTGTGGTTTCTTCCCCAAATCCCCAAAACTTTAACCTTAGACTGTCTACTATTAACCTCACCCTTTTCCTAAGAGGTCTGTAGCGGGCATGCATAAGTGCACCAACATTCCTACCGTCCCTGTCCTATTGTTTCTTTTAACTTCTTATATGTATCCATGTATTCATAGCTATGTTTATACTTATACCTATTATCTTGTAAGCAATTGACAAATCAAATCAAATCAAATCAATCAATCAATCAATCAATCAATCAATCAAATAGTTTGGTAAGTGTAACTAACATGAAAGAAATGGAGAAGTCCTTGGCTCTGCACAATTCAAAATAAGAACATGTTTAACTCTGAAAATGTTTGCAACCTGTTTGTGAGGAGTGTATCTATTTTGTGACTCAATACTCAAGATGAAAAAGGGAGGTTTTCCTTTGAAGTAAGGAAAGTACCAGGCACCAGTTAAAAGGTGCCAATTAAAATGTCGACCAATCTTGGAATACCTTTGAAGTGCTGGGAACTACTGAACCCCCTTGGAACGTTTCTGAAGTAGGGGGGGGTATACCAATTGAACTGTTGAACTATCATGCACTTCGCGCATGATATGACGATGTATGCCCTTGTGTTAGGGAGGTGTTCGCTGCGTGCTATGCACATATAAGGTAATGAATTGTAACCTGTGTTCTAGAAGGTAGATTGTAAACCAAGCCATTTGCATAATGGGGAGGATGGATAGTTTTGGGTATAAGAGTAGAACCTTTAAGCTTTGCTTTTCGTTCTCTCCTCAACTGCCAAAAAGGAGAGAACCCATCTGCAGAGGCTTTATTCCAATAAAGCCTTTTTCCTTGGATCAACTTTGAATCCTGGTGGTTTTTCTTAGCCACAATCTCACAATTTGGGGGCTCGTCTGGGATCCTCGACGGCGGCCGACTGGAAAGCAGGGACCAGGTAAGAGAGTGGCCACAACCTCCCATTGAGAGGCACCTCTCCCCGAATTCGGTCAGACTCCCGAGGTGACTGGGAAATCCAGACAATCCTTGGAAAAAGAACAAGAGATGAAGTGCCGGCTGAGAGAGTGTGAGATCGATCTGAGTTGGGGACGCCCACACATCCTTTGACTTCGGAGACTCCAGGAGTGATCAGATCAGGTAAACTTTGTTTCCTTTCATTTGCAGCCCAAAAGAAAGAGGTCCTTAAACTCCCTGGGGGAATCCAGCGTCTGCTGGAGGACTGGACTAGTGAGTCAAGGCTCTGGAGTCTGAAAGAGTAGAAGATGGGAAAGGGGCAGAGTGAGGCTCTGGGAGCCTGGAAGAAGCCTGTCTGGGACAGGGAAAATCTGACAATGGCAGAAAATCAATTCCGGTAGATTTGCCTTTGGGACAGCTACTCCAGCAGTGGTTCTCCCCGAATTTAAAGGAATTCACCAGACATCTCGAAAAGAAAAACATGATTTATCTTTGTTGAGACCGATGGCCAAAATACTCTTTGATTGATCCTAAATTCCCATATCACTGGAGTCCTGAGGGGGAAACCAGTACCTATTGGATGACCAAATTGAGAGACTATATTCTCCAACATAAAATGACCACTCAAATTGCATACATAGAAGTATGGTTTCATGTGAAATTTGAAGGTCCCATCCCTCCAATTGAGGGTCAATACATGTCACAACAAAAAGACAATGAGAGTGAGATGGACGATTGGCTGCAGAGTCCACCGCCCACAAATCCTAATTTGAATAATGCGCCCGCCAATGTTCCTATGGCACCACCGCCATTGCCGGTGGCACAACCCCCTCCTCAGCCACCCTTTTATCCGTGGCTGAGAAAAGAAGTGGAAGGATTAAAGAGAAGTGTTCAGGATTTTCCATTCAGAGGAAAACCTGAAGTGGATGCATTTCCTCTTAAGGAAATGCCCAATGGGATCAATACTGCAGGCAACCCAGTGACAGTCTTTGTGGCTGTCCCCATAAAACCTGCTGAGCTGTGGGAATTGTTGATCTCCTGAAAGCAGCCCAACAAGCTTTTGTGAACAGAGACACTGTAAAAACCAAACAGAAGTCACAAATGATGGTTGCAGCTATACAAGCTGCAGCGAAGAATGAGGTGAAGAAAGGTGGGAATTTTGGGAAGGGTCCAACTGGAGAAAGGAGTGAGAATTTTGGGGGATACAATCAGGGAAGTTTTCGGGGTAGAGGAAGAGGTTTTAGAGGGGGAGGCATGGGAATGAGACAACCTGGAATGGATAGGAGTTGCTTCAGGTGTGGGAAGGAAGGTCACTTTGCGCGCGAGTGTCCTACCAACTGGGAGGAAAGGAGCTATGCATTGTTGTTGTTCCGGCTCTTTTAAGAGGACCTGCGGGGAGCCATTGGTAAACATTATAGTGGGTCCTAACCGTCAGGAATGTTTGTTCCAGATAGATACTGGCATAAGCCGGACTTCTGTGTGTGTGATCTGATAGAAGGTGCACATAGATCCAAGAAAAAGATAAAGGTGGTTGGGGTGAGTGGAAAATCACAGGACGTGAGTGTGTTTGAACAAATCAGACTGGAGATGAATGAAGTGGTGACAGAAGCGGAAGTATTGTATATTCCTGATTCTGGAGTAAATCTATTGGGAAGAGATTTGTTGCCTGCATTTGGTATCCAGTTATGGGATACTGGGAAGGGAGTAAGGATGTCTAAAATGACTGTGGAAGATGAGAAAGCAATTTCAGATGAAGTCTGGGCAGGAGGAGAGAAGGCAGGGCGAATGAACATTCAGCCAATTAAGATCCAAGTGCAGCCTGGGGTGACAAAGCTTTGGACTCCACAATACTCAATGAGTAGAAGGGGGAGAGAAGGACTGAAACCAATGATTGACAGATTGTTGAAACAGGGCATGTTAAAACCTACTATGTCACCCTTCAATTCCCCAATATTAGCTGTATTAAAGAAAGATGGAAAACATCGTCTGGTCATGGATTTGAGAAAAATTAATAGCAAGTGGTTCCCAGATTCCTCGTAGTTCCTGATCCCTACACTATTTTGGGACGAATCCCTCCCAAAGACAAATGGTTTACTGTGATAGATCTGAAGGATGCTTTCTGGGCATGCCCCCTTGAGGAGGGAAGTAGAGACCTGTTTGCATTTGAATGGGATGATCCTGAGAGTGGAAGAAAACAGCAGTTTCCTTTGTTGTTTGGACAGGCTTTGAAAAGTTAGTGTCTCTTGAGATGTTGATTCAATATGTGGATGATCTGTTGTTGACTGGGGAAAAAGAAGAGAGGTTAGGGCATCCTCTGTGGCTTTGCTAAATTGGCTGAAGGAATAAGGATTGACAGTTTCAAAGGAAAAGATCCAGTTTGTGGAAAAGGTGAAATATTTAGGGCATTATATTCAGCAGGGGGTGAGGTCCTTGGATCCTGAAAGGGTGAAAGGGATCATGAGCCTGGCTCCCCCCAGAAATAAGACAGAAGTCAGGAAAGCGCTTGGATTGTTGGGGTGTTGCAGAGCTTGGGTGGATCAATACACTGTGTTAGCTCGATTCTTGCACAAGAAGCTGATAGGAAAAGGAGAGAGTATAGAATGGTTAGAGGGAGATGATGAGAGATGGGAAGTTTTGAAGAAGGCACTGTCATCTGCACTGGTTTTGGCTGTGCCCAATTTGAAGCTCCCATTTCATTTGTATGTGTCAGCTCAGGGAACGGTACTAGGAGTGTTGGCGCAGAAGATGGGGGGGGCAATACCAGCCCATTGCTTTTCTGAGCAAAACTCTGGAGCCAGTGGTGAGAGGATGGCCGGTGTGTGTGCAGGCTGTGGCTGCTACAGCTATGTTGGTGGTAGAAAGCAGGAAGTTAACCTTTGGGGGGGGGGCTTGTTGTGCATTCACCCCACCAGGTTACTTCTGTGCTAAGTCAGTTGGCAACAACTTGGATGACAGAAGGGTGGATTCTCAAATATGAGACCATTTTGAGAACCAGCCCAGATGTAGTGATTGGGACAGATAGGAATTTGAATCCAGCAGAATTTTTGGAAGGGAGAAGTAGGAGTGGGAGGCTGAGGACCATGATTGCTTATTGCAAGTAGATTTGATGACAAAGGTGAGGGAGGATCTGGAAGAGACTCCTCTGAAGGAAGGGAAAAGATGGTTTGTGGATAGATCAAGCAGGGTTGAGGAAGGGAAAAGGAAGTCAGGGAGTTGTTTGCTTTGAAGAGGGCCTTGGAGTTGACTGAAGGAATTGATATGACAATCTGGACTGATTCCAAATATGCCTGGGGTGTAGTCCATACCTTTGGTAAGAACTGGCAGGAGAGGGGATTTATCAAGGCTGATGGAAAACAAGTTGAACAATTACAGCTTGTGGAGCAGGCCTTGGAGGCCCTGCAACTACCAAACCAAGTGGCAATAGCACATGTGAATGCTCATCAGAAAGGAAGCACCCCAGAGGTAGTTGGGAACAGATGGGCAGACAAGTGGGCAAAAGAAGCTGCAGGGGAGATAGAGCTGGTGATGGTATCAATTCCCTTGCTAGAAGTGGAAGAGGATGAGGAATGGAAACCTGAGGGAAAAGAGAAAGATGATTTGGAAAAAGAAGGGTGTACATTAACTGAGGATGGGTGGAGAACCTTGGAGGGGGTGAAGGTGGTTCCTGTGAATACAATGAGAGGAATTCTGGAAAAGGTACATGAGGGAGGGCATTGGGGGACAGAAACACTGGTGACAGCTGTGAAGCCACACTTTTGAGTCCAAAGATGTGGACGCTAACCCAGAACATCTGTTGGAAATACTTGCTTGTGAACTTATCCTTGGCACTACTCAGAATCAGAACATGCCCAAGGAAGGACACTGGGGTCTCTCCATTCGAGATGCTAATGGGGCGACCTTACTTGGCAAAAATAGGGAATCCAATTCCTGAATTCAAAGATTTGTTCTTGAGGAAATATTTGCAGACACTGTCCAGGCCTTTGTTTTCTCTCCATAAACAGGGATTGTTGGCGCAACGACCACCTTTAGCTGGCAGCCAACATCCTCATGAAGTTGGAGACTGGATCCTTATAAAGACTTGGAAGAGCGAGAAGCTGCAGCCTAACTGGGAAGGCCCGTACCAGGTGCTGTTGACAACTGAATCTGCAGTTCGCACTCGAGAAGGAGGCTGGATGCATTACAACAGAGTCAAAAGGGCACCGGAACCTGAAAAACCTTGGAGGGCAGTTCCAGTGGACAGTCAGCTGCTGAAGCTCACTTTGAAAAGATGAAGAAGTCTGAACTCTGGACTGAGCTAATTGTCTTTATTCTAGGACTAGGAACTTCCTGGGGAAGCAAGAATTTACACCAACCCCAGAATGTTACTTGGGTTATACTCGATTCCCATTCAGACATAGTCAATTGGACTAGTGATTAGGCCTCCCAATACTTGGTTTCCAGAACTGCAATTTGATTTGGGAAGGGTCCTCTTGTCCACCACCGATGACACGTTCATATGGAGAAATAATAAACCAAGCGGGGTTTCGTATTTTGGTCCAAATATTACCCAGAATTTACTTTCATTCGGAGAAAGAGATGTATCAACTGTATGAACAAGGGGGAAGTTTAAGAGTTAAGAGGGAACCAATCTCCACTCTTACCATACCTTTGCTGGTTGGGTTGGGAGCAGCAGGGGCTGGGACTGGAATAGCCTCTATAACAACTTAACACAGCCAATATAATTATTTAAGACAAGCTATCGATGAAGACTTAGAACGAATAGAAACATCTATCTCACATTTACAAAAATCCCTAACCTCTTTATCAGAAGTAGTCCTACAGAATAGAAGGGGACTGGATCTGTTATTCCTTCAAGAAGGAGGGGTATGCGTGGCGTTAAGAGAAGAATGTTGTTTTTATGCAGATCATTCCGGGATAGCACAGGACTCCATGAAAAAACTGAGGGAAGGGTTGAGTCAAAGGAAAAGAGAAAGGGATGACCATCAAGGGTGGTTTGAATCTCTTTTCAATACATCACCTTGGATAACCACCCTAATCTCCACCTTAATAGGACCTTTAATTTTGTTAGTATTGATCCACACCTTTGGTCCATGTATCTTAAATAAATTAATGAAGTTTGTGAAAGATCGAATTGACACAGTACAAATGATGGTGTTAAGACAACAATATGACCCATTGGGACACCTAGAGGAATCTCCTGAAGAAGGATGGAAGACAGCAGACTTGTTATTAACTGAGTTTGAGTCAAAAATGAAACAAGAACAGGGGGGATTGTGAGGAGTGTATCTATTTTGTGACTCAAAACGCAAGATGAAAAAGGGAGGTTTTCCTTTGAAGTAAGGAAAGTACCAGGCACCAGTTAAAAGGCACCAATTAAAATGTCGACCAATCTTGGAATACCTTTGAAGTGCTGGGAACTACTGAAACCCCTTGGAACGTTTCTGAAGTGGGGGGGGTACCAATTGAACTATTGAACTATCATGCACTTCGCGCATGATATGACGATGTATGCCCTCGTGTTAGGGAGGTGTTCACTGCGTGCTATGCACATATAAGGTAATGAATTGTAACCTGTGTTCTAGAAGGTAGATTGTAAACCAAGCCATTTGCATAATGGGGAGAGGGGATAGTTTTGAGTATAAGAGTAGAGCCTTTAAGCTTTGCTTTTTGTTCTCTCCTCAACTGCCAAAAAGGGGAGAACCCATCTGCAGATGCTTTATTCCAATAAAGCCTTTTTCCTTGGATCAACTTTGAATCCTGGTGGTTTTTCTTAGCCATAATCTCACATGTTCATTTTAATCATCTTCAAATATCCTGTACAACAACAACTGCTACTACTAGAATGGTTGGAGGAATTTCCATAGGAGGCATTCTCAGTTAGGGACATTTACAGAACTGCTGGGCCTGAAAGATTTTCTTTGAAGGGTGTTTAATTGTTTCAACACTATTTCAAAACATTTCAAAACTATTTCATTTCAAAACTCTTGAATGAGAATCTAATTTTTTTTACTGTGTATTATTATTGTTAATAAAATATTATAGATTAGCCTTGTTTTCTTTTTTTATTGCTCTATATGCCTTTGGCCTAGTGTGAATATTTCTGCTCTTGCTTGCTTGTTTAATGTAAAAGTCAAGGAATCTAGTACTACAGCTTAATTGCAAAACCATTTTCCCCATGGAATGTGACCTGACTCATCCCTCAAGAGATGCATCTTCTTTTGTACATCAGTTGGACCATATGTCTCCATAAGCAGCAACATTTTCAGGGATACTGATTTACTTGTTCTTCCCGTTAGAAGTGCGATGCAGGACCAAACTGTTTGAATAATAATAATTTTGTTTGACATTCATACTCCTCAAAGGCTAAATGGCCACTTTTCTAGATACAGGGATGTCTATATTTCTTTGAACCCCCCCATCTGTACTCCTTATCAGTTGTAAAACAATCCTTTGTCAAATGTCACTGCAGTGTACATGTTAAGGCCATTTTCAATCACTAGAACCATTTATAAAATTCAACTGATAAATCTCTGGTGATTTTGCTTTTAGTAACCGGAGACCATTGTCTTACTGTAACTTCCTAGTGTTAGAAGTTAGCACTTACCCCTCTCCTAGGAAATTGAAATATTTTAGGATATATTCAAAAGGCAGAATATTTCCCCTAAAAGAGAATTAGAAACTCAGAGAGGCAGAAATTCAGCCCCCCCCCCTTTGCTAATGGACCATTAAGATCCTGGCCAGTCTATTCTATATAACAAAGATCTACCTCCTTCAGGCAGAGCCATAATAGAAATTGCCCGATGCTCCTTCTTTGCATCACCCAGCAAGTTTCAACCAAACTTAGCACACAAACAACCTACAAAGCTAGCTATGACCTCTGACAGCAACCAGTCAGGATATTCTTCCTGTGTCCCAGGAAGTTCAAAGCCCAGAGAGGGAATAAAACCCAGGGACTCTCAGCATCTCTTCCCATTTTTCTTTGCCCCAGAGCTCCAAGGCATGTGATCCTGTCCACCATTAAACCATCTTTCCAAACAGCCTCCATGTTTCCAGTCTCTTTCTTCCCCATTTGAAACTAAACCCAGAAGGATATTTCTTCCCAACACTAGCTTTCCTAACCTTATTGTTAAATACTGTCTGTTGGTGTCTTAACTCCCCACCCCCCCCCCCCAAGATAACAAACTATGATTGCAGAACTTTCTCAGTACACATCCATCCATAAAGTATTGTCCTACCTGTGTTCCTTGTTCCTTAGGCTCGCATTTCGGTGTCACTTCCCATGTAACTTTATTGGGTGATCAAAAAGATGTAAATCACAATTAAACAAGGAACAGCTTCTAAGGACAGGCTTAGAGATCTTTTGAAAATGTGTATGTTGAAATTAACTTACTGACCTATTTATATTTAAATATTTTAAAGTTATTATTTATCTAAATTTGTGTACACGCATTCACATAGACATGTATATAATCTTCTAAAGAATATGTCTAAAAGCATAACAATTGTTGAACTAATTTTTAATGCTATCTTTTTCTATTCCTATCTTTTTTTCCCTTCGATTCTACTACAAACACTAAAGGTTTATAATGTGAAACCTGCAGGAATCAGCTCGTGACGCCTGTAGATTTTGGCTAAATTTGGTTTCAATTAAAAATAAGAAACTTAAAAAGAAACATAGGAAACACAGTTGATTCATTCAAGGTGTGCCAATTAGGAAAATTTGCTTCATGTTATCTAACAAAGATCTTGATTACTAAGCTATAAATTGTAAATATATTCGCAGGTCTATACAAATGCATTTGAAATGTTCAGTTATCTTGGTAATTTATCAGCATAGTTTCAAATCATAGAGCAAAATAAACTTGCTAGGAAATATGGTAGCAAACTGCATGTACAAACCAATTTTTGACCTAGAAAATAGTTCCAAAGATTATAATATACTGAATTTGATTGTGCATAAGTCAACCTATCATCTGTTTCAAGAATGACATTGAGGAAATGATTACGTTAAAATAATTACCATCTTGAGTGTTAATTGTCCTTGGATCCAGCTTTGCTGCCTCTGTACAACGGCCCTATAAACTCACAGAGAAGGTTTATTATTTGTTTGTTTCTTTATCTTTAACCTTTATTCTTTTTTTATTTGCTAAAATACACATTTAATAGTTTGGG
This sequence comes from Hydrophis major, assembly GCA_033807585.1. NCBI lineage: Eukaryota > Metazoa > Chordata > Lepidosauria > Squamata > Elapidae > Hydrophis > Hydrophis major. The sequence goes on from CM066333.1 coordinate 79,332,567, forward strand.
CATGGTTTTAAGATGTCTCATTAACTTCAGCGGAAATACGGTAGGCATATGTTTAAAATATATTGGACTATAAAGACAGAATTGGAATAGTGTAATTACCTTGGTTATTTTCCATAATGTGAGGATATCTGTTTATTATGAAATCCAACGTTACAGGTTTCAACAGTTTCATTTTTCTACGAAACCAAATCACCGCACCATTTATGTTCTTGGTTTTCTAGTTGACTACCTAATCTTGATTGCAGAACTATTCTCGGTACACATCCATCCATAAAGTATTGTCCTACCTGTGTTCCTTGTTCCTAATCTTGTTAATTTGAATATTTATTATTTTATTCTAAGACGCCCAGAATTACTTTTGATAGTGGGATAGGCAGCATATAAATTTAATAAATAAAATAAATAACCTATGCCTTCAGCCTCTTCCAATTAGCTGAAATATAATGCCAATCTTCCAATCCAAACCTGCATCCTATACAAGTTGGGTTAATATCCAATTTCTCATTGTAATAAAAGAATTTCTATGAATTCCAATGTTTTAGAATAGTATCTCTTTAGATAATCTGCAACAACCTATTTTTTAAGTTTACATTTTAACCATATCTATTTCCTTCTTTCCAGGCATTTTTCTGCTTATTGTACAACTTGACTCAGGCTAAATATTTCGTCTTGAAATTAAACAAAGGGACACAAGCACCAATAGAAGTAAATTTGTTATGACACTGCTTCCAAGATGGGGCATGAGCAGATACTAGACTCAACATTAAATTTTTTCCCCATGTCATTGTAGTTGTGCTTTTAAAGTTGTAGCAACATTTCGGCAGAATCTCATCTGCCATCATCAGGCTTCTATATTGATACAATACAATACACGACCACGAACGCGAAGCCAAACAGCAGGATCACAGCTCACCAGCTCAAATCCCCCAGCAACTAAGACTAACCTGAGCACAACCGAGCCCCCACCTGAACAGAACACCCCCCCAGCCAATCAGAACACAGTCCACCCCCCAACCAATCAGAACACAGCCAACCCCCCAACCAATCAGAACACCCCCCCACCCAATCAGAATACAGCCAAGCCCCCACCCAATCAAGTCACACCCCCACTAGCAGTTAAAAGGAAGAAGCAGCTGCAAGCTCACATTACTCAGAGAAGCACAGAGCCGAAGACACAAGCCTGAAGATGATGAATGAGACTTTCACAGGTACTTACATGTATGGCATTCAGCTTTGTTCGGGTATTTTCCCATGTCACTGTAGTTGTGCTTTTAAAGTTGTAGCAACGTTTCGGCAGAATCTCATCTTCCATCATCAGGCTTCTGTATGAACACTATATAGAAGCCTGATGATGGCAGATGAGATTCTGCCGAAACGTTGCTACAACTTTAAAAGCACAACTACAATGACGTGGGAAAATACCCGAACAAAGCTGAATGCCATATATGTATGTATGTATGTATGTGTATATATGTAAGTATATATATATATATATATATATATCTGGCATTCAGCTTTGTTCGGGTATTTTCCCATGTCATAATAGTGGTGCTTTTAAAGTTGTAGCAACTATTATGACGTGGGAAAATACCCGAACAAAGCTGAATGCCAGACATGTAAGTACCCGCGAAAACTTAAGAAAACAAATATATATATATATATATATATATATATATATATATATATATATATACACACACATACATATATATATATATATATAACTATCGCCAAAACCGAACACTTCAGCAGCAGAATAATCAGAGAAGCCATAGAGATAGAAAAATGCCCACACAGCATGAATAAACGAGATGATACCTCCCGCCTACCAGCCATTTGGAAACCCGCCCTCATGAACAGATGAGTACCTAACATGAAGAATGACACCAGACCCACACCCCTGAGAGCCACACAAGATACCACCACCACACTTCCACGTAGAAAGCAGACTCACACCCACACAGAAGATGAGACATGACCACGGACCAGAAGTCGCACTGCAGTTGCATCACTACCCACTTCAAACCCCTCTGAGCCATACATGAAGCAAACTGACCCCCACCATGAAGATGCAGCACGACCACGAACTCGAAGCCAAACAGCAAGATCACAGCTCACCAGCTCAAATCCCCCAGCAACTAAGACTAACCTGAGCACAACCAAGCCCCCACCTGAACAGAACACGCCTCCAGCCAATCAGAACACAGCCAACCCCCCAACCAATCAGAACACCCCCCCATCCAATCAGAACACAGCCAAGTCCCCACCCAATCAAGTCACACCCCCACTAGCAGTTAAAAGGAAGAAGCAGCTGCAAGCTCACTGTTGTGTATGCAATATGATTAATAAAGTGTGAGCTTAGAGTTAGTGCAGGGTTCTGGCCCTGCACTTCTGATTGGCTGTTAAGCGGCCGGACCAGATTGGCCCGTTCCGGGGAATCCGATTGGCCCTTAACAGAGAGTTCTTATTGGTTATAAAAGCTAGCGTTCCTAGCTTGTTATTGGTTAAACGTTACAAAGTTTGCCTATATAAGGCGGGTTTTACTGCTGTTAAATGAAGAAGTCACAATGTGAATAAAGAGCTGAAGTTCACCTTTCAGAGGCTTGTCTCCATTCTTCTCGCCCATGTTCAAAACTTAACACTCACATCACTCTGAGAAGCACAGAGCTGAAGACCAAGCCTGAAGATGATGAATGAGACTTCATCGAAACATTGCCTAGATACTTCCAATCTCATGCGGGAGAAAACCTGAATAACCAAAGATCCACATACAAATACCCGCGAGAACCTCAGAATATATATATATACACACATACACACACACACACACACACACACACACACACTGTGAAAGAATCTTAATATAATTATAAATATATACAGTTTTTAACAGTGACATAATTGATCGGTGCTGTGACAGAAAAACCCTCGCATATCGCAATATATATCACTTCACAGTGCTTTACAGCTTTCTCTAAGCAGTTTACTGAGTCAGCCTATTGCCCTCAACAATCTGGCTTCCCATTTTACTGACCTCAGAAAGATGGAAGGCTGAATCAACCTTGAGCTGGTCAGAATCGAACTCCTGGCAGTGGGAATGCAGAGTTAGCAACAGTGCATTCTAACCACTGTGCCACTACAGCTCATATATTATTAGAATCACCTTGAAGCTTTTCACAGTATTGAACATTCTAACTCACATCCTAATCAATGTAGTTGTTATACTAATGAAGCTGAATCATGTTTCACATGATTATGAATTATGTTTCACATTAGGACTACTTCTATCTGTATCGAATTATCCATCTTTTTAAAGTGCCATGCTGTGGTGGTGGTGGGGAATTGTTACATGGCTACTTTTTTATTTAAGTTTTATCTCTTAGTTTTGCATCCCATCTTTTTTTTTTTTTCAGGAGTTCAGTGGGCTTCATACAAGAATACATTTTCATTTTATTCCTCCAACAAAATTGCCTGATAGTTAAGGTGAGCTCCAAAATCTCCAAGGAATTTCTCTGGCCAAAAGTGAATCTGGTTTCGTTTCCCCAGACTTCATCCAACGCCTTAACCACTATACCGAAAGTTTCTTTCAGAGTTTTAAAAATGTATTCTCATTTTAGATCACTCCAACTTCGGCAGCTTTAAGATATATGGACTTCCATTCCCCAGCCAGCAGCTTAAAGTATCCAAGGTCGATAAACTGCTGTAGTGAATATTAATTTTAGGAAATAAAGTGATACATTAATAACACTGTTGTGTTTTCTTTTATAAGATACTTACTGATTTTACAATAACAATGAAGTAAGAATTCAGGCTGTCCATTATAACAGTTGTCCCTGCTCTATAAATACAGAAGAAAAACAGACGATTAGAGCTTACTCAGTAAGTAGGCATTTACTCAAAAGCATCATTAACTCATGCCATGGTCTGAAAGTATTTGAAATATGCTAAAAACAATGTTGAATTTCAATTGCTGTTTTATTTAGCACACTGATATTTCTATTTTAATACTGATTATTATTCACAGTCTTTTTCTTAGAAATCTTTATGGTAAACCACAATGAGATCTTTCCATAGGGAAGGATATGATATACATTCCTCCAATAAATTACAACCATATTTTGCTTAAGAATGGTAGGTATTTCAACCATTTTTGTCAGCCTCAACATATCTTCCACTGTTGCTTCTCTGCTATTACACAACTTTTACTTCTTTCGGCTGTCATGACAGCGGTGGGAGGGGGGACTTTGGAGGGGAAGAAGGCTGGAGGTGTTTTGCATTCCTTTGCTGGGCTAGCAAGGGGAGGGGGGATTCTTTTCTTTAACTTTCCATTTCTTGGCTAGCCTCTGTCCTCTTTTGCGCAACTGTGAACTTTTATCAAAATATGTCAAGGTCATTTGACAAGAAGCCTCATCACCACCTGGAGATGACCACATGATCATATTCAGAAATTTTAATTGGAAGAATCATTTGAACTTTGGGGGGTGGGAGCAATTCTATTTCTTTGTATGTATGTTCTACCCGCCAATTTCTCAGTTTCGGAATTGGATTTGTAGCTTCCACTTTATTTTCCAGTAAAAGGATAACTTTGCTCTACACCATGGAGTCTGAGTATTTCTTTGGGATCTAAAGGGAGCACAGACTGACATTATTCCGAAACTGAGAAATTGGCGGGTTGGAGAGACTCTGAAGACCCCTCTCCTCCCAGAATCACTATAAGACGAAAAGGTGCGAGGGAACGGCTGTGGCAGGAGGGGGAGGAGATGGAATGCAGACTGGATCAAGCCGGGAAATTCCTTATGGATGTTTCTGAGAAGCCCAGCATGGCTCAAAGGTATGAGGGGGAAGAGGGAGCGAGGTCAGCCCAGGGAAGTCAAACTATCCCTACCCCCCTTGCCCAACCTATGCCAGCGCAGCTGCCCGCCGCCGCCCGGGGAGCCCCAGCAATAGGTGTGGTTCCTGGAAGACGCCACCTGCCCCCCCTAGATGTGAAGTTTGGAGGAAATCCCAGAAATTTGGGGGTTTTCCTGGTACAAGTCGGGAGCTATATGGCAGAATTTGAACGGGAGTTCACCTCTGAAGCAGCCAAAGTGAGATGTGTTACCAGAACCCTGGAAGGGATGGCAGCAGACTGGGTGGTGACTTTGTACAATGATAACTCCCCCCAACTGCGAAACCTCGATGTTTTCATGACTGCACTGAGGAGAAGGTTTGAGGACCCTCTGGCAGAGAGAAAGGCCAGGATCAGAATGAAGACCCTAGTCCAAGGGGGGAGATCGGTGGCAGACTACACTCAAGAATTCAGGCAGCTGGCACACCACATCCGAGGTTGGTCCCAGGAGGCCCTGGTGGAAGCCTACAAAGATGGCTTAAATGAAGATGTATTCCACACGTGCATCTCCAGAAGGGATCCACGTGATTTACAGACATGGTACTTGCTGGCGGAAGAGGTGGACATTGATCTAGCCCGAAGCAGACGCAGAGGAGGTCCCGCCTGGAGAAAACTGCTCCCCCCACATCTCCAAGAGACTTCAACCCCCCAAACGGGAGGGATGGCGGCAAGAGCCAAGACCATGGCATGCTTCCGTTGTGGGAAGGAGGGCCACCGGATGGCGGATTGCCGGGTCAAGACGAACCCACCGAAAGTGCGGGGCCCTGGGAGGAAGCCCGAAAACCCCTCAACCAAGCCTCGCGAGACCGGGCTGAAGACAAGAGAGGTTGTAGAGATCGCCCTTTCGGCGGGAGAGGAGCTGGGACCTCCAACCCCACTCGACGAGAGCGAGACCGACTCAGAAGATGATGTCCCGGTAAGTCCTAACCAAGGGCCTATGACCATCCCAATAAAGTTAAGGCAGCCCACCTCTGGGACTGAGGGAGAGATGTTGGCCTTATTGGACTCGGGGTGCACGAGGTGTGTAATTAACATGAAAGTAGTTAAGGGTATGGGCATCGGACTGAGAACTTTAAGAACGCCTATATCTTTCTGCCAACTGAATGGGTTAATGAGAAAGACCTTAGAGCTCCTGAACTGCTCAAGAATTTTTATGCCAAATACCCTGATAAACCATAGAAATGTATATAAATGTTAACATGTAATTATGTTATTTTTTCTTATAGGGACTAATGCCTTTTCTCTAGGGGGTCCGAATGTCAGCCTCAACATATCTTCCACTGTTGCTTCTCTGCTATTACGCAACTTTTACTTCTTTCGGCTGTCATGACAACGGTGAGAGGGGGGACTTTGGAGGGGAAGAAGGCTGGAGGTGTTTTGCATTCCTTTGCTGGGCTAGCAAGGGGAGGGGGGATTCTTTTCTTTAACTTTCCATTTCTTGGCTAGCCTCTGTCCTCTTTTGCGCAACTGCGAACTTTTATCAAAATATGTCAAGGTCATTTGACAAGAAGCCTCATCACCACCTGGAGATGACCACATGATCATATTCAGAAATTTTAATTGGAAGAATCATTTGAACTTTGGGGGGTGGGAGCAATTCTATTTCTTTGTATGTGTGTTCTACCCGCCAATTTCTCAGTTTCGGAATTGGATTTGTAGCTTCCACTTTATTTTCCAGTAAAAGGATAACTTTGCTCTACACCATGGAGTCTGAGTATTTCTTTCTTGGGATCTAAAGGGAGCACAGACTGACAATTTTAGAGGTTTGCCATTAGTACCGACTATAACAGCTACTCTGTCCGAAGTCTGCATAATACATCATTGGTTTGTTTCTTCAATCTTCTGAATTGTATGGTGTTGTTTTTTTTTCTGAACTGTGATGACCCAGAGTGGGATACAAAAAAAACACAGTGACAGAAAACAGGTGAAGCCCCTTTTATTCCTTCACTTTGCTTCCAAGCTCCGAATATTCTTGACGGAAGACAAAAAACTCCCGCACAAACAGTTACAAGAAGGAGGAAAAAAGCAACACAAACCAGGCAAGATAAGGGCTTGAAGATGTCCACAGATAACACACAATGGGAAGGACTCCAAACTCAGAGAGGAACTGTAAACTAGAGATATTTCCATGCTTTGTTTCCAGCACTCTCAAGTACGCAGGTCCATCCTCTTATCTAGTTGTCACAGCTGCAGCCCATGAAGAGGATCAAGGCCCTCTCCTCCAGAGTAGACCACATCTCTCCCTTATCCTCTCCTCCCTTCGTGCCCTAAGATGGAGTGGGGTTGGGTCTGGGTCCTCCTTTGACTGCTCAGCTGGTCTCTGCCCTTCCCCAGCCTCCTCCACAATCTCTGGAGCCACACTTCCACTCCCTGTCGGCTGTTCCTCCTCTCCCTCACAGTCAGTCTCCAACAGGGGCATGACATGAACTTTTTCAAATTCAAAAAAATTCCCCCTAGAGTTTTTACTCTTATTGAAATGGAGGTAACAATGGCAGTCTCCCACTCCATGACCTACTGCAGGGGTCTCCAACCTTGGCTCCTGGAAGCCTGGCGGACTTCAACTCCCAGAGTTCCACAGCTGGCTGTGGAATTCTGGGAGTTGAAGTCCGCCAGGCTTCCAGGAGCCAAGGTTGGAGACCCCTGACCTACTGCATACACTTAACCTCCCATATATAGAGAGCAGCCTGGTGGCCTAATTGTGAAGACCTCGCCTCCCACTCAGAGGGTTGAGAGTTCAATCGTAAGTAGGGGCAGATTCTTCTCCCTCCTAGGGAACAGAAATATCTCTGCAAACTCCACATGGTGTCAGGAAGCGCATCTGGCCAGTAAACACTTAGCTCCATCCAATTACCCCAACTCTAGGTAGTAAAAAAGGAGTCTTTATGGAGGGTTAATGAGAGGGTTAGAAATAGGGTTTCTACTTTCCTTTGTGCTGGGAATATTTTCAGAGGATTTGCAATGACTAAACTGGACATGATTGGGCTGATGCCGATGGAGGCATCAAACACACCATCAGTTTAGAGTTGTCATGCAAGAAATAAACTCGCAGTCTTTTAACCTCTAGCCTGTGTCGACTTCTGGCACCTAACAGGGCTAGAGTTTAAACACATGCAAAACTAAATACAAGTAAAAGCCATTGAATTTAATATATAAATTTGTGCTTAAGTTCAGCAAAAATACTTGCTGAACTTTGCAGACCATCTTTTTTCCCTGTCAATCTCCTTTATCGCCTTGCCTCATCTCTATTCAATTTTGTCTTCTGAATTTCCCTTCCCTACAGTGTAGCTACCCTTTTTCCTCACTCCTGCTTTTGGAATATGATCTCTGGCCTGCAGGTAAACACGCATCGTTTGGTTTAGCTAGAATTGACAAGGTAAGATTGAAGATTTTTCCAAGTCTATAAGGGTTGTTTTTTTCTTCTCTTTAATCTTTTCCTTTTTTAGAGTAGGAGGAAAATACAGTAACTTGCCTAGTACAAGACTGTGAGCCTGATGAATAATACATATTTGTATCAAATTTTTTTTAGCTCGGCTTATGTAAGCTTCCTGGTAAAATCCCACTGCGGGGGAGAAATCCACTTAGGGTTGGGGTTCAGTCTCCACAAATTTGGACAGCAAAATGGACATTGCCAACAAATTCGGGGTGCATGGCTATGCTTAGGAGGGCTCTGACTTTTTCAAGCCTGGCTTATGTACGTTTCCTGGTAAAATACGTGGGAAAATCCCACTGGGGGCAAATCTACGTAAGGTTCGGTCTCCATCGATTTGGACAGCAAAATGGATATTGCCAATGAATGAATGTTTGTACCTGTAGAAAATCTGCCATTTATTACTAATTGTTCTATCAGGATACATGTTATTAATAACAACCTGTATGATTTCTGTAGAGAACAATGAGTGATAAAATCTATTTTTTCTGATGGCCAAGTAGAAAACAGTGAAAGTCTCCTGCAGAAAAACAAGGCAAATATATATTAGAATTGCTAATGAAATATTTGTTCCAAAACTGAAATATGTAAAACAAACCTACATTTGGTAGCAAAAAGCTTTGATGACTCTCTAGTTCAGTGATAGTGAACCTTTTTGTTGTGGTGTCCAAAAGCGCGTGGGCATGCAGGCCAGCACCCACAATGCAATGTGCCCTGCCCCCCCCGTGCCTCCCAGTTGATTTTTTTGCCCATTTGAAGCTGTTTTCGCCCTCCCAAGGGCTTGAGGGAAGCCACTGCAGCCTTTGGAGGCCGAAAAACGGGCCCGTTTCAGCATTTCCGGTATTTCCGGAAGGCCTATTTTTTGGCCTCCCAAGGCTGCAGAGGCTTCCTTCGAGCCCCCCGGGAAGGCGAAAAAGGCCTCAAACAGGCCGAAAAATCAGCTGAGAGGGGTGCACATGTGCAGCGCAGTGCAGGTAAGTTTGGCTGGGGCTCACATGCCCGCACAAGTGGCTCTGCGTGCCCCCTCTGGCATACCTGCCATAGATTCGCCATCACAGCTCTAATTATTCAAATCTTAGTTCTTGGTGAGATCATTCACTCCTCTGAGAGTGTCTTGCTTCAGGATACTTTTTGATCTAATCTGAATTTTTAGTTGGGCTGAGGCCTACAGTGCTTTAACCATCCGAGGTTGTCTCACTGCATCTTAGCTATTATCAATGGATTACACGACTCAATGTAATTAATTTTAAATAACAAGATAATACTATACATTGACATCTGCTGGTTAAGAATGTACATTGATATGGTGATAAATGCAGAATTATAGGAAGATGATGTTCTAACCAAGGCTTCCTGAGATCATCATTAAGCACATGCTTAATGCAAACAACTCTTATTTTATTTCAATGCTGGGAATTATGTTCATTCCCAGTCCTTAATGAGTCCCAAATTGTCCCTCGAGATAAGCACCCACCTTTCTCTCCTTTGAATTGCTGCCAACAACTAAAGGGCCAAATGAACTGGAAAAAAAAATCCAACCAAAGTATAAAGTCCACATAGAGCTTCAAGGCTTAATCCAAATAGGTGAATGACTTTGCTTCCTGCAAAGATTTCTCTACCTTTGCACCTCCTTTATATCTTATGGGAGGGGCAATCACCTCCCAGCCTTATTCCCGAGTCGGCCCTTTTGTCTCAGCTGCTCTTGCCTTCTAGCAGCTCTGTGCACACACGCACTGGGAACAGGCCTCCGTTGTTCCTCTGCCTTCCTGCTGTCAGACTCTGGAGGCTCTGGAGTCAGCACCCCTCCCAAATGGTCCTGGCCCCACCTCTGCATCGGACACAGGAACCTCATCTGAGTCCTCGCCAGTCTCCCTTACTGGTCTCCGTTCTTCCCCACTGTCCGATTTAGCTGCCGTCTGCACAGGCTGCCGGCGAACCACAACAGATGAAGAGTAAGTATCACAAATTATTGGGTTAAATGCTTGGCTACCACATTTTTCCAATATGTCTTTGTTAGTATTTCAGAAATATGTAGGGGTCTCTATATACTAAGGCTTCATAAAAGTACAAATCAAGACAGCTATATTGTATATTATCTCCAACAAACACATTTAGTGGGAAACTACTAAATACTCATCTTCTGCAACATGTCTGACTGGCCATTGTTGGCAGGGGTGGGATTCAAAAATTTTAACAACTGGTTCTGTGGGTGTGGCTTAGTTGGTGGGCAAGGCTTGGTGGTCATGTTTTTAGCTGGGCGTAGCCAACTTAATATCACTCACATTGAGGCACGCATCTCCTTGCCTGGCCTCTCATGACTGTGGGGATGCTGCAATAGTCATAAGTGTGAAAAATGGTCATAAGTCACTTTTTTCAGTGCCACTGTAAACTTTGCATAGTCATTGCACACAAGCAAAGTATCAGCAAAGGAGGGGAAAAAAACTCCAGAGAAGTTCCTGAGACAGGAAGTCTAGTCCTGCCAAGAATGTAATAAGGGTCAACGGAGAGGCAGTTTCTGCAAGCAACACCAGAATGTTTCCTTCCTGCCTTCCTTACAGGATTAGGCCAGTAATTTCTTCTAACAACTGATTCTCCGAACTGCTTAGAATGTTAACAACCGGTTCTAGCGAATAGGTGCGAACTGGTAGAATCCCACCCCTGACTGTAGGTCTCTAGTCTTTTGATGACATGGTTTATAAATTCTCATACTTAATCCAAGGCAATGTGCTCATTTTATCATCTAATTTATGTAAAACATGTCTATTTCAAGTGTGGGCTGAGTTTCTGTGAACCTGATTCGTCATGGGGTGGGGATCAGCAATGGGAGGTAGTCAGGAAAGGAAAAATTGGACTTAGTGATTTTGGCATGCAATGATCAGTTCCAGCTATGCATTACTGCGATATGCTTGACTTCTAATAAAATGATACCTTTCTCAACAAATGGAACCAAGGATCATTTCTATTTAGAGGTGTTGGAAGTTAAAACCCACCCCTCTCCTAGGAAAATGAATTATTTTAGAGTATACTAAAAAAGCAGAATATTTCCCCTAAAAAGAAAAGTAGACACTCAAAAAGGCTGAAACTCAGCCCCCCCCCCTTTGCTAATGGACCATTCCTCTGGCCTGGGCCAGTCTATTTTTCATAACAAAGATCTACTCCACATAGAGCTATAATAGGAATTGCCCAAAGCCCTTTCATTATATCATCATCCAGCAAGGCTCAACCAAGCCTGGGACTAAGGACAGTTTACGGAGTTGTCCCTGCATGGCCCCATGGGAGTCTGACAACCAATCAGAATACAAGCTCAAATTCAAATTCCAACAGAGGGTATAAAACCCAGGCGCACTCAGCATGAAGCATGTGATCGTCCTTTTCACTTTGGAGCTCCAAGCCATGTGGTCCTGTCCACCATTAAACCATCTTTCCAAATAGCCTCCATGTTTCCAGTGTCTTTTTCCCCACTTGGAACTGAATCCAGAAGGATATTTCTTCCAACAGAGGTTTAAACGCTGGCAGGTCTGATGCAAAAATTCTAGACAATGAATGATTATAAAATATGTTTCTGTTAATGGCAGAAAAAAAGATTAGTACAAGATTTTCACAAAATTACTGAGTTTGGAGGGCTTTAAGGTTATGGAAAGCAGCCCTTTACTCAACTCTACGTGTTATCTAATTTAACTTAATAGTTTGTGGAATCTTTTATTAGCTGTGGAGTTAACCCTGTACTATGAATATTATGTTGCTTGTACGTATGCTAAGAGTTTATGAACTGGAGAGTTTATACATTGGAGACATTGTTATCTAATCTCACTTGGAAAATGAAGAATTCTATTCTTTACTAGCTGTTAGAAAGCATTTTGTTTTTTAATGTTCAATCAGAATTTGTTTTCCAGTAACTTTAGATCTCTGAATTATTTAGATCCTTTGCCTCTTCTAGTCTTTGCCTCTTCTATATAAACATGATTTTATAAAGTGGTATCTAATGCCCTCAAGCGGACAGACGTGTAATGAAGAAAACAATTAGGCCTCAGAGAGAGAGAAAATGAACATTAAATTCCTGAAAGTTTTCTGTTTTTAAGAAGCTGTAAGGCTTTGGATAGAATAAAATAGAATAAAACTGAATTTCATCAAGAGAGAGTAATGGCATACACTGAATCTGGCTGGTTCTCAGTTGCCCCCAAGTTCTCAAATGTAATTAAACTGCCATAAAAGGAAAAATATTTCCAATTTTTCAGTTAGCATTTGATCTTGTAGACCTTCTGAGAAGGTGGAGGCAGAAATGGGATCCTACCTGTTCCACTACTGGTTCTGTGATCGTGCATGTTGTGAATGAATAAATGTTAAATAAAGCTATCTTGAGCTTGAAGTCAAGTGCAGGGTTCTGGCCCTGCACTTCTGATTGGCTATTAATGGCAAGATCGGATTGGTCCCTTCAGGAGAATCTTTTTGGCCATTAACAGGCCATTCTCATTGGTTAACGGAGCTAGCGCTCCCGGATTACTATTGGTTGAATAGTTAATAAGTTGCCTATATAAGGAAGGCTATAGCAGCCATCGAGTTTGAGCTGTCACACTATGTAAATAAAGAGTTTGAAGTTCACTGTTTCTACTGGCTCGCCTCCATTATTCGCACCCATGCTCCAGACTAAACACTGGCGACGAGGGTGGGATGTGGAGACGTCAGAACTGACTAAACAACGAAGAAGACAACCGAGCACATGGCTGAAATGCACAATGGCGGAACCATGTCCGGCGGTGTAGTACCACCCGCTCCGTTCGACCCAGCGCAAGAGGACTGGGAGTCCTACATGGACCATTTCCAAATGTTCTTGGAAATGAATAATCTGAAGGATGCCACAACCGGGAAGAAACGGGCAGTATTCTTGACGCATTGCGGGCCGACCATATTCAAGATGGCCAAGGCGCTAGCAAAACCAGCTGAAGTGAAGGCCATGGACTGGGATGTCCTCGAATCGCTACTAAGGGCCCACTATGCAACAACCGTTCCAACGCTCGTAAGATGGCACGAGTTCTACCAAAGAAACCAGCGGAAAGGAGAAAGCGTTGCCGATTTCGTTGCAGACCTCCAAAACTTGGGAGGCCTCTGCGATTTCGCCGACCTAGAAGAGGCTTTGAGAGACTGAGTAGTTCTAGGATTAGATGCGCTAAACACGCAGAGCAAAATAATGGCTAAGGGCGACATTAGCCTTGCCGATGTCATCGCTGAGGCTATGGCAGTGGAAGCGACCAAGAAGTCGGCTGCCCAACTACGCCGAAATCGCACTCCGACACACCAACCAGCCTGCAAACTTTCACCTAAGTCTGAAGGACAGCTTCTGACGGCCCACCATGAGGACCTCTCTTCGTCGTCAGACAGCGGCGAAGAAGAGGTCCATTGACTGCGGTCCGATTGGGACCGTTACCCGAAGTCCCAGCAACCGTGCGCTGGCTGCGGGGCCAACGATTACCGCTCCGATTGCAAATTCCGTGACGCGCTCTGCCACGAGTGCGGGAAACGAGGCCATATCGGACGGGTCTGCAGAAGTCTCCTAGGACCCAGCCAGACCTCGAAGGGGGCCAATTTTCACCAATCGACAGGAAACCTGTAAGGTGAGAACCAGCAAACCACTCCTACAGAAACCAACCCATGAATCGCCTAACGAGGCGAGAAGAGGCTCACCAAACAATCACTATCGGCCACACCTCTTCATTGGATGCCAAGAAAATTCGAGTTAAAGTGGCCATCGAAAATCAGCCTTGCCAAATGGAAGTCGACTCGGGATCGTCCCTTTCAATGGTCTCCTGGAAGACCCTCAAGCAACTCATCCCTACTATCCGGTGCCAAGACCTTCAATTCCAAAGGCTCATGCTAAAAGATTACCAGGGGAACCGGATCCCAGTCGTAGGATCCAGTTGAGTCCGGGTTTCCTTCAAGAACCGCACAGCGTACTTACCCCTGATGGTGATCGACAAGGACCGGCCTAGCCTGTTAGGCCTGCAATGGTTCGCACCACTCGGCATTGAAGTGGCAGGCATTAATCGAATCGGCGGCAGTGACTGGGAGGAGGACCCCGCCCACGAATTCAAGGACTTATTCGCGGAAAAGCTAGGTGAGTACAAGGGGACCCCGATATCCTTTAGCCTTAATCCAAAAATAGCTCCCATCCGCCTTAAGCCTCGTTGAGTTCCGTTCGCACTAAAGCCGAAAATCGACGAACAGCTTGATAAGTTGATAGTCCAGGGAGTGTTAAAGCCAACCGATCACTCTCCCTGGGAAACCCCAATCATGACACCAATTAAGCCGGACGCCTCAATTAGAATTTGTGGGGACTACTGAGCCACCCTGAACCACACCCTGCAACAAAATCCATATCTGGTGCCGGTGATGCAACATCTCCTTCATTCCCTGGGTGGCGGAAAAGTCTTCGCTAAACTAGACTTAGCTCAGGCTTATCAGCAACTGCCGGTTGATGAAAAAACGGCACAGGCACAGACAATTGTAACGCACCGAGGTGCCTTTAAATGTACGTGGCTCCAATTCAGAGTCAGTGTAGCCCTGGGGGTCTTTCAGAGCCTAATGGAGAGACTCTTGCAGGGGATCAAAGGCATTGTCCCCTACTTTGACCATGTGTTAATTGCTGCCCCCACTCCAAAAATTTTACGGGATCGTTTAAGACTGGTTCTCCAAAAATTCCAAGAAGCAGGCCTTAAGGTGAAGAAAAATAAGTGCAAGCTGTGTACAGATCGTGTTGAATTTTTTTTTTTTAAACAAATTTTATTAATTTTACAGAAGACACAATACACAAGCATACAAAACACAAAACATAAACAAAACTAAAAAATCTTTTCTGAAGGTTGTCTGATCCCGGCTTAAAACTCTTCACACAGACACAAATTCAAACATCATATTCACTTTATATATCCTTCCATATCTTATTATCATTTTCTTTTTTTATAAACCATTTTTATCAATTTTATAAAAACAATGCACAAAGAATCAAGGCATAACAGCTTATAAATTCTTTTCTAGGAAAAAATAATAATAAAAAACCAATAGAACATAACAATTCCAAATTATAGTATCAATACTTTATCTATTTAACTTCATATCTTATCCCTACTTCTCCTTTTCATCCAAATTATTTCTTGTTAATTAAAATTTTATTGCCTTTTATCAATATACAAAATCCAAAAAAAAAAACCATAACAAAACCTTTATATATCCTTTCATATCTTATTACCATTTTCAATAACATTCTTTGTCTGTTCTATTTCCAACTATCCATTCATCTTTTTTCTTTTACTATACTTCTCCTATACACCAATTGGAGTAACGTCTATAACTCATTACCCTAACTTAAAAGTACTTCGTATAACAATTTTTCTTGGGATTCTGTTTAAAAGATTCTAAAATTACATAATGAATTTTATACTCTAAATACACATATAAAAACACAATCTTATGTACCCTCCAGAATCCCTCTTTTATCCTAAATTAAATTCACCCATTGTCTCTAAATAAACTTTTTTTCTTTAGATCTTGCTTCCCCCCATTGAGGCTTCTCCTCCCCCCCTTTCTCTCTTGCTTATTCTTCTCCTTGCCCTTTTTACCCCTTTGTTTTTCCTCCTCCCTTTTCTTACTCCTTTTCCTTTGCTTTCTAACCTTGCCTCCACCTTTTCGCTCATTTTTCTCTTCTTTGGTTGTTTTTATAATTCTTAAAATCCCCTTTTTCTTATCCTTTTTCTCCTCCTCTCCGGAAAGGACCCATTGTTCATCAAAGATGGCTTCTTCTTCCTCTTCTTCCTTGTCCCAGTCCTTCTGCTGCGTAATCAACTTTTCATAAGTACATAACGCCATTTCTAAGAATTGAAACAAAGCGCCCAAAGTATCTTCCTTTTTATATTTTTGATATTCAGTCTTTAGTTCATCCACAAGCGATGCCATTATGAAAAGAGAAACTTTTCCCAAAACAACCACAAGTATTTTTAATCAAAAACAATTCAAAAAAAGTTCCAAAAATTAATACTTTTCTTCCTTCTTCTCTTTCTTTTTCTGGGGTTAATGTTTAATCAAAGAGGTCCAATTACCATATACCTTTCTTTGGGATTCTAGGCAATCTCCTCCTTTTTCAGCTTCTGCTCCAATTTTTTTTCCTCTCCCTTCCCACTTACAATATCAATTTTAAATAATCAGAAATCCATACTTCCAACAAGGGTTTTCCAATTTCTTAAATCTTTCAATGTCCAAAAATCCTTTTGTCCTTTAGCTTCAACTCTCAAAACAATTCACTTTCGCGGTTCCGGTTTCGCGTGGCTTCGGGGCAGCAGGAATTCGCGACAGCTCGCGATTCCTGTTGTGCTAGCCGTCGAGGTACCCCCGATCCAGATGGGTCAGGGGGATATGGCTGCCCTGTAGGGACAGCTGAAGAGAGAGGGGAGTCGGATAGGGAGGTGGGGGTGTCGCAGACCCCCCCTTCTCCGGAAAAACCCCTTTTTCCCAAGGCGGTGGAGCGGCGGTCAGCAATGGCCGCCACGAAGAAGCCAGCAACCGGGTAAGAACTGTGCTGGAGGAAGTGTGAAGAGTGAAAGTTCTGTCTGAGCCGGGTCAAGTAACACCTTTTAAATTGCCTGGAATTGAGCTGCTTGAATTGCTGGAGGATACATTGTATCCCTAAGAAGAGCGAAAAGCGGCGGAGAAGCTGTTAAAGGGAACTTTTTTTTTTTTTTCTTTACTCTCCCACCCCATGAAAACAGCAGAAATATTTGGATATATTGGACATTGAAAGTGGATTGCTTTGAAAGTTGAAGCTAAGAGACAAAAGGATTTTTGGACATTGAAAAATTTAAGAAATTGGAAAACCCTTGTTGGAGGTATGGATTTCTGATTACTTAAAATTGACATTGCAAGTGGGAAGGGAGAAAAAAAAATTGGAGCAGAAGCTGAAAAAGGAGGAGATTGCCTAGAATCCCAAAGGAAGATATATGGTAATTGGACCTCTTTGATTAAAAATTAACCCCAGAAAGAGAAAGAGAAGAAGGAAGAAAAGTATTAACTTTTGGAACTTTTTTTTTTTTTAATTGCTTTTGATTGTCTTTGATTAAAAATACTTGTGGTTGTTTTGGAAAAAGTTTCCCTTTTCATAATGGCATCGTTTGTGGATGAACTAGAGATTGAATATCAAAAATATAAAAAAGAAGATACTTTGGGCGCTTTGTTTCAATTCTTAGAAATGGCGTTATGTACTTGTGAAAGGTTGATTACGCAGCAGAAGGACTGGGACAAGGAAGAAGAGGAAGAAGAAGCCATCTTTGATGAACAATGGGTCCTTTCCGGAGAGGAGGAGAAAAAGGATAAGAAAAAGGGGATTTTAAGAATTATAAAAACAACCAAAAGAGAGAAAAATGAGCGAAAAGGTGGAGGCAAGGTTAGAAAGCAAAGGAAAAGGAGCAAGAAAAGCGAAGAGAAAAAGCAAAGGGGTAAAAAGGGCAAGGAGAAGAATAAGCAAGAGAGAAAGGGGGGGAGGAGAAGCCTTAAAGGGGGGAAGCAAGACCTAAAGAAAAAAAGTTTATTTAGAGACAATGGGTGAATTTAATTTAGATTAAAAGAGGGATTCTGGAGGGTACATAGGTTTGTGATATGTGTATTTAGAATATAAAATTTATTATGTAATCTTAGAATCTTTTAAACAGAATCCCAAGAAAAATTGCTATACGTAGTATTTTTAAGTTAGGGTAATGAGTTATAGATGTTACTCCAATTGGTGTACAGGAGAAGTATAGTAAAAGAAAAAGGAAAGATGAATGGATAATTGGAAATAGAACAGACAAAGAATGTTGTTGAAAATGGTAATAAGATATGGAAGGATATATATGCTTTTTTTTGGATTTTGTATATTGATAAAAGGCAATAAAATTTTAATTAATAAGAAATAATTTGGATGGAAAGGAGAAGTAGGGACAAGATATGAAGTTAATACTATATGAAGTATTGATATTATAATTTGGAAATGTTATGCCTTATTGGTCTTTTATTATTATTTTTTCCTAGAAAAGAATTTATAAGCTGTTATGCCTTGATTCTTTGTGCATTGTTTTTATAAAACTGATAAAAATGGTTTTTTATATATATATATAAAAAAGAAAATGATAATAAGTTATGGAAGGATATATGGGATGAATATGATGTTTGAATTTGTGTCTGTGTGAAGAGTTTTAACCCGGGAACAGACAACCTTCAGAAAAGATCTTTTAGTTTTGTTTATGTTTTGTGTTTTGTATGTTTGTGTATTGTGTTTTTGGTAAAACTAACAAAATTTGTTTTTTATAAAAAAAAGGAAAAAAGAATCAATAAAACCTTGGAGGAATGTTAGATGAGAATAATTTAAACAAGCCAGAAAGAAATGAATATGAGGACTATAAAATGGATAAATATGGAAGAGAAATGAAATTGAATAGGAGTAAAGAGAAATAATGAGAAATTTGCTGAAAGATATTTGTGTGTCCATATGGAGATGGGATAAATTGGAATTATGTTATATAAAAATAATGTTTTATTCGACTTGTAAGGATTTATAATGTTAAGAGGTTTTATGTATTTATGTATTTAATGGTTAATGATGTGTTGTTTTATCTTTAAAATTAATAAAAATTTGCTTCAAAAAAAAAAAAACAAAAACAATTCACTTTCAATGACCAATATATCCAAACATTTCTGCTGTTTCCATGGGGTGGGAGAGTGAAGAAAAAAAAAAGTTCCCTTTAACAGCTTCTCCGCCGCTTTCGCTCTTCTTAGGGATACAATGTATCCTCCAGCAATTCAAACAGCTCAGTTCCAAGCAATTTAAAAGATGTTACTTGACCCGGCTCAGACAACACTTTCACTCTTCTCATTTCCTCCAGCGCAATCTTACCCGGTTGCTGGCTTCTTCGTGGCGGCCATTGCTGACCGCCGCTCCACCGCCTTGGGAAAAAGGGGTTTTTCCGGAGAAGGGGGGGTCTGCGACACCCCCACCTCCCTATCCGACTCCCCTCTCTCTTCAGCTGTCCCTACAGGGCAGCCATATCCCCCTGACCCATCTGGATCGGGGGTACCTCGACGGCTAGCACAGCAGGAATCGCGAGCTGTCGCGAATTCCTGCTGCCCCGAAGCCACGCGAAACCGGAACCTGATCGTGTTGAATTTTTAGGGTACTTAATTGACAGTCAGGGTATTCACCCTACCGATAGCAAATTGAGAGCAATAAAAAACGCTCCCGGACCCTGGAATAAGGCCGACCTCCAGGCATTTCTAGGCCTCATCAATTTCTATAATGTATTCTTGCCGCACAAGGCGACTGTTGCTGAACCTTTACATCGCCTACTGGACAGAAAAGCAAATTGGGTATGGGGTCATAGAGAAGAGCAGGCGTTCCGTAATGTAAAAAAGCTACTGACTTCTGATGCTGTACTAATGCAGTACAATGAAACCTTACCGTTAAATATCACATGTGATGCATCGCCTTTTGGAGTAGGCGCCATTTTGAGCCATGTATTGCCTAATGGTAGCGAAGCCCCTATTGCTTATTTTTCAAAAACACTCTCGAAAACCGAGCGAAATTATAGCCAGATTGATAAAGAAGCCCTGGCAATTGTATCGACTGTTAAAAGATTTCATGTGTACGTGTACGGCCGGGCTTTTACTATAGTGACTGACCACAAACCTTTGCTGGGGATAATCGCTGGGTATAAGCCGACCCCCTACATACTATCTCCCAGGATGACCCGTTGGTCAGAATTCTTGGCTGCCTATAATTATCAGCTACAATACCGCCCCGGTAAAGCTATTCCCCACGCCGACGCGTTGAGCCGTGCACCGCTTCCAGAGACCATCAACGATCCCGCACCAACGATGACAACGTTGCAGGTCGAGACACTTCGTACGCCGCCATTAACTGCCCGTGATATTGCGAGAGAAACAAAACGTGACCCCATCTTAGCACGAGTCCTCACGTGGGCAGAACACGGATGGCCATTGGACCAAGTACCAGACGACTTCGCACCATTCAAAAGTCGTCAAACAGAGTTGTTTTCTCAAAAGGGCTGTATCATCTGGGGCGATAGAGTCGTTATCCCAGAACGACTCCAATAGGCACTACTAAGAACCTTGCACGATGGCCACCCTGGCATCGTGCGCATAAAGGCCCTCGCACGAAGCTACACGTGGTGACCAGGCATCGACAGACAAATCGAATCGTGGGTCAAAACTTGCCAGAGATGCCAAGAAGTAAGCAACGCTCCACCAAAGGCAATCCCAACCGAATGAGAGACACCGCGGGGACCCTGGTCCCCTATCCATCTAGATTTTGCTGGGCTGACCAAAGGCCACACCTTCTTGTTAACTGTAGACGCCTACTCGAATTGGCTCAAAATCCACCGAATGAGGAACACGACCACCGAAGCGGTCATCAAAAGACTAGAAAGACTGTTTGCAACCCACGGATTACCAGAAGTTCTGGTATCCGACAACGGGCCCCAATTTACTGCGCTGTCCTTTGAGCAGTACCTGGCTGACCGCGGTATCTGACATGCGCTCACTTCGCCTGTGCACCCTGCGGCCAACGGTAGGGCTGAGCGCATTGTACAATTCGTCAAGAAAACGCTACAAAAAGTAGACTACGACAACATCGACGAGAAAATCAACCGAATCCTTTTTCTACAGCACATCACACCTCACAGCGTCACCAACAAAACTCCCGCCGAGCTGCTAATGGGATGGAAGCTCCACTCCCACCTCGACCGGTTACACCCAGCCTACGAACCGGAAAAACCACTCGGATCCAGCGGCCGATGCCGTACCTTCCAGGTAGGCGATTTAGTATTCGCTAAAAACTTACCGGGCGATCCGCTGTGGGTAGAAGCGACAGTAATCCGTGTAACCGGCCCAAGATCATACCTTGTACAGTGCCCTGACGATAGACTTTGGAAGCGCTATATCGATCAACTACGGTCAAGGCTGCAGTCAGGCAATTCCGAATTCCCTTATAACCAAACTGAGGGGGAGGGAAGATAGAGAGGAAGACGAATTTCAACTAGAGGAAAATCTTTTTGAAGGGAACGATAGCAGAACAGAAACGTGGGAACAGGAACCAGGGATAGGAGTGAGTTCACCTCAGGGAGTTGCCGAAGATATTGGTGGCAACGGAAACGCGAACTCAACAAGAGTGCAGCCAAATGCCAGGCGCACAGTGAAAATCAAAAAGACTAACAAAACAACCGTCCAACCTCAAGGACTACGTGACCGCGCCCCGTAAGCAGAAGCCGGGGGGAAGGGGTGTTGTGAATGAATAAATGTTAAATGAAGTTATCTTGAGCTCTAAGTCAAGTGCAGGGTTCTGGCCCTGCACTTCTGATTGGCTGTTAATGGCAAGATCGGATTAGTCCATTCAGGAGAATCTGATTGGCCATTAACAGGCCATTTTCATTGGTTAACGGAGCTAGCGCTCCCGGATTGCTATTGGTTGAATAGTTAATAAGTTCCCTATATAAGGAAGGCTATAGCAGCCATCCAGTTTGAGCTGTCACACCATGTAAATAAAGAGTTTTAAGTTCACTGTTTCTACCGGCTCGCCTCCATTATTCGCACCCATGCTCCAGACTTAACAGCGCAGGTGTGCACACGTGCACTACCTAACACCCATGCGCAGCTTTCCACACACCAGCTGAGGCCTGCAGCGCCAATCATCTAAGAGGACAATCTCAATCTCAACTCAGCTGATCCTCAGAGACTTTATTTTTTACTACTGGTTTGGGTGAACTGGTGTGAACTGGTAGCATACCACCACTGGGTCGAGGTCAGGGCTGGCAAAGGTTTTATCCACTTGTGGTTGATCCCATCAGTTTGGTGGACCTTCTTAGAAGAGGAAAGAATCACTCATGCTTGTTACTTCAAAACTGGACTGCACATGCTTTACTTGGGGCTCTCATTAAAAAAGTTCTGGGAAACTTCAGCAGATGCAAAATGCAGCAGCACATCATGGTGATATATGAGAACAAATACAGTAGCGCTACAGTATATTTTGGGCACTATATACTGCTTACCAATCTGTACCTGGATATAATTCAAGGTACTGGTCATTATTTATGGCTTAGTTCCAGGTTACTTATAAGACTAGAGTTAGGTCCTACACAGAAAATCTTCCTATCTCAATTAACTCAAAAAGAATGCTTTGGGCATTCCCTCCTGGATTGATTCATCCTTTCTCAAACGCCATGCTGTCCTGTGAAATCCATACAGACATTGTGTTTCCTACCTGTCCAAAAAAATCAAGACATGTCTCTTTAAAACAGCATTATAATTCACACTTTGGAATGTATCTAACCTTCCTAGCTGCCTTTGTTTTGCTTTATTTTTAACATTATTATTTTTTTTTTGTTAAAAGTTTTATTGATTTTAACAACAAACAAAAAACATATAAGACATAAAACATGACATAGAAAAAAAATAAAAAATAAAAATAAAAAAAATTATAACATTCTTCATAAATTTACAGTGTATCGGTTGGTTTACCACTCCTTTTGTGCATCCATTTCATAGTCATCAGAATAATTATATTACATAATATAATAATATACATAATATAATAACTCACATTATCAATCATCAATAAAATATCCCAATATCATTATTGAACAATCATTTGACTATAATTTTACTAATTCATACTTAAGCGAGATAACTATAATTAAGTTAAATTATTTTATGACAAATCATGAAATCATATCAAATCTATCATAATAAAATATTCTTAAAAATTATCAAAACCAAGAAAAATTATATATTCATTATTTCCTAGATTTCTAAATATTCTATTATCATATTGTATTATCTAACCATTGATAAAAAAGATCCCAAACTTCATAAAATTGTTTATCTTCTTGTTCTCTAATTTCAAATGTCAATCTACTCATTTCAGCACATTCCAATATTTTCTTAATAATTTCTTCCTCTATTGGTATTTTCTCACTCTTCCAATGTTTAGCAAATACAATCCTAGCTGCTGTTAATACATTTACAATCAGATATTTTAAATTTTTGTTATATATATCAGGTACGATTCCCAATAAAAAAATCTCTGGTTTCAAATCTAAGTGTTTCTTTATCATTTTTTCCAGCCATATGTGAATTCTAGTCCAATATTTCCTGGCCTCCTCACAAGTCCACCACATATGGTAATATGAGCCAGGTATCTGAAGACATTTCCAGCACTTTTCAGATTTATTCTTGAACATTCTTGCTATTCTTGTTGGGGGAAAGTGCCACCTGTAAAACATCTTATACAAATTTTCTTTATATGCTGTTGACATTATCATTTTATAATTTTGTGACCACAGTTTTTGCCATTTCTCTAAATCAATCCCATATCCAAAATTCTTCCCCCAAGCAATCATTGTTTCTTTAACTTGTTCTTCCTCTAATTTAATTTCCAACAAATAACTATATAATTTTTTAATCACTTCTTCATCAGTACCTGTCAAAATCCTATCTAAGTCAGTCAATTTATCATAAAATCCTTCTATTTTAGAATCTTTAAGATACCTTGCATGTATTTGCGCATATGAAAACCAATTCATCTTTATACCTTGTTCTTCTAAATTTTGCATCGTTTTAAGTTCACCCTTTTCATCCAATATTTCCCCATATCTAACTGTTTGTTCCTTCTTATAAGTTATAGGATACGAAAAAGCTTCAATAGTTGATAACCAAACTGGAATTTTCCAGTAACATTGTTTCTTAGTTTTCTCCCAATTCAACCATAATGATTATAATATATAATGCCTTCTGAAATAACCCTGTGATTTAGTTCCCTTATATCATAAAAAAGCATGCCAACCCAATAATAAATCATTGCCTTCTAATGTCAACAGTCTAGTCTTTCTTAACATTATCCATTCTTTAACCCACATTAAGTTTGCAGCTTGATAATACAACTCCCAATTAGGAAGGCCAAATCCTCCTCTAATTCTAGCATCCTGTAAAAGTTTTAATTTTATTCTCGCTTTCTTGCCTTGCCATATATACTTCAACACAATTTTATTTAGTTCTTCGAAGTAATCCTTACTTAACCTAATTAATATTGTTTGAAACAAATATAGAATTCTGGGTAAAATATTCATCTTGATTGTTGAAATTCTACCTATCAATGACAATTGTAGGTTTTCCCATTTTTTCAGGTCGGATGCTATCTGCTGTTTAAGCTTAATATAATTATTCTCTTTCAATGTAGTACATCTTGACATCAAATATATCCCCAAATATTTAACTTTGTTCGTAACTTGAATTTTCAATAAATCTGCCAGCTCTTCTCTTTGCCTTAATAGAATATTTCCAAGCCTCTAGTTGGCAGTGTTACAAAGTTTCTTCAATCCACTCCCCCTTCTTCCCCCCAGAAAAAAGCCTAAAAAGAGAAAAAAAATATGTATGTATATTTATGTATATTAAAAAAAGATATTAAAGGGGGCCTCTATTTTAAAAAATACAAACAGTCAGAAAAGCAAAGAGAAAACAAGTAAATATAAAAATATAAAAGAAAAAAGCCAGTCTGGTTAACTATATCGCAATAGAAATTCAGTAAAGAAAAAAAAAGTAAAAATAAAAAGCCAAGCCTCACTTTGACATTACTAAAAAAAAATCGCTGCTAAATCAAATTCTGTCAATAATTTTACAGATTTCTTCTAATATTAGAGTGTTCTTGAGTCCCAAGCAAAAAAAAAAAGAATCCTCACCAGCCGATACACTTCTTTCTATCCCGTTCTTCCGGAGCTGTCCCAGCTTCAGCAGCCTGATGGCTGCCTCTCCGCCATTGGCAAAGGGGCTTCTTCTGGATCGACTAGGGACTTGCGATGTCCCCGGAATCTACAGAACGCGCCCCTTACTGTCACCGTCACTACGAGACGGTTTAGGTCCGTTGGGACCGACCAGGGGCGAAGATATCAGCTGTGATCTTGGAGCCCTGAGATCGCAGCTGTATCGCGGTGACGAAGCTCCGCCTTCTCCGCTTTATTTTTAACATTATTGTTGTGTTCTTTGTGTATCTTAATAAAATTATACAATACTGTGGTGTCCGTTGGGAAAGAGACCAGGAGTCAGTGACTAGGTTTCAGCTCTTTATTGGTCCCCGGAACTGAACTGGGTTCCAAGGAAAAACTCTCGGCTTTTAATTTCCAAGCCACGGCGGCCACGGCCAATGGCACTGCTTTGAATCTCCCGTGATTCGAATCCACCAATCGCGGGAGATTCTTAGCGGGCCAATCAGCGCAGCTCGCTCACCCAATCAGATCGCCCTGCGCTTTGGCCAATCAAAACGCGGGGCTTTCAAGAATGTAAATGAAGGTACAGAACACACCTCCCCTCTTGGTTTGGTCCTACGTAACGTAGTCCTGTAGGTAGGTGGGGCTCCGTACTTGTCTACTGGACCTGCGCAGGTCAGTCGTAGGTTGGTTCCCGGCCGGATCGGTCAGGACCTCCGTGTCTCTTGGCCTCGTCGTTGGAACCGCCTGGTATGTCTTGCCAGGCCGCTCTTTGCAGCTCCCTCCTGGTCTACCCGGGTTGGTCGAGCTGCAGTTTTCGCCACTCCCACTTGGTCTTTCTGGGCTGGTCGAGCTGGCCTGGCTGTTTCTTTCTGGTGAGGTTTCGTGCTGGCTGCTTGCTGGTGAGTATGGCTGGTTTCTTTCTTCTGGGGTTTGGTGTCCGAAGTATTCCCTCCCCTCTTGGTTTGTGTTGAGGGGGTTGGTTGTGTTTTTTGTAGCTGTCCTCGATCTTAATTGATCGATGTGGCATTTCCATGCTCGTCCGTCGGTTGTTTGTAACCGGTACGAGCGTGGACCTGTCACCTGGGTTATGGTTGCTGGTATCCATAGTGGGTCTCCAGTTAGGTTCTTCACGTAGACGGCGTCGCCTGGTGCGAAGGATCAGTGTTTGCTGGTGGAGTCTGGGGATTTCTCTGGGTTGTATGTGGGGTGCAGTCTATCGAGTGGGGACCTTATTTTCCTCCCCATTAGTAGCTCTGCTGGGCTTTTATTTGTTGTAGTGTTCGGGGTTATGTGCTGTATAAAAAGCATTTTATTTATTTTGTCCTGGATCTCCCCGTGGTCTATTTTCTGGATGGTTTTTTTTGTGAATTGAACCATCCGTTCCGCCCTTCCGTTCACCGCCGGGGCTGTCAGTGCGTGTCGTATGCCCCGTTCCACTAGGAATTTTTCAAATTCCAGCGAGGTGAATTGGGGCCTGTTGTCCGACACGAGGACGTCTGGGAGGCCGTGTGTCGTGAAGAGTTTGTAGAGTTCTTTGGTCACGGCCTCCGTGGTGGTGGTTCTCATGTTGCTTACTTCCAGCCAGTTGGAATAAGCATCTACGGTTATTAAGAATGTGTGTCCCTTTGTGGGCCCGGCGAAGTCTATGTGGATCCTTGGCCAAGGTCCCCTGGGGGTTTCCCACTCTAGAATTGGTGCCGTGGGTGGGCTTGGTCTAGTTTCCTGGCAACGTTGGCACCTTGCTACCCAAGCCTTGATTTGTTTGTCCATCCCTGGCCACCAAGCGTAACTTCTGGCCAGGGCTTTTGTTCTAACGATGCCCGGGTGCCCCTCATGTAACAACTCCAGTACCTTCCCTTGCAGTTTTTCAGGGATGACCACCCTATCCCCCCATAGTACACACCCTTTTAGTAGCAAGAGTTCCGTTTGCCGGTTCTGGAATGTTCTGAAAGTCTCGTCATTGTCCTTTTCCGGCCACCCTTTCTCTACCCAATGCAACACCCGCACCAGATGTTTGTCTTTATTAGTTTCTCGGGCAATGTCTGACGCGGTTATGGGTAGATCAGGCAGAGTCTCTATGCTGAGGGTGGTTGTCGTGGGTGTTGGGTCAGTGTCCGGTTCGGGTCGCGGTGAACGGCTTAAAGCATCCGCATGGGTGATAGTCTTACCGGGTCGGTGTGTGAGCCGGTAGTTGTAGGTGGCCAGGAATTCGGACCACCTTGTCATTCTAGGAGATAGAATGTTTGGGGTGGCCCTGTTCCCTGCCAGGATTCCCAGCAGCGGCTTGTGGTCGTGATGATGGTGAACGTCTGGCCGTAGAGGTACTCATGGAAGCTTTTTACTGCGGCGACGATAGCCAGGGCCTCTTTGTCCAGCTGACTGTAGTTCCGCTCCGGTTTGGTGAGGGTCCTTGAAAAGAATGCGATGGGTGCTTCTTTTCCATCAGGAAGAGTGTGGCTGAGGATGGCGCCGACGCCGAAGGGTGATGCGTCGCATGTGACGGCTAGTGGTAGGGTCTCGTATTGGATGAGGACGGCATCCGAAGTGAACAGGTCCTTGGTTTTCCTGAAGACGGCTTCCTCGCATTTTGCCCAAGTCCAGGTAGCCGCCTTGTCCAAAAGCCTATGCAACGGCTCCGCCGCGGTCGCCTTTTGGGGCAGGAACACATTATAAAAGTTAAGTAGTCCCAGAAATGCCTGCAGTTCCGTTTTTGACCTGGGTGTGGGGGCCTCTTTGATAGCTTTAATTTTGGTGTCGGTGGGGTGGATGCCATGCCGGTCTAGGAGGTACCCCAGGAATACGACCCGCTCTGTGTAAAGTTGGCACTTTTCCCTCTTCACCTTTAGCCCGGTTTCTTTGAATTTCGTTAGCACCTCCCTTAGGTGACCCTCTAGTTCGGCCTGGTTGGCTGCCGATACCAGTACATCGTCGAAGTAGGGTACCACCCCCTTGATGCCTTGTAAGAGTCTCTCCATGAGGCTCTGGAAAATTCCAGGCGCCACGCTGACTCCGAACTGGAGTCGGTTACATCGAAAGGCTCCCCGGTGGGTGACTATGGTTTGCGCCTCTGCGGTTTCCTCATCGACCGGCAGCTGTTGGTATGCTTGGGCCAGGTCGAGTTTCGCAAAAACCTTGCCTCCCCCCAGTGAGTGTAGAAGATGCTGCACTACTGGGACGGGGTAAGCGCTTTGTTGCAAGGCGCTGTTTAGGGTAGCCTTATAGTCCCCACAGATTCTCACTGACCCATCAGGCTTGACTGGGGTGACTATTGGGGTCTCCCACCAGGCATGGTCTATTGGTTGTAGAACCCCTTGCTTGACGAGCTTGTCAATTTGCTCGTCAATTTTTGGCTTGAGTGCAAAAGGCACCCGCCTTGGTTTTAGGCGTCTCGGGGGAACGTTTGGGTCTAGGCTGAAGGATATAGGGGGCCCTCGGTACTTGCCTAGGGTGCCATCGAATACTTCTTGGAAGTCCCGTGCCAGTTGCTGCTCCCAGTCGGCCTCGGTGATGTGGTCGATGCCCGTGACTTCGATGCCGAGCGGTGCGAACCATTGAAGTCCCAACAGGCTGGGTCGGTCTCGATCGACGATTGTGAGGGGAAGTTTTGCGGTGCGTCCTTTAAAGGTTACTCTAAATTGTCCTGTTCCGACTACTGGGATGCGGTTTCCCTGGTAGTCTTTAAGGATTAGTCTCTGGTTCTCCAGTCCCCTCCTTTGGATGGTAGGCACCAAGCGTTTTATTTCCTGCCAGGCGACCATGGAGAGGTAGGACCCGGAGTCCACCTCCATCTTGCAAGGTTCGCCTTCGATGCCTACCTCCACTTAGACCTTGCGGGCGTTGGTGGTTGTTGCGTGGCCAATGATGACCATCTGGTGCGTTTCTTCCCTCTGCCGGGTCTTGCCACCTCATCGGGCTCGTCTGCTTCGGTCCCAACGGCTGTCGGCTGGGCGGTCTCTGGTTCTGGGCGGTGTGCTGTCCCGTCTCCACTCGCTGTGGTCCCACCGTCTGGGGCTGTAGGCTTTTTTAAGTCGGTAGACGCGGGCGATGTGACCCTTTTTGTCATAGTGCCGGCAGACTGCATCGAAGAACCGGCATTCAGCTCTAGGGTGGTTGCCCCCGCAACCAGCACACGCGGTCCCCGACTTACGACCCCGCTGGCTGCGCTGGTCGCGTCCTGCCTGGAGCCGGTGGATTTCCTCCTCCTCGTCCGATGTCTCAGAGGTGGAGTGGAATTCGCCATGGTGGGTGGTCGTTTCAGGTTGGGCCTCGGTCGCCCGTGCAGGGTGGTTGTTCGCGGTGCGGTCCTCGGCGTCCGGTCTCCGCATGCGGTTTGCTGACTGCCTGGTGGCTTCGGCTGCGGTGGCTTCGGTGATGGCATCGGCGAGGGTGATGTTGCCTTTGGCCATCAGTCGACTTTGTAGGACGGGGTCCCAAAGCCCGAGCACGACTTGGTCCCACAGGGTCTCGTCCATGTTGGAGAACCCGCATAGTCCTCCTAGGCTCCGCAGCTCTGCAACAAAGTCACTGAGGCTTTCGCCCAACCGTTGGTCCCGCCGATAAAACTCGTGCCGTCGGATGAAGGTGGGCACGGCGGGAGCGCAGTGCCTTCGGAGTAAGGGCTCGAGGTCATCCCAATCCATTGCAGTGACGTCAGTGGGTTTCGCTAGGGCTTTCGCCATCTTGAACACTGTGGGCCCGCAGTGTGTCAGGAAGACGGCTCGTTTCTTCGGCCTGGCGGTGTCCTTCATGTCACTGCATTCGAGGAACATGTGGAATCTGTCCGTGTAAGATACCCAGTCCTCGGTAGCAGGGTTGAAGGGTGCGGGTGGCGCGATGCTGGCCACCTCGTCGGGTTTGCTGGCTTTCGTCGGACATGTGCTTATGGGGTTCAGGATCAGGATCCCATCCTCGTCGCCAGTGTGGTGTCCGTCGGGAAAGAGACCAGGAGTCGGTGATGAGGTTTCAGCTCTTTATTGGTCCCCGGAACCGAACTGGGTTCCAAGGAAAAACTCTCGGCTTTTTATTCTCAAGCCACGGCGGCCGCGGCCAATGGCACCACTTTGAATCTCCCGCGATTCGAATCCACCAATTGCGGGAGATTCTTAGCGGGCCAATCAGCGTGGCTCACTCACCCAATCAGATCGTCCCGCGCTTTGGCCAATCAAAACGCGGGGCTTTCAATAATGTAAATGAAGGTACAGAACAAATACAGATAAATCCCAATTTACAACAGCTCGTTTAGTGATCATTCAAAGTTACAATGGCACTGAAAAAAGTGACCTATGAAAAATTTTTTATTGCATCCCCATGGTCACGTGATCAAAATTCAGACATTTGGCAACTGACTCATATTTATGACAGTTGCTGTGTCCTGAGGTCGTATGATCACCTTTTGCGACCTTCTGGCAAGCAAAGTCAAACAAGGAAATGAGATTCATTCACTTAACCGTTATAATTATCATAATTGTTTATAATAATTATCCCTTATTATAAATTTATAGGTTAGCCTACAGCCCTGGTAGTTTTCCATGTAGATTATAACCAGGCCAGACTGTGCTTAAGTTTTTGAAGTCAGTGATCTACTAAACTTGAAAAACCGATTTATGGTTTGTTGTCAGAAAACACCTATGTGTGCCAAAACCACTGCACCATAGAGAATATTTTAAATTATTGAACCTGGATATGGTTTGCCAATTGCGCAGGGGCAGATAGGAAAGCACTCCAGAGAGTTAACGTCACTGCCCAGATGATCATGGGTTGCCCTCTTCCCTCTTTGGAAGAGCTTTACAGCTTCCGCTGCCTTAAGAAAGTTCAAAACATTCTCAAAGATCCATCTCATCCTGGGCACCTTTTTTTTTGAACTATTACCATCTGGCAGATGGTACAGGATAATAAAAACAAGGACAAAAAGGCTGAAAAACAGCTTCTATCCCAGGGCAGTAGCTCTGTTGAATTCTACTATAGATAGTGCAGTGTTGGTGCGATGTCAGGGGTTTTCGGTTCAATGTGTGGAGGGTGAAGGGTGTGTGTTTGTGTTTATTTTCATGGTCATGATGTACACTGAAGATGGTGTTTGATTTTGTTGTACGAGGTGCAATGACAATAAAGTAAACTAAACTAAACTAAACTAAAAAAAGGCCCAGGTTCAATTTCTAGCATCTCCAGAAATACTCTGAAAAAAAAATCAGTCTAAAATCTTGGGAGAGTTGCTGCTGATTAGTACTGATAATACAGCTCAATATTTTGGGCCAATGGCCTGATCTGTTTCACTTCGACAGAATTGTGGCAGATATTGTGGAATGGGCAGATTGTGGGGTGTAATCTGTGAACAATAAAAGGTGCTCTGGTCTGTTGTATTTAGTAACAATGATCGAATAAGGAATGTTCTGACCCAAATCTGGTTCCAAGACAGCAAACACAAGACAAAGTCAGCAGCCCCCACCTTTTAAGGTTTAATCCACAAATCCTGTTTCTTCCCAGATAAAAGGCTGCTTCCAACTAATTAGCTCCGACAAGAAAGAGCCTTGCCAAATTTTTGCAAGGCTGCCAAGAACAACAGATTCCTAAACAATAAATTCCAAGTTCCTAAACAATAAATTCCAAGTTCCTAAACAATAAATCAAAGAGTCTCCAAATACCAACTCAGATATTCTAACGTCCACCAGGCCTCGAGTATCAAACTTCTTTGCCTTCTGCAAAGAACTGCAGTTTCTCAGCTGGCTTTTATCTTCTCAGGGAGGGGCCATTACTTTCCAGTCTTACTCCCAAGTCGCCGGTGCTGCTGCAGCTGCTCTTCCCTTTGAGCAGTCCTGAGCATATGCGCACTGGGCACAGGCTCCTCGGGAACCTCTTCATCACTGCTGCCAACCTCCACAATCCTTGAAGGCAGCATTCCACTCCCTGATGGTCCTGGCCCCATTCCTGCATCACACGCAGGTCCCTCATCCAAGTCCTCGCTCTCTGAGACCTCAGCTATCTGCACCTGCTGCCGGCGAACCACAACATGGAAATAACACTCCACTAGCTATCGTCTTCCTGACATTCCCTCTGCCCCCGCCTATCTCTGATGAAAATTACAGCTTGGCCATCTTTGTGTTTCACAGGTATACCAGCCTAAACGAAGTGGAAAGCTTCTAATATAATGTGTTCATTAATATGTGGAACTATGTGAAGAACTTTGGATACCAGACTTATAAAGTATGTATCTTTAGTAAACATTTGAATAAAAATGATCTCATTATGCATATGTCAGTGCCCCTGTTAGATGTAAGGATATTTGAGATACCTTACAGCTAAATGCATATATTAATTATGGGCTTTAAGCCTTGAAGCAAAAATAACCCAAGATATGTATGAAATATTAAACAGATCTGAAGAGCAATGTCTGTTCTGCAAAAGAGCTTTAAGTTTGACATGGTGTTGCAAACATCCAAGGGCAGAATGACTGATCACTGTTTTCCTTTTTGAAATCACTTAACACCTATTATGTTTAGAACAGATGCACAGAATCCAATTTTATCCCTTTTAATTTTTTTTCTGTTAATACATTGCTCTTTTCTCCAGGAAAGAGTGGAAGCGGAAATTATTTTAATAAAATTGGCAATAAACAATCTCTACAATTCACAAGCAAACTAACAGAGACGCTTTATGCCAGCGGTTTTAAAACTCGCGGCCTGGGGGCCGGATGCATCACGTGCTGGCCCTGCCCCTGCCTGGTTTAGCGAAGAGGGGGAAATGCCCCAATATGTCACATGACGCTGCTGTGACGCCGCAAGTTTGACACCCCTGCTGCATGCAGTTCAGGTAGTACTCATTTAGCAAATGCCATGTTTAGTGACCCCTTGCATTAGAATGGCGATGAAAAAGTAACTTTGTAAACAATCCTTGTGTTTATTGACCCTTGCAGGACTATAAAGCAAAGGAGAGCTGGAGTACGATCATAAGCACAGTTGTGGTTGCACTTATTGTTAGAGTAGAGTAGAGTAGGGTGGGGAGGGGAAGGGAGGGGAGGAAAGAGTAGATAGGGAATGGAATGAGAATAGAATAGAATAGAATAAAATAGAATAGAATAGAATATAGAGTAGAGTAGAGTAGAGTAGAGTAGAGTAGAGTAGAGTAGAGTAGAGTAGAGTAGAGTAGAGTAGAGTAGAGAATGGAATAAGAATAGACTAAAATAGAACAGAATAAAGAAAAAGAATGGGAATAGAATAGAATAGAATAGAATAGCATAGAATAGCATAGCATAGAAAGTAGAATAGAGTAGGGAATGGAATGAAAGACTAAAATAGAACAGAACAGAGAAAAAGAATGGGAATAGAATAGAATAGCATAGAAAGTAGAGTAGAGTAGGGAATGGAATGAGAATAGACTAAAATAGAACAGAATAAAGAAAAAGAATGGGAATAGAATAGAATAGAATAGAATCGAATAGCATAGAAAGTAGAATAGAGTAGGGAATGGAATGGAATGAAAGACAAAAATAGAACAGAACAGAGAAAAAGAATTGCAATAGAATAGAATAGCATAGAAAGTAGAGTAGAGTAGGGAATGGAATGAGAATAGACTAAAATAGAACAGAATAGAGAAAAAGAATGGGAATAGAATAGCATAGCATAGCATAGAATAGAATAGAATAGAAAGTAGAATAGAGTTGGGAATGGAATGAAAGACTAAAATAGAAGAGAAAAAGAATGGGAATAGAATAGAATAGCATAGAACAGCATAGAAAGTAGAGTAGAGTAGGGAATGGAATGAGTATAACTAGAATAGAATAGAACTGGAAGAAACCTTGGAAGTCATCTAGTCCTGCTCAAGCAGGAGAACAAAGGGATCACTTGGCTTAACTACTGAATCGCTGGTCTCAACTGTAGTTTGTTAAGTTAGGACTTTGTTTATCGGAACGGTAACATTTACCTTCCAGCTGCACTTCCCTATCCAGTTACCAAATTTTTACCACCTGGTATTATTTGATCTTATTGTTCAGGGAGCGGGTCTGAATTTGCAGAACATAAGACAGGGATTGCGAGTCCTTTCCTAAGAGTCTTCTCTGTAAAGAGAATCCATGCACAAAGCACACGAAATGCCATCAGGGTCAACATCCCAATACCCGGTATAAACCCTAAGGATCTTTTTCAGTGGAGGGTAAGGTTACAAGTACCATTTTTCCTTTAAGAAGGACAATTACACAGGGCCGGAGGTTTCCATCCAGCCATTGGCATGATGCTTACTCCACAGGAGGAGTGAAAAGTAAAGAGGATGATTGTTATGTCCCTACAGTGCCCAAAATAACCATCAGCTTGCCAGTGTTTTGCAAGCTGTATAATTTAAAGGACAGTTTAAGAAAAGGCGATTTATGGCAATGGAGACATTTTCAGTTTTTTCCCTTGATTTTGCTGAGTCTGTCTTCCAAATACAACCCAAATGTCAGAAATTGTACTAAGCTAAAGCAAGCTTATGCTACCTATTCAGAGGTGGTGTTGCGTATGCATAAAGATTTAATAAAGTGTGAGCTTGGAGTAAGTGCAGGGTTCTGGCCCTGTACTTCTGATTGGCTGTTAAGCGGCCGGACCAGATTGGCCATTCCGGGGAATCTGATTGGCCCTTAACAGAGAGTTCCTATTGGTTATAAGAGCTAGTGCTCTGAGCTCGTTATTGGTTAAAAGTTACAGGGTTTGCCTATATAAGGCGGGTTTAACTGTTATAGAGTAAGTAAGTCACAATGTAAATAAAGAGCTGAAGTTCACTGTTCAGAGGCTTGTCTCCATTCTTTCTCGCTCATGCTCAAAACTTAACACTGGTGACGAGGATGGGATATGGAGATATCTGAACCAACGAAACTTCGAAGAACACCGAGCACGTGACAGACGACGCCAACAACAGAACCATGTCCGGCAGCATCGTACCACCCGCTCCGTTCGATCCCACACAGGAAGAGTGGAAGTCTTACATGGATCACTTCCAAATGTTCTTAGAGACGAACAACTTAAAGGACGCCGCGCCAGGAAAGAAACGGGCAGTATTCCTAACGCATTGCGGTCCAACCGTATTTAAGATGGCTAAAGCACTAGCCAAACCCCGAGAAGTGAAGGCCATGGATTGGGACGACCTCGAGCCTATCCTACGAGACCACTACGCCCTGACCGTGCCTACGCTCGTGAGACGCCACGAGTTATATCAGAGGAACCAGCGAAAGGGAGAAAGCATGGCCGACTTCATAGCAGACCTCCGAAATTTGGGAGGCCTCTGCGGATTTGCCGATTTAGAAGAAGCACTAAGAGATCGCATAGTTCTGGGACTAGATGCACCAGGTGTCCAAAGCAAGCTGATGGCGAAAGGCGACATCAGCCTTGCCGACGCCATCGCCGATGCTACTGCAGCAGAAGCAACCAGGAAGTCGGCTGCACAACTACACCGAAACCGCACTCCGGTACCACCATCGGCCAGCGACATCTCACCTAGTTCAGAAGGGCAGCTTGCGACAATGCACCACAAGGACCTCTCTTCGTCGTCAGACAGCGACGAAGAAGGGGTCCATCGACTGCAGTCCGACCGGGACCATCACCCGAAGCCCTTACGCCCTTGCGCTGGCTGTGGAGCCAACCATGCCAGGTCCGAATGCAAATTCCGTGACGCACTCTGCCATGAGTGCGGGAAACGAGGCCACATCAGACGGGTCTGCCGCAGCTTGCCAGGACCCAGCCAGGCCTCAAAAGGGGCTAACTATCGCTAATCGACAGGAAACCGTCCTGTAAGGCGAGAGCCAGTAAACCACTCCTACAGAAATCGAGCTTTGCAGAGAGAAGAGGCTCACCATACTATCACTATCGGTCATGCCTCAGCCTTGGACACTAAGAAAATCCAAGTCATGGTAGCCATCGAGAACCAGCCTTGCCACATGGAGGTCGACTCAGGATCGTCCCTCTCAATGGTGTCCTGGAAGACACTCAAGCAACTCATCCCAATTCAACGCCAAGATCTCCGCTCCCAACGCCTCATCCTCAAGGACTACCAAGGGAATCGAATCCCTATCGTCGGTTCCTGCCGAGTCCGAGTCTCCTTCAAGAAGCACACAGCATACTTACCTTTAACAGTCATCGATAGAGATAGGCCTAGCCTACTGGGCCTCCAATGGTTCGCGCCACTCGGCATTGAAGTGGCCGGCATAAACCGAGTCAGCGGTGGTGACTGGGAGGAAGACCTTATCTATGAGTTCAGGGACGTCTTCGCGGACAGCTTAGGCGAGTACAAGGGGACCCCGATTTCATTCAATCTAGATCCAAAAATAGCTCCCATCCGTCTAAAACCCCGTCGAGTTCCGTTTGCCTTAAAAGCGAAAATTGACGAACAACTCGACAAATTGATAGCTCAGGGGGTGGTAGAGCCCATCGATCACTCACTTTGGGAAACCCCAATTGTAACACCCATTAAGCCAGACGGGTCAATCCGAATTTGTGGGGACTACCGGGCCACTTTGAACCATGCCCTGCAGCAGAACACTTATCCAGTTCCGGTGGTGCAGCATCTCCTCCATTCCCTGGGAGGCGGGAAAGTCTTCGCTAAATTAGATTTAGCTCAGGCATATCAGCAATTACCAGTAGATGAAAAAATGGCACAGGCCCAAACTATTGTGATGCACCGAGGTGCCTTTAAATGTACCCGGCTGCAATTCGGAGTTAGTGTAGCCCCGGGGATTTTTCAGAGCCTTATGGAAAGGTTATTGCAAGGAATTAAGGGCGTGGTCCCCTATTTTGATGATGTATTAATTGCAGCCCCTACAAAAAAAATCTTACAGGACTGGGTAAAATTAGTCCTAAAAAAATTCCAAGAGACCGGTCTTAAGGTTAAAAAAACCAAATGTAAATTGTGTTGAGTTTTTAGGGTACCTGATTGATAGCCAGGGCATTCACCCTACCGAAAATAAACTAAGAGTGATAAAAAACACTCCCAGGCCACGAAACAAGGCCGATCTCCAGGCGTTCCAAGGCCTCATCAATTTTTATAATGTATTTTTGCCGCACAAAGCAACGGTCGCTGAACCATTACACCGGTTGTTAGATAAAAAAGCAAATTGGCTATGGGGTTACCATGAAGAACAGGCATTCCGAAATGTTAAAAAACTGCTCACTTTTGACTCTGTACTCATACAGTATAACAAGACTTTGCTGTTAGTTATAACTTGTGATGCCTCGCCTTTCGGGGTAGGCGCCATTTTGAGCCATATACTGCCTAATGGGAACGAAGCCCCTGTTGCATATTTTTCAAAGACTCTTTCAAAAACTGAGCGAAACTATGGACAAATCGATAAAAAAGCCCTCGCAATTGTCTCAGCTGTGAAAAGATTCCACGAATACGTGTATGGCCGTATTCTATTTACTATTGTGACTGACCACAAACCATTATTGGGGATAATAGCCGGAGATAAGCCGACTCTCTACATATTATCCCCTAGGATGACCTGATGGTCAGAATTCTTAGCTGCTTATAACTATCGGCTGCAATACTGCCCGGGGAAAGCCATTCCCCACGCTGACGCATTGAGCCAAGCACCACTTCCAGAGACTCTCGACGATCCTGCACCAATGGTAACCACGTTGCAAATCGAGGCACTCAACTCGCCGCCACTAACCGCCCGAGATATCGCGACAGAAACCAAACGTGACCACACCCTAGCACGAGTCCTAAGCTGGGTAGAACGCAGATGGCCATTGGACCAATTATCAGATGACTTCACACCATTCAAGACTCAACAAACCGAGCTCTTCTCCCAGAAAGGCTGTGTCATCTGGAGCGATAGAGTCGTTATCCCAGAACGACTCCAGAAAGCGCTGCTGAGAACCTTGCATGATGGCCACCCCGGCATCGTGCGAATGAAAGCCCTTGCGCGAAGCTACGCATGGTGGCCGGGCATTGATAAGCAAATCGAACAGTGGGTTAAAGCTTGTTCCAAATGCCAAGAAGTCAGCAACACCCCACCAAAAGCCATGCCTACTGAATGGGAGACACCACGTGGACCCTGGTCCCGAATTCACTTGGATTTTGCGGGACGAACCAAAGGCCACACCTTCCTACTTACCGTCAACGCCTACTCGAATTGGCTCGAGATCCATCGCATGACTACGACCTCCGAAGCGGTTATCAAAACCTTAGACAGACTCTTTGCAACCCACGGATTACCAGACATCCTGGTATCCGATAACGGCCCTCAATTTACCGCACTAGCGTTCGAGCAGTACCTCGCTGACCGCTGCATTCGCCATGCGCTCACCTCGCCGGCGCACCCTACGACCAATGGCAAAGCAGAACGCATGGTCCAATGTGTGAAGAAAACCTTGCAGAAGTAGACTACGACAACATTGACGACAAGGTCAATCGAATCCTTTTCTTGCAACACATCACCCCACATAGCGTCACCAACAAAGCTCCCGCCAAACTGCTAATGGGACGAAAGCTCCGCTCCCACCTTGACCGGTTGCACCCAGCTTACGAACCGGAGAAACCACTAGGATCCAGTGGCCGCTGTCATACCTTCCAGGTAGGAGACTTGGTATATGCTAAAAATCTATCGGGCGATCCGTTGTGGGTGGAAGCAACAGTAGTACGTGTAACCGGCCCCAGATCCTACTTTGTATAATGCCTTGACGATAAACTTTGGAAACGTCATATTGATCAATTACGATCGTGGCTTCCAGTGGCCAGTCTGCAACTCCCCTATGACCAAACTGAGGGGGGAGAGGTACGGAAGAAGATGAATTCCTAGAGAACCCGTTCGAAGGAAACGACAGCTTGATAGAAACTCAGGAAGCGGAGCCCGAGGGAGAAATGGTTGCACCTCAGGGAATTACAGAGAATGTGGGCAACGACGTAGAAGTGAACTCTGAACCAGAAACAGCCCCACTGCCAAACAACGATCTACCTCAGAGTGATTGCAGCCAGCTGATACAATGGAAATCAAAGAGACTTATAAGACAACCGTCCTACCTAAGGGACTATGTAACGGCGCCCTGCAAATAAGAAGCCAGGGGGAAGGGGTGTTGTGTATGCATAAAGATTTAATAAAGTGTGAGCTTGGAGTAAGTGCAGGGTTCTGGCCCTGCACTTCTGATTGGCTGCTAAGCGGCCGGACCGGATTGGCCCGTTCCGGGGAATCTGATTGGCCCTTAACAGAGAGTTCCTATTGGTTATAAGAGCTAGCGCTCCTAGCTCGTTATTGGTTAAAAGTTACAGGGTTTGCCTATATAAGGCGGGTTTAACTGTTATAGAGTAAGTAAGTCACAACGTAAATAAAGAGCTGAAGTTCACCATTCAAGAGGCTTGTCTCCATTCTTTCTCGCCCATGCTCAAAACTTAACAGGTGGTATTCAGGCGGTTCTGACCAGTTCTGGAGAACCGGTAGCAGAAATTTTGAGTCGTTCGGAGAACCAGCAATTACCATCTCTGACTGGCCCAGCCCCCATCTATTCTCTGCCCCCCAAGTCCCAGCTGATTGGCTGGGTCTTCTTTGGTTGCCCTGCGCAGGAGAATGGAGCTGGAAAGCAGGTTAGTGGGGTGAGGAGGGAATGGGGATTTTGCAGTAACCTTCCCTTGCCACGCCCACCTCGCCACGCCCACAGAACAGGTAGTAAAAAAATTTTGAATCCCACCACTGTT
Organism: Hydrophis major; assembly: GCA_033807585.1. Taxonomy (NCBI): domain Eukaryota; kingdom Metazoa; phylum Chordata; class Lepidosauria; order Squamata; family Elapidae; genus Hydrophis; species Hydrophis major. Next base: position 79,372,315 of record CM066333.1, read on the forward strand.
CCTATTATTACATGGTTCAGTTTTTTTATTGTCTCTTTTTTATTTTCAAAGAAATCTTATTTTATATTTCTGGGTTCTGAGACTGATCCTATTGTTACATAGGATCTAAACTACCTGAAATTAAGATTTGTGCCCACCCAACGCACCGGTTCTGTTCGTAAGACTCATGGAATGCAAAGGGATTTACTGCAATCTAGCCTGAATGCTTCATCTCAAAGATTTTGTCAAACAATGAAGTTGCTTTTGTAAATCTGTGCCTGTTCACCTCTTATCTAAAGCACACATTAAAAAAAAAGCGGTTACCTTAAGAAGCAGCAAGTTGCGTGGTATTGTTCATACCTTATGTTGGCAAGAGCACATTCAAAAACCTGTTAAATGAAGAAGAAACAACAAGTCTGTTTATAACCGGCTATTTTGTGCTTCAAAATCGTCCTCTTCACCATGGCATAGATTGTGGTTGCTAACTCTTTCTTCCATTTGTCATGATAGCTATGGGTGAATCCTACCACCCAGAGGTGGTATTCAGCAGGTTCTGACCAGTTCTGGAGAACCGGAAGCGGAAATTTTGAGTGGTTCAAAGAACCAGCAAATACCACCTCTGACTGGCCCCACCCCCATCTATTCTCTGCCTCCTGACTCCCAGCTAATCAGCTGGGTCTTCTTTGGTTGCCCTGCACAGGAGAACGGAGCTGGAAAGCAGGTTAGTGGGGTGAGAAAGGAATGGGGATTTGGAAACAACTGCGGAAAGAATATTTCCACTTCTTATCAATTTCTACCACAATGCCTCGCCTTGAACAGGGAGAATCTGCTCCACTCTTTAAAGTGCATGTCACAACTTTTATCATGGAAAAAACATAAATATTTAAAGTTAATGACTGATGCTGGCAGTATTATCAGCCTGATGACTCATCCTTTTGCATCTTCGTTTATTATATATTCAGCTACCAAAGTTAGAATGTATTAAAAATGTAAGATAAATTTTAAACTATTAACACTTTCATTCTGTATTTATTTATTTCAACACAAGCCATGTTGCGAAGTGTGATTTATTTATTTTTCTTTCATAAGTCTTTTTCACCTGCTTAATGTGGTTGTTTCTTCTGAGAATTGAACACTTAAAATACCTTAAATCACATAGTCCATGAGCCAAGACCTGAATTTTCACATATTGGTACCACCCGAGGTGACTAATAATCTTAGGTGTTTTTGGCTTCTTTTATGTCTCTAGTTTATGTTTTGATGTGATAGCCCTTGTTAACTCGTAGCTTAATCGAGGTTATCACTCTTAGAATAGATGCACCCTATGTACACGGAAAGAAAGGGTGAACACATACTTTGACAATATTCTCTATTCTGAACATCACCACGTTTATGCTAATGACCAAATATACTATCCAAAATATCTCCAGAACCCTTTCATTGTTAGTATGCATGAACAGTCTAGTCATGGGCGTCCGGAGGGAGGGTGGGGGGCAAGGGGGGTCATTTGCCACCCACCCCCCACGTGGAAAATGAAAAAAATAATAAAAAGAAATACAAGATTTAAAAAAAAGATATGGACGATAATAAAAATTTATAAATTTTTTATCAATAATCAATATTCTCCGACGCAGCTGATGTAATTGAGCTTCTCCCTTTGATTGGTGAAATAATAACACCATTTTATTCTCAAAGCCACCTTCAAAGTCTAATTACAATCTCTAGAACAGCTAAATTCTACCTTTCAAATATGTGTTTACCGTGCTTAGAAAACGCACATTTCCTTCGCTCCATTGCACATATCCTCCAGTCCAACACCCAAAATATTTTTTTTGCCCCCCCCTGCATTTTTTTCTCAGGACGCCCATGACTCTAGTACAGTCATGTTCAATACCATACAAAGCAGCGTTCAGGCACTTTCAACAGTAAAAGTAATGTTCATATTACTTGCAATGGAAGTTCCAATTACATGTAGGGTTGATCTAGCTAATTTTTTTGGTTTAGGCCTACTTTTGTTTGATAATTCAATTTAATGTTAGCTGAAGAGCAGATTCGATTTGTATTAGCTACAGTGTTCCACAAGAATAACAGATCCTGAAATCAATACACTATAGCATACATACGTTATTCCCCACCATCATCTTGGTCAACATCAGAGTCTGTTAGTTCTGCTTGTGCCTCTTCGTCAGTTGCCTGGTTGCTGCAGGTTTGTAGTCTACACATGTCAGTGCACTTGAGACCATTGCTGAGGCAAGTGCACACTGGAAGTTTACATGAGCGCACACACTTGCAGGAGAGGAGCTGTAGCACAACATCAGGGGCAGGGGAGCCACGCATCCACTCAACAACGAGATTCCCATCTTCATCAGTTGTCCAGCCACAGTCCTTTGGGTTTGGGACAGATGGCAAAGGCTCAAGACATCTCCACCAGATGGCAGCCTGATAGTTTGCACGTAGCATATGCATGGACAGGCAGTCCTTGCAAGGAGGAAGTTGGCTTGAGTCCACTTCTCCACGCCTGGCACAGAAGATCTGGTAACGGAGCTTGTTCACCTCTGTTGTGTGAGTGGAAGGATGGTACAGCTGACAGGTGATCTCTTGCAGTTTCTCTGACAGCTCTTCAGATACGTTCCATGAACGCCCGAGTTCGGCGAAGGCTTCTTGTTGAGACCTGTCAGACTTCATCTGCTTTAGAGCCGTCATCTTGCCGCGACCAGTGAATGCACTGATAGTGTCACAACCCGTGAAAGCATGCATACCAATCAGGGCCCTGCAGACACTTAACCCCAGTGCATTGCTGAGTTTGGTGATGTCAAGGAACCTTGTCCGGGCCTTTGTTCCACACTTCTGGTACATGTGGCAAGGTATTTTGTTGCACATCCCCAGGCACAGAACTAGGACATCTGTGTCCTCTGCTGTGACAACAACAGACTCATAGCCAGACTCTGCTGCATGGAGAGCATGGAGAAGTAACCTGGTGTCAGCTTCTTCCTGTGATGATCTCAATTCTGAGACCTCTTCCCAGTGTTCTTTGGTGATCTTGAAGCACAGATGCTCACAGGTAACAAAGAGAACCTTGTCTCGGAGCTTCTCCCTCAGCTGTGGATCCTTCCACTGCTCCACAAGAAACTTGATCAAGGCTGTCTTGTTAGCTGGACTGCATAGGATCTTCCGCCACTGCTGAATCTTGTGCCCAGGTGCAATGTCCTTGAACTGGATTCCTGTGCCTGCACCCCTGTTGGCTCGTTCGACATCTTTGATGGACATCTCCTTGTAGACGTCAAAGACAATATCTACACGATGGCTCTTAGAACCTTCATGGATGACATGGGACAAGGCTGATTCTGCCAGCTGCAAGAAGGTTTGGTCATTCCCTTTCAGCTTCTGGACCAGGCTCATCCCATCAATGATGGTCGCTGATGGCTCTGGGATCACTTCAGCTGGGGCGACATTCTTTTCCAACTCTCTTGCAAGGGCCGCTTTGTTGGTCTTGCGGAGTGACCCATCACCATTGGCCAGTGCCCACGGTAAAGGTCCCAGTGGATGGGCCAAGACTTCACCCATCTGCAGCTTTCTGGTCTCAGCAATCAGAACCATCTGGCCAAAGAGGTTTCTGTCAGCCTTTAGCACCAACTCTTTGCCACGGCCAAATTTGGTGTTCGTCTTCTTCCTGATGTCAGAGAAAGTGTGCAGCTTCTTCTTTTTCATCCTGTCATGGAACTGTGTAGATGGGATATCTTCTTGCAAGCGCTCTTGCTTGAAGGTTTCGTACGCTTCCTCTCCAATCTTGTAGGCTTCAAGAAGATCCCAGAGTTGGCAGCCCTTGCTTCGTGGAGTTCTTTCCCTAGTCTGTAGGCATGCTTGACAAGCTCATCAAATGACAAGCTCTCTGGATATATGAGAAGCTTCCCTTTCTCATCAGAAACGAAGCAAAGCGATCCTCCTATCTCACTTTCAAGTTTACGACGGACATGTTTCTTGGTTGATGGTCTGATCTGAGAAATTCCGCGAGAGTGCATGGCTTTCTCAAGTCTAGCTGTCAGATCTGTCATAGGCAGCACCTCAGGGTTGAGAATGAGTTCATTCCTGATATATAGGAATAGCTCTTCGTAGGATTGTTTCTCGGCTTCCTCGTATACTGCCTGCTCAGACTGCTCCTGCTCATCGCATGCACCAGAACTGGTGGATGCCCCTTCCTTTGTATACACTTTGTAGCACGACTTGTGGTAGTGCCCCTCTGCGGCAACAAGGTCTCTGCTTAACAACGCGAGGATTCGCTGGTCCATTTTTTGGGTTGCTGCACTGCGGATTCTGTCATCTGCACGTAACTCAACACACTGGATGATAGGTTCCCTTGTCTGTCTTCCTTTCAGGTACTTGCTTGACTTGCAGCAGAAGATGCATGTCTTGTCATACACTCTTGATGTACTCGGTGCATCCCTAGATGATCTTCTGACACCATGGACACCAGTCTGTTCTTCTGCACTCGGCCTGTCTTTAGAAAGGATGGAGTCGAGAGTCTTCTTCATGGTAAAGATGCTGCGACATTTGCGATGATACTGGATCTGCGGTATTTGGCCTTCTTCCAAGTCTTTTGCAATGTCCAGAAGTGGAGCATGTTGTCTAATCTCTGCTGCTCTTAGCAGTGTCTTCCATGAGTCCAAGTCTTTTAGTAACACGAAGGTAGACGTGTCTTCACCAGAACAGTGAATAATGCAGCCTGGCCGCACTCCTTTCTTTGGCAATGCAGTGGCCTTGTCTCCACTTGAATCCATCATGTGGGCCTTAGTAGTTTGTCACAATATAACAGAGAACTGCAATTATTCAACAGTAGTCCGCATTGAGAAATTGAGTTCAAAACTCTTTGTAACGATGTTGGAAGAGAAAAAAAAAACATATTAGCAATTTACGAAATACATTTTAATTTGCTATGATGCTCTACATTTACCACAAAAAGTCTCTGCACATGATTTTAATAAATTATCAACATCAATTAGGTTTAATTCTAATGATTTACAGCTTCATTTCGCAAATATATGTGTTATCATGTGATATCACAAGGCCGCTATTCAGTCAAATTGATGGTTTCTTAAAAAACATACAAAGCTACATATCTGAAAAGGCTATCACATCTTAATGTACTTGGTATGGACCCATAAACATTTTAGTACCATTAAGATTTGGTCACCCAAGATGGTACCGATATCTGGCCTGGCCCATGGACTAACACAATTTCCTCCCATTCCAGAGCCTGAATCAAAAACCAAAACCAGCAGTAATAATGGTTTCAGAGCAATTGGTCTGAAACCATTATTACTGCTGTTTTTGAAGCACCAATCTATATATATAAAAGCGAAATGCCACTCACGCATCATCACAAAATCTCCAGAACCATAAAGCCTACAAACTTGAAATTTGGCACATATGTTCCTCGTGGCTTCTAGGTCCTCACTAAGAAATTATTTTGCCCAACACCCTTTCAGAACACAAGCCCTTTCATTGCACCACCCCAGAGCAGTCCAAATTCCACCTGGGAGCTCAGATAAACAATAAGCCAGATTAGCTCAGACAAGCACCTAGGATTTGCATGTTCTCTTTTGCCTATAGAGCCCGCTATGACTCCTACATGACCCCATAGGAATCTGACAACAGCCAATAGAATATTAAAGGACATGTTCTTGCACAGGAACAATTAGGCCTGAAACCATTATTACTGCTGTTTTTGAAGCACCAATCTATATATATAAAAGTGAAATACCACTCATGCATCATCACAAAATCTCCAGAACCGTAAACCCTACAAACTTGAAATTTGGCACCTATGTTCCTCTTGACTTCTAGGTGCTCACTAAGAAAGGATTTTTCGAAATGACCATCAAGAGCAGGAAGCTCAAATACAAAGCACAGGAAAGGTATAAACCCCACCTCCACTCACAACTCCATTTTGGGAGCAGTCCAGAACCACTAACCCTGGTGCTGTTGCTTCATCAATAAACGGACCCTCTTTCCAATCAGCCTCCAGCCTCCATTTTATTTCCAATGCCTTCTTCCTGGCTTGGAACTGAACCAGATGGATATTTCTTCCTACAGTTGGTCTGATGTTAATCAAATGTTAATCTATGATCATCTGGGTGTTGATTGCTGGTGGGGAGGTGTTTTGGTCTTTTTCATCCTTTTTTGGCTTGTGGATTGTCTCTGTTGTACCTTATGTAGATGTTTTTTATGTCTATATGTTTCTAGTGATGGCCAATTTGTCAGAAATGCCAGAGTCCAGGAATTTCCCACCGTTTTTTGGACTTGGCTTGGCCTAGGATGGCCAGAGAGTCAATGACGTGACAATAGGTGAGGATGAAATCATGGTCTCATTTGATGTCACAGCCCTTTTCATGTCTATAGATCCAGAATTAGCCAAAGAATTTAGGACAATATTGCTCCACAGGACACACATACTTAACCAAATACCCAAAGATTGAAACACCCAGGATCATGAATCTTATCCACCTCCTGCCTGACCACTTACTTTCAATTTGATGGACAAACTTATCAACAAATCAACACACAACTGCATGAAACATCTGGCTATCTCCTGATTATTAGTCAAAAAAGCACATCAGCGAAAATGAATATGAAGAGCCTTTCAAAGTTTATCTCAGAGCTTCCAGGCTGTTATTCTCACAAGAAAATTCTTCCATAAATGCTGAGGTTGAATGATAAATATATTTGTGTTGTTTTTAGGGATTATTAAAGCATTAAAGCGTAATGTTGTTTCGCCATTCCCATTTGCACTTCTGCACAACATTCTCTAATGAGAATCATTATAGAAATATATGAACAATATGGTAAGCTAATGGATTATAAATGTACCCATGTGCAAAAGAGAAACCATCAACTTTCACTTCTAGTATGTTAAAATGCATTTTGGATCTAGACCAGAATAGAATTAAAGACTAGAGGAAGAAAATCCAACTCTTATTTTCTCTGAATGAGCTTTTGCAATGTCTTATTACAACATAACACACATAAAAACATATTACAGTATTATACAGATCTATAATTTAGACCAGAGGAATATTTTTATTGCCATGTCAAGAAATCTTTACTATACAGACAGCTCAATATAACTTCTACAAAAGTGTTGTTTAATTAAATTGAATCTGCACATGTCAAATTCTTCCCTAATGTGTCAACAATCTAGGCCACAACTGCTAAATAAAAACACATTAGCGATATAAAAGCTTTGTGGATTACTGTAACAGAATACAGTATAAACATTTGCAAGCTGGTTATGCAATGAAGTAAATTGTCACTTTCACTGTTATTTTAAAATCTGTCCTTCAAAAATTGATGAAATAGTTTCTAAATTATTCCAGTTCAGATCTTCGTGTTGGTAGGAATGACAGAAATAAAGTCTATGTTGATTATGCTAAGCAACAAAGTACAAATGGAAAAAATATCAAGGAAGGTTGATTTCCCTATCATATGCTTTATCATCTTAACACAATATTATAAAATCTACAAATATAGCTAATGAATTAGAAATATATTTTTATTACAGCAGTTAATCTTAAACTAAAAAACTGAGAGGAAAAACATGAATTGCTAAAGATTAGAGTGTTGACAGAAATGTAAAATACCACAAGTATCTTTTCTATCTTATAACTAAAATCGCGTAGGATTCTCTTCTTGAGCCTTGCTGTTCAAGGACAATTGTGACTGATAATTCATTTACCTGTAACAGGTACTGCTGTTATAGTTATGAATATTCATACAGGAGGAAAATGTTGATGTGATGATAGTGTTACGGGGAATGTCCATTATTGCCTGGAACATGTAAAGTGTACAAGGCACTTACCAACATAGCTTAAATTTATGCCGTACCATCTTATGTTTAACACCTGTTGAGGTTAGCCGGCAGCAGGTGTGGACGGCTGAGGAGAGCGAGGACTCAGATGAGGGGCCAGGACCATTAGGGAATGGACTGCTGCCTTCAGAGATTGTGGGGGCTGGCAGCAGCTATGAGGAGGTTCCTGAGGAACCTGTGCCAAGTGCGCGTGTGTGCAGGATTGCTCACAGGAAAGAGCAGCTACAACAGCACAGGCAACTTGGGAGTAGGGCTACAAGATAATGGCCCCCCCTTCAAGAAGATAAAAGCCAGCTGTGAAACAAACATTCTTTGCAGAAGGCAAAGACTTTTTGAAACTCCAGCCTCGTGGACATTCCAGTATCCTGAGTTTATATTTGAAGATTCTTATTTTGCAAATTATTTCTTGTCTGTTATCTTTTGGCAAGTCTCTCACAGTTTGGCAAGACTTGTGCTTATCACAGCTAATTATTTTGCAGAAGCATTAAAAGTTTTCTGTACCCTTTGGATTATGTTTGATTTGTTGGAAAAGAGTGTGGGTCAGAACCACACCTTGGACTCAAGAGGCGCCCACTTGATTCTTTGCATGTGGACACTTTGAACACAGAAAACCTAAAGACTAAAATAAAAGGGCAAGTCTTCAATAGGCACCATCAACGAGGCAGATGCTTCTTTTACAGGACTGCCGTGAAAGCACAAATGAGGATACTGTTTTAAATAATTAATTAATGTAATTAATATCATACATTCTGCCTTTTCTCTTTGGGTGTTTATAGAGTTAGCTTCCTTCAAAGACAGATGTATCAGTTACCAGAGTGAGGGAGGCTCTGGGAAATCAGTTGATGCTTAAACTGGACTCTGTCCCTTGGCGGGATACATATTCTGGAAATTTCCAAGGGGCCTGCCTGTGGGAATTTCATTCTATTTCTGAAAATGTTAGTGCATATTTCTTTTCCTTGCATTGTATCAACACAGTACTCCAACATAGCCCTGTGATCTGGTGATCTCTTCTTCCCTGTCGATCTGATGAATCTTATGTTGCACCTAGTTCTGAACAAAGAGACTGATATACAGTTTGTGCTGTTCAGACAGTATATAGTTGATTGAGAATTGGAGCTGTCCCCTTAAGGGAATGCCTCATGGTAAATGTAGTTAATGCCTCATGGGAAATGTAGTTCATGTCATATGATCACGTCTGTAATCCTGAATGGTCACTGAATTGACCCTTGGTTGGGTTGGGGGAGTTTCCTTTATTCTTGCTTGGACCCCAGCATTGTGCTGGTGTCTTTCCCTTTGCTCCATCGTTATGGGATGAAGATAACTATATTTTCACACTATGAAGATGACTATGCAAAGATTAGACATTAGATGAATCTCAACGTAACTGTGAGTTATACCTTGAGGACGCCTATTACAATCCAACAAAGAAACTTTGTATGGAAGCCTTTGTAGAGTTTATCGAACTGTCTTTATATTCAGCCAGCAAGTTAAAGACTGAACACAGTTATCTATTTTGCTGTTCCGTTCAACGGTTGAAGGTGCAGCTGGTAGATTAGCACTTCCTGCCATTTTAATGCTTTTCTTCCGCAGCAATTTTTAAAAATAAAAATAAAAATCCATGTTGCTACAATTAGCATTATCACAAACAGAATTAGTTTCCTTTCCTTCCCATATAATCCATCATTCAGTTAAACTGTTGCACGAAAAGGGTCTGCAAAAATTTATGCTTTAACTCAGGGGGTCTTCAAACTTGACAGCTTTAATACTTATGGACTTCAACTCCCAGAATTCCTCTTCTGGTCATGTTAGCTTAGGAATTCTGGGAGTTGAAGTCCACAAGTCTTAAACTTACCAAGTTTGAAGTCCCTTGCTTTAACTCATGCATTCGACCTTACCATGCTACAAAACAAATTTTTGTAGTTGCTGCTGCATCTCGGAAATAGATTAAACAAAAACAGAATTTAGCAAGTGATATTGTGTTCATCAATGTCAGTTGGAACAGATCTCTCCAAGCAAATGTTAACATTGCCAAAATTTAAAATATTTTGTAGGAAAAAGAAATCTATATTCCATACCTTTTTGTCAATCACAAGAAGTTCGGTATCAGATTTACAAATAACTGAAGCAGGACGTCTCATGTTTGTCAACAGACAGGTTTCCTAGAAAAACAAGAGTATTTTGAGTCTACCTTTTTATACATTTACTAAGAAAAATGTACAAAAGTATACCAGTCGGTTATATCAAAATTACTCTTTTCATTCTGTTTCCATTGTCTCTTCTTTGGAGAAGGTTACTGCGATGGTGAGGCCAATCAGCTGCACAGTACTGTATAAATGAATTATTTAGATTCTTTTTGGTCTGGATTCAAGCCAAGCCCCTTGGATGGGGCCAGAGGCGACATTGGTCATTCTCCTGAAAGATTTATGTTGGGACTGAATGATGGGAATGTGTCCTCTTGGCAATTTTTTGTACTGTTGGCCATGATATCTTATTGGTCTGCCTTAATGGGTTGGATGTGGTGGCTCAGTGGTTAAGATGCTGAGCTTGTTGATCAGAAAGGCCGGCAGTTTGGTGGTTCGAATCCCTAGTGCCGCATAACGGAGTGAGCTCCCGTTACTGGTCCCAGCTTGTCAACCTAGTTTGAAAGCATGTAAAAATGCAAGTAGAAAAATAGGGACCACTTTGGTGGGAAGGTAACAGCGTTCCGTGCGCCTTTGGCGTTTACTCATGCCGGCCACATGACCAGGGAGACGTCTTTGGACAGCGCAGGCTCTTTAGATTTGTAATGGATCTGAGCACCGCCCCCTAGAGCCTGAAATGACTAGCATGTATGTGCAAGGGGAACCTTCATCTTTACTTTACTGGGTTGGAAATCAGAGGTCTCATTCTGCTATGATTCCTTTGTCAGTGCAGGCATTCTTTTGTTCATGAAAACTATTTACACCGCCATAGAAAATAGGATTACTTATTGGAGACATTTAAAAACCCCAGTAATCAATTGTTGTTCATACATCCTTTATTCAAGTTTTAAATTATTCTTGACACATTTCTTCTTTATGTTTTTAATTCTCTACACTGAGAAGTGGCATCTGCACAAATTATTTTATCTTATAAAGAGGGAAATCGTTACCCCTATGAAATCTTCTTCTTCCAGTTCATACAATGTTTCAGGGGCAAAAATCCCATTTTCATCAGTTATCATAATTTTCAGTTTGCCAGACAACAATAAGTAACATTCAGTTGCCTTATGTCCTTGTCTCATGATGACTGTTCCAGCTATGTACCTATAAGAACAATATTTTAGAAGTCATTTTCTAGAATATTTAGAATGCAATCACCAACTGATTTTTAAAAAGGGATATCCCTGTATGGAGTATATGATAAATATTTAGGAATATGCAAATATTAATAATTATTTTTGAATATTTTAAATATTTGGCACTTTTATATCTTCTTTCTATGATCATAGAACAATCCTATAAACTTGTTCTAAATATTATTTAGTTTCATTGGGTTTACTCAGTAGTAATTGAGTACTGTATCTTTAGAAATATGGCCTGACAGAATAAAAATGTACGTTTCTTATCATCAAAGAACTGTCTACTTAATTCTACTGCTTCATGAAATTCAGTAATATGTTTAGAAGCAGACATTTTCAAGTCAGGCATTTGGAAAAGTTGATGTGGATAGATATAATATTGAATACATTTGCTTCATGATATTTTAGGTCAAATCACAGAAATCAGGCCACTCATTAGGACACAGGATTTACTGGCAATATGAGCATGAATAAGAGAAAATCTCACCCTCTACATTTAATTACTTCAAGTATTCATGTCAAGCCAACCTGAAGCCCTCACCCAGGTGAATGTTTTCTAAGCACAAAGTTGTAATATAAAAGTGCTACCAGCTTCATCTCTTTGGGAGGAACAATGGATGTTTGATATAATTAAATTACACTTAACTATTTAAAAAAAAATCTTTATGTTTCTAGGCAGAAAATAAAGGCAAAGATCTGTATTTATAATCAGAAAAAGACAATATGGAATTGTTCTTGCTGTCCTAAAATTCATTATTCATCACAAGCATAGCTTCCTGTTGCTTCCTGCATGCAATCTGGAGAATTTTCTGCAGGTGATTTACTAATTTGCTTATAGAACCTTATCCAGTACATTTAGTCTCCTTGATTTTTAAAGGACATTAAGTACACTTGTAAAAAGCTAGAAAGAATGCAGAGATATGTTAAATGCATCTTTTTTTTTGGCATCCCTCTGCAAAGATTTTTCTTGCTTCTGATTGGATACAATGCAGGGAATCCTAGCAAAATAATTGCTCTGTTATTAATTCTACTTGTATTAAGGCATGATTACAGTAATATTTACAAGGGATTTTCCTTCATTAAGTGGAAAATCATATTTTTTGCAATTTTAGAAATGGCATAATCCGACACAAAATATTCCTGAACTTCACTGCTTTGCCATGAAGAGCCGTGGTGGTGCAATGGTTAGAATAGAGTATTGCAGGTTAATTCTGCTGACTGCCAACTGCCAACAGGTCAGGAGTTCGATTTTGACCAGCTCAAAGTTGACTCAGCTTTCCATCCTTCCAAGGTGAGTAAAATGAGGATCCAGATTGTTGTGAGCATGAGGCTGACTCTGTAAACAGCTAAGAGAAGGCTGTAAAAACACTGTGAAGTGGTATATAAGTCTAAGTATTACTGCTATTGTCATGTATCTGATTTCAGCACGGTCACTTCCATCTGTTCAAATATATATTCAGCATAGCTTCTTTAAGGAAAATTACATTTTCTGCTTCTAATCTGAAAAAGTGTCCATTTCTAACATCAATCAAGAGGATCCGTCTTTGGAAAGAATATATTTCCTTACATTTATAAAATGAGGGTCCTGCTACATTGCTAAAATAATCCTGAAGCATTTTTTGAAAAGCCATTTAAAAAATAGTAAAGGCCAAATTTTAAAAAGGGCTTGAATTCATTTATTTTTAAAGGGTATTCGAAGCATCTGACGACTGGGCCAACAAATACATCTGTGGAATTTTGCAAAGTGCAAATGAAACTTGGCACCATAGCTAAAGAATCTCTTCTGATTTTTGTCCTCATCTTGAAAATGTTCACTCTACTAAACGAAGGTCTGCTGGAAACTTTATAGACAAGCTGTAAAGTGCCAGCTAGGAAAAAACAATAGTCACCTTTAATGAGCTTTATACATTATCTTTCAAAGTAACAGCCATCTATACTGTTGTATTTCTCTTCGTCACCAAAAGTCTAGTAGCTCTCCATTAGAAGGCGGCTGTTGAATCGTGGAATATCAGAGTAATATGATGTAGCTTTCATTTGTCAATATTTTATTTTAATGGGGCAGGTCATTTCTAAAGAATGATAAATATTTAATTGGAAAAATTTCAGCTTTCTTGAAAAAAGTTCACCTTCTGACCTAGCTTTCTGAAGAGAGCTCGTGGAGTGGATCTCATTTGCTTCCAATAGTATCACACCCAGGCTTCTTACTTACTTTTGGTAGATGAAAGCTTGGCAGAGCTTCTGTTGTGCATTGCTGGGGAAGCTGTGAAAGGCTCGGTTTGTCTTCAAGCACAATTGCATCTGTGGGGGCAGGGGGAGAACGTATTTTATAAGCAATACGGGGATTGAAGGCAAGGCAACGTATCACTATGCACATCTTCAAAATCGGAATGTTCTCAATATTGTGGCCTGATTCATTTTAGCTATATGAGACTAAGCCATTTCTCTTTTCTCCCTCAGTGCATGGCAAATGGACAGGTGTGTGTTTTCCCTTTTGAATAATCGGTGGTTATTTATTACAACGGAATGTAAAGAATTTTTATTTTCTACCTAAGGAACTAAATGACAAAAGCTTAAAAATTTGCAGAGGTAAAATTCACCATTTTCAAAATGTAACAGGGGAGCAATGCAGAGGTGGGATTCTGCCGGTTCAGACCGGTTCTATAGAACTGGTTGTTATGATTCTGCTCAGTTCGGAGAACTGGCAAATCGTGCCCCTGGCTGGCCCCATCCCTTTCCACCTGCCCTGCCCATCCCAGTCAGTCCTTGTTGCGCATGCGTAACATCGTGTCCATGCCCGACATTGCTGACTGCGTTCTCTCCCACACGGTCACTCCTTAAGGTATTTCTTTTTTTTATCCTCTCCCAACGATCAGCTGTTCCGATGATCAGCTGTGCCGGGATCCTGTTTGCTGTCTCACTGCTTTGCCCAGAAGGCTTCCCTGAGGCCCAGGAGGCAAAAGAAGAAGCCACACCCACCCAGTTACCTGGCCATGCCCACTTGGCCACGCCCACCTTGCCACACCCACAGAACCGGTTGTTAAAAAATTTGAATCCCACCCCTGGAGCAATTTTTTTTTTTTAAATTAAACACCCTGATAGGGTGTTTAAATTAAACACCCTGATAGGGTGACATTTCTAAGTACTCCAGGATGATAATAATAACCCGGAGACAGCAGAGTGGAAGAGAAGGAACTGGAGACGATAACAAAATACAAAAGTCTGCAAACAGAAATAGACAGAACAACTGTGGCAAAAGTCAAAAAAAAAAAGGTAGTACCAACAGTAATAGGCACTTCGGGTGTAATCCCAAAACAATTGGAGCATCACTTGAACACCATCAGCATGGACAAAATCACCATCAGTCAATTGCAAAAGGCAACTTTATTCCAAACAGCTGGCATCCTGTGACGATACTTCTAACACCGTAAACCAGCAGTTCCCAACCTTTGGGGCTTGGGGACTTGGTTCATGGAGAGGAGGGGAACTAGGCAACACAAGTGATGAGTTGGTGGTACGCACATAAACACATACCTTGCAGGAGTGACAGGCCAGTGTGCACCTGCAACTTGAGTTGTGCATGTGTGCTCCAACCCGCCATTAGCATGGCCCAATTCCAAATAGGCCATGGCCCAGTAGTGGGACACAGCCTGGGGGTTGGGGATCCCTGCCCTAAAAGAGCATCAACATCTGCCTATCCCAGGTCCTTGCGAAGGACTCAATAGGCGCATAATAATGCCAAATCCAGTCTGAATATCTGACTGACAGTGCGATGAACCATAATTTGCATGCCATCATCCAACTCTCAGTGACTCTAGGCAGAAACTGTGAACTTAGTATTTACTCTCAGATCTCATCCAAAATCAGGGAAAGTACCAGTGCTTTCTGTTTCCTAACAAGGAAACAGAAGTGTAGGATAAGGAAATGAGCTTCTGTTTTGTACTACCAAATTCCTCTTTCAGAATATTGCCACATGAACAATTCTGGAACCAAAACCACTCATTTGAATGGGAAAAAGAGAGGCCAGATTAATTTCCATTATTCAAACTCTTCTATTTTTTCATGTCTATCTGCCTAGACCCCTTCAAAGGTTATTATCTCCAGATTAATTTCTAAATTAATTTCTAAAGCTTCATTTTCCATTACTCATTTTGAAGCCAGGTAATCTTCCATTCTACATATAACATCTGTATCAGATGGTGGTATTCAGCAGGTTCTGTCAAGTTCTGGAGAACCAGAAGTGGAAATTTTGAGTTGTTTGGAGAACCAGCAAATACCACCTCTGACTGGCCCAGCCCCCATCTATTCTCCGCCTCCCGAGTCCCAGCTGATTGGCTGGGTCTTCTTTGGTTGCCCTGCACAGGAGAACGGAGCTGGAAAGCAGGTTAGTGGGGTGGGGAGGGAATGGGGATTTTGCAGTAACCTTTCCCTGCCATGCCCACCAAGCCACACCATGCCCACAGAACCGGTAGTAAAAATGTTTGAATCCCATCACTGATCTGTATCCCTTCTGGTTTCTTCTCTCAAAAGCAGTCTTCCTAACAGTCAATTGCCTCCTTTGAGCCCAGGTGATTGTATCATAAAAAAGTATAGGTAGTCCTCGACTTATGACCACAGTTGAGCCCCAAATTTCTGTTAAGTGAGGCATTTGTTAAGTGAGCTTTGCCCTGTTTTTACCAACTTTCTTGCCCCATTCACTTGTGAAGCGAATCACTGCAGTTGATCAGTTAGTAACCTGGTTGTGAAATGAATCTGGCTTCCCCCATTGTCCCTCTTGTGGGAAGGTTGCAAAAGGAGATCACATGACCCTTGGGACATAGCAACGGTCGTCAATATGAACCGGTGGCCAAGCACCTGAATTTTGATCCCATGATCACGGGGATGTTTCAAAGGTTGTAACTGTGAAAAAAGGTCATGTCATTTTTTTATGTGCCGTTGTAACTTTGAACAGTTACTAAATGAACTATTGTAAATCGAGGACTACCTTTGTAAAAAAAAAACAAAAAAAGAGGCAACTGTGCTTTTTATTCTTTCTGCTAAAAAAAAAATCCTGCAGTTTGGATGTACGGCAATAATTGTTTGTTCCTACGTGTGTCTAGCTTTACCAATGTCTGTCCTTTTAAATCGTCATCTCTTTTCTCAGACTGTCTGAGTCTAGAGGAAGTCTGTTTTAATGGAGTAGCAAGCACTCTGTGACATATCCCAAATGACACATTCAATTCCAAGAAACAATGTTTAAATAGAATTATGAGTGTAAGATAACAAGCTGATATATCACAACTGCATTTGGTTCATGAAACTGGCTCTGCATCAGGGATGGAATTCAAACTGTTTTGCCACCAGTTTGGTGGGCGTGGCTTGGTGGGCGCGCTTTACGTGCGTCCTCACATTTTGCGCAGGTGCAGAGGCATTCCACCTCACCGTCTGCACGCCTGCACTCTCCCTTCAGCAGCTGCCGCGCGGCATTCTACTGTGCCCCGTAAAGCAGCTTCGCTTCAAAAAACAGAGGATAAAGGTTGAGTATGAAAGCCCGGGTGGGCGGGCAGGTGGGCCAAACAGCAGAGCGGAACCTCATTGCAGCAAACCAGTTCGGTGGCAGCTGCTCTTCGGAGCTACCGGTTCTATAGAACCGGGCTGAACCGGTAGCATCCCATTCTTGTTCTGCATTACCTCAATATAACTTGGGTGAGCTTTCTAAGGTAACTGTGATGAGCCAGAGTGTAACACAAATGTAACAAAATCTAAAACGTAAATAAATGTCCTTTAATGCCTCCAACTTGGCCTCACTGTTCAATAATTCTAAGTTGGAGATAAAACGTACTCAAAAATAGTCTTCCAAAGAAAGCAATCCAGTCCGAACTTAATGAGCAGATAGAGATGAAATAAAAAACCAAACAAACTACAATGATGAAATTTCCACAGCAGACCAGGATAAGTAATTATCAACTTCCAGGAGATAACAAGACACAGTTTTTTGGAAGGACGCCAACCAGGATAACTTCAGCCCAAAATAAAACACGCTTTGCTTCTGGCAATACTGTGTTGTAATCATCTCTCTTATATACTAGTCTCCGCAACTGCAACCAATGAGGAGGATCATGGCCACTTCCTCTCTCGTAAGCCAAGTTGTTTCCTTCTCTGTTCCTCCCTGCATGTCCTAGGATGAAGAGGGGATGGGCCTGGTTCTTCCTTTGACTGCCCAGCTGGCCTCTGCCCTTCCCCAGCCTTCTCCACAACCTCCGGAGCCACACTTCCACTCCCTGTCGGCTGTTCCTCCTCTCCCTCAGAGTCCGACTCTACCAAGGGCATGACAGGTAACTGTTCCTAATCTGTCATCCACTACAAGTAACCAGTAGTGTAAAGATTTTCTTTCTACACAACAACAGCATATGTGACATTTGGGCATTTTCATACACACACCATACATACACACACCATACTGCTCATAATTTAATGAGATTTTGTTGTTTTCACTTGAAATCATGCAAGATTTCAATCAAGTTTCAACTGAAGTTATGGAGCTTTTCAGTTATGCAGGTCATGGTTGTCCCAAAAGTATTTTTTCCAAGAGGCAACTGGACTGTCTGGTTTTTCTTTGAAAACGTTTTGCTTCTCATCCAAGAAGCTTCTGAAGAATCATCTTCAAAGAAAATCCAGACAGTCCAGTTGTCTTTTGGAAAAAAAATCAATTAAAGCATATATATATTTCTAAAATACAGGAGTGAGGTTGAAATATGATATTATTTTCTAATGAAGAGTTTAAATAAGCAGAATACTTTATAAATTATAATTAATGATAAAAAACACAAGAGAACTGAACGGAGATAATTCTAAAGTGTCCATAAAGCAGAAATAGCAAAAATCAGATATAATCTCCACTGTGAAGCACAATCCAGATGTGTGATAATTGGAATTCCCCAAATTCCATATATTTAATAAAATATTCTAATTCTAATTCTAGTTTGACTGAAGGTAGAAAATTACAGTTTTTGCAATTATGACACAACTATGATGCAGCAACTTAGGGAAGGTTTATTGTAATGCAACCAAAGCAATGTTTTCAACAATTTAAAGTCCTATTTCACTTCATATTAAAAATCAGGGAAATCTTTTTTTTCTTGAGTCCCTAATATATTCAGAATTTCATGACATATAGTAAGTAAAGAGAATAGATATGAAAAAAGACAACTATAGATTTTCTTTTCAGAAGTTTTTATAGAAGAAGACTTCTAATTTGACAGTTGCGGTTTTTATTGTAAAGGAACTCCCAATCAGGGAGTCATTACTGTATTTCTTTAAAATGATTTCCATGGTCAAATTATCAATGGCTAAATCCAAATAATTACATTAGCAAGGCCAATTATTAGCTGATGGATATTTTTACTTTGCTAATATTGTCACTGTTTCAAGTAATAATGATTTGTAAATCACATATGTATTGAGTCAAACAAATCTCTGGCATAGGTTTTGATATAAACAGACCATAGCTTGTCAGTTAATGCCCCAATATGTAAGGCTACATTTCATAATGTAATGTTAAAAGACAAAATGCTTGTCAATATTTTCCAGCTTTACAGAAAAGCTTTTATATTGAAACGCTTAAATAAAAAATCTATGAGATCTAAAAGCCTGTCTCTTGTATAGAATTAACAGAATGTGTCTTTATATAGTAGCACACGAAAGTAATTACATAGCACATTAAAACTACAAAAGCTAGGTTTTGTTGGATAGTATCCCAAATGCCATAGGATTTCCTAATTACATCTTCTTCCAAAATCAGAGATAGGATTCTCTAAAGTCAAATATCCCTTCCTATTTCTCTGTCAAATGGAAAACTAGGCATTTCTCTTGTAATATAATATGTGCTGTGCATGTTGTAGCCAACACAACATATATATTTGTTGGATCTCTGCATAGAAAAAGAGGTGAAAGAACTAAAAAGACCTTTCACATCCATTACCATAATGCTGTACTATTATTTGTAAAAATTTGTAACAACAGACTCTTGTTGTTAGAGAAATCAGTTAAGAATTATCACTGCAGTGGTCGAATTATTTACATGCAGCTTACTGTGAAGAAATAATATTTCTTGGGTATTAAAAAGCCCCCTCCAATCACATAACTCTACTTTCCTCTTGGAAGCAAGGATTAACTTAAAAGATAAATATTTTTAGCACAGATATCATTGGAAGTACATGATGTTTCATTTAATAAATGAATAATATGATTCAACATTTACATACAATAATGGTTACTACCTTTTGAGACACTTGGGAAAAAGGGTGACAGAATGCATAGAACAGATGACTGAATTCAAATCTATATATATAAAAGTGAAATACCACTCATGCATCATCACAAAATCTCCAGAACATAGAGCCTACAAACTTCAAATTTGGCAAGTATGTTTCTCTTGGCTTCTAGGTGCTCATAAGAAAGGATTTTTCAAAATGACCATCAGAGCATTAGTATTCCCTATATTATTATTAACATGCTCTGATACTAAAGAGTTCTACTCACCCTCCCACCTGAAAAGAAATCTGTTCCAAATGCAAAACGCAAGCAGAGGAGTTTCAGTTTCAGAGCAGCAACCAGCTTTAGTACAGAACAGTTGAGCTAAGCCACGCCCAGGCTCCTTGCTGTCTCCTCCTTGCTCATACAGCAAATATTGTTTCAGTTTCCAAACAGCCCTCAATTCTCTCACACATTGATAGGACACTAGCCAGATGAATACTGATGGATGCTGGTAGGCAGAAGCAGAATTTTTTCCCTTATTTTCCTCCCCCAAAATTTAGCCCGATCACATAGTTTCGTAGCGAAGCACGGGTATGGAGCTAGTATTTGTATAAGCAAGAATTGTTTACACATTTTTTTTCATATTATTGTGTTCAATATTATCAATCAAATAATTCTTCACAGTTATTTTTTAATCTCTTACCTGCAGAATGTCCTTCAGTGTTCTTTCATTTGGACATATACGGAACAGATGTATAAGTTTTTCAAAATCTTTATTTTGCTACATAAAGAAAATGTAAACATTATTCAGAATATTTACAGTAAGTAAACAGTTCCCCTAGTGACATGAGAATATGAACAATACCCAAGTGTACGTTGCAGTCACAGCTCGTTTCAGGTCTGTGTTTAGCTTGGTTTGACCACTATACTCAAGAAATAAATAATGGCACACTATAAGGTCATAAAACCACATGGCTGGAAGGGTTCTTGGAGATCTTCTAGTCCAACCCTTTGCCCAAGAACAGAGACTTTACTGCATCCCAGAGAAATGGCTGCCTAATACCGTGTTTCTCCAACAATACGGCCTCCAACAATAGGAAGACCCAGCATGTTTTCCAGGCATAAAATCAAATTTAGCCCCTCCCCCCAAATTTAGGCCTAGTTTAAAACATGAAAAATGGGGAGAAGGGTGGGGCGACTTGCCATCTGGAGTGCTGTTGGAGCTGCCGCCGCCGTTTGGAGCTGCCGCTGCCGTTTGGAGTGCTGTTGAAGCTGCCGCCGCTGTTTGGAGCTGTCGCCGCCGTTTGGAGTGCTGTTGGAGCTGCTGCCGCCGTTTGGAGTGCCGTTGGAGCCACCGCCATTTGAAGTGCCACCGCCACATTTGGAGCTGCTGCTTCTGTGTTTGGAGCTGCTCCCGTGTTTGGAGTGGTGGCGGCGCTCCAAACAGCGGCAGTGCTCCAAACGTGGAAGCGGCAGCTCCAAATGTGGTGGTGGCACTCCAAACGGCGGCGGCAGCTTCAAACAGCAGCGGCAGCTCCAACGGCACTCCAAATGGCGGCGGCAGCTCCAACGGCACTCCAAACGGTGGCGGCAGCTCCAAACAGTGGCGGCAGTTCCAGCAGCATTCCAAACGGCGGCAGCAGCTCCAACGACGCTCTAGATGACAATGAAAGGGGGGGATTAAGTCACCCCCGAAAAGATGGCCTAGCCATTTTTTCAGGGCTCAAAAAAAAAAAAGGCCCGGCCTTATTATATGAGAAACACGGTATTTTCTTGTAAACCTCCAGTGATGGAGCACCCACACTTCCAGGAGGCAAGCTGTTCCATTGATGAATCATCCTTACTCAGGGGTGGGCTTCAAAAATTTCAGCAAAGGGTTCTCTGCCCAGTTGCTGGGTGGGTGTGATCATGGTGGACGTGGCCTAATCGGCCTCCTGCCCATGGGGAGGGGGGCATTTTTGCCCTTCCTGGGCTCCAGAGGCTTTCCTCAAGCCTCTGGGAAGGCAAAAGTGGCCTCCCTAGACTCCAGAGGCTCTTCGGAGGCTGGAAACAGGCCTGTTTCTGGCCCTCCCAAACTTCCGGGAGGCCCGTTTTTCACCCTCCCCAAGACTCCTGGGAGGGGAGAGGCAGGGCGGGCGGGGCCAGCCAGGAGTGGGATTTGGGGGTTCTGTGAATTGTGCAGAATCTTCACTAGGGACTCTCCCGAACCCCTGCGAACCCCCCAGCAGCCCACCCCTGTTCTTACTGTCAGGAAATTCCTCTTTTTTCCAGGTTGAATCTCCCTCTGACAAGTTTCCACCCGTTGCTTCTTGTTCTGCCCTCAGTCCTATGGAAAATAAATCAACCCTCTTTTCCCTGTGACAGCCCTTCAATACTGGAAGACAGCTAATGTCATCCCTAATCAGGGGTGGGATTCTACCAGTTCGCACCTATTCGCTAGAACCGGTTGTTAACATTCTAAGCAGTTCGGAGAACCGGTTGTTAGAAGAAATTACTGGACTAATCCTGTAAGGAAGGCAGGAAGGAAACATTCTGGTGTTGCTTACAGAAACTGCCTTTCCGTTAACCCTTATTATATTCTTGGCAGGACTAGACTTCCTGTCTCTGGAACTTCTCTGGAGTTTTTTTCCCCTCCTTTGCTGGTATTTTACTTGTGTGGAGTGAAGATTCAAAATTACAATGGCACTGAAAAAAGTGACTTATGACCATTTTTCACACTTACGACTGTTGCAGCATCCCCACAGTCATGAGAGGCCAGGCGAGGAGATGTGTGCCTCGATGTGAGTGATATTGAGTTGGCCATGCCCAGCCAATAAACAAGCCATGTCCACCCAGTCACATGACCACCAAGCCATGCCCACCAACTAAGCCATGCCCACAGAACCGGTTGTTAAAAATTTTGAATCCCACCCATCTCTAATCCTTCTCTTCATTCTCAACATACATAGTTCCGTTAGCCGTTCATCATATGGTTTAGCCCCTCCAGACCCATTATCATTTTTGCTACTCTTCCCTACATCCTTCTGGGGCCTCAACATGTTTTTTGTATCATGATAACCAGAACTGGATGCTATTCCAAGGGTGCAGTTTGTGTATTTTTATATATATCTTGGGTGTGGGTACACAATAAGTTCCACAGGTTTATTTTTTAAAATAAAATTAAAATATCATTTAAATATCCATAGAGTAAAACTTTAGTCTGTAGTTCAGTGGAAGTGATTTTCAAAGTAGATGAAAACCTTGTTATAATAAAGCAACAAAAAAAACAAATGGCTTTACATATGTTTTAATGCAGGGGTCGCCAATCTTTTGGATCTCAAGGACCACCAAACTCATAATTTTAAATCCCGTGGACCCGAGACCCTGGGATAATCCCCAGAAACATCTGTAGGAAAATTCCCCAACCCGTTTTCCTACCAATCGATTGATCTTTATTTCGGATCGCAGGATACCATCTCCAGCTGCGTTCTCGGGGTGGGGGGAAAGACTTTTGGCTTCATGCAAGGAAAGCAGCAGAAGCAGCAGAAGTTTTTCTTTCCCTCCACCAAACTCTGCCAGAAATGAGTCTTTGCCGGCACAGCCTCTTGGAGCAGGAGGCCTTGCAGGATCCCAAAGACTCATTTCTGGAGGAGTTTGGGGGAGGGAAAGAAAGATTTTTGCTGCTTTCCTTGCATGCATCCAAAAGCAGAAGAAGAAAGAAGCAGCTATGTGGCCAGGCGAGGTGCATGGGATGAGTGGGGCAAGTTCTCCCCTCTACCCTTTCCTCCCTCCCCTCACTACCTCGTATTGTTCACAATGCAAGAGACACAAGCCCTGTGTTCCAGTGCAGCCTGGATTAATTGCTTTGCGGGTGACATTTCTTTGCGGACGACTAAAATTTGGCGACCACTGTTTTAATGGATAAGAATCTGTATCAACGAAACTTCAAAAAAAAAATGCTATCAACAGCATTGTTGTAGCAAATCTGATTTTGCTATGACTTTAAGCATATCTGATTATGCATTACTATTATGAATGCTTATAGTATTTAATTTACATCCTTTAAGTGAGCTCCTCAACCCTTATTTTTGTATTTTTTTACTGTAGTGTTTATATAAATACATATTTTAATTAGTATGTGATATTGAGATGTTTGCAAATATACTAAAAAAAGATCAAGATAGCCAACACGTTTATCTATCTATCACATATTTGAACCACCCATCTCCCTCACAAGGGGACTCTAGGTAGAGTTATGCCGTTGTGTAGCAGCAGGTTTTCAAGTGCTACACAACCATTTTTTCCTATGTATAAGATTGAACTTAAATGTAGGTGTATTGCTTTTGCTTGACATTATAATTTTGATAATAATATCAGCATTATTCTGAACAAATTAATTGAAATTGAACATGCCAAATTTCATTTAATAACATGTATATTTTTTCTGCTTCCACCTTTTTCATTTCTGACTCTCTCAAGAGCCATTCCCAAGAGTCAGAAAATGTCTTGGAACTGTGTATTGCTACTTTATGGGGAGCTATACTTAGAGATCTCTTTTACAGGAAAGTGCTCTCCACTATCTGGAAATGGGCCACAATTAGTTTATTAGAAGTACATCCAATTTCAAGCTTCACTCTGACCACCACGTTGCCAAAAAAAGATGGAGTGTGATTAATGTTTTCCTCTGATGTACTTATCAACTTCTGGATTAGAATCAAAATCGTCAAGAAATGTAGAACTATTAGTTTGAAGAATGTGATATAAATTTAATTATTTCGGAAAAGCAATGTTTATTTATTTATTATTTATATTTCATAACCTCCCATCTTCCTCAGATATCAGTATATATCAGTATATTATTTTTAATACGTTAAAAATATATTAATAGTGTTTTATCATCTCTTGCTAGTGATTAATACAATCTTTTTTTGCATAATCTGTTTCACTTTTCCAGAAACATGTCGTTCCAAATGTTTATTTATTTATTTATTAAATGTGCGTCTCCCCATCTCAAATGCATGACTAGGATCCTTACAATTATACACGAAATAAAAAAGAAAGCTGAAACTATACATAACATAAAATAACAACTGGACAACAACACATAGTAGACATCCGCAGGCCAAAAAATGGGCCAGAGGAATATTAGAGATGTTCATCACTTTGAGGTATTTATTACAAAAAAGTATGGGTAAAAAAAATAAAAAATATATTGAAAATATGAACGTTCCACATAGGAGGCTTTTGTTCTCTTGTCCAAATTGATGTACTATGCATTAAGGTGAGAACTGGAATATAATTCAACCTTCCTAGGAAAAATCATATTTGTATATCAGATAAGGAGATTTAATCTATATCCCACAGTCTATTAAATTGTTGATTTTATAGAAAATGATGATTAAAATTTATAACCTCAATTACTGCAAATTTCAATTTCCACCGTAATGAGAAAATCATTGCTTTGCTTATAAGGGATCAATTTTTAAAGCTTCCGGGGTGATTGCTAAATTTTTGTCTGTAGCTTCAGCCCATTAGAATCAATTGGTGACTTTCCTCACAACTTTGATTGTCTTTGTTTTTATGTAAATTCTATACAATTGTTTAAAATGGCTGAATAGATTTTAATGTCTGTTGGACCATGAATTAACAAATAATAAATGTAGGAAACATTGGAAATACTCACAACTTTTTTTTTAGAATAATCTCCGATATCGAACGAAAGTTCGCCTCTGATATTCATCTGCAGCTGCAATGTTGCCCATTGCACAAGCGGGCTTCGTTCAATATATCTGTAGAAGAAAGGGAACCACAGAACATATAAAATCTTTCTCATATTTTTTCAATACATCATCATTGAAAAAGCATATCAGAATGTCTTTTAATAATCCAATTTTCCAAAATTGTTCAAAAATACCAGATGAATACAATCTACATCTACTTTAAGAGGTAGGTTTCCTCTAAATTGTGACCCAATTTCTGGTAGCTTTGTGGACACATTAGTGCATTTTTCTTGCTAACAATATGAAAGTGGTTCGGCATTGCCTTCTTCCGTAATATTTTTTTTCCAACTCCCCTGTCATATCCTTGTTGGAGTCAGACTCTGAGGGAGAGGAGGAACAGCTGACAGGGAGTGGAACTGTGGCTCTGGAGGTTGTGGAGAAGGCTGGGGAAGGACAGAGGCCGGCTGGGCAGTCAGAGGAAGAACCAGGCCCATCCCCTCTTCATCCTAGGACATGCAGGGAGGAACAGAGAAGGAAACAGCTTGGCTTATGAGAGAGGAAGTGGCCATGATCCTCCTCATTGGTTGCAGCTGGGGAGACCAGTATATAAGAGAGACGGTTAAAACATAGTGTTGCCAGAAGCAAAGCGTGTTTTATTTTGGGCTGAAGTTATCAGGGAAGTAATGGGAAGTAATGTCCTTCCAACAGACGTGCCGTGTTATCTCCTTGAATTTGGTAATTATTTATCCTGGGCCGTTGTGGAAATTCCTTCATTGTAGTTTATTTTGGTTTTTTATTTCACCTCTATTTGCTCATTAATTCGGACTGTATTGCTTTCTTTTGAAGACTATTTTTTTATAAATGTTATCTCCAACTGAGAATTGTTGAACAGTGGGGCCAAGTTGGAGGCATTAAAGGACATTTATTTACTTTTTGGATTTTGTTGCATTTGTTTTTACACTCCAGGTCCTCACATCCCCTTCTTCATAACCGCTGAATCTGTTATAGGTAGTCCTTGACTGATGACCACAATTGAGCCCAAAATTTATATTGCTAAACGAGACAGAAGTGAATTTTGACAACCTTCGTGGCCAAAGTTGCTAAGCAAATTACTGCAGTTCTTAAGTTAGTAACATGGTTGTTCAGTGAATTGGGTTTTCCCATTGACTTTGCTTGTCAGGTCACAAGCAAATCACATTTTATTTTTTTTAATTTTTTTTATTTTATTTGGTTTGTCAATTGCTTCCAAGATACTAGGTATAAGTAAAAACATAGTTATGAATACATGGATACATATAAGAAAAATAAAAGAAACAATAGGACAGGGACAACAGGCACATTGGTGTGCTTATGCACGCCCCCTACAGACCTCTTAGGAAAGGGGTGAGGTCAATAGTAGACAGTCTAAGGTTAAAGTTTTTGGGGTTTGGGGTTTGGGGAAAAAAAAACCAGAGTCAGGTAGAGTATTCCAGACATTGACCACTCTGTTGCTGAAGTCGTGCTTCCTGCAATCAAGTTTGGTGTGATTAACCTTGAATTTGTATCTATTGTTTGGTCTCGTGTTGTTATGGTTGAAGCTGAAGTATTCATTGACAGGTAGGACATTGCAATGTATGATTTTATATACTATACTTAGATCCAATGACACAGCTACTGTCATAACAGTGGTGGTATTCGGCTGGTTCACACCAGGTCAAACAAACCAGTAGCAAGGATTTGGCGTACATCGCCAAACCGGTAGTAAGTTCTGGCTGGCCACGCCCATGACTCAGTCGCCCTCCTGCCCAAGCCCACCCAACGTTCGCCTACAGATATTTCTTTCTTTTTTTCCCCCTCTCAACAATCAGTTGTGCCGGGATTCCCCTTGTTGAGGCCCAGGAAGGTAAAAAATGGCTCAGCACCCCGCTTCATTTTTTGCCTTCCTGAGGAGCCTTATGGGAGCCAAAATGCCACACACACCAGAGGCTCTTCTGAGGCCAGGAAGCTCAGAGCGTGGAGAAGTGCTGCGTGCCCCCCCATGCTCTGTTCCTTTTCTTCCAGAGCCTCAGATGAGCCTTATAGAAGGCCCCAAAAACAGGTGTGTGTGTATGGGGGAGGTGGCTGCAAAAAAGCAAAAAAAAAAAAAAAAAAAGCCATGCCTACCCAGTCACATGACCATGCCCACCAAGCCATGCCCACAGAACCGGAAGTAACATTTTGTGAATCCCACCACAGTGTCATCAACATGTTGCCAAAGTGCCCCAATTTTGATCACATAACCACGGTGACGCTGCAACAGTTTGTAAGCGTGAAAAATAGTCATCAGCCACTTTTTTCCATGCCGCTTGTAACTTTGAATGCTTACCGAATGAACTGTTTTAAGTCGAGGACTAACTGTATTAAAATAAAGCTATTCATTCGCCTCTGACTAAAAGAAAAGCAGTGGCACCTGGAGCTCCCTGGCATGTGGTTTTGCTACTAAACTGTGTGCAGGAGATGTTTCCTCCCTCACTTGGAGATGGAGTCTTTAGTGGCACATATAGCAGTGGGGGAATTCAAAAAAATGTTATGACCAGTTCTGTGGGTGTGATGTGGCTTGGTGGGTGTGGCTTGGTGGGTTTGGCAGGAGAAGGATAATGCAAAATTTCCATTCCCACCCTACTCTAGGGGAAGGATACTGCAAAATCCTATTCCCTCCCCACCCCACTAACCTGCTTTCCAGCTCTGTTCTCCTGTGAAGGGCAACCAAAGAGAACCCAGCCAATCAGCTGGGACTTGGGAGGCAGAGAATAGATGGGGGCGGGGCCAGTCAGAGGTGGTATTTGCCGGTTCTCCGAACTACTCAAAATTTCCGCTACCGGTTCTCCAGAACTGGTCAGAACCTGCTGAATATCACCATCTGAAATATAGCCAGCTTGGTGTAATGGTGTAATAAGTAATGGTCAAGGATCAAGGCTAGAAAGCAGGAGACTGTACAGGTAGTCCTTGACTTATGACCACAATTGAGCCCAAATTTTCTGTTGTTAAGCAAGACATTTGTTAAGTGAATTTTGCCCCATTTTATGACTTTCTTGCCTCAATTATTGAGTGAATCACGGAATCTGATAAGTAAGTAACGTGGTTGTTAAATGAATTTGGCTTTCCATTCACTTGGCTTGTCAGAAGATCTGCAAGACGGGAATAACATGAACTCGGGCCACAACAATGGTCGCAAATATAAACCAGTTGCCACAAAGTTTGTAAAAAAGTCATTAGTCACTTTTTTTTCACCGCCGTTTTAATTTTGAACAATCACCAAATGAACCGTTGTAGGTTGAGGACTACCTATATAATTTCTAGTCCCCCTTAGAGAGGGATCTTGGAGTCCTAGTGGACAATCAACTTAAATATGAGCCAACCTTGTGCTGCAACTGACAAAAAAGCCAACACAGTTCTAGGCTGCATAAACAGAGGGATAGAATCAAGATCACCTGAAGTATTAATACCACTTTATCATGTCTTGGTAAGGCCACACTTGGAATACTGCATCCAGTTTTGGTCGCCACGGTGTAAAAAACATGTTGATACTCTACAAAGAGTGCAGAGGAAAGCAACAAAGATGATTAGGGGACTGGAGGCTAAAACATATAAAGAACGGTTGCTGGAATTTGGTAAATCTAGTTTGATCAAAAGAAGGACTGGGGTGACATGATAACATCTTCCAATATCTCAGGGGTTGCCACAAAGAAGAGGGAGTCAAGCTATTCTCCAAAGTACCTGAAGGTAGGACAAGAAGCAATGGGTGGAAACTAATCAAGAGGGAAGCAACCTAGACTAAAGAAGAAATTTCCTGACAGAACAATTCATCTTCCAACACTGGAATGCTCCAACACTGGAAGTTTTTAAGAAGAAATTGGACAATTATTTGTCTGAAATGGTATACGGTTTCCTGCCTAAGCAGGGAGTGGACTAGAAGATCTCCAAGGTCCCAACTCTGTATTCTATTCCTATTCCTGGTATACGTTTTGTTTTCATTCACAAACATTTTGAATACAGTGTTTTGTCAGGGCCATATCATTTACGAAAAAGGAAAAGGAATACAGACAAAAGTATTAACATATATGCTAATAGTAGTTGTTGCAAACCAACAAGACAGACACAGATTTCAGAGAGTAATTAGGACTGCGAAAAAAACAATTACTACCAACCTGCCTTCAATCAAGGACCTGTATACTGCACAAATCAAAAAGAGGGCTGTGAAAATATTTATAGACCCCTCACATCCCGGACATAAACTGTTTCAATTCCTTCCCTCAAAATGCTATAGAGCACTGCACACCAGAACAACTAGACACAAGGACAGTTTCCCCCCGAAAGCCACCACTCTGTTAAACAAATCATTCCCTCAACACTGTCCAACTATTTACAAAAGTCTACACTACTGTTACTGTTAATCCTCTCATCACTCCTTATCAGCCATGCCTTCCCACTTGTGATTGTATGATTATAACTTTGTCTCTTGTATCCTGACAATTTATATCGACTGCTTCCTCGTATGATTCAATTGCTTATTATACCCTATGACTATTATTGTTGTACTTTATGATTCTTGACTCTTGACAAATGTCTCTTTTCTTTTATGTACACTGAGAGCATTTGCACAAGACAAATTCCTTGTGTGTCCAATCACACTTGGCGAAATAAAGAATTCTATTCTATTCTATTCTATTCTATTCTATTCTATTCTATTCTATCCTATCCCATTAATTTTTGTTCTATTCTATTTATTGACTGTTTCCTAGTATGACTTGATTGCTTATTGTCCCCTATGACTATCATTAAGTGTTGCACATGATGATTCTTGACTCTTGACGAATGTATCTTTTCTTTTATGTACACTGAGAGCATTTGCACCAAGACAAATTCCTTGTGTGTCCTAATCACACTTGGCGAAATAAAGAATTCTATTCTATTCTATTCTGTATTCTATTTTCTATTCTATGCTCTATTCGCTATTCTATTTTCTATTCTATTCTATTCTCTATTCTATTCTCTATTCTATTCTATTTTCTATTCTATTCTCTATTCGCTATTCTATTCTCTATTCTGTTCTATTCCCATTCTCTAATCAATTCAATTCAATTCTCTATTCTAGTTTCTATTCTATTCTCTATTCTATTCTCTATTCTAGTTTCTATTCTATTCTGTTCTATTCCCATTCTCCAATCAATTCTATTCTATTCTATTCTATTCTATTCTATTCTATTCTAATAACAATAATAATAGAGTAACAAAATAATCTTAACTAGATTTCTCTTGGTATTAGTTTATTTGTAATTCTGTTAATTCCTATTCCTACTCTATTCTATTCTGCACAAAGCCATCTGGGTGACCTTGGGCCAGCCGTTCTCTCCAAACCCGAGTCCTGCCTGATCGAATGAGGCGGCCGGATTCCTTCCGACCTTTTCCCACGGCCGATCGCTACAACTCCCCTCCTCCAAGGGGCGCGGGAACCAAAGCATCCTTTAGCTACAGGCGTCAACCCTTTAAAGAAAGCCCGGGATTATCTCGAGCCCGCCCCCCTCCACCCCCTCACCCCGGCGGCTTCCCTCCACTTTTCCAGCAGCCGCCTCAAAACTGAGCCCGCGGCCTCCTCGTTTTGTGTGTGTGTGTATGTCGTTTTTACCTTTTCCCGCGCAAAACCAGGCCGCAGAGATGCGCGACGGCGGCGGCCGCTCGACGGAACCGCCGGCGGCCGCCGAGCGACGCCGCTGCTTGAACCTCGTCTTGCGGGAGGGAAGGGGCGCGGGAGGAAGCCGCAAAGTCCGGCGGTGGCGGCGGCGGGAAAAGAAGCGGCCCCGAGGCGTCCATAGCTATCACCTCCCCGTCCCCACTCCCTCACCCAGGCAGGAAGGTTGAAGGCCGGCTAGGCGGCGAGGGAGTTGCCCTTCTTCTTTCTTCTTCTCGGCGGGAACGGCAAACAAGCGCTCAAAGACGGGCATTCAAGCGGAGCTGGGTCTGCTTTCCTCCCCATGGAAACTTGGAGGCCCGTCTGAAGAAAGAGCTGGCTGGAGGTGCTGCTGCTGCATCGGTGGGATTTCGGCTTGTCGGTGGCCCCGGGGCGGGATAAGGGTGGATGGTGGCGGTTGTTGTGGGGCTGAGTTGGAGGTCGTGGGCTGCTCCTCAATTGATAGTCACAGGTGGGCTGGAGATTGGTGTTGGAGGGTGTCACCAGCACAGGACCGCGCCTCCATCCACCAATCTTGTCTGGAAAGGTCCTCTGGTAGGATCAGAAAAGCACTAGGCCTGATGATGTTACCTGGTTGGGTAATGAAAGGTCTTGCAAGACAACAACCAAACTTGGAAAGCACCAAGGACCCCACAGTTCTCCCCACTCCCTTCTAGCACTGATGTTGTTACCTAGTTGGGTAATGAAATGTCTACAAGACAACAACCAAACTCGGAGGGCACCAAGGACCCCACAGTTCTCCTCTCCCCACTCCCTTCTAGCTCTGATGATATTAGAGTAATGAAACATCTTTCCAAACTTGGAAAGCACCAAGGACCCCACAGTTCTCCCCACTCCCTTCTAGCACTGATGTTGTTACCTAGTTGGGTAATGAAACATCTGCAAGACAACAACCAAACTCGGAGAGCACCAAGGACCCCTTATTAATAGAGGGATTATTGACCTAGATCAGAGGTAGGGAAACTTGGCTCTTTTATCACTTATGGACTTCAACTCCCAGAATTCCTGAGTGAGCCATAAAAGTTTCCCCATCCCTGGCCTACTGGTTTTTCAGTTGTGGGGGAAATCAATTTTTGACTGGAATGGACTGTTTAATATACAAATGTATTTTTTAAAATTTATTTATTGATTTGATTTGATTTGTCAGTCGCTTACAAGATAATAGGTACAAGAATAAACATAGTTATGAATAC
Organism: Hydrophis major; assembly: GCA_033807585.1. Lineage (NCBI taxonomy): Eukaryota > Metazoa > Chordata > Lepidosauria > Squamata > Elapidae > Hydrophis > Hydrophis major. The sequence goes on from CM066333.1 coordinate 79,404,305, forward strand.
ATGAAATGAGTACATATAAGAAAAATAAAAAAGAAACAATGTATGTGTGTTCATAATATGTGGGACATTGGATGGAAAATAAGAAGAGAAGCAACTTGGAGCTAAGGAGAAATTTCCTAATGGCCAATGGAACAGTTTGCCTTTGAAGGTTGTGGGTGATCCATCATTGGAGGCTTTCAGAAAGACTGGACAACCATTTATCTGAAAAGGTATAAGATATCCTTCTTGAACAGAGGTAGCATACTTTAAGGGTCCTTTCCAACTCTATTCTATGTTCTTTTCAACCCTGAGTGTCGTGTCCGCAAAAGAAGCCAGGAGTCGGTGACTAAGTTTCAAGCTCTTTATTTAATAGTTGTGAACCGAACCGGCGAAAAGGAAAAAGCCCGCGGCTTTTATCCTTTTCGCTGCGGCGGCCGCGGCCAATGGCAGTTATTCAAGTCTCCCACTCTTGGAGCGAGCCAATCGCGGGAGACCTCATTCGGACCAATAAGCGCGGCTCGCCTGGCCAATCAGAAATCCCCGCGCTTTAGCCAATCAAAGCGCGGGGATTTCAAGTATTCAAATTAAGGACAGAACACCCCTCCCCTCTTGGTATAGTCCATCACGTTGCGTAGTCACGTAGGTAGGCGGGGCTCCGTCTAGTCCTACTTGACCTGCGCAACTCAGTTGCAAGCTGGATTTCGGCCGGAGCGGTCATGTTCTTGGCTGCTCCCTCTTTTGTGTGAACTGGCTGGATGATCGGGCCGGTTCCTTCTCCGTGGCTCCCACCTGGGCCTTCCGGGTTGGTTGAGCTACGGGTTTCGCCGCTCCCGCTTGGCTTCTCCGAGTCGGTAGAGCTGGCTGGGTGGTTCTTCTCCGGTGGGGACTCGCGATGGCTGCGTTCCGGTAAGTACTGCTGGTTTATTTTTTCTTGCATTTGTTTATTCGGGTATTCCCTCCCCCCTTGGTTTGTGTTTTGGGGGTTGAGGTCTGTTGCAGTTCATGACCTGAGCTGGTCTATGTGTCGTTTCCAGGCTCGCCCATCGGTGGTTTGGAGCCGGTACGACCGTGGACCTGTGATTTGAGTGATGACGGCTGGGATCCATAGGGGGTCCCCCGTCAGATTTTTTGCGTACACTAAGTCACCGGGGGCAAAGGTCCGGTATTTTGTACTGGAATCTGGGGGTCGCTCCGGGTTATATGTTGGGTGTAACCTGTCGAGCGGGGACCTCAGCTTCCTACCCATCAACAACTCGGCTGGGCTTTTGTTGGTAGTGGTGTTCGGGGTGATGTGTTGTATAAAGAGGAGTTTATTGATTTTGTCGTTGATCTCCCCGTGGTCCATTTTCCGGATGGTTTTTTTGGTAAATTGGACCATCCGTTCCGCCCTACCGTTCGCCGCCGGATGCGCCGGTGCTGTTAATGCATGGCGGATGCCCCTCTCCGCCAGGAACCTCTCGAAGTCGAGGGAAGTAAACTGGGGCCCGTTGTCTGAGACGACGATGTCTGGGAAGCCGTGTGTGGAAAAGAGTTTGCAAAGTTCTTTAATAACGGCCTCCGTGGTAGTGGATTTCATGTCGCTTACCTCCAACCAGTTAGAGTAAGCGTCAACTGTGATCAGAAAGGTATGTCCATTTGTGGGACCGGCAAAGTCTAAATGGATTCTGGACCAGGGTCCCCTTGGTGTTTCCCAGTCCAGGATGGGTGCTGCGGATGGGCTGGGTCTGGTCTCCTGGCATCGTTGGCATTTGGCTACCCATGCCTCTATCTGCTTGTCCATCCCTGGCCACCAAGCGTAACTCCTGGCCAGGGCTTTAGTTCTGACGATGCCAGGATGCCCTTCGTGCAGCATCTCTAAGACCCTCCCTTGCAACCTGTCCGGGATGACCACCCTGTCACCCCACAAAATACATCCCTTGAGTAGTGAGAGTTCCGTCTGGCGGTTTCTGAATGTCTTAACGGATTCGTCACTGTCCCTTTCAGGCCAGCCTTTTTCCACCCAATGTAAAATTCGCGCCAGACGCCTGTCCTTGATAGTTTCCCTGGCAATGTCTGACGCGGTAATGGGTAGGTTGGGCAAGTTTTCGATGCTAAGGGTGTTTGTTGTTGGTGCTGGGTCAGGATCAGAGTCTGGTAAAGGCGAGCGGCTTAAAGCGTCCGCGTGTGAAATTTTCTTACCTGGCTTGTGCAATAGTTCGTAGCTGTAGGCTGCCAGGAACTCGGACCACCTTGTCATCCGGGGTGATAAAATGTTCGGGGTGGCTCGGTTTCCAGCGAGGATGCCCAGCAACGGCTTGTGATCTGTCACAATGGTAAACGGGCGGCCATATAGGTATTCGTGGAATCGCTTAACAGCGGCAACTATAGCCAAAGCTTCTTTGTCCAGCTGGCTATAGTTCCGCTCCAGTTTAGTTAGAGTTCTGGAAAAGAAAGCGATGGGTGCTTCTCTTTTGTCGGGGAGGGTATGGCTGAGGACAGCGCCGACGCCGAAAGGTGATGCGTCGCAAGTGACAACCAAGGGCAAGGTTTCGCTGAATTGAATCAGGACGGCATCGGAGGTGAGGAGGTCTTTGGTTTTTTGAAAGGCGGCTTGCTCTCGTCTCCCCCAAGTCCAAGTTGCCGCCTTATCCAGGAGCCTATGCAGAGGCTCCGCCGCCGTAGCCTTTTGGGGTAGGAAAACATTATAAAAATTCAGCAAGCCTAAGAAAGCCTGTAGTTCCGTTTTAGACTTTGGGGCGGGGGCTTCTTTGATGGCTTTCACTTTTTTAATTGTAGGGTGAATGCCCTGCCGGTCTAGAAGGTAGCCCAAGAATTCCACTCGCTCTGTGCATAGTTGGCATTTTTCTCGTTTTACTTTGAGTCCCGTTACTTTAAATTTTGTTAAGACCTCCCTGAGTCGGTTTTCTAATTCGGCTTCGTTTGGCGCCGCCACTAAAACGTCATCAAAATAGGGCACCACCCCCTTGATGCCTTGTAGTAAACGTTCCATCAGGCTCTGAAAGATGCCTGGTGCCACGCTGACTCCGAACTGGAGCCGGTTACATTTGAATGCCCCCCGATGGGTAACGATGGTCTGGGCTTCCGCTGTTTTTTCGTCGACCGGCAACTGCTGATATGCCTGGGCGAGATCGAGCTTGGCAAAGACCTTGCCCCCTCCCAGTGAGTGCAGTAGGTGTTGCACGATTGGGACGGGGTAGGCGCTTTGTTGCAACGCGCCATTCAGGGTGGCCTTATAGTCCCCACAAATTCTCACGGACCCGTCTGGCTTGACTGGGGTCACTATAGGGGTCTCCCATCGGGCATGGTCTATCGGCTGCAACACCCCCTGTTTGACGAGCTTGTCGAGCTGCTCGTCAATTTTAGGTTTTAGGGCGAATGGTACCCTCCTAGGTTTTAGCCGCTTGGGGGAAACCCTAGGGTCTAGGTCGAATGAGATAAGGGGCCCCTGGTACTTGCCCAGGCTTCCGTCGAAGACCTCCCGGAACTCCTGGGTTAGCCGCTGTTCCCAGCCATCGTCGACGACGTGGTTGACTCCTGTCAGCGCGATGTCAAGCGGGGCGAACCATTGTAGGCCCAGCAGGCTTGGGCGGTCGCGATCGACGATTGTGAGTGGGAGTTGTTCGGTGCGGCCTTTGTAAGTTACATTAAAGTTCTTGGTGCCCACTACCGGGACGCGGTTTCCCTGGTAGTCTTTTATAATGATTTTTTGGGCATTAATGTTCCTCTTATGGAGGGTGGGCACTAGCCGTTTAATCTCGTGCCATGCAATCATGGAGAGGTAGGACCCGGAGTCCACTTCCATCTTGCATGGTTGGCCTTCGATATGGACTTCTACGTGTACCTTTCTGGCGCCGTCGGAGATGGCGTGGCCAATGGTCACCGTCTGGTGGGTATCTTCCTTTCGCCGACTGTCGCCGCCTCTTGAAGATCGTTGGATTCGGTCCCACCGACCGTCCGATTGGCGATCTCTGGTCCTGGGCGAGGGACTTTCCTTCTTTCGGTCGTGATGTTCCCATCTGGGCGGGCTGCGGGTCTTCTTTTGGCGGCAAACTCGAGCGATGTGTCCCCGTCTTTCACAATGCCTACAGATAGAGTCAAAAAATCGGCATTCTGATCTGGGGTGGTCGCCGCCGCACCCGGCACAGTTGGTCCTCGACCTGCGACTTCTTCGGTTCCGCTGGTCGCTGCGGCCCGTCTGCACGCGATGTATGTCCTCCTCGTCTTCTGACGTGCTGGACGTAGACTGGAATTCTCCGTAGTGTGCGGTTGATTCGTTTTTTGGGTCGGCCGACCTTGCCGGGTTGTTGTTTCCGCCCTTCGCGTCTGATTTTCGCATGCTGTCAGCGGAAGTGCGGGTTGCTTCTGCGGCTGCGGCTGCGGTGAGGGCGTCTGCTAGGCTGATGTCGCCCTTGGCCATAAGCCGGCTCTGGAGGGTAGAGTCCCATAGGCCGAGTACGAATCGGTCTCTTAGGAGGCTGTTCAGACCTTCAAACTCGCAGAGTCCTCCTAGGCGCCGCAACTCGGCGACGAAATCGCTCAGTTTTTCGCCTGGTTTCTGATCTCGGCGGTAAAATTCGTTGCGCCGGATTAGGATGGGGACCTCGGGGGCGTAATGGCGCCGCAGGATAGGTTCGAGGACGTCCCAGTCCATGGCGGTTGCGTCTGCCGGCTTGGCCAATGCCTTGGCCATCTGGAAGACCTCGGTTCCGCAATGTGTGAGGAAGACGGCGCGTTTTAGCGGGCCCGGGGCGTCCTTCATTCCGGTGCACTCGAGGTACATGCGGAAACGGTCTGAAAACGATTCCCAGTCCTCGGTGGCGGGGTTGAAGGGGGCGAGCGGTGCGATTTTCGCCATCTCCGTGCTGAAACTGGCTCTTGTTGGACACGGGGTTCGGTTCAGGGTCGGGATCCCACCTTCGTCGCCAGTGTCGTGTCCGCAAAAGAAGCCAGGAGTCGGTGACTAAGTTTCAAGCTCTTTATTTAATAGTTGTGAACCGAACCGGCGAAAAGGAAAAAGCCCGCGGCTTTTATCCTTTTCGCTGCGGCGGCCGCGGCCAATGGCAGCGATTCAAGTCTCCCGCTCTTGGAGCGAGCCAATCGCGGGAGACCTCAATCGGACCAATAAGCGCGGCTCGCCTGGCCAATCAGAAATCCCCGCGCTTTAGCCAATCAAAGCGCGGGGATTTCAAGTATTCAAATTAAGGACAGAACACTGAGCTATAAATATTCTCCTTTATGGATGACTAGACAAGTCAAGATGGCAGCCTTGAGGTGCAGTTGAAGCTCTACATATAGGTCCCTGTTTTGTGTGTCTTAATGGCAAAGGAAGTGCATGGTCTGTGTTGTTATTGTGTAACACACCTGAAAACCTAATGGAGCTTTGATTGCACCATTGTAGCTGCCATCTTGACCTTATCCTGCACGCATATCTGAACATGTCCAAGAGGAAAAAACAAAAAGAAAAGCTGTCTTGAGCCTAGGTAGTTCTTAAAAGAGTAATATGTTGAGAAGGCGAGGGAGTGTCAAGTGACCAACGTAATCTCTCTCTCTCTCTCTCTCTCTCTCTCTCTCTGGTTATTCGGGTTTTCTCCCGCGTAAGATTGGAAGTATCTAGGTGACGTTTCAATGAAGTCTCATTCATCATCTTCAGGCTTGTGTCTTCGGCTCTGTGCTTCTCAGAGTCTCACATAGTGAAGCAAGGGGACAGAGCTAGTAAATAAATAAAATAGAAAAGTAACAAGGGCTGCATAGAATAAATAAAGACATCATTAAGTCTTTGCAGAGGGATGAGCACTGTATTCTAGATAGTGTTGAAGGAGATGAATTATCAGAATTGGGAAGTATTAATAAGACTGACATTACTGTGTTAAAGTACTAGCTAAGAAAGGGTTACTTTCCACAGTACTCTTAACCTGGATGATAGAGATTTTTTTTTTCCTGGATGCCTAAAAGCGGAGACCTAGATCTAATATCAAAGCTTTTTTTTTTTCTTGAACCGATTGGAAGGTTTGGATCCGGAATTGGCTGGTTTCCCTTTTCCTCTGAAACGATGCACGTACACTTGTGGGAAAAGTTAAGTGTTCAGGAAAAGCGGCAGTTCTGCAGAGTGCGTGAGTGGATGTAACTTCTACTCCTGTCTCCCGCCAATAGTCTTGAAATGGAAAATCCTCTCAATCAATATCTCCAGGCAGCTAGGGAAGCAAAATGTTGTTGGTGTGAATGGGGCTTTTGTGTTGCTTTGGTTAACAATGCTCTTGCCCCATGATAGCCAGGGGGCTGCTAAGTCCCACAGGAGTGGATATTTATGGTCATCAACAAACTATGCCAGAGCAGAGGAACTTTGGAGGTACCGGATGCTGAATGGAGCGACTGCTACTGCTGATTCTCTAGCCAGCAAGCTGGACAACTGGAACCTGGTCGCTTGATGTGGTTTTGTTGCAGAATTAACTTTCTAATCTCTGGGAGCAATCCACATCGGAAAAGAAGCAAAGAAGGAGTGGAATAAGTGTGACACAAACCAAGGCAATGTCATCACTGTTGAAGGAGGATCTCAACAAGAAGCTATTCAGATCCCTAGGTCAAAACTTATATGGGTTCATCGAAATTGAGTGTTCAGGCCAAGATCGGTTTTATCTCTGTGCTTCAGGTAAATGGGGTTGGGACATAAAGAAAATTAACTATCTTCAGTTGTTTTCTATCCCTCCATTATACTGTAAGAGTATTTTCCCGATTCAAAATTGATTGTAGCCATTAACTAACTTGGTCTTCTGAGAAAAAAATAGTATTGCATTAGCCTCCGTTCCTTTATCTGCTAGAGAGGAAATATAGTGCTATATATACAGTATATATGTGTATATTGTTATTGCATAATTGCTGCAAGTGAGATGCTTTAAATATATTTGATATTTTGAATGTACTAAAGTAGTTAAGTATTATAATCTGACAGGATCTACATCTGATAGCTGTGTTTATAAGGATTTTCGATAAATGTCATAGCAGTCTAAAATAAGACAGTAAACCTAAATGCATGAATTAGAATTAAGATCTATTGAAATCAATATAGTTTCTTTCAAAGTAACTGACTGGTATTAGGCTTTTAAAGTGTTCAGGATTAAAAGGCTAATCAACTGCACAAGCATGGATTTTAAATATTAATAATCTAAATTCATAGTACAATCACTTTATAGTATTAGGCAGTACCCTTCCCTATCAAAATTCAATGTGATTAACTTTTTCAATGAATGTTTTAGACGTCTAGTCAGTAAATTATTATTGCTAAGGTTGTGGATTAAAGATACTATGCTTGAAAAATTGAATTTCCTCAAATGCTGACTGAAATAGCAAATATCCTTATCTGAAAGTAATTATTATTATTAATTATTTTTGAATTAGAAGAAATTTTACTTTCCCTTAGAAAGCAGCAAACTAAATCTTTCTAAAGAGAAACAGCAAAAATATAATTAGATGTTAATAAAACACATTTTATCTGTGGCTTTAAAGGTTATTTTGGGCATTTTTACTTATATAAAGAAATAATCTTTTCTCTTATTTTGCTTCTAATATAAATAAGACTGTAAGTTCTTATTTCGAGATTAATATTTTAGAGCCCCAAAACTGATGTAAGTCACTTTTTATTTTGCAAATCTAATATCACTCATCGGCCCATTTTTATAATTAAGCAAAGTGATACTGCTGAACAGTACTTCCATCTATATAAAATATCTCATACTATCTTAGAAAAAATATCTTGGCCAAGAAATATCTGCATGTTTGTTAAGAGTACTCCATTGTTTTGACAATGATTTTTTTTCATGATATGTTATCACTATTTTAAAATAAGTGCTTTGTATGTCCTAAGCTATGTCAAAAAAATCTAGACTTGCAATATCAATATCACTGAATAACATATGAAGTAAAGATTAATTAATAAGAAGAGGCACTGATTGTAACTTTTCACATTGCTAAATATTTCTCAGTGCGGGATATGCAGAGAATGTAGATACAGAAGGATGAGTTTTTCCCTGAGGTATTGAAGGAGCTCCTATATTATCGCTAAAAGTACTATGTCCAAGGCAATAATAGAGGATTAGTGCAGAATTGAGCTTGGAATGTTAGAGGGAATAAGATCATATGTAACTTCACATTATATATAATGAAGTAAAGGACAGAATCAGATAAATGGATTCTTTTTCAAAGATGGAACAAAATCACGGGGAAAAAAATATGCCATGCTATCTGTAGTTAAAAACCTGACAGGAAATTGTTATCACTTCTGAGGAAAGTCATGCATAAAAAATAAGAAACTTCCTCAAGACAATGCACAAACACAGAGATAAACTGGTATGCATTGGTGTGTGAATGCTTTCTTAAATTTAATATTGCTTCATTTCTTTGGTGTGTACCCCTTTGGGACATACCTGCATTGTCAAGATACCCATTGGAGAAAGGATATTTGTTCCATCCTGAACTCCCTCATGCGGATGCCACTTTTCTTTTATGCAGATTTGCCACTTGAAATAAAATCTGAACAAATATTGTGGGGGGAAATCATTCTAAAATTCAGAATCTATTTTGCTCCCTGAAACCTATTTTAGCGGGTCACTCCCTGTGCTGCTCACCTCATTCCCTTTAGCTTTAGAAGAAGCTCGGTTCCAATCAATCTGATTGGTTATTAAATTGCTCAGCAAGGACCTATGTAAATTTCCACAAACTAATTTTAGAAGGAATCTAAGCGATTGCTAAATGACACTAAAATCCAGATTTGGGCCCTTTTTCTCCTCCTATTCCCTTATATCCAATTCTCAGACTGCTTGGCAAGTCTCCGCAGTTTTCTTGGAAGCATTTTTCAGAGATTATTTTCCATTGCTTCCTTTCTAGGACTGAAAGAAAGTGACTGGCCCAAAGTCACCTAGCAGATTTTTTTGCCTGAAGCAGGACTAGAACTCCCAGTTCCCCAGTTTGTAGCCTGATTCCTTGGTCATTACATCATGCTGGTTCTCAATGGGAATTGTTCACCCATCAAAGGGATTTATGGTTTTATTTTTTTAAATAATAGTCTTTTCATGATACTTTTGAAAGTAGGAGACTAAAGGAATTAAAATTGCCCTAAGCATGTTCTGGCCCTTTGCGTGTGACAGAAGTATCTGTTTGACTGTTATTCAGTATAATGATATTAAATGACAGATATAGCTTTATTTACTTGAAAGTAGATAAATAGTAAAGAAAAATAAATGCACCCTTAAGTCATGCTTGACTTTTGGCTTCTATAAGCAGATTTTTTGGCAATGTTACAGCAAAAGGATTGTCATTGCCTTAGACTGTAATGAATGCTGTTGGGTTTTTGTTTTATTTCCCCCGTCTACCGTAAAACTTTAGAGTTTCTATATGATTTCCCCAAACAAATTCTAATCACAGCTAACCTTACTTAGATTCTGAAATCAACCAAGATTAGCTACATGCTGTCTATCACTAAGATGAATATTGCAGATATCTAGGTAGGATGCTGAAGAACTCTTGTTGAAGAAAGTTAGTTAAGGGCTTTCTGTATGTCTCCAGTCTAAAACAGTGAACAACTGCCAATTAGTTCAGTGGATATTCCAATGCACCAAAAGATCTGAATTAGGATAAGACCATTTTTTATATTCCTATTTAGGTTTATCTTATTGTCATACGGTGTTAATACCGTTTTCATTCTCTATCAGACACACAGAAACATACACATGTAATAGGTGACAAATTTCATCCCAACTCCTCAGATATAGGGAGCCATGATGAAACTCATTATGTACAGTCTTCTCACGGAGAACACCACCACACAGGGTATCTGGCCATCCTTCCAGGTCAGATAGCATGGTTGCTCTCCTGGTCCTTTCCTTTAAATCTTGCCATCTCGGGGGGGGACATTGGAAATGCACTTTTTTCTGTGGCTGATGATGTCAACATTCCATGATGTCAACATTCTATGAGTAACACTTCATAACATACTGTACCTACCATCAAGATCTGCTGGAAAAGCTAGGTTTTAATTATGTTTTTAAATCCAGGTAAAGTTGGGATCATAAGAGATCTCAAGAAAAATGATGTTTCAAAGAAAGACAGAAGTGCAAATTCTTAGTTTCTGAGAAGGCAATGCTGTAGGAATCTTGGTGCCAAGCCATAGAAATTTTGTAGACTGGTACCGATCTATTCATAGGTACTACTTTGTTCTTATGCTGTGGGGTCCCAGGATGCTGGGGGAGATTTGGGGGAAATATAAGTAACTCACAGAGATTCCCTTTAGGGGGCATAAATAAGCGCACCAACATGCCTACCGTCCCTGTCCTATTGTTTCTTTTTATTTTTCTTATATGTATCCATTTCATGTATTAACAACTATGTTTATACTTATACCTGTTATCCTATAATCGCTTGACAAATAAATAAAATAAAATAAATAAATAAACAATCTGTTACATGCAGTATATGCTATTATTGGGTTGTTACTATGTTCTTACCTTCTTTTAATTGTAATTAGCCAACCAGAGTCATGTACAGAAAGAAGTGACATATAAACTGATTTCCTCCTTTTAAGGAAATGTACCTGTGAGAGAATTTATTTCTGCCTTTAATTATCTCCAAATTTGAGGTGATTATGAGAAATGTTGTTCCTTTATTCTTATACAGCATTATCTATCTATATATCTATCTATCTATCAGAAGGCAGCCATTAATCTTCATTAAGTCTTGACTGGTTCAAGTAAGCTTTGTTGAATAAATCATAGTGGCTTGGTTCAAGTCATTATTTAATACAATATATGCAGCTTGTTGGTAAAGAATAATGTAGCACGTACATTGTTAAAATAGAACACCATTTCCCTAAGAATGCATTCACATAATCAATTTATAAAAGATCATATTGCTATTAACAGAGTTATATGAACAAAAAAAAAAAATCACCCAAACTGAAATTAAGAATAAGAAATGCCAGCCTTCATGTTTGGAGTGCTTTTCTATGAACTGTTCTCTTGATTTCTTGACCATCTAGGATCTCTGAGCGGTTATAATAAAAATTCAAAGACCTCTCAAAACATTTTTCATATTTTTGGGGTTATAATATTCATTCTGCAATGAGTAGAGGAGTGGAGAACTCTTCTTGTGAAATATTTCTGGACTTTCTCAACTGTGTTAATATCAGATAGGTAATGCGGGTTCCAGACTGATGAGCTGTATTCAAGTATTGGTCTAGCAAATGTTTTATATGCTAATACTAAGAATTAATTAAGAATTAATACTAAGAAGGAGCTAGGAAAACATAGCCATCTGGGTCTAATAAAGTTCTGTAAACGAGGAAAGGCAGCTATGTATAAAAATCATATTGGAGCTTAATTAAGTCATGTGCTAGCTCTTTCTATCGATTTTAACAGGAACTAAGTAGAGCAAATGTAATCTGAATCAAATCCAAGGCTATTATTTGTAGAAACACCAACAGTTTTTAAATGTCATGAAGTCCCTTTTAAAATTACTTGGATGAAGGTTTATTTGGCAAATAATATGGAGATAGTTTGCCATTACCTCTCTCTCTGCAAAGCTCTTGGACTTTCAGATCCTAGTGTACCACGGAGGCTGGGTTGACTGAAGGGCAAGTAGAGACCAAGTGTAAAAAAACCAAAGCAAAGCTTAAACTCCCCAGTAACGCTTTGGTTCCTTTTTCTAATGCCCATTTCTTCCAAATATTCAAATGAAAACATTTTGAAATCTGAGGCATGTATCAGTTCTCCATATAAGTAAAATAAGAGTAATTGGAAAATTTAGGGCTAGTGATTTAGCCTTTTCTTTACATTATATTTTGCCCATTGCTGTCCTAGTTTACATGACTTTTAAAATAAAGATGTGTATCTTTTTTCAAACAGTTGCAAAATTGGGGGGAAGGTTGCTGATAGTCATGTAAGAAGAAGATGTGAGTTATCAAATATTTGTAACTGTGAAGAAGAAACATTTAGTTAATTGATAAATAAATCTGTTTAAATGCAACTTAATAAAAGCATTTACCATTCAGAAATGTGCAGCCAATAATTCTTAAACTGCAGGAGGCCAGGCGTTCTCTCTGATTTTTCTACTTGTGTAATTTGCCCATGCTAAAAAAAATTAACCTGCAGGATATAGACTGGTTATTTCTGTGGTATCGCTATATTGATTTATTGATCTTTATTTTTTAAATTATTATCAATGGTTAAAAATGCAAATATTCAGTTATTGCTATTGTTCTTTTAGCTCATTAGTCTCTATGTCATAATCACTCCTTTGCAGTATATTCTACTCTCTACTAATCTGTATAATCCCTGCAGGCACAATATTAATACTAAACATATTTTTAAAAAGATTTCAGTAATACGATCAGTTTATATTTCTTATTAGCTCTTTTTAGTATTTTAGTCATCGCTTAAAGTTTCATTTAAACGTTACCAATTCTCACTGTATTTATTGTTGTGTTTGTAATTTTTAAACTTGTAATTTTAGTTATATTGGTATCATGGTTTATAGTTTGTACTAGCTATTTAAAAATAGTTAATTTGTATACATATATAGGCTACACTTTTATTTCATTGAAATGAATATTATTCTATATTTCAAAACTTTGTTTTGTCGGTCAGTGCTGGAATAAAGATGACTCTGTGTTGCTTATTTCTTTTAAATTATGTCTTCCCTGATCTACAGTTAAAGTTTTCAGAGTAATTTGTAATTATTATTTTAAAAATCCCTTCTATATTCCAATAGATTTCCAACTTAAAAGACTCACACCAAAGTAAAATTGAGCAATACATTTATTTAGCAATAAATAGTTTAGTGCTAATACATTAAATGCAATGAAGTCTACTTATATTTAAAATAAAAAACAAGTTTTACAAATATTGATCAATCAGTAAATTGTTGAAACTGTTAATAATTTGGTGTTGTGATTGCAATCATAGATTGGAAATAGGTCTAACTTATACACTTCAAATCTAATTTTAAATTGCCCTTTTAAATATGGACAGCTTGTACATTTATTTAATTACAATATGTACATTTTGATATTGTAGCTATACCTTAATTAGGTTAAATTAGTTTAAATGGCATGAATGCTAAAAGCAACTGCAATTGCTGAATCTTAGAAATGCTGGGCCTGACTCACCGAATGGTATCAGAAGGCTTTTTTTTCCTTAATAAAGATTTTATTTTTGCATTCTGTTTGAAAAGATGTTGTAAACCAAATGTTTGTCCTGCAGTGTCAAAAGGTGAAGAAGTACAAATATCGGTGGTAAAACACTACAGAACTGGCCTTGATGAGAACTATGAAATATCTGAAAAATGGCTTCTAAATGATTTGGAGATGATAGATGGAAAGGAGGCTGATTCTGTAAGTGCTGCATTTTATTATAAGGCTTGTTGTTCTGTTGTTGTTGATGTAATAGCTAGAATGTAAATGTCTGGAGATTCTCAGTCATCCGGGTCATAGTTGCCTCAAAGGTGCTTTTTCAAAAGGCAATTACACTGTTTTTTCCTTGAGGAGGATTTTTTGCTTCTCATGCAAGATGTCAACTCATAAAACATTTCTATGCCTGTTTTAGAGTTGCCATAATGTGGGGTGGAGAAATTTGAAGGAGCAGTGGGGGCAATTTAAACCAAAAGTGCATTCCATTCTTATCTTGCAAAGATAAAACTAAGCTACCGGAATTTCTGCTATGAAAATCCCTAATTGATTGATGACTCTCAGCTATGAATGTGTTTTTGTTGGAGAATATGAATTATGATACACCCAAAGGCGTGAGGGGGAAAGCAGGGTCATAGGTGATAGTGAATTACGGGTCTCAGAATCGGCTTTATGCAGGTCATGCCGACATGTTTGCTCCTAATAAATCCTTTGAAGTTTTTGAAGCTTGGCTCGAGACTCATGATTTAATTAGGGCAACTGCTGGAATCCTGACAGAAGAAGCTTCATCGGTTCGGGCAGGATGGTAGGAGTGATAAAAGGATTAGTTCTGACTGGACTGGGGGCAGGTTGGAAGGATGATATTTTTCTGCAATCATCTGGTCATTAGTACTCTCCCTGAGAGTTCTTTAGGCCACTTGAGGGTTTATTTGTCCCCTCAGGGTTATCTGTTTCAGAATTCAAATGGGGGAGGAAAGTTCTTGGAATTGCTGAAAGGACCTTGTTGTAGACATGAGATAGGTGGTGCCCTTCTGTTGAGAGAGGGCTGCTCAATGTTAGCATAAATGGCCTCTTTTGCCCCTCTTTCAAACCAATGGTCCAAAAGAGGCCATTTATGTTAACATTGAGCAGACCTATGTCTACAGAGAGGGAGGAAGAAGACACCACCTATCTCCTGCTACAACAAGGTCCTTTAAGCAGTTCCAAGAAGATTTCACCCCCATTTGAAGTTAGGATATTAGGAAGTACAGGGTTATACAATCCAGAAAAGCAGAGGTGGTATTCAGCAAGTTCTGACCAGTTCTGGAGAACCTGTAGCAGAAATTTCGAGTAGTTCGGAGGCAGTGGCAAATACCACCTCTGGTTGGCCCCGCCCCCATCTATTCTCTGCCTCCCAAGTCCCAGCTGATTGGCTGGGTCTTCTTTTGTTGCCCTGCACAGGAGAATGGAGCTGGAAAGCAGGTTAGTGGGGTGGGGAGGGAAGGGGGATTTTGCAGTAACCTTCCCCTGCCACACCCACCAAGCCACATCCACAAAACCGGTAGTAAAAATGTTGAATCCCACCACTACAGATCACAACCATCATAAACACTAACTATGAATATAGCAATTTCAAACTACTGTTATTGTTGCAAAACGAACAAGAGAATGCAAGTGTGAATAGGCATAAATGTGCCTATTTTGACACTGTAACTTCAGCATCACTGAAGCGAGCCTTCCCTCATGCTGTCTTTCCCACATCCTTGGTTGACTGTTAATTGTTGCTCTATTTGAAGCTACCCTGGGAAAACTTCCAAAATATCGTAGTTAGACTGCAAGCCTTACTAAAGGATCTCATTAATTATTTTATTTTATTTTTTATTTATTTTGATTTGTCAATCGCTTACAAGATAATAGGTATAAGTATATACATAGTTATGAATGCGTGAAATGGGTACATATAAGATAAATAAAAAGAAACAATAGGACAGGGATGATAGGCACATTGGTGCACTTATGCACGCCCCCTACAGACCTCTTAGGAAAGGGGTGAGGTCAACAGTAGACAGTCTAAGGTTAAAGTTTTTGGGGTTTGGGGAAGAAACCACAGAGTCAGGTAGAGTATTTCAGACATTGACCACTCTGCTGCTGAAGTATTTCCTGAAATCAAGTTTGGTGCAGTTAACCTTGAGTTTCTATCTATTGTATGCTCTTGTGTTGTTATGGTTGAAGCTGAAGTGTTCATTGACAGGTAGGACATTGCAATGTATGATTTTATATGCCATACTTAGATCAGACCGAAGACGGTGTAATTCAAGGTTTTCTAGGTCTAGAATTTCAAGTCTGGTGGCATAAGGTGTTCTGCAACAAGTAAAGGAGTGGAGAACTCTTCTTGTGAAATATTTCTGGACTTTCTCAACTATGCTAATATCAGATACATAATGTGGTTTCCAGACTGATGAGCTCTATTCGAGTATTGGTCTAGCAAATGTTTTGTACGCACTAGTTAGTAGTGTGCTATTACCAGAGAAAAAGCTACGTAGGATTAGGTTAACAACTCTTAATGCCTTTTTGGCTATGGAGTTACAGTGGGCTCTAGCACTTAGATCATTAGCGATGAGTATTCCAAGGTCCTTTACAGAGATTAGATCATCAACAAGGTCTTGACTATTCAGCTTGTATTTTATTTTCTGATTTTTTTTTTGCCAATATGTAAGACAGAGCATTTATTTGTTGAGATTTGAAGTTGCCATTTGTTTGACCATTCTGACACATAGTCGAGGTCTTTTCGAAGAGTAGCAAGTATTGTCTGTGGTATTGAATAGCTTTACACCATCAGCGAAGAGAACGCAGTTGCTCTTGATATGATCACAGAGTTCATTTATGTAGAGTATGAAGAGAGTTGGTCCTAGAACACTGCCTTGGAGGACACCACTGTTGACAGGTACAGAATTTGATAGGACGCTCCCAATTTTGACCATTTGTTGTCTGTTTGACAAGAATGCTTCTATCCAGTTATGCAGGTGTCCAGAGATACCATAAGATTTTAGTTTTAGGAGTAGTTTGTCGTCTACCACTGAATCAAAGGCTTTACAGAAGTCTAGGTAGATTGGCAGCTGGTTTCCAACCACAGTTGATCTGATATTCTAATCATCTCTGTTGCCACCCCGGTCAAACCCATCCTTATTTTGCATGTGGATAAGAGCTTTTTGTTGTTGTTGTTGTCCCTATGCTGTCTTTGGAAGTACAGGCAACACAAATCTTTTTGGTTTTTTTGGCCAGGTCTTAGAAGGGCAATGGTTCTCTATAGTATATCTTACAGATAGTCCTTGATTTACAATCATTCCTGTAGTGATATTCATTTTCAGCAGCAGTAAAAAAAACTAACAAGACTGCTTTTCGCACTTAACAATCATTGTAGTAGCTCCATAATATTTGGATGCTCGGCAATTGCCATATATTTATGATGGTTGCAGTGTCCCAGAGTCATGGGCAGAGGTGGATATTCAACAGGTTCTGACCAGTTCTGGAGAACCAATAGCGGAAATTTTGAGTAGTTCAGAGACCCGGAAAATACCGCCTTTGACTGGTTCCACCCCCATCTATTCTCTGCCTCCTGAGTCCCAGCGGATTGGCTGGGTCTTTTTTGGTTGCCCTGCACAGGAGAACGGAGCTGGAAAGCAGGTTAGTGGGGTGGGGAGGGAAGGGGAATTTTACAGTATCCTTTCCCTGCCACGCCCACCAAGCCGCGCCCACAGAACCGGTAGTAGAAATTTTTGAATCCCACCACTGGTCATGTGATCTGTTTTTGTGACCTGACCAAAGTCAATAGGGAAGCAAAAATTTGCTTAACAACTGTGTTACTAACTTAATAACTGCAGTTATTTACTTAATAACTGGGGCAAGAAAGGTTGTAAATGGGGCAAAACTCCCTTAGCCACTGTCTTAGCAATGGAAATGTTGGGCTCCATTATTGCTGTAAGTCAATAATGGGACTACCTGTATTGTTTTGTAGATGCTACTTTATATTTGCATGTTATTTGCATATGCGACATGCATATATTTGCATGTCAACCACTGGAACTCACTACCTGACTCTGTTGTTACATCCTCAAACCCCCTTAAACTCTACCATGGACCTCACCACATTCTTAAGAGGTCTGTAAGGGGGTGTGCATAAGGGCACCAGTGTGCCTACTGCCCCTGTCCTACTGTTCCCATTTATTTGTACTCATTTATTATGGATATACTTATATATGTTTACACTTATATGTTTATATGTTATGTTCATAATTATGCTTGTTTTCTCATCACATGTTTGACCAGTGATGGGATTCAATTTTTTTTACTACTGGTTCTGTGAGCATGGCTTGGTGGGCGTGGCAGGGGAAGGTTACTGCAAAATCCCCATTCCCTCCCCACCCCACTAACCTGCTTTCCAGCTCTGTTCTCCTGTGCAGGGCAACCCAAGAAGACCCAGCCAATCAGCTGGGACTCGAGAGGCAGAGAAGAGGTGGGGGCGGGGCCAGTCAGAGGTGGGATTTGCCGGTTCTCCGAACTACTCAAAATTTCTGCTACTGGTTCTCCAGAACTGGTCAGAACCTGCTGAATATCCACCTCTGATGTTTGACAAACTAAACTAAATAAAAAATTAATAATGAATAAATAAATAAATATTTTAAATTCTCTGTTAGTTTGAATCTTCTTTCTGAGCAGAAAGGCAGCAAATAAAACGTTGGTGTTTTTTTTCCTTTTAGGATAATCCATGGTTTGATATGCATTTCAAGCAAGTTTACACTTGGGAAGCTTACAGCTGTGCATCTAAATACGCCTTTGCAAGAATATTAAACCAGTTGAATGAGATGTACCTGCAAAAGGATCTGAAGATTGTGAACTTTGATTTTACCTACATTAATGATGCAGCACTCTGGTCATCAAATAATGGGGATTGCTTAGTACTTATGAGAATCTGCTTTTATGCATTCAATCTTGTGTGTCTATCTCTGTGTCCCATGCCAGGTTGACTGTTGTAGCTACATCCAGATTTGAATACAGCTACTGAAAAGCTAGATATTCAGTACTATATCAGGGTTTCAATTTTCGTAACATTTTTAGCCAAAGTTTCTTTCAGTATTGATTTAAGTTCCAATTTATGATCTTGCATACTTGCATCTCAGCTTCTGGTGTATGCCATCCCACACTATTTGCATCATGAAGTTGTGGCATGCATTTCATCTCCCTCAATGACTAATGCTTTGGTCTTTGAAAGAACCAAAATGTACAGGTGAAACTCGAAAAATTAGAATATCATGCAAAAGTTCTTTTATTTCAGTAATGCAATGTAAAAGGTGAACCTAATATATGAGATAGACTCATTACATGCAAAGCAAGATAGTTCAAGCCATGATTTGTTATAATTGTGATGATTATAGCTTACAGCTCATTTTGTGTATTACGCTTAAGTCCAACCGCAGGCAGCGTAGTAGTTCAAGGTTGTCCAAGCCCAAAATTTCTAGCCTGGTGATATATTTTATCTTCATATACTTTGTTAACATCTTTGTCTTCTGTTTGTTAATCTTGAAACCTTCCAGTGCCCCAAATTCTTTTAATTTACTTATTAAAGTTCAATTCCTTTTAAAGTGACGGCCAAAACAAAAACCAAATCATCTACGAAACAGAAGATTCTCAGTGCTATAATATTTACTTGAGTATTTATTTTTTGTATGAGTCCCTGTTCACAAAATGTTACATCACAATATATTCATTACTGGAATACATTTTAGCAGAGTTACATCAGTATCTTGGAATTATGTATCGATTTGTCAAAAATAGGAAAAAAATCAGATTTTTTAAAAAAGAAAAAATATATAAAGATCTTCAAAATTTAACATCCAAATCTCAAAACATGAGGCAAAATAGTTCATAGTTAACACTCAATATTTAAAGGACATGAGAATGTAGTGGTAGTTGTAACAGAACTTTAAGACTTTGTGGAAGCAAAATCAATTAGCCAACTATAAATGCTCATCATTCCTTTATGTAATTGTTGTTTTGCACATATTTTTATTTGTACTGAAAATGAGGTCGTTCTATACTTGTTAAATTTCAACTGTTTCTCTATTGCATGGGTGTCAAACTTGCTATCTCACATTGCCATCATGTGATGTATCGCAACATTTTCCCCTGAAGTGGTATTCAGCAGGTTCTGACCAGTTCTGGAGAACCGGTAGTGGAAATTTTGACTAGTTTGGAGAACCGGTAAATACCACCTCTGACTGGCCCCGCCCCATATATTCTCTGCCTCCCAAGTCCCAGCTGGGGATTTTATAGTATCCTTCTCCTGCCATGCTCACTAAGACACTCCCACAGAACCGGTAGTAAAAAAGTTTGAATCCCACCACTGGTTTTCCCCCTTCGTGGAGCTGGAGTGGGTGTGGCCTACACATGACATATCTGGCCTGCAGGCGGGCAATTTGACACCACTGCTCTTTCTTTGGTCTTTATATGTTTATAGTATATATCTTAAAATATAATTGATATGGAATTGGATAATAAATTTAAATTATGATGACACACGTTTGCATATTAAGCGCTCAATAGTTCAAATATCTTTAAGTTATTCAGAAATTCAGAAATATTCAGAAATATTTTTAATTGTCAGAGATAGATGTCTGTTAAGATTTTATGATATCTATTTTGTGATGGCTTTCATTTAGCTAGAATGATTCTATACTTAGTTATGCTGTTTGCTGCCATGATGTGGTTTCAGAATGAGTTGAAAAACCATTAAAAAGAGATTTCCATATTAGTTTTGCCACATTTGTGTCAACTCTGTTCATTTTGTTTTAAATATTTCTTAACTGTCTTGCATTCTTGCACACTAAGCCACTGTAGGCAAGCACACATTTAGACAAAGTAAATCTTGCAGGATAATGCAATGAGAGTGGAGACTGTTTTGATTAATTGCTGCCTATGTTGGTCCTGTAAAAATAATTAATGAAGTTGTTCTGTACACTCATTTGCATTCTTGTAACCCCGCGCTTTGATTGGCCAAAGCGCGGGGCGATCTGATTGGTTTGGTGAGCCGTGCTGTTTGGCCCGCTGGGAATCTCCCGTGATTGGTGGAAACGAATCGCGGGAGATTCAAAGTGGTGTCATTGGCTGCGGCCGCCGCGGCTTGAGAATAAAAAGCCGCTGTTTTTTCCCTCAGAGCCAGATCGGTTCCAGGGACCAAATAAAGAGCTGAAACCTAGTCACCGCCTCCTGGTCTCCTTGTCGACGGACATGACACTGGTGACAAGTGTGGGATCCCGAGTCTGAAACCCATCAAGCACGTGTCCGACGGAAGCGAGGACTAGGAATCCGACATGGATAGATTCTGCATGTTCCTCGAATGCAGCGACATGAAGGATGCCACCAGGCCGAAAAAACGAGCCGTCTTCCTGACACACTGCAGGCCCGCAGTGTTCAAAATGGCGAAAGCCCTAGCGAAACACGCTGACATCACCGGGATGGACTGGGCCGACCTCGAACCTTTACTCCGCAAACACGCCCCCGCCGTACCCACCCTCATCAGGCGGCACGAATTCTACCGGCGGGACCAGGGAGTGGGCGAAAGCCTCAGCGACTTTGTTGCAGAGCTGCGGAACCTAGGAGGCCTGTGCGGATTCTCCGACATGGACGAGGCCCTACAGGACCGAGTCGTGCTCGGACTTCGGGATCCAGTCCTACAGAGTCGGCTGATGGCCAAAGGCGACATCGCCCTCGCCGACGCCATCGCTGAAGCCACCGCATTGGGAGACCCCAATAGTCACCCCAGTCAAGCTCGATGGGTCAGTGAGAATCTGCGGGGACTATAAGGCCACCCTAAATTGCGCCTTGCAACAAAGCGCCTACCCTGTCCCAGTAGTGCAGCATCTTCTACACTCACTGGGGGGAGGCAAGGTTTTTGCGAAACTCGACCTGGCACAAGCATATCAACAGCTGCCGGTCGACGAAGAAACCGCGGAGGCACAAACCATAGTCACCGACCGGGGAGTTTTCCAATGTAACCAACTCCAGTTCAGAGTCAGCATGGCACCTGGAATTTTCCAGAGCCTCATGGAGAGACTCTTGCAAGGCATCAAGGGGGTGGTGCCCTACTTCGACGATGTGCTGGTGTCGGCAACCAACCAGCGAGAACTAGAGGGTTGGCTAAGGGAGGTGCTAACCAAATTCAAGGAAATCCGGCTAAAGGTGAAGAGGGAAAAGTGCCAACTTTACACAGAGCGGGTCGAGTTCCTGGGGTACCTCCTAGACCGGCATGGCATCCACTCAACCACAACCAAAATCAGAGCCATTAAGGAGGCCCCCACACCCAGGACTAAAACAGAACTGCAGGCGTTTCTGGGACTGCTTAATTTTTACAATGTTTTCCTGCCCCAAAGGTGACCGCGGCGGAGCCTTTGCATAGACTTTTGGACAAGGCGGCTGTCTGGACTTGGGGGAAACGCGAGGAAGCTGCCTTCAGGAAAACCATGGACCTGCTCACCTCGGACGCCGTCCTCATCCAATACAACGAGACCCTACCACTCGCCATCACATTTGACGCCTCACCCTTCGGCCTAGGCGCCGTCCTCAGCCACACCATCCCGGATGGAAGAGAAGCACCCTCGCTTTCTTCTCCAGGACACTCACCAAACCAGAGCGGAACTATAGCCAGCTGGACAAGGAGGCCCTAGCCATCGTCGCAGCAGTGAAGAGGTTCCACGAGTACCTCTACAGCCGCACGTTCACGATCATCACAGACCACAAGCTGCTGCTGGGCATCCTGGCAGGGAACCGGGCCACCCCGAACATTTTATCTCCCAGGATGACAAGGTGGTCCGAATTCCTTGCCGCCTACAGCTACTGGCTCACACACCGACCCGGTAAGACCATCAAACATGCAGACGCTTTGAGCCGCTCACCGCTACCCGATCTAGACACCGACCCAGCACCCATGACGAGCGCCCTCAGCATAGAGACTCTGCCCGATCTACCCATAACCGCGTCAGACATTGCCCGAGAAACCAATAAAGACAAACGTCTGGCACGGATGTTACATTGGATAGAGAAAGGGTGGCCGGAAAAGGACAACGACGAAACATTCAAAACATTCCGGAACTGGCAAACAGAACTCTCATTACAAAAAGGGTGTGTACTGTGGGGGGATAGGGTGGTTATCCCGGAAAAACTGCAAGGGAAGGTATTGGAATTGTTACACGAGGGGCACCCGGGCATAATTAGAACGAAAGCCCTGTCTAGAAGTTACACTTGGTGGCCAGGGATGGATAAACAAATCGAGGCCTGGGTGGCAAAGTGTCAACGCTGCCAAGAAACCAGACCAAGCCCTCCCACGGCACCGATCCTAGAATGGGAAACTCCCAGGGGACCTTGGTCTAGGGTCCACATAGGCTTTGCCGGGCCCACAAAGGGACATACATTCCTAATAACCGTAGATGCTTACTCCCACTGGTTGGAGGTAAGCAATATGAAATCCACCACCACAGAGGCCATGACCAAAGAACTTTGCAAACTCTTTGCAACACACGGCCTCCCGGATGTCATCATGTCAGACAACGGGCCCCAATTCACCTCGCTGGAATTTGAAAAATTCCTAGCGGAACGGGGCATGCGACACGCACTGACAGCCCCGGTGCATCCGGCGGCGAATGGAAGGGCAGAATGGATGGTTCAATTTATGAAAAAAACCATCCAGAAAATCGAACACGGGGAAATCCAAGACAAAATAAATAAAATGCTTTTTATACAACATATAACCCCGAACACGACAATGAACAAACGCCTGGCAGAGCTACTAATGGGGAGGAAAATAAGGTCCCCACTCGATAGACTGCACCCCACATACAACCTGGAAAAACCCCAAACTCCTCCAGCAAGCACCGATACTTTGCACCAGGCGACGCCGTCTACAAAAAACCTCACCGGAGACCCACTATGGGTACCAGCAACCATAACCCAACTGACAGGTCCCCACTCGTACCGGCTGCAAACAACCAACAGACGAACGTGGAAACACCACATTGATCAAATAAGATCGAGAACAGCCACAAGAAACACAACTGACACGCAACCAGACATAAGCAATCCCCTTAACACAAGCCAAGAGGGGAGGGAATACCCCGGGAACCAAAACCCAGAAGAAAGGAACCAGCCATACTCACCAGCAAACAGCCAGCTCGGAACCTCACCAGGGAGAAGCAGCCAGGCCAGCTCGACCAGCCCGGAAAGACCAGGCGGGAGCGGCGAAAACCGCAGCTCAACCAGCCCGGGTAGACCGGGAGGGAGCTGCGACGAGCGGCCCGGCAAGGCATACCAGGCGGTCCCATCGACGGGGACGAGAGACACAGAGAATCCGACCGAACCGGCCGGGAGCCTACCAACGACTGACCTGCGCAGGTCCAGTAGGCAAGTGCAGAGCCCCGCCTACTTACGGGACTACGTTACGTAGGACCAAACCAAGAGGGGAGGGGTGTTCTGTACACTCATTTGCATTCTTGTAACCCCGCGCTTTGATTGGCCAAAGCGCAGGGCGATCTGATTGGTTTGGCGAGCCGCGCTGATTGGCCCGCTGGGAATCTCCCGCGATTGGTGGAAATGAATCGCGGGAGATTCAAAGCGGTGCCATTGGCCGCGGCCGCCGCGGCTTGAGAATAAAAAGCCGCTGTTTTTTCCCTCGGAGCCAGATTAGTTCCAAAGACCAAATAAAGAGCTGAAACCTAGTCACCGCCTCCTGGTCTCCTTGATGACGGACACGACAGAAGTAATCTAATTTAATTAGAGTTGGAGAAAGATGTACTTGCTCTGAATTAATGAGTCCAAATCTAATTTTGATCCTGGGGGTTGTCCAGCACCACTTTAATTGATGCTCTACTCACCTATCAAATCAAGAGTTTCCTGCCTTGCCTAGGAATTCATAACTGTAGAACTGTGTTTTCAATCTGGGCAAGTTTAAGATGTGTGACTTCAACATCTGCTGGTTGGAAATTCTGGGAGTTGAAAGTTAAAATGGCCCTGGTTAAGAAACACTGCTCTACAACATAAAGCCAATGTACTTTCTTCCTCAAGGTGAACCAGAGGTACATTGGTACAAAAATCCTACACTGATGTATGGCAGAGGTGGTATTCAGCAGGTTCTGACCGGTCGCGTAAATTTTGAATACTTTGGAGAACCGGCAAATACCACCTGACTGGTTCCATCCCCATCTATTCTCTGCCTCCCAAGTCCCAGCTGATTGGCTGGGTCTTCTTTTGTTGCCCTGCACAAGAGAATGGAGCTGGAAAGCAGGTTAGTGGGGTGGGGAGGTATTTTGCAGTATCCTTCCCTGCCATGCCCACCAAGCCACGCCACACCACGCTCACTAAGCCACACCCCCAGAACCGGTAGTAAAAAATTTTTGAATCCCACCACTGGTGTATGCTGCCATCCCAACCTTGGCAACAAAGCCAGTATGTGCTATAGCTGTACATTACATACATACAGATGTACATATTTGCATAACCATTGTAAAGGCTGGGTTCCCCAACCAGGGTTAAGGAAACAAGCTAAACAGAATGTGCAGCGTTAGTCAGATAGGCATACAGATAAATGAGTGAGATAAGCTTGTATGTTTGTTAACATACAGTAAAAATAACAGATACGCTTGTGCTATCAAAAATATAGCTTATTCCATTATGAGTTCATAGCATAGTCAAAATAACATTCCATTAGTCATGTATCATTTAGTCAGTCCATTCAAGGATATTCAGTCAGCAAAGTCCGTGTGGAATATCCTATGTCAGTTCACTTACAAATCAGTCCTTTGTCTCTCTCCCGTTCGAGTAATGCAGTCTTGAGTCCATGCAGTAATTAGGGATCATCAAAGCCAGAGAGAGAGCAAGCTGTCGTCTTGCTTCTTTTAAAGTGCTTTCACAACCACTCCCTTAATTACATTCCTATATTTAAAGTTGCAGACACTTTAACTTATAAACCATGATAACATATTTATTATTTTACCTAAACCAGTTAGGGTAAACAATGTTATCCCGAACAACCTTCATGTCAATATTGATTCCCGATGGCTGCAAGTCCCTGTAGTTTTCTTTGGCAAGGTATTTTGAAGTGGTTTTCCTTTGCCTCCTTCCTAGGGCTGGGAGATAGAGAGATTGGCTCAAGCCACCCAGGTGGCTGTGTGCCTAAGGCGGGATTGGAACTCATAGTATAACAGGACAGAGTAACAGAATAATTTGGAGTCTTCTAGTCCAACCCGTCTCAAGCCACTTCTGGACTATTGGCTGCCTGTAATTTGGCAGTTCAAATCCCACCAGGCTCAAGGTTGACTCAGCCTTCCATCCTTCTGAGGTGGGTCAAATGAGGACCCAGATTGTTGCGGGTAATATGTGGACTCTGTAAAGCACTATAAAGCGGTATATAAGTCTAAGTGCTATTACTATTCACAACTTCCGAAGGCAAGTCGTTCCACTCATTAATTGTTTTTACTGTCAGGAAGTTTCTCCTTAGCTTTACAATAGGTTGCTTCTCTCCTTGATGAGTTTCCATCCATTGCTTCTTGTCCTTTGATGCTTTGGAGAATAGATTTGACTCCCTCTTTTTTTGTAGCAACCCCATAGATATTGGGACACTGCTATCATGTCACCCTTAGTTCTTCTTTTCATTCAACTAGACATACTCAATTCCTCCAATCATTCTTCATATGCTTTAGCCTCCAGTCCCCTAATTATCGTTGCTCCTCATCTTGCCTGGTACCTTAACCAGTACATCAAATTTACTCTGATGCACTCCTGTGACTAATTTTTAAAATTGCTGAGGCTGATAATTTTTTTTGTAGAATAACCCAGTCCAATTCTCCACATAAATCAGTGTATTTCAAACCTGGCAACTTTTAAGATGCACGAAGATCGTAACATCCTAAAATCTTTTAGAAACCCTATAAGCTGGGAATTCAAGTTATTAGCAGCATAGTGGTTGGGAATTCTGGGAGTTGAAGTTCCTAGATCGGAAAGTCACCAAGTTTGAAAAACACTGAAATAAGAGTCTCTGGGTTTACATTTTAGTGACTTTGAAAACCTTTTAAGAAGCAGCGAAACTGAGAAATTGCAAGCCCTGTCTCATATCCACAGGGTAGGAGGGACCAATACTCCAGCTTGGCAATAAAGCAGAGGTGGGGAGTTAATGGCCCCTTATTCCAAAGGTGCTTTTTTTTTTTCTTCAAGAGGCAACTGGACTTTGTTTTTTCTTTGAAGATGTTTCACTTCTCATCCAAGAAGCTTCTTCAGTTCTGACTGAATGGGGGGGGGGGGAATGGAAGGATTTATACTCCTTGCAGACAGCTGGTCATTTCCATCCTTTTAGAGAGTTGTTGAGACCACTTGGGGATTTATTTGTGTCCTCAGGGTCACTTGAGTGGTGCAGATTAGTGTGAAGCCTTGGAACTGTTGAAAGGACTGTGTTGTAGTCTTTTCTACAGTCCTACAAAACAGTCCTTTCAACAGTTCCAAGAAGGCCCCACAGTCAGGT
The DNA here is from genome assembly GCA_033807585.1 of Hydrophis major. Lineage (NCBI taxonomy): Eukaryota > Metazoa > Chordata > Lepidosauria > Squamata > Elapidae > Hydrophis > Hydrophis major. The sequence goes on from CM066333.1 coordinate 79,430,989, forward strand.
GACTCTGATGACACAGATAAAACTGCCAGGTGACCTTAACGACCCACTAAAAGGATGCAAATGATCAGCTGTCTTCAAGGAATATGAATTCTTCCATTCCCCATCATTTGGTCAGAGCTGAAGAAGCTTCTTGGATGAGAAGCGAAAGGTCTAAAAAAAAAAAACCCAGAAAGTCCAGTTGTCTCTTGAAAAGAAAAGAAAAGGAGCTGAGGGGAAGGAAGGAAGGAAGGAAGGAAGGAAGGAAGGAAGGAAGGAAGGAAGGAAGGAAGGAAAGGAAAGAAAATGAGCTGAGGGGAAGGAAGGAAGAAGGAAGGAAGGAAGGAAGAGAAGGAAGAAATAAAGGAAGAAAAGGAAAGGAAAGAAAAGGAGCTGAGAGAAAGGAAGGAAGAAAGAAAGAAAGAAAAAAGAAAGGAAGAAAAGAAAAGAAAAGAACCTTTGGGACAACAATGACCAGGATGACTGAAAATCTTCAGGCATTTAACGGTCCCTTAATGACTTGTGGACTTCAACTCCCAAAATTCCTGAGCCCAGGAATTCTGGGAGTTGAAGTCCACCAGTCATTAAAAAAGGACCATCGTTCGCCACTCCTGCAGTAAAAGGAATCAGAAGAGCAATGAAGAAGGGAAAAAAATAATAATAAAAAAAAGGGGGGGGGACCCTCGAAGCGAACGCTTAGCAACGCGCCCCTCTACCCTCCGAATCCACGCCTCCCTTTCTCGCTGTCCAAGCCTCTTTCGGAATGCTTCCGCCTCTGTCACGTGACCGAAGCAGGAAGTTCTGCCGGGATGGAGAAGGCGGGACTGTAGAGCCTGGGGGTGAATTGAGCTTCGCGGGAGCGGCGGAGGCTGCAAGGGGGGGAACCGTCCGGGCGCCGGGTAAGAAGGTGAGGGAGTTGGGGGAGGCGCGGGGAAGGTCGGTCGGTAGCGGGCTGCTTCCGCCGGCGTTTTTCCTCTCTTCTTCTTTAAAGGCGGCCTCATCTGGACTCCAAAAACTCCGGCCGGCCGCTTGATGGAACACGAATCCTCTTCCAAGGGACAAAAAGCCCTCTGCTCTTGGTGGTTGTTCGGAGTTTGGCACCCCCGGAGTCCGACGGTCCTGGGCTTCGTTTTGCCGGGTGGGGGTGGGGGGAGTGTCCTTTTTTCCCTGAGCCGCTGTTAAAATCTTGCTGGCTTTCTCCATCTTTCGCCAAGACCAACCTTGGCCACTTGAAGACTTGTGAACTTCCACTCCCAGAATTCCCCAGCCAGCTTTGCTGGTTGGGGAATTCTGGGAGTGGAAGTCCACAAGCCTACAAGTGGCCAAGGTTGGAGATCTCTGGCCAAGACTCTCTCTTCCTGGCCCTTATTCTTTCATTGAAAGGGAACAAGATGATAAAAAGAAAAAATGATCGTTGTTGTTGTTTTCCAAAAGTGGAATGTAAATCTTTTGGCTCAGTTTTCCTGGGAAGCGGCAGTGCCAAATAGGGTAGAAAATTGACAACGTTCACAAGCCTGTGATTAAACTGTCCAGAGTGGCTGTGGGAGCTGAGCAACAAATAATAATAATAATAATAATAATAATAATAATAATAATAATAATAATAATAATAATAATAATAATAATAATATAACAATAACAACAACAACAACAACACATTGCCATATCTGGTGATAGAATTGACAAGAAACAACTTGAAAACCTCACCAGATATCAGGACTTGAGAATTGAACTGCAGAGACTCTGGCATAAACCAGTGCAGGTGGTTCCATTGGTACTTGGCACACTGGGTGCTGTGCCTAAAGACCTAGGCAAGCACTTAAGAACAATTGGCGCTGACAAGATCACCCTTGGTCAACTGCAGAAGGCTACCTTACTGGGATCTGCTTGCATAACCTGCCGCTACATCACACAATCCTAAACTCTTGGGAAGTGTTCGACTAGTGATTTGTGCTATAAACCCAGCATGGTTATCTCGGCTGCTGTGTTTTTAGGCACAACACCCAGTGTGCTGAGTACCACTGGAACCACCTGCACTGGTTTATGCCAGAGTCTCTGCAGTTTGATTGTCAAGTGCTGATATCTGGTGATTTTTTTCAAGTTGTTTCTTGTTGATTCTGCTGTCACCAGGTATACCTGTCACCAGGTATGTCGATGATCCACACTTTTTTCTTCTCCAAAATCATGATATCTGGGGTATTGTGTTCCAAAACTTGTCAGTCTGTATTTGGAAGTCCCACAGTAGTTTTGCATGCTCATTTTCAACCACTTTTTCAAGCTTATGATCCCACCCAGTTCTTTGTTACAGGCAGACGGTAGTTGTGACACAAGTTCCAGTGGACCATCTGAGCGACTGTGTTGTGACGTTTGTAGTCAGGCTGAGTGATTGTCTTACAACAGCTCAGTATGTGATCAATGGTTTCATCTGCTTCTTTGCAGAGTCTGCATTTGGAGTCATCAGCAGATTTTTCTATTCTGGCTTTGATTGCATTCGTTCTGTGGAAGCTGTTATTATTGCAATGAATTGAGAGGAACAGATGAGTGCTTTAGGATGAAAAAGATGACGATTGCAATGAATAGAGAGGATCAGATTATGAGTGCTTTAGGATGAAAAAGATGATTATTATTATTATTGCAATGAATTGAGAGGAATAGATGGCTGCTTTAGGAGGAAAAAGAGCATTATTATTCATCACACAGTCAGCCAGATGTTCAGACTGGGTTTGGCATTTTTGTCTACCGAGTCCTTACCAAGAACGTGGGATAGGCAGATCTGGATGTTTGATGGTATTACAGATATCGCTGCAGGATGGAAGCTATTCCAAGTAAAGCTGCCTTCTGCAATTGACTGATGGCAAATTTGTCAATGCCAATGGTGTTCAAGTGGTGCTCTAGTTGTTTTGGGACTGCACCCAAGGCGCTTATTACTATGCCTTTGCCATAGTCTTCTGTTTCTATTTGTAGGTCTTTGTATTTTGTTATCTTCTCCAGTTCTTTCTCTTCTATTCTGCTGTCTCCAGGTACTGCCACATCCAATATCCAAACTTTGTTGTTGTTATTATTATTATTCACTCCATTTGGGGATTCTGACCAGGTATCCAAATATAAAGTGACTGGATGAATTAAATTCATACAATAAAAGCCTCCCCCAATAAGGCTTATCATATTACGCAAATGCTGCTGTGATTTTATTTATTTTTATTTTATTCATTAATTTTTTATGTCATTCATCTCCCCTACAAGGTGATTCTGCTATATCTTTTATTGACTAAGTGGAGTACTTTAACTACATTGTTTTCTAAATATACATTGGTATCAAGGTTTATCTCCTCTTCCTTTTCCTCCATTGATATTAAACTTACATGCTACTTCAGTTTCTATAAATAATCCCTTGCAAAATTATTTCTTATTTCAAGATTTACTATTGCAGTTATGTCAAACATGTTTGGATTCGTTGATTTAAAATGCATAATTGCCTAAAATTACTATTGAAATATCATTATGAATTAATGTGAAAATAGAAAACAATATTTGTTATGACAAACTTTTATTTAAAAGGCATTTTATCTCAAAGAATAAATACGAACAAACAGCGTTATCCATTTAATAGCACACATCGTTTATATATCTGAATAACACAATGTAAATTTGTGAATTACTATAATAAAAGTAGTCACACCGCCACAAAGTTTGCCACACTTGGTATGATCCCGATGAGACATGCAATAACTTTACCCTCTTTTTTACAGCTTGGTGAAAATGACAGCCATCAAGCATGCCTTACAGAGGGATATTTTCACTCCAAATGATGAGCGTTTACTGAGCATTGTTAATGTTTGCAAAGCAGGAAAAAAAAAGAGAAACTGCTTCTTATGTGCTACAGGTATGTCGATTTTAAATCATAGGTAAAATTTTGTCTTTAGTTCATTGGATGATGGGGTACACTAGGATAACTTAATTTAGGAATAATGTTTTGTTTGTTACTATCTATACCCCATGTGTAATGTAAAGATTATTACATACTATGCACATTGGTGACACTAAATAAAATAAAATAGCATGAATTTTCTTTTAGAAGAAGCCATTGTACATTGTTACATATTACCCAGAAAAGATTTTGCTATAAAACTTTAGATCTTAAGATCAATGACTAAAAGATATCTTGAGGGGAAATTTCCAAAAGCTGATGTATTTGTCTCTATTAATGAAAGTATTTCATATAAAAAAACCTATCTAGCAAATCATAGCTGAATTCACAAACATGCGAGGAAGATAATGTTTTGGAGCCAGTTATATGTTGTAAGCACTCAATCCCAGTTTTACTTGCATGGGGTTGATTTACTGATTATCTGTCATCAGCTCTTAGTTTGCTCTCCATTCCAGAGAAAGCTCCAGCTGTATTGTAGTTAGAGGTTTTAAATCATTTATTTCTGCACGTTTTTGGGTTTTAAAACACTCTGATGGTTCATATTGTCATCAAGTTTGAAATATTAGTTAACCTGGGGGTGTTTTGGAGAGATTCTTGCTTGATTTAATCCTCAAGAGTATTTTTTCTGCCATTATGAATTACCTACTACACATTCTGGAAACTTTACTTTTTCTTTAAAGCAACTTGGGGAAAGTATGTTTTTAAGTGCTGATTTCCCCCCCCCCCTCCCCAAATGTATTTGTGGAGAAATGCATATTTTCTTGAGTGCTTAACCATATGTTGTCCTTCAACAGTGACAACTGAACGCCCAGTGCAGGTGAAGGTGATCAAGGTAAAAAAATCTGATAAAGGTGACTTCTACAAGAGGCAGATTGCATGGGAGCTTCGGGATCTGACCGTTGTTGACGCCAAGGATGCCATCAAAGTATGTCTAAAGTACAATAGTCCATCTTCACTGTACAAAGCATAATTTTTCATCTGAACAGATTCTTATGCTGTTATCATTTCATTCTAGAACTAGATGGCACAGTGGTTAGAATGTAATATTGCAGTCTGGCTCTGCCCACAGCCAGGAGTTTGATCCTCACCGGCTCAAGGTTGACTCAGCCTTCCATCTTTCCAAGGTTGATAAAATGAGGATCCAGATTGTTGGGGGCAAGAGGCTGACTCTGCTAACCGTGTAAAGAGTGCTGTAAAGCGCTATGAAACAGTACATAAGTCTAAGTGCTATTGCTATTCAGTGATAATTGGAAATCAGGGTTATTCTTGTTTTGCATACCTACCTGGTATCAAGTGAACATGGTAATATTTACCAGGCTGCATCCTTAATTTCTAGAGAAAACTATGCCCTAGATCAGGGGTCTCCAACCTTGGCCCCTGGAAGCCTGGTGGACTTCAACTCCCAGAATTCCACAGCCAGCTGGCTGTGGAACTCTGGGAGTTGAAGTCCACCAGGCTTCCAGGAGCCAAGGTTGGAGACCCCTGCCCTAGATGCACTTTTGCTCTGTCGTCATCTTTAAATTTGCAAATTTGTTGTTTCAGAAGAGAGTATGGTAGTTGACATTTCTGTCCTTTCTGTTTTTCAGGAAACTTCTGAATTTGATCTGCATTTTGACAAAGTATATAAATGGGTTGCTAGCAGTATAGCAGAAAAGAATACTTTTATTTCGTGTATTTGGAAACTCAATCAGCGGTATATTAGAAAGAAGATTGACTTCATCAATGTTAGTTCTCAGCTTCTGGAAGGTAAAGGATTTTAGATGAATCCTTGCTATGCTGTCTCTAAATTTAGTATTTGTTTAAGCAATTAGAAAATTCATATTGTCATTCCTATTTTTCTTATTTCTAATATAAGTAGTTTCCTTGACTTTCAAATGTCTTTCAACTTGAATCTGATCCTGTATTCAGAACATGAAATAATTGCAGTGGGGATTGCAGTCTTTATCACTTTCACAATATTCAAACTTTATTCATTTGATATAATTAGAATCTATGAAAGTAAATTCCCCAAAACTCAGCCTGACCCAACCTCAATCTTAAACAAAACTTTCCTATCCCAATTCATGTATTTCTGGGAATGAACTTTTACTATTTTTACGTAACACATCTGCCCCTTAATTATGACTTTAATGTGGATCTGTGCATGTAACTTTAGACCATAAAATTATATAGGATTCCTTTTTTCTTGTGTATCCTATTGTAGGGAAATCCTACTTCTATATGCAGTGTGAGTTGTGTCATTTATATCTTGGGAATTTGGTTATGATGCCACCTGTGTAAGGTCTAAGTCAAACCCCACGGTGTAGACCTGCTCGGCTAGTAGGTTTGGGAGATTTTTGGCAAATTAAATACAGCACTTATAGCAACTTATCAGATTTGCTTTGTAATACACCCAGGTTGGCAGGCTTAACCTGTTTCTTCTCACAATAACTGAACACAATTTTGTTGTAGTGAGGGTAGTCTTAATTATTAAACTCCTAACCTGGTATAATCTTAAACTTCATAATAATTCATTTGATCATCCAGGAGTTACATAGCTGCAAAGAAATCTGCTTTGTAGTTTGTTTAATGTTCTAAGTTTTCAAAAATTTTGTAACAGAGACAAATTGTTGCCAAATTGTGCTCATTGACTGCTTAGCTAATATTCTTTGCTTCTTCTCCTCTGCTTTTCTCATACTTTCAATTCTCCAGAGCTACCTAAAGTCACTGAAGGTGCGTAACACCCCTCCGTATTTCTTCCTCTGTAATACTAATGCAGTTACTTTTGCTCTAAAATTGTGTATAATGCTTCATTAAGCAGATACTTCATTCTGGTTTTGTCAGAAATGTCAGCAAATTCAGCTAAAAATATTACTCAGAGGTTTTTAAACAATGAGCTGTTGAACGGAATTTAAATAGACAGAGTGCAAAAACTCAATCACTTAAATGGTTTTGGATGAGAATTTTCAGAATCTGCCTTTTCAGTACAGTATCCTTCCCCTGCCACGCTCACCAAGCCACGCCCACAGAACCGGTAGTAATTTTTTTTTTTTACTCTCACACTGACTTGCACATATGGTAATGTTTTAAGGAGAACATTTACAGATAGTTCTCGATTTACAACTAATTGATCCTGAAATTTCATTCATCAGTTGTGAGACCAATTTTTGCAGTGGCCGTTAAGTGAACCCATTGTTCACCCCATGGGTTGGTTTTTACTGTAAACCGAAAGTAAACACCAAGTTTCCAGCAAAAATGTCATAAATTGTGGTCTTATGATCGTGGGGCACTGCAAACAGCCGTAAACACGGAGCTGGTTGCCCAAATGTGGTCAGGTGGCTACCAGGTGGGTGTGGGACAGATGTTGGAACTTTGAATCTGTGTCGTAAGTCCCTTTGGAACTTTGAATCTGTGTCGTAAGTCCCTTTGGATTGGTTGTAAGTGGAGGACAATCTGCACAAGGGGACAAAACAGCGTAATGAGGTAGAAAAGCAACAGTGATACATTAGAGAAATAGCTTTAGTACATGAAAGCTAGCAAAGTTACATTTGAATGCTTCCGGGTCTAAAAAGGACCTGGAAAACTGGAATAACAAATGCAAATTTGGAAGAGCACTAAATCTGGGACAGTGCTATTCAAATTTATGTGTGGACTTCAACTCCCAGAATTCCCCAGTCAGCATTCCCTCAGCAGGCATCCTCAGACATAAACCTCCCTTAGTTCTCACAAAGATGTTACACAAAGAGTAACAGAGTCTTGCAAATCTGTGTGCAACTCTTCCCCCACTTTATTTTTTGGGAGAACTAATAAAGGTTAAGCTGAGAGTTTTTCCCTAGAGAGACTGATGTACATACATTATGTTTCAGAGAGTTGGATTAAAAAGTACACTATAAATGGGTAATTAATCCATGCTCCTTAAAAATGACTCATAACTAAAAATAATTACGAAGTTAGATTTAACTTTGCGTCTGAAAGATTGTTACTGAAGACAGGATAATATCAAAAAGAAGCAGGAATAATAAGACATTATTATTGGCTTAATTTTTCCTCAATATTAAATTTAAATGAAAAACAGGAGAGGTTCCAGAATTAGCTATTATGCTTCCTTAATTATGAGGAGTATTAATTTATGAGCTATATTTTAATAACATGCAGATTAAAATAACTGAAAGAAGGCACTGCTGAGAAATGTCCTTTTATTATTGTCGCTGAAAGTTATGCATCCTTGTTACTACTTTTGTTGTTTCTAATGTTGCATCCACTGGAGGAAATATAACAGATTTTTCTAACTTTTTCCATCATAATTAATATCTGCTTTTCTGTTGCTGAAACAAGAGGAATATTCTTGTTTTGTAATTTGATTAAAAATCATGGAGCGTTGTAAAATTTCAATTTATTAATATCTTAGTAACTGATTAAGAACATGGATCAAATTTAAGCAGAATATCTTTATGCTACATGTGTATGGTCAATTAGAATTATCCGGAATGATTTTGATGGCCAGTGCAGCTATATTCATTTTTTCATAAATTATGATCACCTCTTTCCCCCTCCTCTTTAGAATCTGTTCCCAGTGGTGAAAACCAGAATGTGGCAGGAACAGACGAAGAGGCGGTGGATGAATATCAAGAATTAAATGCTAGAGAAGAGCAAGATATTGAAATAATGATGGAAGGCTGTGAATATGCTATCTCTAATGCAGAAGCTTTTGCAGATAAGTTGTCTAGAGAGCTACAAGTTCTTGATGGGGTAAGGTTGTCTTCTTCTGTACCAATGATGTGGGAGTTATTATTTTAGTATTTTTATTTCTTTCACTGTATATTGTGTTTTAAGCCAGGGGTCTCCAACCTTGGCAACTTTAAGACTTGTTGATTTCAACTCCCAGAATTCCTTAGCCAGCTGAGGAATTCTGGGAGTTTAGTTTATTGTCATTGCACCTCGTACAATGAAATTAAACACCATCTTCCGTGCACATCATGACCATGAAAATAAACACAAATGCAATCCTTCACACTCTACACATTGAACCGAAAACCCCCAACACCACACCGACACTGCACTGTACAGTAGAATTCAACAGAGCTACTACCCTAGGATAAAAGCTGTTTTTCAGCCTATTTGTCCTTTTTTTTTATTGTCCTGTACCGTCTGCAACAGATGGTAATAATTCAAAAAAAGTGTTCCCAGGATGAGATGGATCTTTGAGAATGTTTTGAACCTTTTTAAGGCAGCAGGAGCTATAAAGCTCTTCCAAAGAGGGGAGAGGGCAACCCATGATCTTCTGGGCAATGACAATGGGTTAACTCTGGAGTGTTTTCCTATCTGCCACTGTGCAATTGGCAAACCATACAGAGGTTCAGTAAGTTAAGATTCTCTCTATGGTGCAGCGGTAGAAGGTCACCAGCAGTTTCTCATTCAGTTGTTGTTTCCTGAGAAGTTTTCTGAGTTGAAGTCCACAAGATGAAGTCCACAAGCCTTAAAAGTTGCCAAGGTTTTAAGCTACCTTGAGTCACTGTGAGTGAGTAGCCAAATAAAGAAATACAATAGAAGTCCTGCTGCCAATTGTTGGTGCTGCAGTCACCCGTTGCGTTGACTTGCCAATCCGATGATTGGTTCCTTTTGCTGTTGGCTTTCTAGGCAAACATCCAGTCGATTATGGCCTCTGAGAAACAGGTGAACATTTTGATGAAATTGCTGGATGATGCTCTGAAAGAAGTGGACCAAATCGAATGGAAGCTGAGCAGTTACGAGGACATGCTCCGGAGTGTGAAAGAACAAATGGATCAGATTTCAGAAAGCAACCATCTAATTCATCTCAGTAACACGAACAACCTAAAACTGCTGTCGGAGATAGAGTTCCTTGTTGTAAGCATTTAAATATTCTTAATCTATGCATCATCCATACAAAAGTCCTTGGAGTTATACACGTTTTAATGTTTTATGGGTTTGCTTCTTTATTAGAATCAAAACATAATGCCATTACAGGTAGTCCTCAACTACTGACCACAGTTCACTTAGTGACTGTTTGAAGTTACAATGGCACTGAAAAAAAGTGACTTATGACCCTTCTTCACACCTATGACCGTTGCAGCATCCTTGTTCTGACCCAAACCTGGTTCCAAGGAAACAAACATGAAACGGAGGTAACAGCAAAACCTTTTAATGATTCTTTACGAATTCCATTCCTTCACGGTTAAAATTAATTATCTCTGATAAGAACGAGCCTTGCCAAGGTGGTACAAGGCTGCCAAGAACATTAGATAAAGTTGCTAAGAGTGTTTCAAACACAAAGAGTCTCCAAACACCAACCAAGATATTCTGAACATCCACAAGGCTTGAAGTGCAAAAACATCTTTGCTTCCTGCAAAGAACTCCGGTTTCTCAGCTGGCTTTTATCTCTTGAGTGAGGGGCCATTACCTTGCAGCCTTACTCCCGAGTTGCCCGTGCTGCCGCAGCTGCTCTTTCCTTCAAGCAGCTCTGCGCGCATGTGCACTGGGCCCAGGCTCCTCGGGAACCTCTTCCTCACTGCTGCCAGCCTCCACAATCTCCGAAGGCAGCATTCCACTCCCTGATGGTCCTGGCGCCATCCCTGCATCACACGCAGGTCCCTCATCATAGTCCTCGCTCTTTGAGACTTCAGCCGTCCGCATCTGCTGCTGGCAAAGCACAGCACATCCCCATGGTCACGTGATTTATATCCCGATGCTTGACAACTGGCTCACATTTATGACAGTTGGGCTGACCTTGTTATCACCTTTTGTGATTTTCTGAGGGGCAAAATCAATGAGGAAATCAGATTCACTTCACAACCATGTTACTAATTGGACAACTGCAGTGATTTGCTCAGCAACAGTTGTAAAATGGGGCAAAACTCCCTTAACAAACTTCTCACTTAGCAACAGAAATTTTGGGCTCAGTTATGGTCATATGTTGAGGACTATTTGTAGTCACCAAGCCTTTTCTGATTTGAAAACCTTTCTGAGTTTTTTTTTTCTCTATTTCTCAGATGTCATGATAAGCGGAGGGGAGGCAAAATACAAAGCAGCACATTTTTAATCTTTAAACCAAAGCTCAAATTAACTTTTTATTATTTTGGCAGTGGTTTGCTCTCCAAGCTTGTTCCAATTTAGTTTCTGAATGTTTCGTTACCAGAGTAGGTAACATCATCATTGTGATGACGGGGTGGGGTGGAGGATACAAAATAAAGTCACAAAAGCCCAGTGAAGCCCCTTTTATTCCTTCCCTTTGCTTCCAAGCTCCAAATATCCTTGACGGAAGACAAAAAAACTCCCACACAAGCAGTTACAAGAAGGAGGGGAAAAAACAGCACAAATCAGGCAAGATAAGGGCTGGAGGAGATCCACAGATAACACACACTGGGAAGGACGCAGAAACTCAGAGAGGAACTATAAAGTAGAAATATTTCCACAATTTGTTTCCAGCGCTCGCCCGTACGCATGTCCATCCTCTTATTCAGTTCTCACAGCTGCAGCCCATGAAGAGGATCAAGGCCCTCTCCTCCAGAGTAGACCATGTCTCTCGCTTATCCTCTCCTCCCTGCTGTCTTAGGATGGATAGGGGATGGGCCTGGGTCTTCCTCTGACTGCTCAGCTGGCCTCTGCCCTTCCCCACAACCTCCACAACCTCCGGAGATACACTTCCACTCCCTGTTGGCTGTTCCTCCTTTCCCTCAGAATCCGTCTCCACCAGGGACATGACAATCATGTTGTGATCTAGTCTGGTAACCAAACATTCAGAAACTAAATGGAAACAAGCTTGGAGAGCAAACCACCAAATATAAAATCAGAGCTACCAGTATTTTCTATCATTTCCAACTTTTATTATAAATGAGCTGTAAACAGATTCATTAAGTGTAGAGTAACCTCTTATAATTTCTGGTAACTGCTAATTTACAGTTCATCTGTTGACTGTCTGTCTTTGTCTTTCCTGGCATAAAATTCATATTAATAGATAGAAGTTTCCAGAAGGACTTGAGTTTCCCTCAGGCCTGTCCTTCCACTCACATCTTTCAGAAGTGTCTTTCTACAGGTTGCCCTCAACAGTATAAACTGGGAGGAGGTACCCTCTGTTACATCCTTTTATTGACATTTTTAATATCCAACTATCACAGGAGTATTCTATAATAGATAAAATAAACCACCCTAATTTTAGTAAAAGACCATTTCAGAACTAGATCAGGGTTTATCAAAGGATTTGGGCACTCCAATATACCTGTAATTGAGATATAAGAGGTAGTATATGAAGTATATAAATATGAGTGGCGAGGTGGTTCCAGAGGTAAAGATGCTTGCCTCCCACTTGGAAGATTGGAAGATTGAGAGTTCAGTCCAAGGCAGCAATAGATGTTTCTCTAGGAGAGCCCAAATAGAAGAAAAAATCTTCTGCTAACTCCTTGTACGTGTTGGGAAGGGCATCCGGCCAGTAAATGCTGAGCTCCATTCAGTCACCCTGACCACCTTGAAGCAAGGGATTACAGGGTCATAAAAAGAAAACAAATGTGGAAAATATAAATATATTTTAAAAAGGTAAATACAGATAAACTGCAGTATCAAGTAGAGTGAGGTAAACTATACATGCATTAAAAATTAAAACAGCAGCTGATATAATGATATTGTAGAGTTACCTTGACAGGCAAATCCATTTGTTTGTTTGTTTTATCCTGCCTTTATTAAGTTTACAAATAACACACCTTCCTCCTCTTATTGTCTCCTCAACAATAACCCTAAGGTGAATTGAGCTGACAGGGTGATTGGCCCAAGCTGATTTTCACAGCTAAGGTGAAACTGGAGCTCACCGTCTCCTATTTTCTAGCCTAGTGCCATAACCACAAAACCAAACTAGCTCTCTTAATATGCCTCCACAAATCCTCGAGACTCTGTGGTAAAACTTTGGAGACAAGTTTTAATTCAGGAGGATATCTGGAAGGTGGTAGTTTTGAGGAAGCGTGATTGAAATGAACTTATTAAAACGTGTGGGGAAAAAAAAATAGTTGGGCTTGGTTTTTGTTTTTGTTTTATAACTAAGAAAAGTAAATTTGTGCTTGAGAGTTTGCTTCCTCTGTTGTTGCAGAACCACATGGACTTGGCCAAGGGCCACATCAAGGCCCTCCAAGAAGGAGACCTCTCCTCTTCACGCGGCATTGAGGCTTGCACAAATGCAGCAGATGCTCTTCTACAATGCATGAATGTAGCTCTTCAGCCAGGTAGGCATTAAAAAAAAAGAAAACAACAACAACAACAGCGGTGTACATTGTGACCAGATCCTCTGATTGAAACGTTCTCTTTTTAAGTTCTCAAAAACACCTAAAACCAGATCAATCTTTGTTACAGTCATTAACCAAACAAAGCTTAAAGATGGTACTGTAAGTGACAAGTCAGTGTAAAGTTCAAATTTTGTTTTAACTACAATAAATGTTAAAGATGAAATGCGAGTGTTTTGGGCTAGAAAAAATTAAATTTGTCCTCAATTTATTATTTTAGGAATAAACCATCTTTACCCTATTATAATTCAGGCAGGTTCAGTTGCTTTTGTGTCTTATTTTATGTGGAACTAGGCAGAACCCGACTGTTATATGTGGCCTCTGGATTAGTGTCAGATAGCAGGAGCTCTGCATATTTTACAGAGAAAGGAAAATAATCTTGACAACAATATGCAGGATCCATTGCCTGGGCCAGAGGTGGGGAACTATGGCCCCTTTATAAACTGTGGACTTCAACTCCCAGAATTCCTGAGCTGCTGGCTCAGGAATTCTGGGAGTTGAAGTCCATAGTTCATAAAGGGGCCATAATTCCCGACTCCTGGCCTAGGCAGAAGGGGGTTGAAGCATTTTTTAAAATCCAGATAAAATTTTAAGCGACTCAGGGAGATTTCTGCTTAATTCATGAAGTATAAGTTGGTGAGGCCGCTCATTCAGATTTGCATGATTCTGTTATTATTGCCAATCTTGAAAGTATTAGCAAGTATTCACAGAATAATAGAGTTCAAAGAGAACTTGGTGTTGTTCTACTCCAAATCCCTGCTCAAACAAGAGACCTTATACAATTTTGGACACATGGCTGTCCAGTCTGCTCTTGAAAACCTCCAGGGATGGAGCACCTTTAACTTCTGGAGTTAATCCAGTCCACTGATTAATTGTTCTCACTGTCAGCCTTTCTGTGGAGTTGGTTTCCTGGTCCTGTCTGGTCCTACTAGGAAAGTTGACATATATATGGAAGACCAGTGGGCCTTTTTTGTCATAGCCCTGGTCCTGTAGAACAGTGGCCCCCAACCTCTTTTGTACCACGGACCGGTACCGGCATCACAAAATGATCCACGGACCGGTACCGGCATCAGCACGCATGACCAAGGCAAGGCGAGCAGAGTGACTGGCCAGCCAGCCGTCCCCCGCTTCTCCCCGCCATCTTCAACTCCTCTTTTGTACCTTCTCGCGGTTGATGGGCTTTTCAGGCTCTTTCTTAATCTCCTCCTGAGTAACGCGAGACTCCACCGCCATCGGGACGGCTCTTCGTTCGAAGCCGCCCCCCCCTTCGACGAAACCAAGGTGCGAGGATTCCTTCAGCACCCAAACGCCACTTTCCAACCAACGACCAACAAGCTCACCCAAAAGCACTTTCTCAAGCGCTGTCGAAACAAGATGGCGGCGCCCAAGCAAAATAGGCGGCCTGGTACAAAATGATCCACGGACCAGTACCGGTCCGGGGCCCGGTGGATGGGGACCACTGCTGTAGAATACCATTCCTCCAACATTTGATTGGGCCTGACTAGGGGTTGGATTCTACCGGTTCGGACCAGTTTGGGAGAACTGGGCGTTAAGTTTTCATTTGGTTTACCGAACCGGTATTTCAACTGACCAGCTGGCCCTGCCCGCCCCGCCCATCCCAGCACAGTGCAAGTAAGTGCAGGGTCCATGTGGAGGCTCTGGGAGGGGGGAAAACGGGCCTTCTGGAAGTCCAGAAACGGACCTGTTTCCAGCTTCCGAAGGGCCTCCAGCTCCCATTTTCTCTCTCCCAGAGGCCCAGGGGAAGCCTTGGGAAGGCGAAAAACTTCTCTCCTGGAAGCCCGGAAATGAGACTGTTTTGGGCTTCCAGAGGGCCTCCAGAGCCCGGGGGAAGCTGTTTTCGGCCTCCCAAGGGAAGCCTCTGGACCTGTGATGACCCAGGAAGCAGCACACATGTAATAAATTCCCAGACGTAAGTAAATTTCCTTTAATGCCTCCAACTTGGCCTCACTGTTCAATTGTTTGCAGTTGGCGATTAAACTCTTTCCAAAATAGTCCAATCTCAAAGAACAGATAATGGAGAAATGAAAAACCAAAACAAACCGCACTGAAGGAATTTCCACAACAGACCCAGATAATTAATTACAAACTTCAAGAAGATAATAAGGCACACTCCGTTGGAAGAACACCAGCCAAGATAAACCTCAGCCAGAAATAAAACACACTTTGCTTCTAGCAATGCTGTGTTTTAACCGTCTCTCTTATATACTATTCCCCCAGCTGCAACCAATGAGGGGGATCATGGCCGCTTCTTCTCTCGTAAGCCATGTTGTTCCCTTCTCCGTTCCTCCCTGCGTGTCCTAGGATGAAGAGGGATGGGCCTGGGTCTTCTTCTGACTGCCCAGCTGGCCTCTGCCCTTCCCCAGCCTCCTCCACAACTTCTGGAGCCACACTTCCACTCCCTGTCAGCTGTTCCTCCTCTCCTTGGAATCAGTCTCCAACAGGGGCATGACAGGACCTTGGGAAGGCGAAAAACGGCCTTCCCGGAAGTTCCAGTAGGCCACGCCCATTTTTTGAACCCCACCCCTGGGCCTGACCCTGCTGGCCTTTCACCAAGTACCGAAGACTTGGATGTCCTCCAGAGGATGGAGTTGGGAGATTAAAAGGACCTGTGAGGTGTTACCATGGTCGAATGTTTATGGTGTCTGTTCTCAGTGGCCCTTGAAAGTTTTCATGCCTTTTCATACACTGTTAGCCATCCAGAGTTGTATCTGCCATATATAAATGGATTAAATTGGATTGTAAAATCAATAATATTATTCAGAAGGAGAGTAATTAGGATTCTGCAGGTTTTCTGTAGACTTGGCAATAGAGGAGACCAATCAATTCAATTTGTCCTGAATTATTTATTTATTTGAAATTGCCCTTCTCCCTCAAAGAATGACATACCTGTAATAATTATGGTTTCGAAACCTCTATCCATCTTCTGATCTTAGGACATGAATTGCTTCAAGCAGTCAATCAACAACAGCAGCGATTTAGTGACCTGCGTGAGCTGTTTGCCCGAAGACTAGCCAGCCATCTCAACAATGTCTTCGTTCAACAGGTGCTGCTTTTCTCACTTTTTAGTTGGTTCCTTACTTCAGTTTTCAGAGTTTTCAAGAATCTGTCTCCTGGTAAAAGCTATTTTTTAACCATCTTCTTGCACACTTCTCCATTAAGAAAATTTGGAACAGAAAACAAAATGGAATTATTTCAGTTGCCAGTACCTGTTGTGTAAATTATCAATTGCATCCAAATGAACAGACACTGCCTGATTTTTTTTAGATGCAGGAAATCCAGCATCCTTTCTTTAAAAAAAAATGCAGAAATTGGCATTTATTCAGGGCAGTTTTATAAGCATACTGCAGATTTGGCAGGGTTAACATAACAGGTGTAGGTAAGGATAGAATTTCTTTGGTAGCAAAATTTTTATAATTATATCATATGAAAAAAAATGTATTAGTTGTGAGGTTTTGATAGTAGCAAGGCTGGTGTTGAGTGAAATCCAGGACAAAACTTTTTATTGTACAATAGCACTAAGGTCGACTAGAATAGCCTTTATCCATGTAAGCCTTCTGCATTTTACTCTATCATAGTAAGATGTTCTGAAAAAGTAGTGATTAATATAGTTATATGGATTGATATATTGCTATCTAAAAGAGGTCTCCTGTGGAGGTATGTCTAGCATCCTAGAATAAATGAGAAAATAAACAATCCACAATATGAGTAGAGTAGAGTTGAGTAGAATAGAATAGAATAGAATAGAATAGAATAGAATAGAATAGAATAGAATAGAATAGAATAACTTTATTGCCACTTTGAATGTACACTAATTGGCATACATTAAAATGAAATTTCATTGTGTTAAAAGGCAATGCCTTTTAATGCTCCATGCCCCAAATACCTCAGCCACTGTTCTTCAATCTTGATTGTTTAAGACAGGGGCCTCCAACCTTGGCAACTTTAAGCCTGGAGGACTTCAACTCCCAGAATTCCCTGGGGAATTCTGGGAGTTGAAGTCCTCCAGGCTTAAAGTTGCCAAGGTTGGAGACCCCTGGTTTAAGATGTGTGGACTTTAATTTCCAAACTTCTCCAGCCAGCATGTCAAGGTTGAAACATTCTTTGAAGCACTCTTCAAAGAGCTGGACCAAACGAAAAAGCATAACATCCCAATTGTGAATATCTTATGCAGATGCAGCCTTGTAGAACAGGAGACCCCAACTTCCGGTCCGTACGCTGGTACTGGTCCTTGGCGTTCCAGAAACAGGGCTGTGCAAACAAGTAAAACCCTACCCATGAGGTGTAGGTAGCATCCGAAACAATGCCTCCTCCGGTCCGTGGAAGAACCTCTCCCCATGGAACCAGTCCCTGGTGCCCAAAACATTGCGGGCTGCTGTTGTAGGGCATAATGGATAGTTTTACTAACAACTCAGTCCCAATTTTTTTTTTTAATTTGACTTTCCAGATTTGTCCTTAGGTTGGCATTTAGAATACTATAAAGGGAACAGATGGAAATCACATTGTGATGATGCAAAAATATGAACCAACATCCTATTTTTAAACAGAACCTACTTTTCTGGATTATTTATATACATTATTCTGATGGTTAAAGAGATGTTTCTGTTCGTTAACTGAAATGTGTGAGTCGTTAGAAATCAAATCAAACCAAACCAAACGTTTATTGTCAACGCACAACATGGGGACAATGAAATTGAAATGAGCCTCCCTTGGTGCTGGCCTTGCAAATCTATCATATTAAACCTAATTGTAGTGTTTATGTTGCATTCAGAAGTCTGACAGCCCATGGATAAAAGCTGTTTTTCAGCCTATTTGTTTGGCTGGCTCTGCTTCTATAACTCCTGCCCGATGGGTAGGAAAGGAAAGAGGCGCTGACCAGGGTGTGAATCATCCCTGAGGATTTTCCTCACTCTGCTGAGGCAGTGGATCCTGGTGATTTCATCCGTGGTGTCAGGGGACAGCCCATAATTTTTTGTACTGTGCTTATCACCCTCTGTAATGCCTTTTTATCTTCAGCTGTCAAGCCAGCATACCATACTGTAGGTAGGTAGGTAGTAGGTAGGTAGGTAGGTAGATAGATAGATGATAGATAGATAGATAGATAGATAGATAGATAGATAGATAGATGATAGATAGCTGACAGACAGACAGACAGATGATAGATAGATGACAGACAGACAGATAGATGATAGATAGATGACAGACAGACAGACAGACAGACAGACAGACAGACAGATAGATGATAGATAGATGACAGACAGACAGACAGACAGATGATAGATAGATGACAGACAGACAGACAGATAGATGATAGATAGATGACAGACAGACAGACAGACAGACAGACAGACAGACAGATAGATAGATGATAGATAGATAGATAGATAGATAGATAGATAGATAGATGATAGATAGATAGATAGATAGATAGATAGATAGATAGATAGATGATAGATAGATAGATAGATAGATAGATGATAGATAGATAGATGTTAGATAGATGACAGACAGATTATAGATATATAAATATAGATATAGATATAGTTATAGTTATAGATATAGAAGTGAGTTTATAGTGATCTTCAGATGGCCCTGCAATTGTACATTTATTCCAAAGCAATTCATCCTAAAGTGATACATTCACCATTCAAGTTCTCTAGTGGGTTGTCTACTCAATTCTCTGTTGTTGTTTTTTTTACCCCTGTATTTTATCTCCAAATAGTTTATTGAACTGGAGAAAGGTCTGAGTAACAGGGCCTACTATCTTTCAGTTTCTGTGAGTATAGAGTTTGAAATCGAGCTGCTTGAATTCTACTTGGCCTCTTTTTAAACCAAGCTTGCTAAACCTAACTATTTCTCGCAGTGTTGCCTCTCTAAAATAGAAAACACGGCTTATGAGTGGAAGGTTACGTCTTTGTGACTGCTACGTCTTCGTTAAATCTTTTACACTTTGTGCGCCTAGTAAAGAAATATATCTCCAATGAGAAGATATTGAATTTAGATGGATGGTGATTAAAATATATGGTTAATATGAAACATGGGATTAAAGTGCATGAAAGTGTGTTGTTTAAGAATTACGCATGGATGCACTCATTTGTTAGCTCTGTCATGGATCATTTCCAAAGGTACATTTTCCCCCATTAGATCATTCTTCCCAATTACTAAAGTATATATAGGTCCCTTATTCCCTCCCTAGAAGCTGGTTTGTGCTTGGTTCTCATTGACTCATTTGAGCCTTTTGTCCAGTTGATAAATTTTTTGTTAATTCTTTTTGTTTTCTTGCAAAACGTGGGTTTTTCCCAAAGCCTTCCATGTTGTGAATGGATTGTCCAGTTTCAACTGCATAAAAATTCACCCTGGGAAAATGGGTTTGCTAGAGCAAACGGGGACAATTTTTTTGCAAGAAGGAGGATGGAAATTTTGAAAGCATGTTGCTGAGGCTCCCACTAAAGTGACTGTTGTGATAATACTGGTAGTAACTAGTGAGAATATTCCTTGGAGATCCAGCTTAGTCTAGTGGCAAAGGCCCCAGGCTAGAAAGCAGGAAATCTGCCTACCTATAGTCAGGGGTCTTCAAACTTGACAGTTTTAAGACTTGTGGACTTCGACTCCCAGAATTCCTTTTCCAGTCATGTTAGCTTAGGAATTCTGGGAGTTGAAGTCCACAAGTCTTAAACTTGCCCAGTTTGAAGACCTTTGCTATAGGTAAATGTGTAGATTAACTGATTATCCTAGTAAATATAAATTCTACATATCAGTGTTGGGTCAGTCTCATTTTGCTATTTATTCAAGTTTATCAATGATGAGCCTCAGTGGCGCAGTGGTTAGAGTGCAGCACTGCAAGCAACTCCTATTGCAGTTTGGCAGATTGAATCCCACCAGGCTCAAGGTTGACTCAGCCTTTCATCCTTCTGAGGTGGGTAAAATGAGGACCCAGACTGTTGGGAGCAATAGACTGACTCTGTTAAACTGCTTAGAGAGGGTTGTAAAGCACTATAAAGTGGTATATAAGTGCTATTGCTTATTGCTATTGCTATCAAGCCCAGGATACAGTGATAATGATTTTCTTGTAATCTTTATTGAAGGAAAGTTAAGAAGTTGGGTCACATTGATCAGGTCTTGTTTTTTTTTTTCCCCTTGTAGACAAATAATTGGTCAACGGTGTGGCTTACATGTACGTGAATGGTGTTTGTTAACTAGCACTGCTTTGTGTTAACATCTTATCTGGAGTTGCCTGTCAAATGCTTGTACGGCTGGTCCTCAACTTATAACTAGGGGTGGGATTAAAAAATCTCAGCAAACAATTTCGCTGCCCGGTTGCTGGGTGGGCATGACCATGATGGGCGTGGCCTACTGGTACTTCCGGGAGGGCCAGTTTTCACCTTCCCAAGGATCCGGAGGCCTCTGGGAGGGTGAAAACGGCCTCCCCCGGGCTCTGGAGGCCCACCGGAAGCGGGAAACAGGCCCGTTTCTGGGCCATTTTTTGCCTTCCCAAGGGTCCGGAGGCTTCTGGGAGGGTGAAAATAGCCCTCCCAGAGCCTCCATGCGGACCCTGCACTTACCTGCATCTCATGGAGACTCCTGGGAGGGTTGGGTGGGGCCAGCTGGCCGGTTGAAATTCCGGTTCAGCGAACCTGATAAAAACTTAACATCTGGTTCTCCCGAACCAGTCCGAATCGGTAGAATCCCATCCCTGCTTTTTACAGTTCATTTTAGTTACTGTTTCAAAGTTACAACCATGCTGAAAAAAAAGGACCTGTGACTGGTTTTTTCACCCTTAGGGCCGTTGCAGCATTCCTACTGTCACGTGATCAGAATTCAGATGCTTGGCAACTGGTTCACATTTATGACAGTTGCGGCATCCCAGGATCCTGTGATCCCCTTTTTGCAACCTTCTGACAAGCCAAGGCAATGGGGGAAGCCAGATTCACTTAACAACCTCGCTACGTGTTAAGTGGTTAACTTAATCGTGGCAAGAAAGGTCGTAGAATGGGGCAGAACTCTCTTAACAAATGTCTCGCTCAGCAACCTCCATTTTGGGCTCACCTGTAGTCGTAGGACCACCTGTAACAAATTTTACTTGACAAGATTGAAGAGTGTGAAGACTTGACAAGATTGAAGGCAAAGATTACACATAGAGATTAATTTTTGCCTCACAGATCATTGAAACCCTTGTCTATTTGTATAAATTGATATGAATTAATCCAATTATAAGTTTTCATGAGGGCCACCTTGAACTTTTCAGCAGAAGAAGCAACTCCTGATAAGAAGGATGCCTTGTGGTTAATCTATAATCCAGTGTTTCTTTTGTCTTTTGCGTTGTTTCTGAATGTTACAACCATCATTGTTTTTCGCAGAAGAGCACTAACCAACAAGCAGAGCTTCTTTTCTGTGATTCAGTGGCAATCTGTCTGGCTTGGCAGGTTTACCGCCATAATTTATTCAAGCAGCTTCCTTCTGTTGCTTCCTTCCACAAAGGGCCATGACCAGAGCTCCACCCTTGCTCAGCACTCTGCGGAGCTGACCTTGCCAAATCATCACCCTTTTCACCGAGACCTGCTCCGGTATGCCAAACTTATGGAGTGGTTAAAGAACACGGATTATGGGAAATATGAAGGGCTGACGAAGGTAAGTCGCTCAAAGGAGCGAAATTAGGACATGGAATAAGGCACGCTTGCAAAAACCAAGCACATTTTTCACATCTGGAACTTCTAGACCAGCAGTCCAAATCGCTGGGGGGGGGGAGGAAAGAGGGGAGACCAGGTCACGTGAGCTGTGGGCGGGTGCATGCATGCATGTGCAGCTTGACTTGTGCAAGTCAGGTATGTGTGTGCATGCACATGTGTGCTTGCACATGCGGGCTGACGTATCGCTCGCACAAGTCGCACGCTGTTCTGGACTCAACCGGGTTCCCAAAGAGCCAACAGAGACAAAGGCAGCAGCTCCCACCTTTTAAGGTTTAATAACGAATTCTGTTCTGAAGGCTGCTTTCCACTAATTAGCTCTGACAAGAAAGAGCCTTGCCAAGGTGTTTGTCAAGGTTGCCAAAAACCCAGAGATAAGAACTCATTTACTAGATTCTCCAAACACGAACTAAGACGTCCACCAGTTGAGCTTCAGAGCTTCTTTGCTGTCTGCAAAGAACGCTTTTCCAAACCTGGCTTCTATCCTCTTGAGGGAGGGGCCATTACTTTACAGCTTTACTCCCGAGTCACCTGTGCTGCTGTTACTGTTCTTTCCTACGAGCAATCCTTTGTGCACACACACTTGGCATAGGCTCCTCGGGAGCCTCCTCCTCGCTGCTGCCAGCCCCCACAATCTCTGAAGGCAGCAGTCTACTCCCTGATGGTCCTGGCCCCTCATCTGAGTCCTCGCTCTCCTCAGCTATCCGCACCTGCTGCCGACTAACCACAACACACGCAGCCTGGTTACAAATAGGCCTGGTAGTGGGACACAGCCCAGAGATTGGGGGACCCCTGTTCTAGATCAAAATATCAGATTATTTCCCAGAATGTGCCAGCGCTTTAATTTGGGGAAAGCTGCTTCTCCTTGACAAGGTCTTTTTAAGATTGTATGTTAAGAGAAAACAAAATTCTCTCCTTACAGTGCTTGCAAGTTTTCTTGGCCATTTTTTTTTTTTGCATAAAACTACTTTTTATTAAAGAAAAATACAGTAATAATAAAAACCGTACTCAGAAAAAGAGACAAAAAATAGAAACCCAAAATGCAAAAATAAATAAATAAATAAATAAAAAGGAGAGAAAAAGAAAAGAAAGAGGAAAAAAATAATACTTAAAGGAGAAAATCAAATTAAATTAAATCAGGTGCATGCCAGGCATGATTATTGCCAGTCTCCACCAATAGCCTAATTGTTCCGATTTGCTTTATCTCAAGATGTTATTATTGGATCAATCTGATTTTATTTCTTTGCCCATAGCCAAGTACTGTTCTATAGTCTGAAGAGTATGCTATTATTCTGACCCAGGCTTTGTCAAACGTACTTAAACACAAACTTGTTTTAAAAGCAAAACCTATTTTATTGCAATGCTGGGAATTACTTTCATTCCCAGCCAGAACTAATTATAAACAGTTCTTCAAGATAAGCACATGCCTTTCAGTGTTGAGGAATGCTGCCAAAAACAGAAGTATCTAATTATAACAGAAACCAACCAAAGTATCAGTTTTGGAATCTACTTTGCTTCCTGCAAGGAGGTCTGACTTTTATCCCGTATGAAAGTTTTATCCCGTCTGACTTTTATCCCGTATGGGAGGGGCAATCACTTCCCAGCCTTACTCCTGAGTCGCCCCTTCTGTTTCAGCTGCTCTTGCCTTCTAGCAGCTCTGTGCACATGTGCACTGGGAACAGGCTCCCCTTGTTCCTCTGCCTCGCTGCTGCCAGACTCCTGAGGCTCTGGAATCAGCACCCCATTCCCAGATGGTCCTGGCCCCACCTCTGCATTGGATGCAGAACCCTCATCCAAGTCCTCTCCAAACTCCCTGACTGGTCCCCTTTCTTCCTCACTGTCTGACTGCTGACGTTTGTACCAGCTGCCGGCGAACCACAACAGAAACCTCCAGGGATGGGATTCTACCAGTTCGCACCTATTCGCTAGAACCGGTTGTTAACATTCTAAGCAGTTCAGAGAACCGGTTGTTAGAAGAAATTACTGGCCTAATCCTGTAAGGAAGGCAGGAAGGAAACATTCTGGTGTTGCTTACAGAAACTGCCTCTCCGTTAACCCTTATTACGTTCTTGGCAGGACTAAACTTCCTGTCTCTGGAACTTCTCTGGAGGTTTTTTTCTCTCCTTTGCTGGTACTTTGCTTGTGTGGAGTGACCATTCAAAGTTACAATGGCACCGAAAAAAGTGACTTAGGACCCTTTTTCACACTTATGACTGTTGCAGCATCCCCACAGTCATGAGAGGCCAGGCGAGGAGATGTGTGCCTCGATGTGAGTGATGTTGATTTGGCCACGCCCAGCTAATAAAATAACCACCAAGCCACGTCCACCTAATCACATGACCACCAAGCCACGCCCAGAGAACTGGTGGTTAAAAAATTTGAATCCCACCCCTGGAGTATCCACCACTTCTGAATGCATTCAGAATGAATGTATTAATTCCAACCCTTTTCAGAATAGTGGTCTCCACCTTTTTGGGCACCAGGGACGGATTTCATGGAAGACAATTTTTCCACAGACCTGGGGTGTAGTGGAATGGTTTCAGTTTCTCTCACTTGCCCACTGCTTACCTACAGCTGTGAGACCCAGTTCTTAACAGGCCCCAAACTCTGCAGATTGGGGACCCCTGCTTTAGAATAACTATATTTTTCCTTTTATCTTAATTAAATGGTAATCTGTGACCAAATAAAGATTGATTTGAGTTAAGAAGCAAAAATACAAGCAAGTTTAATATTTTTCCCGGAACCTATGCAATTACACCTATACACCACATACAATTACACGGAAGGCATAAGCATCTTCTGATATCAATCCTCTTTTTATCTTTTCTCGGCCATTTTCACTAGGTTTCAAGTTGTATTTCAGTTGCTTTGGCTGATGGCTTGTCTTTGGCTAGGCACCAAACAAGAGCCAGATGCTTCTTGGTATAGGTTTTTAAGTATGTTTAGCATTTCTTTTTGCATATCTGCAGCAATTATGGATGAGAAATTCAGAAAGAAACAACAACAACAACAAAAAACTGGGATTTATACATAAGAAACTACTTATGGATTTCACATTAGTGATCTTTTGCAACGTAGGCATGCTTAGCAGACCAATATTGTTGTAAAATTAAACATACGAGAAGGTTTTGCAATATGGCACTGGACTGGTGCAAGAATTTGGCATTGGTGAATTGGTGACTATTAGCTAGAGTACCTAAGCAAATTAGTAAAAAAAAAAAAGGATAAAATTACTAAAAACAAAATTCCCCAGACTTATTGTTTTATAACTTAGAGTAATGATAAATGAAATAAGCTCTTTTCTTCATTCTGTCTTTTGTTCGAATAACTTTACTGCTGTTGACATGCTGATTTGTCAAAATTATCTTAAATGGGCAGACAAAAAAACAGTTGAATTGTTTGTGTTCTCTCTTGGAGCCAACCGTATCTGCTTTTTTTTTTAAAAAAAGAACTATATGGATTATTTATCACGCTTGTATGATCGAGAAATAAAGGACTTCTTTGAAGTTGCCAAGATTAAAATGACAGGCGCAACCAAGGAAGGAAAGAAGTTTGGTAAGTTTTTTTTAAAAAAAAAAATACTGATGAATTTTTTGTTCAGTTAATCACTCAGAATGCAGCGAAAATACAAAATTATTTCAAACACCTTGAAGAAAAAAATCTCTTTTCTAGGTGTAAATAAATGTCATTTACTCATTAGTAATAATTATGCTTGGGAAAAGCCTCGTCCCTGTGCATAAAAAGGGAAGTCAATAAAAAAACTATCAAGTTGTGTTGTGCAACACGTTCAACCAGGAATGAAATAGAATGATTGACATCCTGCAAGGTTGTTAAAATTTTGTTTAGAGCTCGAGAGGAAGTTCAGAGTTGCACAAATTCGATAATGCCTGAGCTGGAAAAATTTATTGAACTTCAACTCCGTTCTTTGCTTGACAGGCAGAGTAACAGTGAGCTTTGTTTAACTGTTGGTGGTGGTGGTGCCGCCCCTGATTTTCTACAGTTGAGATCCTGGGAAATTTTCACAGCCTGATCCCTGTGACTCCCAAAAGAGACCTGGGTTCAGAAATTCCAACGAGACCTGATTTTTTCATCGGTGCTATTGATGGATCCTAGGCTAGGGGTTTTTAGCAAAGGGTTCTCTGCCCGGTTGCTGGGTGGGCGTGGCCTAGTCATCCTCCCCCACCACAGTGTGTGTGTGGGGCTCCGGAGGCTTTCCTTGAGTTTCCGGGAGGGCAAAAATGGCCTCCCCAGGCACCGGAGGCTTTCTGGAAGCCGGAAACAGGCGCATTTCCAGCCTTCTCAAACTTCTGGGCGGCCTGTTTTTTTTGCTGTCCCCGAGCCTCAGATGCGCCTTGCACTTGCCTCGCATCCAAAATGGGCCACATGGGGACTCTGGGGAGGGGAGGGGAGGGGTGGGCAGGGCCAGCCAGGAGTGGGATTTGGGGTTTTTCCAGACTGCACAGAATTTTAGCTAGGGGCTCTCCTGAACCCACAGCACCCCAGCCCCGACCCTAGGAATGGATTCTTCTAAATATCTGTGGTGGAATGTGCACACACACACCCCTTTCCAGCCATATATAGGTAGTCCTCGACTTACAACGGTTTGCTTAGTGACCGTTTGAAGTTACAGCAACCCTGAAAAAAAATGTGACTTGTGCCCACTTTTCACACTTTAGTGACCATTGCAGCTGTCAGGGCTCCAAAAATCAACCCTCATTCAAATCAAAAGTCTCTAGCCCAGGGGGTGGCCTGCTACCGGTTCTGCCCGGCTCTATAGAACCGGTAGCTCTGAAGAGCAGCAGACACAGAACCAGTTCTGTGTCTGCTGCTGTTTTGGCCCACCCGCCCACCTGGGCTCTTACCTGTCCTTTATTTCCGGCTTTTTCAACCTCAGCTGCTTTGGGCGGCACAACTGAGGTTGAAAAAGCAGGGAAAAAGAGGCTTTTCAAACGCTGCGCACCTGTAGCTGTCCGGATGGCACAGCTTAAGGTGTATTACACCCATGCGCAATGTAAAATGACCGGACCAGTAGTAACACCGGTTGAATCCCACCCCTACTCTAGCCGATCTATCTATCTCAGAGAAAAGTAAATTGGTTTATTAGACTTCTCCATGTTGGCGCATGGCTGGGTACAGCCGGTACTAAATCACATCACACATTTCCCCCTTGACCTTGGTCTTCCCCCCATCCCCTGGATGTGACTTCTCCAATGGGACACATCCGTCTCCAAGAGTCATCCATCATGCTCTCCAATAACCTTATGCTCTGACAACTTTGGGCTGCTGAGGTGATTATCTAGGCATTTCAAGAATGCCTTGTTTCCCCCTCACTCCCTTTTTCTGGCAGCTAAAAAGCTCAAAGGGAGTACCTTTTTAGTGGACAGCAGCATCCCATGATCAGGCAAACAAAATTCGGGCAGTTGGCCGCTGACTCATACTTACGACGGTTGCGGTGTCCCCCCCCGGAGTCACGTGGTCCCCCTTTGCGACCTTCTGACGAGCCAAGTCAATGGGGAAGCCTGATTCACTTAACAACCGGGTTACTTAACTTACCAGCTGCAGGGATTCACTTAACAACTGTGGCTAGAAAGGTCGTAAAATGGGGCAAAACACACTTAACTAATGTCTCACCTTAACAACAAAAATGTCGGGCTGAATTGTGGTTGTAAGTCGAGGACTACCTGCATACAACTGCTTTTTTGGAGGGAAGAAAATCTATACTTCTAGCAGCTTGTTGTTTTTTTTATTAGCAAGACTACTTTTTGGTTTTTTTGTTAAATGAAAAGCGAGTAGGGGTGTAGGGAGAAGCAATAAAAAATACATTTCTATGGGTAAACAAATCCTTGCCTTCCTTCAAGAATAGAACTTTGATGTATCTAGCCAGACCCTGCCCAATTAAAAATAATAATAATAATATGTGCAGTTGAATTTTTATAATGCGTTTGCTCCATTTTTTTAATTGCTTGTTTGTCCACATCCTTGATGTTTTTAATTTAAAAAGTCGGTATTGGATCAACATTGTTTTAACTTTGTATTTACAGATGTGGAAATGTCTGAAAGATGTATTTAATTTGTTTTCTTTGCGACTGGTGGAAAATTCAGCAATAGAAATGGGCAGATTATGAGATACTGTATAGGGTCTCCTGTTTGAGCAGGGGAGATGGATTAGATGACCTCCAAGGTCCCTTCCACCTCTAGTCTATTCTGTTCTACTTCCAGGTTTATATTCCTAGTGTGCTGAAGATGTCTAATCTGATTGTCTAGTTTAAAAAAATAATATCTAAATCTTAACAGAAGTTCATTATGTTCTTATATATATGGTTTTAACATACTTTTTTTTCCTTCCTGTGAGAGATCAAAATAGATATAGTCATGGGTACCAGCAGCAATGAATCAAGCTGTGTCATGCACAACATGCTCTCATTGCACAGACAATGCAAATTGTATATTTGAGTGGCACTTTATGCTTACTTGGAAGTAAATCCACCTGAATTCTATGAGCCTTCCTATATAGGATTGCGCTGAATTTTATTTCCTGTGGGCACTTTCTAACTATACCAATCGATCATTTTGTCAGCTGGTACTAGTTGAGAATGTAATTTCCATATTTTTTTTTACAGTACTTTAGGTCACGTTGTCTTTGGTTTTTGCATTTGCAGTTGCAATGTTTGTCTCCTCCATCTGTGCTCAAACCCAGCCCCGGTTACGTTGCAGCAAAATGGAGAGAAAACAATTCTGTATTACCCATGAAAAAGTTATTGCTACCTATCTAAGTTGTAAAAATGAGGCTATATGTATGGTTTGGTATAAAGACACACTTTTGCCTCATGCAATGACATATACTTTAAAGATTTGTTAAGCCTTTCATCCTTTTCCTTGGTGGGCCACAGAGACTTTTGAGGAAAATGATTATTTGATATTGCTGTATAAAGCAACATTTTTATCTCTTGGCTTACAACTTGGGTTGTCCCATTATTGCTGGGACGAGCCTAACAATGCAAGCATGAAGGTGGCTCTTTAGAGAGGCACTAGAGCAAGGGTCTTCAAACTTTACAAGCTTAAGACTTGTGGACTTCAACTCCCAGAATTCTTCAGCTAACATGACTGGAGGAGGAATTCTGGGAGTTGAAGTCCACAAGTCTTAAAGCTGTCAAGTTTGAAGACCCTGCACTAGAGTCTAGAGTCTAGAACATGTCCAAGGAAAGTGCGTATCTTCATACAGTCCAAGAAAACCACATCCACAACCCTTGCCAATGCTGCAAAGGAAGTTGGGGTCAACTTCTGAATCAGGGTAAAAAAAAAAAAAAAGATACAATTGCCTTTAAATCAAATTTGGCTCCTGGTGACCCCAGAAAGCACATCCATGTAGTTTGGTTTACAGCAATGTAGAAAAAGTTATACAGGTAGTCCTTGACTTACAGTCATTTGTTCAGCAGTGATTCAAAGTTGCCATGGCATTGACAAAAAGTGAATTTATGACTGGTCCTCGCACACAACCATTGCAGCAGCCCACCTGAATTCCAAGGTCATATGAGTGCCATTTGTGATCTTTTCAGTGGGCTTCCAACAAGCCACCCACTAGGGGAAATCTGATTTGCTTAAAGATCACATGTGTGATGACCCAGAGCGTGGCACAAAGGCAACATAGTCAAATAAGCAATAAGAATCCCTTTATTATCTCCAACTTTGCCCCCAATGTCCATGTTACCTTAGGGCTGGAGAAAAACTCTCCCAGGAACAGCCTTTGACTGTTACACGCTAACTGTAACTTAAAATCCAAACAAACCAAACTGAAGTAATTAGCTTGACAGGGCAGGAGCAGGAATTTCAGACTTGAAAGCACGCCAAAACTCACACAGTTGGGAAGACGCCAGGAACACAGATAAGCCATGACGATACCAGGTAAATTCACGTTTGCTCCCAACATCTTGCTGCATGCAGATTCCTTTTTTATACACTGTGTTTCCAGCTGCAGCTAATGAAGGGAATCAGGGCCCTTTCTTCCCCCGTAAGCCACGCAATCCACGTTGCTCTCTTTTCTGTTCATCCCTAGGATGAAGAGGGGGGTGGGGCTGGGTCTTCCTCTGAACTCCCTCTCCCTTGTTCTACCTCTTCCCTGCTCTGCCCAGCCGTACTTTGCCCTTCCCCAGTTTCCTCCACAGCCAACGGAGCCACACTCCCACTCCCTGTCAGCTGTTCGGCTTCCTCCTCAGAGTCATATTCCGACAGGGGCATGACAACATGAATTACATAGCAACTATGGCCAAAAAGGTAAAATCAAGCATGAGTCACTTAACTCTCTTGCTTAGCAGCTGAAATCCTCGTCCCAACTATGGTTGTAAGTCAAGGATCACCTCTTTAGTCCCTGTTAATAAAATGGCCTGCAATCCAAAGACGTGTCCCAGGATCTTATGCGAATATTGCAAAAGATTCTGTCGCACATTTTTGTCTGGGTTCAGATCTTGTTGGCTTCTTTGAGGTGCCAGATTCTTGGAGCGAGATCTGCTTCCTCTCATAACTTGTGCGTACCTGATGTACCATCTTGCATTCAGGATTCACTACCATTTGTGTTTGTCATTTCCCCTCCGGGGAAAAAAAATGGGGAAAATCACGGAGACACTTACTTAAATGCATATTTCCTGCACATTTAAAGAGATCCCACCGTAGTGCCTTCCCAGCTATGTACGTTTGCAACTTGTAGTTACTTGCTTGTTACAGTTCTCTGCATGTTTCTTTCCAGCTAGTGCTTAACTTGCATCTCGTGCATGATTTGTGCCAAATGCATTTTTAACTTGTCTTTGTCTTTGATGCTTGCAACCTAATTCATCCCAGCCACTCTGCCTCGAAAAGAAAGTGCTGTCAAACAGGAAACAGAGAGTGAGTATCACCAGAGCTTTAAGTGGTTATTGCCAGTGCATTTTATGTTTTGGTAAACAAACAAACAAAAAAAAAAAACCAAAATTATCATGGCAAAACCTGTGAATTGTCAGATGCGGTGTTTTTGTTTTTGTTTTTGCACTGATCTGAGGTAAAAACGCAAATGTTTGATCAGGGAAGCAGCAAAAAATACTTGAATGCTGCGGTGGGATTTGAGTCGTGGGCAAAATAAAACGTGTTTTACAATTTATATTAAAATCAGGAAGATCATATCTTCCTCATATTTCTTGGAATATGAGTTCTAAAATGCAGGATGCTGATCCTGTGAATGAATCCATGAGGATTGGCAGGGCACCCAAGGAGACAGCTGCAAGGAACTTGAAATGGTTAAATAATGCCAGCATGGAATTCTCCTGCATTGCATCATCCTTATTCATTATGGCAGAGAGTCTCCAAACTTGGCAACTTTAAGACTTGTGGACTCCAACTCCCAGAATTCTGGGAGTTGAGGTCCACAAGACTTTAAAGCTGCCAAGTTTGGGGACACCTTGCATTATGGGAATACCACTTTGTGCATACTGATGGAGAACTTTCTCCCAGTTCTCTTCAATTTTAACTTGCAGTGATGTGAACTCGAATACTGATATGTATGCCTCCATATTTGTATTTTCAATTAGCTCCCAACAATTAATTTTGGGAAACATGGTCCCCAGATTGTGATACCTGACTCTTCCCGCTTACATTCTTGTGGCCAAATAAATTCTTTCAGACGTAACGCGCCCGCCCAACTTCGTTAGTCTAAGACCTATGACACGATTGGTATTCAGTGGCATTGCCATCTCCATGGGCATTCAAGTCATCTGTAACTTTCCACCCCACCCATGCATTGTCTGCTGAGAACTATTGTGCTGCTCTTCAAATGTGGGTTGTTGTGGCAACACACATCAGGTTTTATGGCTTGAGGCTACTGTGAACCAGCATTTCATGAGACCTGGGGTACTCTGGGTTGAGTATTACCTGACCACTATAGTGCAGGCAGTTGTTTCAACTCACATGTTTATTCTCCTTAATTCCAATCCCTGAATGCTTTAACATAAAGCACTTTTGACTACACAAAGGATGATCTCTGATTCCACGGGCTTACAATTTCCTACCCAGTGTCCTATTGCACTTCCTATACCCCTTTCAGATGTTGGGCTCCTGAATTACAGTTCCTCAATCGATATATATAAATGTGAAATACCACTCACTCATCATCACAAAGTCTCCAGAACCGTAAAGCCTACAAACTTGAAATTTGGCACCTATGTTCCTCTTGGCTTCTAGGTGCTCACCAACAAAGGGTTTTTTGAAATGACCATCAGAGCATTAGTATTTCCTATATTATTATTATTATTAACACGCTCTGATGCTAAGGAGTTCTACTCCCCCTCCCCACCTGAAAAGAAATCTGTTCCAAAGGCAAAACACAAGCAGAGGAGAGGGGTTTCAATTTCAGTTTTAGTTTCACCGCACCAAGCAGCTTTAGTACAGAACAGTTGAGCTAAGCCAAGCAGGCTCCTTGCTGTCTCCTTGCTCACACAGCAAATACTGTTTCAGTTTCCAAACAGCCTTCAACTCTCTCACACACTGACAGGACGCTAGCCAGATGAATAACCGATGGGTGCTGGTAGGCAGAGGCTGATTTTTTTTCCCCCTTTATTTTCCTCCCCAAAAAGTAAGCCCGACCACATAGTTTCATAGCCGAGCATGAGCTAGTTTAAGAATAAATGTTTTTGAATGAAGGTGAATATACATGTCTCAGGATAGTGTTGCAGGATCCAATCTGGGTCAGTCACCAGGACCAGAGGTTTTGAGTTCAGAAGTTCAGGGACTCTCTCTGGCTCAAGAGAAGGTGAACATGGGCTCTGGCACAAATCCAAAAGTTCGGAAGACAAAAACTTCTGGTGCCGGTGATTGACCCAGATTGAATCCTGCAATAAGCCTTCTTTCTCCAGCACCCTTGCAAAGTGATATTTGGAAGACTTTAAATTAACCACTGTTCCTCAGAATGGAATAGTTCAGGCAGTGATGAATCATCATTACCAGAAACAAGCCAGTTTCATAAATGATGTTTTGGGGGCCAGCTTCTTTGTGCTGATTTGTAGTTACGATTAACTGCAGTGTAGGGTGAATACATGAATAATACCGACTAGTGTCCGATGTTTCGGTTGTGACTCCAAATCCTTGCCCCTGCCAGATTGGGCTGATGTGACTGGTGTTTCCAAAGCGATTAGAGAGAAAGAAGGCCCTCAAAAAATGTCTTAAGCTGACTTAAGCAACGATTTGTCTAGAATTAAAGCAGAGGGTTGCATTCTACTCAAAATTCTGCTGCAGGATGGAGTGAGACATCCCGTTTTAATTTAGAATTTCACTTGCCCATTTTAGAGGGTCAACCACCCTTGGGTGGTGAAGGGTGTCAGGGTTGGAAGCAGGAAATATGGGGATGGAAAACACACACATATGTTCTTAGAACTTTTGATTTTTTTTTTAAGCAAGGAAGCAACACCAAATTGGGAGTCTTCAAACATTTTGATTCCTCTGTAAGAATAGTCTTCTTCTCATTTCTTTCCAGTTTGAAAGGAAATATAATCAAACGGCAGTAAAGAGATAAAAGCTGTCAGAGTAGGTGGCACAGGAGAGGCTTCCTTCAAGAATGAGAAGACTGTCCCTAATTTTTCCAGGAGTTGGTTGCTTCTACTTTCTTCCTAAGAAAATAGTAATGTGTTGCTTTTGTTCCGCTTTGCTTCTAGAAGATGTCTCTTTGTGAATTCTTCCTGGCCTTTCTGTCTACCCTTGTGCTCTTTTCTGGATTACTAGTGGCCTTAGGTGCTAGTTCTTGTCTTGGCTGATCCTAAACGCCTGTCGTTAAGTGTGCATTCCTGAATCAGTTTGTCTGAAGTGAAGCAATTGGGGCAACACCAGAGCAGTCGGTTTAATCTGTAGGGAATGCCCTCATAATCTCCAGGTAGCTGAGGAGTTTGTTTTTAAACGTATGATGCTTACGGTGTTGCAACTTCTTATCTGGCTTGTGTTACGTTGTAGGCCTTCACGGAAGCTCTGGGAAATTGACCGGCTCAACATCTAGCTTAAACAAACTCTCCATTCAGAGTTCGGGAAGCCGTAGATCTCAGTCATCCTCGTTGCTAGATATGGGAAACATGTCCGCTTCTGACCTTGATGTGGCAGATAGGACTAAGTTTGATAAGGTAATTGCAACGATTCTGGGTATAATTACATGCCAGCTATTGCGTCCCCCCTTCCCCAAACAGTAATTTAACACACATAAATGCCATTGCAACTTTCTTGTTTCATGTGAATCGGGTGTTCCCAGCTCTTTCCCACATCTGCAGGCTGCAATTCTTCATAGTCTTCCTCAGAACTTGATGTCTGTGGAAAAAGGATATTCGGTGGGCCCACAAGGATTGACTGCCTTTTCAGTATGTGGAGAATCCATATGGCAGCCGTTTCTTCATTATCAAGATAAAAAAAGAGGCTATGAATAGGCTAGAAGTTGATCTCCTTTTTTGGGGGGGGGGTTGTCTTTTAATGACTACATAATCGCTTGCAGGATGGATTCGGGGCAACTAATGGAGCTGAGTGCTTACTGGCCGGATGCCCTTCCTGTCACCAACGCAGAGTTCGCAGCTGATGTTTACTCATTGTGCGCCCAGAGAGAGAAATATCAGTCACTACCTAGGATCAAACTCACAGCTTCCGGATTGTGAGATGACAGCTCGACCTTTAGGCCACTGTCCCACTCAAGTTGATCTCCTAATATTAGCTTTTAGTATTTTTAAGCACCTTTGAAAAATCTGGCAGAGTTATTTTCTGAGCTAATTCTGCTTTTTCCTTCTTCCTCTCATAGCGTCTTGTGACCAAAGGTACAAGTCAATTGAAAACACTTCCATTGCTCTTAAAAGGAACATAATGGCAATAAGACATTTGTATACGTGTGTTTGTGTGTGCTAAATATCTGTTTTGATCCTCATAGATTTTTGAACAGGTCTTAAGTGAATTAGAGCCACTTTGTCTGGCAGAACAGGACTTCATTAGTAAATTCTTCAAACTTCAACAGCATCTCAGCATTCCTGGAACGCCCCTGGTATGAATCTCAATTTGGAAATTATTGACTCAGAACTAAATGGCTGTAACTTTAGCCTGATTTCCATCTAAACTTTCATTTATTTTCCAGAGTGATACCGAGGAGACTGATGGAGGAGCTTTAACAAGACCATACAATATTGGTGGGCTGCAATCAGCATATTCAGAGTATGTTTCCAATTAGCAGGGGGATCTTTTGAACATGAAACACTCTTTGTATCGTGACTAAATTGTGAATCTTTGTCGCTCAGGACTGTTTTGGAAGTTAGCAGCTATATAAATCACATAAATAAATGTGTTGCTCTGCGGCAGGGCTGGGATTCGAATTTCTTAACAACCGGTTCTGTGGGTGTGGCCTAATTTGTGGGTGTGGTTTGGTGGTCACATGACTGGGTGGGCATGGCTTATATGTAAATATTGTAAATATTTAGATAAATATTTATTTTATTAAAAAAGAGCAACTTTTACCCAAAATCAGGCAGATTGAGTTGCTCACAGAGTCACAGATTCATTTAGAGATCTGTGTTTCTGCCATTGGCTACCTGAGTCTGTCACATAACAGACATTCAGTTCAGTGTTGTTTTAAGCATAACGTATTTTATTAGCACCAGGCTGCTCATCAAAAAAAAGGAAATGGCAGGATTTTGTATAGAACATTGGACTTTGTGGTGAAATTTTTGAAAAATTTCTCCCAGAATTATTTGAAATCAAATAATGAAGACATGATCGATAGCAAATGGCAGCCAATTGATGACTGTCTGGATTCAGCAAGTGAAAAAAGATTGGACCTGGGTTGTATTAGGGTTCTAGATCAGGGTGAGAAATTAAAAATGGGCTGGGAAAAGGCAGGTTTGAGGACATTTCCATAATGATGCCCAGAAAATTGCATGAATCTGCGATGAAGTCTCCAGGAGTTCAGCTTGACTTGACTCAACAAAACCTTGTCCATTTTGTGAATTAGGCAAGTTATTTTTATCACAGAAGTGTCGGCACTGAATAAATGAAGTCTTTGGAATTTAGAATGGGGCAAAAGTAACAACATAATAGTCAAAATATTTTGATTCTCCTGCCTGGGCAGGGAGGATGGTTGTAGCAGAAGATCTACAAGGTCCCTTCCAACTCTGTTAATCCATTAGATCTGTTAAAAGAGAGAGTAGAGTTTTACACAGAGCAAACGTTATGCAGAAGTTTCTAATCCTGGTGGATAAAGACATTGTTGAAAAACCAAAAGCACTCAGTTGTATAAATAGCTTCGGTTGACAAAAGGCAGCTTTTTGTGAAACTAGAATTGTGATGAAACTTTTAAAATCACAAATGTGTTGAGATAATGAGAGCTGTATTCCGTTTCTGGTCTTCTTTATCTCTCAAGATGCCAAGCTGAAGGGAAGGAACAAATGACACTTCCTGTAGTCTCAGTCATGTCCAGAGGGTTTTTAAAAAAATAACCTGGGAGTAACAGGAAGCTAGTCATATAAAGAAGAGAAGAGAAGCACAGAGCTGAAGACCAAGCCTGAAGATGATGAATGAGACATCATCAAAACGTTGCCTAGATACTTCCAATCTTACACGGGAGAAAACCCGAATAACCAAAGATCCACATACAAATGCCCGCGAGATAGATAGATAGATAGATAGATAGATAGATAGATAGATAGATAGATAGATATGTATGGCATTCAGCTTTGTTTGGGTATTTTCCCACGTCATAGTAGTGGTGCTTTTAAAGTTGTAGCAACGTTTCAGCAGAATCTCATCTGCCATCATCAGGCTTCTGTATAGTGTTCATCTGTGAGTTAGACTTTTACAGTGGTTTCAGATTTAAATTTGGGGCAGCCTATTGCTGTGTCAGAATGGTTTTTTCTTCCTCCTGATTGGTTGAGAGTCTTGGTCTGTGTTTATTGGTCTTGGAGTTTGCTGTGTTCTGCTTCTAATATCTTCTGTCTGTTTTTTTTGTGGGGGGGGGCGGCTCTTTTTGTATCTTGATTGGCTGGCAACATTGTGTTACTTTATTGGAGGCCTTTAGTGCAGCTTGGCTTCGGGTAAATGGACGGCTATCATTAGTTAGGAAGCTGGGTTTCATCTGGGTGCCTGGTTGGGGTGTGTTTGAGCTGGAGGTATCAGGGGGGATCTGTTTGTGCCCAGGTGTTTGTCTGGCTTGTGGTGTGGAGATTTTTTTGTTTGTGAGTGCAGGCTTCCAAATGATTGACAGCCTGGTGGAATCATCTCTTCTGTTCATGCTTTCTGGTCTTTTTTCAATCTCTATGGCTTCTCTGATGATTCTGTGGCTGGGATTTTCTATAGTGGCTTGGGTTTTGGTGCCATTGAAGTTGATGCTATGACCTGTGGCTTCCATGTGTTGGACTAGTGAGGAAGTGTGTTCCAGCTTTTTGACTGCATTTTTGTGTTCATCTAGGCGGGTGCTTATTCTTCTATTGGTCTGTCCAATGTATGTGGCTGGGCATGAGGCACAGGGGACTTCATATATGCCTTGGTTTTCCAGGTCAATTTTGTCTTTGGGGTTCCTGAGGATGGCTGCTATTTTTCTGTCTGTTTTGAAGGCAGTCTTGATGTGGTGTCTGCATAGAATCTTACTAATTTTGTCTGTAGTGCCTCTTATGTAGGGCAGGACAGCTGTTCCACAGGTCTGTTCATCTTCTGGGTCTCTATTATGTCTCAGTGTGTTTTTGTGGATCAAGTTGGTGATTTTGCTTTTGTGGAAGCACGATCATACCCAGAGAGAAATCTTCCAGATGCCCCAAACTGTACGGCTTCCCAAAAATACACAAAGAAGGCATACCTCTCAGACCCATAGTCAGCTCCAGAGGAGCACCACTACAAAACCTAGCTAAACACCTAGCAAAAGAGCTACAGCCCCATGCTGAAACAGCAGCTTCTCATGTACAAAACTCATACCACTTCTTGGAAATGATCAAAAATCTACACATGGAGCAAGAAGATCTGCTTGTAAGTTTTGACGTGGTTTCACTATTCACTCAAGTCCCGATAAAAGAGACCCTCGAAATCATCAAAAATAAATACCAACCAGCTAAACACCTCATGGAACTAACAGAACACTGCTTAACCAACACATATTTCATATACAAAGGACAAAGATACAAACAAATTGAAGGAGCCCCCATGGGATCACCACTGTCACCTGTCATTGCAAACCTGTTCATGGAAGAATTCGAATCCAGAGCCCTGGCCAATGCCATCCTCAAACCCAAACTGTGGTTAAGATATATCGATGACACATTCGTGATTTGGCCCCATGGACAAGAAAACCTAAACAATTTCCTAACACACCTAAACAGCGCACACCCCAAAATCAAGTTCACCATGGAAACAGAAACAAACAAACAACTACCATTCCTAGATGTACTAATCTACAAAAAAACAGATGGCACACTAGGACACACCATATACCAGAAGAAAACACACACCAACCGCTACCTCAACGCCCAATCCCACCACCACCCAGCACAGATAAACTCCGTGGCTAAAACACTCATCACTAGAACCAAACGCCTGGCAGATAAGACACACATTAAGACTGAACTACGCACCCTGACTAAAATACTGACAGCCAACGGCTTCCACAAAAGCAAAATCACCAACTTGATCCACAAAAACACACTGAGACATAATAGAGACCCAGAAGATGAACAGACCCATGGAACAGCTGTCCTGCCCTACATAAGAGGCACTACAGACAAAATTAGTAAGATTCTATACAGACACCACATCAAGACTGCCTTCAAAACAGACAGAAAAATAGCAGCCATCCTCAGGAACCCCAAAGACAAAATTGACCTGGAAAACCAAGGCATATACGAAGTCCCCTGTGCATCATGCCCAGCCATATACATTGGACAGACCAATAGAAGAATAAGCACCCGCCTGGATGAACACAAAAATGCAGTCAAAAAGCTGGAACACACTTCCTCACTAGTCCAACACATGGAAGCCACAGGTCATAGCATCAACTTCAATGGCACCAAAACCCTAGCCACTATAGAAAATCCCAGCCACAGAATCATCAGAGAAGCCATAGAGATTGAAAAAAGACCAGAAAGCATGAACAGAAGAGATGATTCCACCAGGCTGTCAATCATTTGGAAGCCTGCACTCACAAACAAAAAAATCTCCACACCACAAGCCAGACAAACACCTGGGCACAAACAGATCCCCCCTGATACCTCCAGCTCAAACACACCCCAACCAGGCACCCAGATGAAACCTAGCTTCCTAACTAATGATAGCCGTCCATTTACCCGAAGCCACGCTGCACTAAAGGCGTCCAATAAAGTAACACAATGTTGCCAGCCAATCAAGATACAAAAAGAGCCCCCCCCCCAAAAAAACAGACAGAAGATATTAGTAGCAGAACACAGCAAACTCCAAGACCAATAAACACAGACCAAGACTCTCAACCAATCAGGAGGAAGAAAAAACCATTCTGACACAGCAATAGGCTGCCCCAAATTTAAATCTGAAACCACTGTAAAAATCTAACTCACAGATGAACACTATACAGAAGCCTGATGATGGCAGATGAGATTCTGCTGAAACGTTGCTACAACTTTAAAAGCACCACTACTATGATGTGGGAAAATACCCAAACAAAGCTGAATGCCATACATGTAAGTACCCACGAAAACTTAAGAAAACATACATACATACATACATACATACATACATACATACATACATATTTGTTTTCTGAGGTTCTCGTGGGTTTCGGCAGAATCCCATCTGCCATCATCAGGCTTCTGATTGTGTCCATCTGTTCTATCTCAGAAACCTGATGATGGCTGATGAGATTCTGCCGAAACGTTGCTACAACTTTAAAAGCACAACTACAATGACGTGGGAAAATACCTGAACAAAGCTGAATGCCATACATGTAAGTTCCCGTGAAAACTTAAGAAAACATATATATATATATATGGATGTATGTATATGTGTGTGTGTATATATATACATATATGTGTGTGTGCGTGTGTGTGTGTATATATGTGTGTGTGTGTGTGTGTGTGTGTGTGTGTATGTATATGATTTTCCAACTTGGCACTGACTGGGGAACTCTGATAATTGAAGTCCACACATCTTAAAATTGCTCGGTTGGAAAAGATACTGAAATAGATCAACATTGGTTTCCTGTGAAATGAATGGTGACTTAGAAAATGAAAAATAATCAAGTAAAGTCCTTAAAATAAATGTTAAATCTCAATATTTGCCTAATACTTTTTAGTATTATTCATATTTAATATTATGTTGCAGGAATCATATGATCCGGCAAATGATGATAAAAATATTTCGCTGTGTGGAACCAGAACTGAATAACCTCATTGCTCTGGGGGACAAGATTGACAGCTTTAATTCCCTTTATATGCTAGTGAAAATGAGTCATCACGTGTGGACAGCGCAGAATGTGGATCCAACCTCCTTCCTCAGCACAACTCTTGGAAATGTTTTAGTGACTGTCAAACGAAACTTTGATAAATGCATTGTAAGTTTTAAGCACTTTGATGATGAGATGATTTGTAGTGGTTGCATGCAGCTAGGATTCTGGATAAAATTCAAGATTCAAAGTGAGACCATTAGATGGGGTGGCCATAGTGTGTAACAGTTCAGTATTTGTATATATTGTATATATATTTGTACACAAGGACAGTTTTTCCCCGAACGGCATCACTCTGCTAAACAAATAATTCCCTCAACATTGTCCAACTATTTACAAAGTGTACACTACTATTACTGTTAATTTTCTCATCAGTTCTTATCACCCATCCCCTCCCACTTGTGACTGTAGGACTGTAACTTTGTCGCTTGTATCCTTACGATTTATATGGACTGTTTCCTAATATGATTTGATTGATTATTGTACCCTATTATTATTGTTGTACCTGATGATTCTTGACTCTTGACAAATATATCTTTTCTTTTATGTACACTGAGAGCATTTGCACCAGGACAAATTCCTTGTATGTCCAATCACACTTGGCCAATAAAGAATTCTATTCCAATTCTGTTCTGTTCTCTTCTATTATGTTCTGTTCTGTTCTACTCTATTCTAAATATTTAGCCCCTTAAATGGCACCCTTGCCCTCCATTTAATGAGAAGACAAAACAAAATGAAATGAACACACGCTGATCTTGTGCACCCATATTTTTTGTGTAGCAAATGCAGAGGGATGCTAATATACTTTGAGAATCTTCTTTTCCAAATGTAACTAGATTGCCTTTGTTTTTATCATCAAATCAGAGATTCCCTTTTTTATCAGAGATCAGTTACCTGCATGGATATAAAGAGTTTAAGATTAAAAACATGGCTAATCTTTTTTTTTTTTTTAATCATTTTAGAGTAATCAGATAAAGCAGATGGAAGATGTAAAGATATCCAAGAAGAGCAAAGTTGGAATCCTTCCTTTCGTTGCTGAATTTGAAGAGTTCGCAGCTTTGGCTGAATCTATATTCAGAAACGCTGAACGCAGAGGAGATCTGGATAAAGCTTACCTGAAACTTATTCGCGCAGTTTTTGCTAATGGTAAAATCTCTTTTCTGAAAAGTAGTGATCTGCTGTGTCATAAATAATATCTCATTTTGTTGAAGAATCGAGCTAAAGTCTTACACTGCTGAATCTTGTTATGCATTATTGTACTACATGTCACTTCCAAATCTTTTTTTGTCATGTGAGAGTAGGTACCTATCAATCATGTATGAAGCATTTCAATATTTCTTCCCATTTCTTTACAACTCTGTTGCCAATTCCCAGATTCCAATTTAGAGGTACTTATCTTATAGGGACAGTCAACAAGCAAACCTAAGACATAGCTGAATCTGGGGCATTTCAAGGAATTATGGTTTGGGCATCTCACTGAATTGTGTGGAACTCTTTAAATGTGGTTTGCTTGATTTTGACTTTGCCTGCTGTTCAAGCCAAATCCTTATCTATTGCTTAGTAGTTCTCACTAATTCACTTAATTCTCACTAGTTATAGTTAAACAAAGCATGGGCTAGTGTGAAAAAAACCCCAGAAGAATCTCTTCTGATTCAAATATTGTAATGATGATAACAATGAGAGAAAAGTGGTTTTAAGTAACTGTAGTACATTAAAATCTCTATTCTGCTATTAGAAACGATACTAAAGTTTTTTTATTTATTTGTTAAATTTAGGAACCAGCCATCTTCTTATCTTTTATAGTGGTACTTTCTCTCTTATTAGTTTTCTTTCACTGTCATCTTTTTTCTGTTTTACAACTATTAGTTAAGACCTTTTTATTTGTTGTTCACTATCCTTTACAGTTAACTCTTCGCTTGTTTTTCCAAATTTATCACAATAATCTTCTGACTTGGGAAATAAGCCTAGGCTACCATTGCTCTTTGATATTTCACGGTGGTTTATGTCTCCGCGGGGTGTTTTCCTTTTATTTTTGTAGTTGAGAAAGTAGCAAATGAAAGCCAAAAGACTCCTCGGGATGTGGTCATGATGGAGAACTTTCACCATATCTTTGCAACGCTCTCTCGTTTGAAGATCTCCTGTCTAGAGGCCGAGAAAAAAGAAGCTAAGCAGCAGTACACAGATTACTTACAGTTATATGTGATCTACTCTTTGGGACAGCCGCTTGAGAAATTAAATGTAAGAATTTTTTTTAAAAAAATTCTGTAATTCTAGGTTAAAACCAGAAATACGTATTTTTATAGAACACGCATAAAAAGTTTTCTCTGCTTCATTAAATCCTCCATTCTTCCAAATCCTTCAAATAATTGTTAAATTAGTAACACTGTTGTTAAGTTGGCAGGAGATCGCAAAAGGCGATCCCGTGGGCCCGGGACACTGCCACCGTCATAAATGTGAGTCGGCTCTCAAGCAGCCCAGTGAACAACCACGTGACCCCAGGGATGCTGCAGTGGTCATAAGTGTGTGATAAAGGGTGGATAAGTCACCATTTTTTCAGTGCCACTGTAAGTTCAAACAGTCACTAAGCGAACTCTTCTGAGTCGAGGACTTGACTTTATTGTCATTGCACCTCGTACAACGAAATTCAATACCATCTTCAGTGTGCAATTTATGACCATGAAAATAAAAAAGACAACACACATCCTTCACGTTCTATACATTGAATTGAAAACCCCCTGATATTGCATTAATATTGCATTGTACAGTAGAATTCAAAAGAGCTACTGGGGTAGAAGCTGTTTTTCAGCCTATTTGTCCTTGTTTTTATGATCTGTCTGCCAGATGGTAATAGTTCAAAAAAAAAGGGTGCCCAGGATGAGATGGATCTTTGAGAATGTTTTGAACTTTCTTAAGGCAGCGGGAGCTATAAAGGTCTTCCAAAGATGGGAGAGGGCAACCCATGATCTTCTGGGCAATGACGTTAACCCTCTGGAATGCTGTCCTATCTGCCACTGTGCAATTGGCAAACCATGCAGAGGTGCAGTAAGTTGAGATACTCTCTATGGTGCAGCGGTAGAAGGTCACCAGCAGTTTTTCATTCAGTTGTTTCCTGAGAAATCTCAGGTAGTATAATCTCTGCTGGGCCCTTTTGACCAGGGCTGCAATGTGAGCACCTGTACCTGTAGAAGGTTGGAAGATACAGGTGAATTGTCTTGCAACAGTTTTGGGAGTGTTGGGGCATGGACAGTGGTGGGATTCAAATTTGTTTACTACCGGTTCTGTGGGCGTGGCTTGGTGGGCGTGGCAGGGGAAGGATACTGTAAAATCTCCAGTCAGAGGTGATATTTGCCGGTTCTCCAAACTACTCAAAATTTCCGCTACCGGTTCTCCAGAATTGGTCAGAACCTACTGTAAACCACTTCTGAGCATAGAAGCGGGGCCAACGTGGAAGTGATCTGAATCCTCTCTCATTGCAGCACTTCTTCGAGGGCGTTGAAGCCCGTGTGGCTCAAGGAGTGCGAGAAGAGGAAGTGAGCTACCAGCTGGCCTTCAGTAAACAAGAGCTAAGAAAGGTTATTAAGGAGTATCCTGGCAAAGAAGTCAAAAAGGGATTGGACAACCTTTATAGAAAGGTGGACAAACATCTGTGTGAAGAAGAAAACCTACTGCAGGTAATGTTAAGAAGGCAGGCTCAAAAGAAGGAAATCTATTATGGTTTCCATAGTTTGTCTTTTAATCTGAATGACATATTGCAAGGATGAAATTTGAATTATACTAGTTTGGATCAGTATGTAGTATTAGTGATAGGACTTGAATGAATAGTAGTACAGCACATCCTTTCTAGTATGCTGAGGAGAAAAACTGTTCTTTCTTACGTGAATAGTTTATGCTGAGGTAAATGTTTGTAGGGAGGACTATGAGGTCATGTAAGCCCCTGTTATCATTTGAGTCAAGCAGCTCAAACGTAGGTTAGCATCTGAGTGGAAACTCATTGATGTCCCAGGCATTAGTGCCTGAAATTAAATTCACATTCTCTTGGTACTTTTGGAATTTAACACTGAAAGCATTGAATTGTGACTTCACCTGTGGAATTCTGGACTGGAGCTTTTCATTTATTTATTAAAGCTTCATTTTTAATTAAAGCTTCCTTTTTTTTTCTCCTTTTGGTAGGTGGTATGGCATTCCATGCAAGATGAATTCATAAGGCAATACAAGCATTTCGAAGGCTTAATAGCACGTTGCTATCCTGGTTCTGGAATTACTATGGAATTTACTATTCAGGATATTTTAGATTACTTCTCCAGCATTGCACAGTCACACTGAAATTTACCCGGCGCAAAACAAGAGAAGCTCACAAAGTTGTTGGAAAG
Organism: Hydrophis major; assembly: GCA_033807585.1. Classification (NCBI taxonomy): domain Eukaryota; kingdom Metazoa; phylum Chordata; class Lepidosauria; order Squamata; family Elapidae; genus Hydrophis; species Hydrophis major. The sequence continues at coordinate 79,475,649 of CM066333.1, forward strand.
CATCACTGACACTGGAAGTTGTCATTTTGAGGAATGGCAGGGTGTTCTTAATTATCTTCATACATATCAGCAGCTGGCTTAGGCCAGCTTTCCTCAGTGTAACTGCTGTAGTATATAAAATTGGATTACAGTTCTGAGAATTCACAGCAGGATTGTCTTTGGGCCTACTGGCTAAGAATTATGAGAATTCCAGTCCATTCAGATGGAAAGTTGGCCTAGGTAAAAGTACTGCCTAATTGTTGGATAAAGAGTGTTGAACTATACATTTTCACATGTAAGTGGCATGTCAAATGTATATTTATTATACTAACTTCATCTGCTTTCCTAATCCTTTACTTTTAGAAATTAATAAGTATAGATATTGTATCAACATCTGGTGTTTCCCCCCCCCCCCTTGAAAGTGCATGTTAATATGTAGATTAATAAGATGGATGAGTTTCTGAGAATTAATTTACAAGATTATGTAATTGCAGCTCTTTTGATTTGAAGTATATAAAAAAGCTCTTTACAAAAAAAGTATTTATTTCCTAAGGGAGATTATTAGCGGTGCCTCAGCATGGCATAAAGGAAAAAATGCTTTATTTCTCCAGAAACACCCAGTGATTGAAGTGAATGTTCAGTGCACTGATTGAGGTTTCCTTGGCAACTCTGAAATTTTTAGATTTAGGCCATCTTAACTAAATCTGTTTGAATGGGTTAGGGTTAGAAACAAAAATGCATGATACTACTCTTCTGTAAAAGAACTGTTGAAACTCAACTTGTCTATGTCCTAGTATTTAACCTTTTAACTCACATGACACAGAATTCACTTGCCAATGTATTTATCTATCTCAGTTTCTTCCTCACTGCACTGTTTTTGCTCAAGCTACTTTAGATATCTTCAGCTGATAAGGATTCCAGGCGCTGTGGAAATTACGTTTTCTTACCTACTGGTTTTATTACCGGTGGAAATGGTGTGGAAACTGGACTACCTTTTTGCAGAACTTCTTTCTATTTAGTAGCAAGAAAGGAATTTGTAGAAATGTTCGGCTTGTTCCTTCCCACAAAGCTGTACTATACAATGAGCATATGAAGAAAGCAACCTGAACTAGCATGTGATGGTAACAGTTGTCATGCTATTTGACCACACTACAAACACAAATGATAATGTGTACCTTGCTTTCAAAGAGTCAATATGCCATGCCACCCTCCCCGAGGAACTCAACATGTACCTTTCTAATTCTTAGGCCTAAGAACCATTTGTTTATATTCTATTTTAGTTGTGTAGCTTCAGTTTGTTGGCCGTCAAACCATCCTGTCTCCAGGCAAATGTTAAATACTTGTACAGCCTTTCCTGATTCAAGTGAAAAGGAGAAAGTGCGTTGGAGAATGAAATGTGAATAAATGTTACCATGCCGATCACGCTGTATCTATTGGTCCTGTGTTTACAAAATGGTTGATATATTTAAAATTCTAAAGCAGCGGTGTCAAACTGGATTTCTTCAAGTGCTCGATCGGCATTGTACTTCTCCACGGGCCGGAGGAGAGGGGGATGGATGCAGTGGTGGGATTCAAGTTTTTTTTACTACTGGTTCTGTGGGCGTGACTTGGTGGGTGTGGCAGGGGAGGGATACTGTAAAATCTCCAGTCAGAGGCGGCATTTGCCAGTTCACCGAACTACTCCAAGTTTCTGCTACTGGTTCTCCAGAACTGGTCAGAACCTGCTGAATACCACTTCTGGATGGATGCCTCCTGCAGCATTCTGGCTGAAAACAGGCTGCACTGCCTGTGTCTGACCTGTTTTTCGGCCTGTTTTCGGTGAGCAGAGTGCTGCAGGAGGCCATGAGGGTAAAAACAAGATGTGGGGAGCTGCACGTGGCCTGTTTTAGCCACCAGAGGCACTGTGGACCAGTCCTTTGATATTTCCAGGCTGGTCCTGCAGGCCAGATTAAAACACGCCCTGCGGGCTGGATCCGGCCCGCAGGCCTTTAGTTTGACAACCCTGTTCTAAAGGGTCATTAAAAAAAACAAATACATTTGCCAAAAAAAACCCCAACAGCAACCCTCCAGTTTGCACTAAACTGATGTAGAATGATGGGGGACTCTCATATTTATTTTTAATAAGTACAATCCAATATTGGTAATCAATAGAAACAAAGGAGAATCTTGACAAATTTCATTGGTTTCCTTGATAATTCAGCATGGGAAATCAAAATAAACGATAGCGTGTCAGTCAGCTTAACAAGACAACTTCTTACATGATTGGGGAAGATCTTGAGTACCCATCAGGAAATTCATTGATATCTAACTATCCAGAGTCTTGGCACTTGCCAAACTTTAAAGTGCCACATTTGTCTAAGATGCTTTACATATTTTTTAAAGAGAGCACCAGCGTCAGGCACTCATGATCCCGATTTTCAACAGCTCATTAGAGGAGAGAGTCTGAATCAAATAAATTCCAGATGGCTCCTCCTCTGGATTCTGCCTAGATACCCTGGCTTGAAGCATTTTTAGGAAATTAGAAATAATCACAATTGGGTCTGCTCTATTTCAAGAAGAGAAGGTTGATTAAATGGGAATCTAGAGACTGTCCATCACAACCATATTGCCAAAAAGATACCCTCCAATTTCTACCTGTATCTAAACGGTTATGAAGGCAGCAAAGAAGGGAGAGTAGATATATATGTATATATTTAATGTAGAAAGCCTTTGGGTTAAGCTGGGATCAATTGTACAAAAACTACCTGCTCCTCAGTCAAGATTTACAAAATAAATTTGATTTTAGGTGCTCTTGGAGGTCTGGGGAACTATGTTTTCTATTATGACATGTACTGAAGCCGAGATTTCAGGCCAAAGAATGTTCCAAGCTTGCTCATCGTCTCAGTCCACGCTGTGGATCTGGATACAAAGCTGAAGGCTAAAGTTACTTTCTCACTTTTGCCTAGGAAATGTGATGGCCTCGTGCCCGTTTTCATCTCAGTCAACTCTGAAACGGAAAACATGTATACCCTCCGATCCTTGGACAATGAAAGATAGGAGGCTTCAGTGTTACTATGGAAGTTCTCCTTCCCTGGGCTCAGAAGTGATTGTCCAAAATCCATCTCATTGATTAAAATGAAAAGGATGACCAAGGTTTGGTTTTTTGTTTTTTTTTTGTTTGGTTAGCCATTTCTCTTCATCTGATCATCTGATGACTTGACCACTCATTACCTTTGAAAACATTAAGGCATGCAGTGCTGGTCTTTGGAGGAAGACCGTTGTCTCTGACCAGTATCACCAATCCTGTATCCTCTCCAGAACAACACATCCCCACGCAATGAGCTTGTTCCCAAATCAGCTGAGGCCAGCTATCTGGTGGTTCCAACGGGGTTGGAGTGGATGCAGATTCTGGGCAAAACTCTTGGCTTTCCCATGAATTGCTGAAGGTCACGGACTCAGCCCTTTTCAGCCTAGGAGCACAGAATGGGGAAGTGAAAACCAGGAGGGCCCTGAATGAACAAGACATAAAAAAACTTGACTGATGATACTGGTCAGAGATAACGGTCTTCCTCCATAGACCAGCACTGCATGCTTTAATGTTTTCAAAGGAAATGAGTCTGGTGATTACATGAAGATTACATGAAGAGAAATGGCTAACAAAAACAAAGTCCTTTTCACATCTTTGGTGGTAAAACCCACGCCTCATATTCAGCTTCCCTTTAAAGCTGCGTCAAGAGACAGTGAAGCAGTTAGAAAAGTTAATGGAATGAAAGCATCCTCTACCCTTGGATACGCAGATTTATATCTGGCTGCAAATAACATTTCCTAGGCAAAAGAGATCCAAAAGCTTCAAATAAAGCATGATTTTTTTTAAAAAAAAAAATCCAGTTGTGCCTTCAGTCCAATGGAATTGAAGACCAAAAGTCTCTTTTTCCTTCCAACAGAAAAGGGGCATTTTTCACAAGGCAACTGGACTGCCTGCTTTTTCTCTGAAGATGTTTCTCTTCTCGTCCAAGAAGCTTCTTCAGCTCTTGTTACTCCTGCACCATTCGAAGGCTATTCATCCCAAAGTGCATAGCTGTGTCTGTGGAGATTCCAAGTCATCCAGGTCATGGTTTTCCCAAAGCCGCTTATTTCATGAGGTTTAGTTTACTTTACTTTATAACAGATAATCAGAGATGGAAGGGACCTTGTAGGTCATCTAGTCCAACCCCCCACCCAAGTGGGAGACCCGATACCATTTCTGACAAATGGCGGTCCAATCTCTTCTTGAAAGTCATTGTCATCATTATCATCGTCCAATGAAATTAAATACCATCTTCCGTGTACATTATGACTATGAAAATAAAACACAAACACCCATCCTTCACATTCTATACATTGAATTAAAACCCCCTGATGTTGCATTAATAATGCGTTACACAGTAGAATTCAATTGAGTTATTTAGTTAATTAAGTTATTTAGTTAGTTAATTCAATAGGTACTGGATTTTCTGTTTTTTTCTTTGAAGGCATTTTGCTTCTCATCCAAGAAGCTTCTTCAACTCTGCCTTCCATTCCCCACCATCCTGTCAGAGCTGAAGAAGTTTCTTCAAAAGAAAAAGAAACAAAAAGAAAGTCCAGGTGGCTCATGAAAAAAGCCTCTTTGGGACACCATGACCTGGAATCAGGGGGTCTCCAACCTTGGTCACTTGAAGACTTGTGGACTTCAACTCCCAGAATTCCTCAGCCAGCTCCCAGAATTCTGGGAGTTGAAGTCCACAAGTCTTCAAGTGGCCAAGATTGGAAAGACCCCTGCAGTCCTGGATGACTGAGAAGCTCCATAGACATGTGCCGTTCCCAACAAGCTCCAGCAGGGGCCGCTGTGCGCGGACGCGAGAACCCTTCCCCTCGTCCGTTGCTTTCCGACGCTTGCGCTCCGCTTTGGTTGCTGGGGCAACCCGAAGAGGAAGTCGCCCGTCCTCCGCGCGCCATTTTCAAACGGGCTCCCTTTGGTCCGTCCGCCTGTTTTTCGGCGGCGGCGGCGAAGCAGGAAAGGGGCATCAGGCCGGACTTAAGGCCGCCCTTTAACCTCCAAGGAGTGGATGAGGGGCGAGCCGCGCGACGCAAAAGAGCGAAGGCCCTCCCGCCTCCCAACGCGGCCCCGTTTCCATGACGACGTAGATGACGGTAGAAGGGTGACGTCGCCCGGGGGGGGGCGGCCCAGCGAAGCCAGTTAGGCCTTGAGAGCGGGGTCGCCCGGGGAAGCCCCAGTAGGTTCGTGCGGTTGTGGCCCAGCGTCCTCAGGGACCCTCCCCACCCAAACGGGCTGCCAGATGTTTCAAGCAGCCCCCCTTTTAAGACATCGCCTCCAGGACGTCCCTTTAACCTCCCTATCCAGTCCTCAGATCCCTTTCACCTCCCCTCTTCCTTTGCTACCCTGCCCCTCCTTCGCTTCTGTATTAAACCCTTTATAGCCCATAATATGCTTTCCAAAACTTTGGGGCAGGTAATTTTCTAAGAAGCAGACTTAGGGGCTCAGCGTGGCAGGGGCCTTGGACAGATATATTCCTTTTGGTCCTTCATCAGAAAGACAGAAATGACATGCCTCCTATTTCCCCCTCACTCAATAGTATTTGAACTTGGGTTTTTGTAAAATGACTTTTTTTTCCACCTCCACCCCCACCCAACCCCCACTAAACTAGTAGGAATGTCCCAAAATGTGCTTTTATAAGACATAAGACATAAGAGTTTATTTGTCGTTACACTCGCAAGCGGCTGCAACGAAATGAGGTGCTCTTCCACAAGTAAAACTGGACAAACACCACTAAAAGAAAAAAAAAATTAAATTAAATTAAAACTAAACACAACCGACCATACAATAATCTCTATGCAATTTAAAAATGTAAAACCCCATTTATGAGAGGCAACTGGACTTTCTGGTTTTACTTTTTCTTTGAAGAGGTTTCGTTTCTCATCCAAGAAGCTTCTTGGATGAGAAGTGAAATGTCTTCAAAGAAGCTACTTGGATGAGAAGCGAAGCGTTTTCCAAGAAGCTGCTTGGATGAGAAGTGAAACGTCTTCAGAAATGTTTTGGATGAGAAGTGAAATGTCTTCAAATAAGCTTCTTGGATGAGAAGTGAAATGTCTTCAAATAAGCTTCTTGGATGAGAAGCGAAATGTCTTCAAATAAGCTTCTTGGATGGGAAGCAAAACGTCTTCAAAGAAGCTTCTTGGAAGAGAAGTGAAACGTCTTTAAAGAAAAAGAAAAACCAGAAAGCCCAGTTGCCTCTTGAAAAAGCACCTTTGGGACAACTATGACTTGGATGATTGAGAATCTCCCTAGACATCTTTAGCTATGTACTTTGGGGTGAACTAGTATGAATCTCTTTTTATAGCCTGAATGTATATATAGAATAAAACAAATACAAAGAAGTTGGAGTACAGGTAGTCCTCAACCTACGATTGCAATTGAGCCCAAAATTGATGTTGCTAAGTGAGAAATTTGTTAAGTAACTCTTGCCCCATTTTACGACTTTTCTTGCCACATTCACTTGTTAAGTGAATCACTGCAGTTGTTAAATTAGTAATACGGTTGTTAAGCAAATCTAGTTTCCTCCTTGACTTTGCTTGCCAGAAGGCCACAAAAGGTGATGACATGAGTCTGGGCCACTACACCTGTCATAAATGTGAGTCAGTTGTCAAGCATCCAAATGTAAATCACGTGACCATGGGCATGCTGCAATGGTTAGAAGTGCAAAATGGTTAGAAATCCCCTTTTCAGTGCCATTGTAACTTTGAATGGTTCTAAGCAAACTATTGGAAGTCGAGGCCTATTTTGTAGTGGTTAAGGTGCTGGTCTAGAAACCAGGAGGCTGCAAGTTCCAGACTTCTAGACATGAAAGCTGCTGGATGATTTCAGCCAGTTGCTCACGCTCTCTCTCTCTCAGCCTAACTGACCTCACAGGATTGTTGTGGGAAAATAGGAGGCAGAGAGGCATCTTCACGCCTTGAGTTATGTATAATAAAAGATAACAGGATGATGATATCGTATTGTTGCTAATAATATTGTATGTTACTATAGACAAGTGTGACTGTCCTTTCATTATATCAGTAAGGGTTCTGTTTGGATCCACACCTTCCCCTTTGTTGACTTCATTTACTAGTTTGAATCGCCAGAATACCATTCCCATCTTTGCAATGAGTGCACTCAGTGCTGGAGAGCATGTGATTTGGTCCTATAAGATAATGTTATACATGCATGGTAATTTGTATTATTTACTGGTCCCCTTTTTGAATCCATTTTGTTGTTGTTTGTTTTAGAGAATCTTCACAATGACTACAGTGGTAGAGCGGAAGTTTGTTAATTTAAGGAAACGGTTGGATCAGTTGGGATATCGACAACCACTGGGAGTAGAAAGTTTGCCTTTGGTGGAAAAACTTTTCAGGTATTAAAAAAGGAATGGAAAAAATATTTGGGTCAGTGCAATTCTTTATGGAAGAGCAACTTACAAAGTATTATTCCCTTTTGCAGGAAGGATGCAAGGTTTTTCGTATGCATCTTTTTCTAGTTAAATTAATATAAACCTATTGTTTGCATGTATATTGAGAAAGAAAATTGATTAGTAATCAAAATATATGGTTACTATTTATTATGTGGTGATTCAATAAAATATTTATAGGAAATTGTAAATACAGTTTCAATACTCTATATTTTGATTATTTGTTTTATTAATTTTAGTGACCTTGTTCATACAACTGAGAGCCTCCGGAGCACAAAGTTATCTGCTGGAAAAATCGAAAAAGAATGCAGTAACTTTGATGTTGTTCTGGAGCCTTATCGGGAAGAAAATGCTAGGCTCACACGTGAAAATAATGAATTGCACTTAGAAGTTCTGAAATTGAAAGAGCAATTGGAAGAACAAGTCAAAGGTAATACAGTTTTTTTAAAAAAATTCTACCTTAGATTTTGTGGTTTGTCTTTGCTATCTGTTTTTAACTAAGCAAAGTATCGTCCCTAAATCTGCAAATTTCCTACCTTGATTCCACACTTAAGGGTTTTGTTAAAGACAAACAACATCTCTTATTCCCCTCTTCCAAACCTTCAAGCTCAAAAGAGAAACAGGTAGCAATACCACACTTACTTTCCCCCCCCAATTTTCAATTGGGAAGAAGATGAAAGTAGAGGCTAAATTCTGGTTATACAATTAAAGTTTTATTTAAAAGATCAGAAAACCACTGACGTTATTTTGTGCAAGCAGATTCAGACCAGGAACCTGGAAACAGTTTTTAAGAAACTACTTTTGAGCTAACTATTAATCAAGTGTCTATAAATGGAGGTAGTCCTCATTTACCAACTGTAATTGGGCCAGAAACTCAATTGCTGACTGATGTCATGTGTTACAGTGTTATGTGTCCATGCTGAATTATAATTATAATTTAAGTTGCTGCTGTTAAGCAAATTGCGAGTAGTTCACAGCATCTCCATTTGCTGGCTTCCCCATGGATTTTGCTTGTTGAAATCTGGCAGTGAAGTTTTCGAATGGTGATTATGTGACCATGGGATGCTGCAATATCATTGCAAGCTGGTCGCCAAGCCGACCGTTGAAACTTCCAATGATGGCTAAATGGATGGAAGTTAAACAAGGCAGCCGTAGATTGTACAGAATTAACATTTTCATTTACTAATTTTGTAAGAGAAATAAAACCATTTTGTATTATTTGGGGGAACAATTCCAGGTTTTCAGATGACATTCACTTTGTGGTGACTGTAAAGCAAACTCCCTGGGCATTAAGAGCGCTCACTGTTTCGGCTGGAAGCTGGAAGTAAACGTTGATTTCTGGCAAAAAAAAAATGTCATAAATTGTACTCATGTGACTGTGGAGCGTTGCAAACATAAATAAAAATAATAAGCAAAAATAAATGTGAGCTGGTTGCCAAGCATCCAAAATGCAATCGGAAAACAGGAGAGGTGATGTCAGAACTTTGAAACCAGGTCGTAAGTCCCTTTTGAGGGGGCTGTCAAAACTTCTAATGGTTGCTAAGTTGAGGAATACCTGCCACTAAATCATTGATAAGGCCAGTGATTTAATTCTTGCTAAACAATTTTGTCATCATAATGAATGCAATATTTTTGAGAGTGGTGCAGTGGCCTAGAGGTGGAGCTCTCGCCTCACGATCAGGAGGCTGTGAGTTTAATTCTAGGTAGAGGCAGATATTTCATTCTCTGGACACAATGAAAATATACCCACTGAACAAAACTCTGCATTGGTGACAGGAAGGGCATCTGGTCAGTAAACACTCTGCTCCATTCAGTTATCCTGGCTCCACCCTGCAAGGGATTATGGGGTCATTAAAAGGAGATGATGATGAATGACTGCTATACTTGTCTAGTCTGCTAAAATGGTTGCAACAGGTTGTGCAATATAGAATAAAATAACAGGGTTGGAAGGGACCTTGGAGGTCTTCTAGTCCAGTGGTTGCTAACCAATGGACCGGGGGCGACTGGTGGTCTGCGAGAAAATTCTGGTGGTCCACAGAGAAATGTCATCCCCAAAGCAATTAATCCAGGCTGTGCAGGAACACAAGTCTGTGCCACCCACATGGACCATGGGAACACAAGGCTTGCATCGCTTACATTGAAAACAATACGAGGTAGTGAGGGGAGGGCGGGAACTTGTCCCCCTTGCCCCACGCGCCTGGCCTGGCCACCGGGCAGCTCCTTGCCACTTCTTTCTTTTGCTTTTGGCTGCATGCAAGGAAAGCAGCAAAAGTCTTCCTTTCTCTCCCCCAAACTCCACCAGAAATGAGTCTTTGGCACCCTGCAAGGCCTCCTGCTCCAAGAGGCTGTGCCAGCAAAGACTCATTTCTGGCGGAGTTTGGGGGAGAGAAAGAAAGACTTCTGCTGCATCTGCTGCTTTCCTTTCACGAAGCCAAAAGTCTCTCTCTTCCCCCTGAGAACGGAGCTGGAGACGGTATCCTGCAATCCCAAATAAAGAACGATCAGTAGGAAAACGGGGTGGGGAATTTTCCTGCAGGCTTTTGGGAGGATTTTCCCAGGGTTTCTGCTGCTTTCTGCAGAAACCCTGGAAAAATGTCACCAAGCCACTGTCAGTCAAAATTCATATTAGTGGTCCGCGGGATTTAAAATGATGAGTTTGGTGGTCCCTGAGGTCCAAAAGGTTGGCGACCCCTGTTCTAGTCCAACCCTACACCATTTCAGACAATTGGTTATCCAATCTTGTCTTAAAAACTTCCAGCGTTGGAGCATTCAGAACTTTTGAAGGCAAGTTGTTCTCCTGATTAATTGTTCTAACTGTCAGGAAATTTCTCCTTAGTTCTAGGTTGCTTCTCTCCTTGATTAATTTCTATCCATTGCTTCTTCAAATATTCCTTTGCTTTTTCTCCATATCGTCTACAGCAGCGGCCCCTAACCTTTTGGGCACCAGGGACCGGTTCTGCGGAGAGAGGTTTTTCAATGGACCAGAGGGGGGCATGGTTTTGTGTGCTGCCTGCATTCCGTGAACGGGGCATTTGCTTGTTTGGAGTTTCAGGCATGCCATGTCCCGGTGCCGGTCCACAGACTGGGGGTTGGGGACCCCTGGTCTACAGCTCCGCGAATGTTCTCTATTTTTCCTTCCTTTTTTTTCCTCACCATGTAGGCTGTTTCAAATACCATTCTTATTTCAGAAGAGTGCTGCTATACTGCCATTCATGGAAATAAAGGTGATGCAGACATTTTGTTTCCCAACGTGCTAACTTCCTATGCATTTTTATTTTTTAAAAAAAAAATTCAGGCAGAACAATGAATTCAGTAGTTATTAAGGGTGATGACTATATACATGAGCTCTGTCAGCACACTGTTGCCTATGATTATGATCAATACTCATAAATATGTTAATGTAATAATTTTTGATGCTGCTGCTTTCTGTTCAATCATGTCCAATACTTAGTAATTCTATCAACCCGCTCTTGCTCGTGTTCTCTCTCTCTCTCTCTCTCCTCCTCCCCCTCCCTCCCTCCTTCCTAAGCATTTTCTGATCTTGCATGACGTCTTTCAGTTGTTCTGTGCTCTGTCTGGTGTTGGCTTGGATAATGTCCAGATGCCATGTTTTTTTGGGCAGCTTTATAATAATTCTAGACACAAGAAAATCGTTTTTGAAGCGTTTCTTATGGTTAGCCTTGTGCAGTTAAACTAGAAGCATAGAATCAAATTGTTCTCCTCCTTACAGATTTGAAAGCTACTTTGAGGAAATTTGAACATGAGAATTCTGATATGAAATTTTTGAATAATCAGTATATACATAAAATGAGGTCATTAGAAAAAGAAAACAAAGCCAAGACTGACAAAATTCAACAGCTTCAAGAGAAAAATCTACAAGCTGTGGTGCAGACGCCAGGTACAGTGACAACCTATGTGCTCCTCATTCTGGTCTGATGATTCTTTTATTGGACTGTAATTCTGTGCACTCTTACTACGCTTGAAGTAATCCTTTGGCTCCAGAAACAAAATATCAGTTTAAGCACTTGATCCTGAGGAGCAGGGCAAAACAAATAAATGAGTATTTCAATGGACTGTCTTTCTAAAAACTTGACTATGTAGGCTTCAAAGAAGGTGTAAATTATCTTTATTCTCTGAGTACCAGGTACAAATTCAGTCTTCCTATTGTTATGCTTTCTTCAATTCTCGGTTTTACTGTTTAAAACCTATAGTATTTTAGTAACACACATGCTAATTTGCTTGAAAATGCCAGGGAATAGCCTCTAACTTATTTTGGTGGATCTCAGAAATACTAAACATGGCTGGATGGACTTGATTAGAACTTTAATGAGAGTACCAGGAAAACCCAGGGTAATGGATTTATGATTGGTTGTTTAGCAATCATTTGAGATTACAGTGGAAATCCACCCCGCAAACAAAAGGTATTTTCAACCTGGTTTCAAAGTTATAACTGCTGCAGGACCTCCCTGGCCAAGTACATGCAATTTGTGATTATTTGCCCTTACAACTGACCAAAGAGATGTTGCAGCGCACCCCTGCTTACCTTCCCTATTCTGCCCCACTGGGTGTCCACAGGCCTTGGATCTGCTTCCCCCTCCCTCAATTGGGTCCCTTGCAGGCCTTGGATTGGCTTCCATCCCACCGGGTTTCACATCTTCCTCACCAACCCTTATCACCGACCACACGCTTACCGTTGGAAGAGCTCTGGAGCTTGCATTGGCGAAGAAAAAGTAGGCCACTCCGCTCTTCTGTTGTCCCTGGGTTGCATGTCTCCATCCAGGAAGCAAACACTATTTTCAGAATGGCTGCTGTGATTGAGCAGGAGAAGGGCTTGGGATCTGGTGAAATGCGAAGAAGGCCCAAGACCCAATGGGGACTGGAGGTGATGGTGGTGTAATAACAGGTCCAAGGCATGCACAGACCCTTAGGGGTGGGGATCAGAGCCCAGGATGCTTCAGAGGATGAGGAAGATTTTGTCAGGCTCTGAGCAGGTAGGCCCTTGATTTGAGCTGGGCCTCCCCTGTAGCCTCTGGTCCTTACAGTGCACAAAAACTCTATTGCAGCATGAAAAAGGTGGGGCCAAAACCTGAGTCTTTGGAAAGGGGGTGTTTTAAGGGGGTAAAATGGTACCTTACATCTTGTACTTAAAATTCTCCCAAGATCAGGATGTTTAGCTGGTGAAATGATGCCTTAACTATTAGCAAGGTTTAAGATTTTGCAGTGGCAAAATTCTGGGTTGCTGCAATGTCTACTTGGAAAAAATTGGTTACAGAATTATAGCTGCCAATTTGTGACAATTTTTGGAGATAGAACAATCTTTAGAAAATGATATTTACACACATACTTATTGGCTTTCCACTCCCCTAGGAGTGGCCCAGCTGTTTGAGAACATGTATTTTCTTAACAGATGTTTTTATCCACTATTAATATATTATAAAGTGTCAGTATTTTTTATTTAATATATATGTATGTATGGCATTCAGCTTTGTTCGGGTATTTTCCCACGTAGGTTTTCTTTTCCATGGGGCCAAATCACAAATGTGTCATCTAAACAATTTCCTAACACACCTAAACAGCACACACCCCAAAATCAAGTTCACCATGGAAACGGAAACAAACAAACAACTACCATTCCTAGATGTACTAATCTACAAAAAAAGAGATGGCACACTAGGACACACTGTATACCAGAAGAAAACACACACTAACCGCTACCTCAACGCCCAATCCCACCACCACCCAGCATAGATAAACTCTGTGGCTAAAACACTAATTACTAGAACCAAACGCCTGGCAGACAAGACACACATTAAGACCGAACTATGCACCCTGACTAAAGTACTGACAGCCAACGGCTTCCACAGAAGCAAAATCACCAGCTTGATCTACAAAAACACACTGAAAAATAATAGAGAACCAGAAGATGAACCTATGGAACAGCTGTCCTGCCCTACATAAAGAGGTACTACAGACAAAATTAGTAAGGTACTACACAGACATCACATCAAGACTGCCTTCAAAACAGACAGAAAAATAGCAGCCATCCTTAGAAACCCCAGAGATAAAATTGACCTGGAAAACCAAGGCATATACGAAGTCCCCTGTGCATCATGCCCGGCCACATATATTGGACAGACCAATAGAAGAATAAGTACCCGCCTGGATGAACACAAAAATGCAGTCAAAAAGCTGGAACACACTTCCTCAGTAGTCCAACACATGGAAGCCACAGGTCATAGCATCAACTTCAATGGCACCAAAACCCTAGCCACTATAGAAAACCCCAGCCACAGAATCATCAGAGAAGCCATAGAGATTGAAAAAAGACCAGAAAGCATGAACAGAAGAGATGATTCCACCAGACTGTCAATCGTTTGGAAGCCTGCACTCACAAACAAAAAAATCTCCACACCACTAGCCAGACAAGCACATGGGCACAAACAGATCCCCCCTGATACCTCCAGCTCAAAGACACCCCAACCAGGCACCCAGATGAAACCTCGTTTCCTAACTAATGATAGCTGTCCGTTTACCTGGAGCCAAGCTGCACTAAAGGCCTCCAATAAAGTAACACAATGTTGCCAGCCAATCAAGATACCAAAAGAGCCAAAAACAGACAGAAGATATTAGAAACACCAATCAAGCAGAACACAGCAAACTCCAAGACCAATAAACACAGACCAAGACTCCCAACCAATCAGGATAAAGAAAAAACCATTCTGGCACAGCAATAGGCTGCCCCAAATTTAAATCTGAAACCACTGTAAAAGTCTGACTCACAGATGAACACTATACAGAAGCCTGATGATGGCAGAAGAGATTCTTCTGAAACGTTGCTACAACTTTAAAAGAACAACTACAATGACGTGGGAAAATACCCGAACAAAGCTGAATACCATACATACATACATACATACATACATACATACATACATACATGTATATATTGTAAATAGTGATGTCTGTAGCTGGTCTAAGTCCGCAATAAAGTTCTATTCTATTCTATTCTATTCTATTCTATTCTATTCTATTCTATTCTATTCTATTCTATTCTTTAAAATCTTCCGTCACCACCACCCACGAGAACCAAAAGCAGGATTTCATCTATCTGAAAAAGTATAGAAAAGAGCTCTGAGGGCGTCTACAAAACAGGTCCTAGGAATTGCATCAAGACTGCTGGTTGTTTTGTCACTATTTCATGTATTTGTATGCCCTTCATGTTTCTTAATTATGCATAATTTTTTATTGCAGCACAAAAATTATGTTATAAATTTTTAATCAGCAGATGAATAAATGCATTATTTACTGTTCACATCATCACAAAAAGATCTTATTTAAAGTGTTGCTGATAAATAGTTTGACTTCAAAAATATGAAACCCTGTAATTTCCACTTTATATATGAATTATGTATGAAAAGACATGACCTGTCCAAACTCCTAGTAAAATGCATTTATCTTTGAAGGTGGTAAGAAACGAAACATTCCATTTCGACGTCAGCGTATGCAAATAGATCAGCCAGTTCCTCCTTCAAGTATTGGTGCCTATCCAGTTCCTCAACCAAATGACCCATATATTGCAGATCTTCTTCAAGTGGCTGACAACAGGTGAATAAGCTTCAGCGATATTTCAAGGGTCCTCTCAATCATTGGCATTATGGGTGGATGGGGTGTGTGTGTGCAGTTTTAGAAGAAATGCATAATGTATACATGCTTATTTATATTACCCTATCCTTGTCTGAGAACTGAACATTTCTACAGAGATATTTATTTACTTATCAATTATGTAGATTAGATTTGAAGAGTATAGTGGAGCTCTTACAATAGCTCATCTGCTTGTTTTTCCCCTTTTATGTATCAGATCTAAAAGTGATGTAGTTTCTTTCATACTTGACAGTCTTGTTTAAGAGAAAGGGGGATTTGGATTTTGTGAAACCATGTTTTTCTCAATCTTGTACCAGTTCATTTTTTTCCTCTGGGAGATCTTTGGCCATAAATTATGGAAACTTTTCATACTGTAATATACAAACATGACAGTGGAAAGCCCATATCTAACTGTGAATCTCCTTACCAGTGAAGGATCTCTACAAAATTCTAAATTTCTAAGGAAAACTTTTTTTCATAAATGTATTTAAAACTGGAAGTTTGTGTGTATGACAGAGGCGGTTTATGTATGCATTGAATATTTCAGAATTCATGAGCTGCAGATTGAAGTAGATGACTTGCAGGAAAAACTAGAGATAGCTGAACGTGAAATGAAAAATTACAGCAAACAGGTATTTTAAACTCTTAATAGTTTTGCCTACGAATTTGCTAATATCATCTATAGTTTCTGTAATATTGAAGAATGAATTTATTATTATTGTCCCATCTCTTTCTCTATATCTATACATATACACTATATCTATATTCTCTCTCTCTCTCTCTCTCTCTCTCTCTCTCTCTCTCTCTCTCTCTCTCTCTCTCTCTCTCTCTCTCTCTCTCTCTCTCTCTCACACACACACACACACACCCCAACTCTAGGGATCAAACATACCTAATATTCCTGCTTCCTACCGTATTTTCCCATCACCACAACCTTATGAGGTTTCTCTTTAGAGAAAAAGTGGTGATTGGCCAAGTCACACAGCTGACTTTGATGTTTCAGGGTGGTTAGAATTCAGTCTCCCAGTTTCTAGGCCAGCATTTTAACCGCTTCACCAAACTGGATTTCATCTTGTAATATTAGACACGTACAATCCATGTACAAATCATTCTTATGCACAGAGCAACTAGTTTATTGTGATCTGTGTCCAGATTAAAATATTCCCATTTTATGTCTGAACTGAAATATGTAAGTCCTGGACAGAAAGGGTAAGAGAGTTGAGGGGACAGCAGGAAAATATTGGCTACAATTGGGGAAGATATGGAAAGAAAAGAGTGGTATCACTTGGGCTGGGAAGGGTAGAATGGAATGGCCAATATCCTTGGTTTCAGCTGCACCCTATTCAATTTATTTCCTAATTTTCCATAGTCCTTATTTCCATGTTTAATGTTGCACTTGAAGTCAAGGACATTGGCAGCAGCAAAGGGGAGTTAGAAACCCTGGAAAATGAGTGTGGGTGAATTGGTTGGATAGCTACTACTACCGGTGTTCTTGGCTTCAGGCTCAGTGGTTAGAATGCAATATTGCAAGCTAACTCTGCTGAGGACCAAGAGTTCGATCCTCACCAGCTCAAGGTTGACTCAGCTTTCCATCCTTCCAAGGTCGGTAAAAAGAGGACCCAGATTGTAGGGGACAATATGCTGACTGTAAACTGCTTAAAAAGGATTATGAAACACTACGAAGTGGTGTATAAGTCTAAGTGCTATTGCTATTACTATTCAGGTAGCGCATAATGTGTATGATCATTTCATGGGCATATGATTTATAGCACTAACCTTATTAACATGGTTATTTTTTTCATTGAAGGTTGAGCTCCGAGACAATGAGATTGAACGTTTAGCAGTTGCACTAGATGGAGGTCGTTCTCATGATGTAATATCCCTGGAAGCCAAAAGCAGAAGTAATGAAAAAATTATTGATCACTTGAATTTGCAGGTAACAGTGGTGAATCTCTTTCAGCTTCTACATCTAGAGATCCCTAAAGCATAACCTAAAACTTTAAAATATGGATCCTCTTAACATTAGTCAAAGTACAGTGAAATTTCCATATTCTACCCCTTGACTTCCCATGCAAATGGCTAAAATTTTCAAGTGCTATTTGGCATAATAGCATTACATAAATAATGCAAAAGGCCAGGTGTCATTTTATGAAATTTTTCATGATAATGACATCGTCATACAAATGAATAACATACACAATTAGTCCATTAAAATGTGATTTCACTGTAATTATTGACATTTCCTGGAGAACTACTTTTGGAGTCTTGATTTGATGAATGTATGCAGATTGTAGTTAAAGTTATCTTAATTATGCTCTTTATGCCTTTCCAGAGTTATTTTGAAATGTCTGGATCCAGTATATAACTAATGCGACTATGTATAACTTAGGAGACTTTTTGTCATTCACAGATTGAATGTACTGATTTGTATTCTATAAGGGCAGAAAGTACTGTGTTTGTTCATTATGGAAAATCCTTGAAGGAATTTCTAAATTTTGTTCAAGTGAATTTAACTGGATACATGATGTCAATATTTATAGGTTGAATTTCTACAGCAAACAAAAAAAGATCTTGAAAAGCGCATAGAAGATCTTTTGGATAGCAGGCAAAATATGACTAGTGAGGTGGCTCATTTAAGCAACAAAAATGAAGAACTGTGTCAAGAATTGACTGAGATTGATCACCTGGCCCAACAGTTGGAGAGGCATAAAGAAATTGTGCTTGAAACTGCAGATAAAGAAATTGGAGAGGCTAAGGTAAGAAAATTTTGGGAATGATGAGAACATCAAGAATATATTCCAATTCCTTGAGAAAACATTCCAGTTTGTTTTCTTTCACAATTCATTTTTTGTTTTAAATGTGACACATTATAAAGTTTTATGCTGAAGAAGTTTTCTTGTATTTTTACTAATTAAAAAAAATTAATAATGTTAGTTTTAATGGTTTTGTGCAGCTCTGCGTAACTGAATAAGAATTTTCATATTTTGATGTTGATTAGAATGTATATAACATCTTTCTAGATTTGATAAGTGGAAAAGCTCCGAAGTTAGCTGAGAAACTAATTAAGAGTTTCTTAAAATATTGAATAGGATTAGTATTTCATAAAGCTACATACAGATTACTTAATAGAACTCTGTGGGATATTCAACCAAAAGGAAATAACAAGTCTTTAGTATGAAACTAATTAAGATCTTTTCACTTTCAGGCAGCAGCTGCCAGGGGCCCAGCATTCAGTTAAAGTCATAGAACTGAGCTTTTTAATTTGCAGTTAGGACTTTTTAGGGAAGCACTGGGCCATGGAGAGAAGCAGTAAAGGAAGAGAGAGCTAGTTTAGTGAATCTTTCTGCTCTGGGGTGGCAGGAACATATCATGGGACGGCTATTAGCTGAATGTAATGATGAACATGTGAACGAGAGAGACAGAGGCACTGCACAGGTTATTAATGTGGGCTTAGATTGTACTTTTTCATCACTATCGTAACTGGAAACAGTTGCTGTCCAGGGCAGTTGCTAAGTAAGGAATACCTGCACAGCCATTAAAATTCTTTTGGAACATTTTATTACAATAATATTGAACATGAAGCACACTTGAATGGGAAAGATTACCAGGGATGTCAGAATAGACTGGAAAATGGGGGGGGGGGGAATATATCCTGGGAGAAGGCAGGGATAAGCCACTTCCAAACTGTTGCCCAGAAAATTGCATTCAAAATCTCAACTTGATGTCATGGTTATGTCTTATAGAAATAATAATATTCATTGCAGAGAGCCATACTTCTGTGTTTATATTTTGAAATATCCATATAATTCCTTTTTTTACCCTTATGATCGGTTTGTGTCTTCTTCCATCTTGGGTTCTCTGCCTTAGGTCTGGGAGTTTCTGTGCAGTATCTACTGGACAGGGAGCTCTGATTTTCCTGGAATCTATTGTAGCCACTCTCCAAATTTAGGAGTCACAGCCCTGAGTGCTCCTATTACCGCTGGAAAGACATTGGCCTTCCTTTCCACATCCTCTCTAGTTCTTCCTTCAGGTCCTGGCACTTCCCCAGTGTCTTGTATTCTACCTAACTAATATTCTTGTCACTGCTACATCCATAGCCACTGCTGTGTTTTGGTCCTTGTCTGCTATCACTTTGTCTGCTTGATTGGCAAATATCTACTTGCTTGCGTGGATCTGGAAGTCCCGCAGGAACTTAGCCATGTTATATTTTGCAATCTTCTATGGAATTTTCTATCTGGACTTGGGAAGGTCTATTTCAACTGTGGCCTCACTAGTGCAGTATACAGCGGTATTGTTGCTTCTCGTGATCTTCATGCTATCCCTCTGTTGATGCGGCCGAAGACTGAATTGGCTGTTTTGGCAGCTGCAACACACTGCTGGCTTAGACTTAAGTGGTGGTTCACTAGGACAACACCTAGATTCCTGTCACAGTTAACTATTGTTGAGCCAGGAACTGCCTATTCTATACCTGTGTGCATTTGGTTTTTCCGGCCTAAGTGCTAGGCCCCATTCCAGCTACTTGGTGGTGCCATTCAGTGTATGCAGTTCCTGCCTGCATCTTACATTGCCATGCCCCCAATCTGCAGGAGGGGGGGAAGATGAGTTGGAACAAGAAATGCCAGACAGGGAGAGGGCGGCTCCGTTGGCCTTGGAGGAAACTGAGGAAGGGCAGAGTCAGTCTAGGCAAGACTTTTCTGAAATAGTAAGGCCTGCAGGCAGGGAGGAACGGAGGCAAGGGGAACATGTGGGACAGAACTCAAGCGAGGAGCTAGGATCACCCCTTCCTGATCCAAGGGCTTGGCGAGCAGAGAGGAGATGTGATCAGGGCAGATGGAGCAGTCTACATGCGAGGGATGGAGCAGTCTACATGCGAGGAGAGTGTCCCGCCCATCTTCACAAGGCACACTGGGGGAGTGAGACTTAAGGAGACGCTGTGGGGAGGGGCATTTGTCAGGAACAAACACTGAAATGTTTGAACTGGCTAAGAGTCCTTGCAAGAGCCCCCCAAACCCCAAAAACTTTAACCTTAGACTGTCTACTATTGACCTCACCCCTTTCCTGAGAGGTCTCTAGGGGGCGTGCATAAGCGCAGCAACGTGCCTACTGTCCCTGTCCTGTTGTTTCTTTTGTTTTTCTTATATGTATCCATGTATTCATAACTATGTTTATACTTATACCTGTTACCTTGTAAGCAATGGACAAACCGAATAAAATAAAAAATAAATAAATTCCTGTGGGCATTCTGGACTAATTACCCAGATCTTTTGTTCCTGGAACTCCTTGAGTTGCCAAATACCTTTGGATTTATTGCTGAGCAGCCTTGGTGCTGATAGCTGCTGGGCAGGGCTAATTGTAGCCAGGAAGCTGCCTGAGGTTTGTGTGGGGTTTGATTATCATTCCGCTCAAGACTTTCCAGGAATGTGGGAGCGTATGGGGAACTTTGGAACAATCAAGGGGTGGTTTGAACTGCTTTGTGTGATTCTTTGTACCATGACCTCGGTCATCACATTACACCCTGCCATTATGTGTTAGATCAGGGGTGGGCAATTAATTTCTGTCGGGGGCCACATGGAAAATCAGATCTGTGTTCGAGGGCCAAACCAATAATGGGCCCTTTATAATATATATATATATATATATATATATATATATATATATATATATATATATATATGTATGTATGTATGTATATATATATATATATATATTATATAAAAGAAAAAGTAACACCGCGGCTGCTCCTGCTACTACTTTCCACACTTTCCAAACGCGAGTCCCAGGAGAGAACAAACAGCAAACCGCGCTCAGGGGCATCCAAGCCCACCTAAAGCTCAGCCGCTGCTGGTGGAGCCTTGCCCTGCCTTGGTGCCCCATTTCCCGGCTCGACAGTCCTGCTCGGGCGGCACTTTAAAAGCCCTCCTCCTCGCATACGTGCCCGATGAGCCGCTCACCCAGAAACTTGCAGCTTGCTTTTTCCTCTCGGGCGCTCGCGCCTGGCCCCAAGCCGCATGGTGGAGGGGAAACCCGGAGCGCTGCCGGGTCGCCTCCTCCAAGCAGCCCGCCCGCCAGGCAGAACCCTTCCCGCTCATCCCTCGGGTGTCTGCCTCGTTCCTCTCTCAGTCGCTCTCTCGCTCTTCCACCAGCCCAGGAAGAAACTGCTTCAAAGAAGCCGGCAGGGTGGCTTCCTGTTAGCGCAGCTCCTCCGAAGCGCCCATTCAGCCCCACACAGCCGCCCACGGTTCAAGCCAGTGCTCCGTTCTGCCTGCCTGCCTTCGTTTCTGGTTGTTTTGGCTGAGAATAATAACTATTATTTTTCTCTTTCTTTTTCTCTTTTTCTCTTTCTTTTTTCTCTTTTTCTCTTTCTTTTCTGGGCTGGTGGAGGAGCGAGAGAACGACTGAGAGAGGAACAAGGCAGACACCCAAGGGATGAGTGGGAAGGGTTCTGCCTGGCGGGCGGGCTGCTTGAAGAAGGCGACCCAGCGGCACTCCGGGCTTCCCTCCACCGCACGGCGGGCGCTCGTGCCTGGCCACAAGCCGCACGGCGGAGGGAAGCCTGGAGCGCGGCCGGGTCACCTCCTCCAAGCAGCCCGCCCGCCCGCCGGGCGGGACCCTTCCCTTTCCTCGGCGGGAAGACGCTCCCGCCTGCAAACTTTGCCTGTGCAAAGTTTAAGCCTGGAAGCCCTTTCGGCTTCCTTTTAACTAACGGGCGCTCGCGCCTGGCCCCAAGCCACGCGGCGGAGGGAAGCCTGGAGCGCGGCCAGGTCGCCTCCTTCAAGCAGCCTGCCCACCCACTGGGCTTCCCTCCGCCGCGCGGCTTGGGGCCAGGCGCGAGCGCCCACGAGTTAAAAGGAAGCCGAAAGGGCTTCCAGGCTGAAACTTTGAACAGTGCAGCGGAGGGGAAACCAGGAGCGACACCGGGTCGCCTCCTCCTGCCCACCCGCCCACCGGGCGGAACCCTTCCCTTTCCTCAGCGGGAAGACGCTCCCGCCTGCAAACTTTGCCTGTGCAAAGTTTCAGCCTGGAAGCCCCGGAAAAAAAGCGGGATCGGCGGGGACTCACCTTCGGAAAGGTCACACTCGAAGGTAATTTCAAACTCTCAGCCGAGGCCTTTGCAAAGTTCTTCTTTTCTTCCTATTCCAAGAGCGCTCCGCACTGTTTTGCAGCTTTGGGGGCCACGTGGCGCAGGGCAAAACGCCACGCCCAGCAATTTTTTTTCAGGGCAGGGGCAGGCCGGATTGGACAGACCAACGGGCCGGATGTGGCCCGCGGGCCGTAGTTTGCCCACCCCTGCGTTAGATGGTCTCTGAGGCTTCTCCGCCTAGTCAGCACTTTGGATCCTGTCCTGTTTCTAGGGATCTGGTGCTTAGTTTCTATTCTTGTGCGGCTAGGATCAGTGTCTCAGTGCTGTCCATATCTCTTGTACATCTCATGCAGGGTCTTGTCTTGCATGGTATTTCCTCTGCTTGATCTTCCTTCTATATCAGCTGCCACCTCAGGCATTCTCTCAGCAATTCATTTTTGGGTGCCATCTTATCGATGTACTTCAGGATGCTTTGGATTACTTGCAGGACAATGACTTTGACACTCACCTGACCCCACCCACCCTCTTTCCATTTGGTGTTCAGTCTATAGATATTGGGCTTGGGACAGCCCTTCCTGACATCTATCTATCTATCTATCTATCTATCTATCTATCTATCTATCTATCTATCTATCTATCATCTCTCTCTCTCTCACTCTCTCTCTCTCTCTCTCTCTCTCTCTCTTTGCAATTCTTCACTGGTTCTGTAAAGTAGGTCAAATTATTCCATATTGCAGATGAAGTATTGAATTACTTGAGACCAGCTAGGTCTCAATGCAGATAGATTTCAATTTGAAGCTGATTTCCTGATTTAGGGCTGTAATGTTTATCCTATTTTACTTCCACAGCTGATTTCCCTAATATATTCCAGACAGCTTAGTATTTTTTCCCTCCCTCCCTCCCTTCAATTTTAAACGATTTACAATTACGTAGGAACCAATCAGCTTACTTACAGTAGTTTACATGTTAGTGAGCACAGGTTTTTAAAATACAAGGTATCCCAGAAGTAATGCAAAATAAAATAAAATCAGAAAAAAATACATTCAAATCTCATTTTAAAAATATAGCAACTGTGCAAGTGCACTAGAAAACAATAATAATTTGGTGACTGATATTTATTGTAGTGATTGCCCTAATATCCATGCAACAATTTTTACAGAAATAAATATTTTACTTCTTGAGTTTTATAATAACGTTTTACTTTAAAAATATTTACATATATTTCATATAAACAGGAAGAAATTAAAAAAAAACACAGTGAAATACAAGACCGTGAGGAGACCATAGCAAGACTGAAGTTAGTAAGTAACTTGCCTATTGAACTGAGTTTAGTTTACTTAATAAACTTTTATATATTTAGGCTTAAATTTAATGCATGTTTGCTTTAGAAAATTATTAATAGCATAAGAAAGCAAATCAATAATATATTTTAAAAATTTTTTGCTTTTTTATATTGACACTATTGTAGTAGATTTTTATTAGTAAGTTTTATAAGCCCAATGCAAATATTTTAAATGTCCATCCTACTGAAGATTGCCTACAATAAAACAGGCAGTTAAAATATCTTGCAGTATTTAGATGAAAACTTTCAGTATTGTATTGATTTGATTTGTATATCTGGTTTTTCACCGAGGACAAAAATTGGCATATTGTTGTTTGACTATATTTTTAAGCAGTAACAGATTGGATAATAAAACAGAAATGATAATGCGGTGCTTGAGTAAGATTCTTCACTCTTCTCAATCCTAGAATTACCCTGGGTAAAAACGTTATCAGTCTCCATTTTGGATGGGGTTGCATTATCTCTGAAAGATCATTTGCCGCCTGACTCCTGGATCCATTTTGTCACTTGAGTTGTCATCTGGCCTAATGAGTGTCCTACTGCATAATGAGTCTGCCCTTCAAGCCTTCTGGTGCAGAATATGGCTATATAACAAAGTTATTGTCATATTTGCTAGACTAAATAAGCACCAATTCTCAAAAGAAATCTCCCCGCACTGGGAGGTACTTGTTACCAATCGCATCTCCTTACTCTATTTAAATGCTTCAGTTGTTTAAGATTGCAGTACTTGAGGTAAATACCTGCCTTTGATCTGCGGTGCAGGAGCTCTTTCTTGTTTTATGTCTGGGATGAGTGCACTCTGTGGGAATGTGGGAGAGGACATTGGGATGCCTTTCCCCAGAGACTGGGCAAGTACTGACTATACATATATCCCTTTGCATGAGGTAAAGAAATTGGGGTTTTGCTCACATGAGATTTAGCTCAGACTTCCTTTGATCTCTTAACCACTTTTCTATTCATAATCTTTATTCAATACTGTATACTTTAACTACTATGTTTTTATGTTGTCTTTACCGTTTTATCTTGTTTTTACAGATGTTTTTCTCACACGAAATCTTCTGGATATTGAATAGGCTATCAATAATATAAATTGACTAATTGCCAGTTTATAAATAATACATCGATAGATAAAATAAATTGTACTTCAGTCAAATATTCTGATATACAATGAATGCTTGGTGCATCTCACCTGAATACAGGTAGTCCTCGACTTACAACAGTTCATTTAGTGAGGATTTGAAGTTTGAACAGCACTGAAGTGACTCATGACCATTTTTCACACTTATGACCGTTGCAGCATTCCTGTGATCAAGCGATTTACATTTGGATGCTTGACAACTGGTTCATGTTTATGACAGTTCCAGGTCATGTGAACTTTTTTTGGGGGGTGACAATCTGACCAGGAAAGTCAGTGGGTAAGCCAGATTCACAGTCAGATTCAGAATTAACAACGGTGTTACTAAATTTATAATTTAACAACTGCACTGATTCACTTAGCAACTGTGGCACGAAAAGTTGTAAAACGGGGCAAAACTCACTTAACAAATGTCTCCCATAACAACATAAATTCCGGGCTCATAAATTCATGGTCGCAAGTCGAGGATTACCTGCGTATGGAAATGTTATGCATTTTTTTAAAAAAATATGTTTTTTAAAGATGTATCTTTATTGTAGCCACAATTCTAAGTTTTGTAATATTTGTGTCACATTAGGAGTTATCTTCCTACCGCAGAGAAAAAGAAAAATTGAGTGAAGAACTCTTTGGAAAATCAGAAGAAAAACAAAATCTTGAGATACTCTTAAGCCAGACTCAAGCAGAAAACCACAGACTGTCCAAAAAAATTGAAAACCTTGAAATTATAAGTAAGTATTTGTATTCCGACAGGCTGTTAGAGCTGGATTTCCAGCCTCAAATGAAATCTTGAGGGGAAAAAATCTAAAGGGGAGTCAGGAACTTTTACATAATTCATTGCTGAACTGTTTATTAAATATTTTCCCTCTAATTCTTTCAGATTCTGGTTACCTTTCCTAGGGAGTGCAGACTCCTTTACACAACTTGTTAGTGTTGTGTAAAGTATAGTGTTATTTTACAAATTTAAATATTTGGTTACTGTAAATTAAAATAATGTAATTATTGTATCCTAAAACTGACAAATATTAAATAAACTAGTCTAACCCTACGCTTTGTCCTAATCCTAACCCATTGGATCATCATTTCAGAGATATTTACTTATTAAATAGAGAAACAAAATGACTAACTGTTAGGGATACACCCTAGCAGAATCTGCACGGCAGTCAAGCAGGCAGGCAAATATGTGAGATAAACGTTTTTGTAGCTTACACTCAGTAAAACAGATACACTGTGCTAGTTAAATAGTTTATTCCAGTAAGAGTTTTAGCATAGTTAAACAGTCCATATATCATTCACTAGTTCAGTTCGTCTGGGAATTATTCAGTTGCAAAGTCCAGTGTTGAAAAAGAGGTCAGTAAACTTACAAATATCAGTCCAGTAATATATCTCCTCGCAGTAGAGATATGAAGAAGTCAAACCTCCTTTCTTCCTTCGACGTTCAAAAACTCAGCAGCAGGGAACACACAGTTAGCAAGCAAGCAATCCATCAATGCAGCATAGTCAGTAAGCCAGCAGGTTCTCTTGTTCCCTCTTATGGCGGTTTCACAACCGCACCCCAAATTACATGCTTTGCAGTTTAAAGTGACACACACTTAAAACTTACTATCATAGTTTATATATATTATTTTACCCAAACTACGTTAGGTAACCTTGTCATTCCTAACACTAACGATGGGCAAAAAAGCCGGGCTTGTGTTTTCAAACTACCTGCCAGTTTCCCCATTGAATTTCCTTGTAGGAAAATTGACAGGGGTTATCACAAATCTTCCTTTCCTTTCCCTTTCCCTCCCCTCTTTCATTAGAAGTAGAAATATTTTGAAAGAGTTTTCCTTGATCATGTTCACAGTGAATGCTTTAAGAATGTGGTGGCTCCATGGCTAAGATGCTGAGCTTGTTGATCAGAAAGGTTGGCAGTTTGGCGGTTCGAATCCCTAGCACCGCATAATGGAGTGAGCTCCCTTTACTTGTCCCCAGCTTCTGCCAACCTAGCAGTTCGAAAGCATGTAAAAAAATGCAAGTAGAAAAATAGGAACCACCTTTGGTGGGAAGGTAACTATGGCATTCCATGCGCCTTCCGCATTTAGTCATGCCGGTCACATGACCATGGAGACGTCTTTGGACAGCACTCCCTCTTCAGCTTTGTAATGGAGATGAGCACCGCCCCCTAGAGCCAGAAACGACCAGCATGGATGTGGGAGCGCAAGTGGTACGTTTATCTTTAATGAATGCTTTCACTGAAGACTTTGTGTGTGTGAAAATTTCATCCTTGCCAATTGTGGTCTGTTGCAGATCGGGAACTTGTCATAGAGCTGGAGAGAATGAGGCTGGAGGGTGGCATAGCCCTTGGAGACAAGTCGCCTTCTCGCCTAGATACATTTGTAAAGACCATAGAAGAAGACAGGGACTATTATAAGCGAGAACTAGAGTGCCTTCAAAAGTTATTTAAAAGAAGATCTAGCCCGTTAGTCAAATCTCCAGAAAAGGTAAGGCGTACTGTGCTTAATACATCATACTTCAATGATATCACTTAAAATCCAATTGCTCATCAAATTATCTTTCAAGCTCTTAGCTTTATAAAGCGTGCTCTCAGCCATCAGGTATGGGTCAGAGGATTCCTTTTGTAGCAGGCTGATTATTTGCTGCTTTCATACTTTGGCAGTGTGTTCTGCTGGGTTTCATTTCTTGGCTCATTTCTTTTAGAGTTCTCCTCCTCCTCTGCACTCACCTGCCTGCATTCAATTTCTTGTCACTCCTGACTAAGAAGTCAAATAGGAGATCCAGATCACAGCTGCCTATTAAAACAGCTATTAACAGCCAATAAAGTGAAAAAGATTATGGTAGAAATGATGTAGTCAGGCAGCAGCCTCAACTATTTAGACATATAATGAAATAATAATAATAATGCACACTTTAATAAGGGAAAAGCTAGTTTTCTCCAGTTAACATTAAATATGAGGCAATGTGGCATTGTTAGTATTGAATTATTAGCATGCTTTGATCTTCAGTTTTATCGGATTCAGTGATATCTCCTTCTTAATAAGCATGATTAATTTATTTCAGCTACAGATAGTCCTGGACCTACAAAAGTTTGTTCAGTGATCATTCAAAGTTATAAGGACATTAAAAAAAGTGACTTATATTTGTTTTTCACACTTATGACAGCATCATTTATGACAAGCAAAGTCAACGAGGAAGCCAGATTCACTTAACCATGTAACCATGTCATAAAATGGGGCAAAACTCACTTAAAAGATTTGTCGTTAGCAACATTTTGGGTTTAATTATGGTCATAAGTCAAGGATGTCCTGTTAGAAATTATTTGTAGCTCTATATTTACCTATTTTTCTTGACAATTTTTTAATGAAATTATTACAAGATTTCAGTAAACAAAGGCAAAACAGAAAATGCTACTGTGTCGAATTTATGTTTTGGCGACAAAGAAATAAATAAAGGGAGACTATATAGATCTATTTCACACTATTTAGCCCTCATCAGCTAGCCATATCCTTCTGGGATTCCAACCCAGGCTACTTGCATATTAGGTGGATGTATTAACCTCTAAGCCATGCTTTAAAATGCTACTATTTCCTCAAAGCAATTTTATTATAGAGAAAGCATTTGCCATTTTGTAAAAGACATCTAATAATTTCCCTATAATTAACAAACACATGTGAATACCAAGAGTTTCCTCCCTCCCTAACATTGCCACAGGAGAAGATGGAACCTCGTTTAGTCTAATTGCAATTTGCATTTGAATCTGGGCAGCAAGTGGTTAGAAACTGACTTGTTTTGACTAATCATAATAAATATATTAACAGGGTGTTTCATGGTCCTACTTGAGGAGGTGAGACGGATCTGTGGGGTAAAGATTCAGAATATATTCAACAGAGTTTTAGTGCTATGTTTGAATGCTGAGATCCTGGCCAGATAACTGGCATAAAATCAGAATTTCCCAGTTCTGGGCAATGTTAATATAATCCAGGGCCAATTTGGTATGATTCTTTGCTAAATAATCCATGATTTATAAAGCATGGAATGATTATTGTTTTTGGGCTGTAATCCTGTCATTAGTAATATATATTTTATTGACCTGTTTAATAATATGGGTGAATACAGATGTGGATGTATAAAGCATATTCTTACTTTTTCCTTATTTTCCCCTCTTTATTTTTCAGAATGAAGACCTTAGGTTAGTTACACGAGAGAGAGATGAGCTACAGTCCATGCTAGACAGATTTGAAAAGCATATGATAGAAATTCAGTCTAATGTCAAACTATTAACTGTAGAAAAAGACAAATTAAGTGTCCTTTATGAACAGGTAAATAAATATAACCTTGATCCAGAGCAATATAAAGCAATGAAAATCTGCAATCTCATCAAAACAAAACTAGATTTATTGAACTATTGCAAATTCCAGTTTAGAATGAGAAAAGAAGAATGTGAATGCAGAACAAAATAGTTGTATAAATACTAGATAATGATTTATTCTATGATACATATTTTGCTATCTATGAAGAATAGTTATAACCTGAGATTCCACCAAACATAATTTCATGTTATGCAGTTCGTGAATTCATGAGCATAAGTATATGCATGAAAAACACATATACTTATTATGTATTAATTTTCTGTTAAAAGTCTAGTAATTACTTGGCAGAGCGTATTGTAATTACTTTGATTTGTGTGAGCTGCCTAGAGCTATTGAGAGTCAGGTGGCATATAAGTTTAATAAATTATTCATTTCCTGGGCTAGTGCAATTACACATTTGACGTCTATTGAGTTTTGATGCTAAATCTCATGGATATTACACACACACACACACACACACACACACACACAAATACTTTAAACATGGGCAGAAAGACAAAGTCTGTAATAGTTGCTTTAAATTGATTATTTGGTATTGTTACATTTAGGAACAAGATTTTCTTGGTTTGCAATGTAGGAAATTTGTATGTATATTTAGCTAATTTGGTCAAGCCCAATTTCTTTTTAAAGACTATGTCTTTTTAAATGTTTTTAAGTTAAAAATGTCAAAGTTATTTTCAATAATATTCCAATATTGTGGAAACGGAGAGTTTTTGAAGTGTATTGGTTTTATTTTATATTGGGAATACTTAAAAATTTATATTGAGAGATTGGAAAGTACCATTACTTCAATTATCAAAGATTGAATGAACCCATTTTTCAAGTGGCTATATTTTATAATAAAAGATAATACATTTCCCTTTGGGACACACTTTGCAATATTTTACATAAATATATATTTTAGTTTTATACATTGTTACTACATTATTAAATATCAACATTTTTAAGTGTTTCTGATAAATTTTCTTTTTTGTTTGTTCAGTTTAGAATACATTTCATAAGTAACATTCTGGGTATTGTTTTATTTAAAGTTGTTTTTCTTTTTTTGTTTTCCTTTTAAGAATTGTAATACAATTATAATTTTTTAAGAAAACCAGCTTGGTCTAGTAGTTAAAGCACCAGACTAGGAGCCACGACACTGAATTCTAGTCCTGCTTTAGCTATGAATTCTGGCTAGGTGACTTTGGGCCAGATCTCTCTTATCTTATCTCAACTCACTTGGTTGCTGTGGGGAAAATAGAAAGAGGAAAAAGCATAAGCTCACACCTTGAGTTGTTTATTTAAATTAATAAAGGCAGAGTTAAATTAAAATTAATTTTGTATTTTTAGTCTCAGAATGAATTAAACCATCTGCGGAGAGAGAAAAAAACCTGTTTTCTAACAAAAAATCATGCAGAAGAAGAAAGAAAGAATGCATTGGCTGATTTTAGAAGAGTAGCATCAGAGAAAGAAGGACTAAGGGAGAAATTAAAGGTCAGCTTTTAATATTTTCTGTAGCCTTCAATAATGAAATAATGTTGGTCTAGATTCTTATTTAAAGTGGCTATGTCTGGGTCCTGTTACATTTCAGATTATTACTGATAATGTCATAAGGATTTCAAAAAGTGCACTTTGGATTTTCTTTTATAATCGTTCTCTGAAGAGTATTGTTAAAACTAATAATGAATAGAAATGTTAATTTAGCACAAATTCTCAAAGTGGCAAACATTTTCTGTGGTAATTTTGGTTTGGCACTTTGTTAAATATTAGGTAACATTGGAAAGACAAATTTACAGCTGATTTGCAGTAATTGATTGTTGATATACAATATATTGTTTGTCAACATTTGAGTTAAGAGTTGCTACGCAGAGTGAGAAGTGGCATATAAATCAAATAAATAAATGTTTGGGCATTATTTTTTTTAACAAAGAGGTAAGGGAGAATACTTTTGAGTAGTGTCAAATTGTTGGACCAATTCTTTTTCCCAACTCTTAACAATTTTTATTACTATGATTGTTCATTTTTAGGCTATATTATCTTGTTAATGCAGATGTGTGCATTTTTTTTTGATTTAGTTTAATATAACAAAATTAATATTAAAATAGGAATGCATCTACCACATTAATAAAATAATCCTAATAAAAAAGTCTGCACGTGAAGGAAGCCATTAAAATCTGAAAACAATTTAACTTTGGTTTCTTAGGACACTATAGGTCCGTGATGGCAAACCTATAGCATGCATGCCGGAAGTGGCACGCAGAGCCATCTCTGGCGGCAGGTGAGCCATCGCCCCAGAACAGGTCCACTGCGCAGGCGTGTGCCTCGCTCGCCCACCCACTGATTGTTGGGTAGCTGCTGCGCATGTGCGGGGCGCATGCAGGAGACTCGCAAATGCACAGAAACCCCATAAGGCAATACAGGTGAGGGGGCCATGCCCCCTGCGCATGCACACATGACCCCCCCACACACACACACTGTGTGTTTCTGCAGATGCATCTGCAGAGAGACATGGTGTGCATGGAGGATTATGCATGCATGCGCAGTGGGCATGGCCCCCTCACCTGTATTGCCTTATGGGTGATTGCACATGCATGCATGCACTTTTGGCATGGAAGGATGGAAAGGTTCGCCAACACTGCTATAGGTCAGTGACAGAATCAGCAAGAACACACATGTTGCATCTTCAATTAATAAATTCTAGGTACCAGATTTAATCTACATGAAAATAAGTACTTTCTCTCTAGTACAGGATGTACAGCTCCCACCTGTAGACTGGTACTAGATCAGACCCATTGGGAACCAGGCCACACAGGTGGTGGGCAATTGTGCAAGTGTGTGGAGCTGCAGTGGTGCAAGCGAAACCATCCCCTTTACCACCACTGCTATCGCCACTGGTCTGCAGAGCTGGTTCTGGAGGCTGCTGCTCTAGTAGATTGCTTCTATGAAGCCGAAGGTGTTATGTAAAGTTATGCAGTGAAACCAGAAGAAAATACATGCTCACTTTGAATTAATAAGCTACTGTGGTTTTTGTTTTTTGTTTTGCTTCTTATTTATATCTATTTTCAACTATATTTGTTGTTCTAAGGGAAAACAAAATAGATGCCATTTTCCTTCTGTCGGGTCATTTCATTTGTCAAGAAATTTTGGGTAATTGGGGATATTTTAATATTATTAATGAAAGGGCTCCTTCCTGATCTGTTTACTTTGTTTTGTTAGGTCCTGCAGGAGGAATATGGTTTAGATAAATTAAAATTGGAACAGGAAGTATCAAGATTGGAAAGCACTGTTAAAAGAGTAAGTGTTTTGTAAGTAAATATAATAATTGGATTTGGAGCTATAACTTTTTATGTAGTCGCTGCTTCATGATTATTTGGAAAGAAAATGGCAAAATATAGGGGCTACATATAATGGAATATGTAATTAATTCCGGTTATTTACAAGGCAATTCAACTTACTGTGGATTTCATTGCATTTTATCCTTACTGGAACATATTGTGAAGGGCTGCTTCATCTTGCAATGTTTAAAATACATTAGGTTTAAAAATGTCACATAGGTTTGGAATTTCTTTTGCCCAACAGTTGGAAACAGAACGTCTTGATCAAGTATCTACAGTGTCATTGTTCAAAGACAAAATAAGCTCTTTGGAAGATGAACTCAACATAAAGACTCATCAGCTCTTAAACACATCTGAAGATTCTGCACAGTATAAGACAGAATTGAATTCACTAAAGTAAGCTGTGCATTTTGTAACTAGTAAATGTGTATTTGTAATTTGTGTCATTCTACGATGCTGGTGGCTTCAGTGATATGGCCCTAAAAAAGAGGTCTCCACTTTGCATTTGCCTGATAATCAAACTGGAGGTAATAATGTGGCTAATTTGATAATTGAGTAGTAAGAAAAACTAAATATTAATTTACACATATGGAATAGAATGGAACGGAACTGAATAGAATTCTTCATTGGCCAAGTGTGATTGGACAAACAAGGAATCTGCCTCCAGTGCCTAAGCTCACAGTGTACATACAATAATTAATAATAAGTGATAGGACATAATCATATTTACAATCATGAATAAGTTACAAACAACAATTGATAAATCATAAGAAATCAATAGGAGAAGGTAGTAGGAAAAATGAGAAGATGGGAAAAGATGAGGAATGAGACAGTGCTAGATATTAATATTTATCCAGTGATTAATATCACAGATATTTCTTGAATGTGAGTTCCTAGATAGTGATAAGCAGAAATTTTAGGGTTTATATGCCCAGATATACAGGGATTATTGGCAGGGCAAGCTAGTGTATATAAACAGGCAGCAAACCCCACATTCACTCACACTGATAATGTTACCTAGTTGGTAATAGTCCTTGGTGTCTACAAAATTCCTATTTCATTGGAAAGTTGGGGTGGGTATATCTCTTAAAGGGAATGCCATTCAGTTTCAATATGTAATTATGTTTGGTGATATCCATACTTATGAAAATTAAAAGGACAATTTTGGATCTTCATTAGGAAAACAGGATTTTTAATTCTTAGGTTTTGCACTGATTGGTCTTAAGGTATAGCACTGATTGGTCTTTTACTCAATCTAACTCACTATTTCTTTATAAATTATAATACCTACTGAAGATACATTAAAAATGGATTCATATCCTGTGCCCAATATTGTATTTAACATAACTGTCTTGATTTTACAGACTATTAAATGAACAGATTCAGAAATCCCTAGATGAGATACAGCATCAACTAACTCTTAAAGAAAATGAACTTCAATCAGCTCAAGAGGAAATTGAGATATTAGAGGACAAAATAGGTGAATGAGATTGTACTGCATTAGTAAGAAAAAAAGTACAAATATTCTAGTTCAGTTTTGCACAAAATCATTCTCAGATTTTGAACAGGAGTAAACAATATAAGTGAGACAAATAATACATTTCCAATTCAAACTTGAGGCAGAAGACTTTAGTATTTAGGCTGAATTTATTGTAATTGCTGGCCTTTTTTCCTCTACAGGTATTTTTTAAACATTATGTTATTCAAATTAATTAATAGTAAAAATATACATGCAAACAATATTAATGAAAGGTGATTCAAAATTAATTATAAAAAGCCTTTGTATAAACTACAAAAATGTGAACATATTCCTTGAATGTCATTTTTGCCCCTTTATCAGAAAAAATGTTCAAATGCTGACATCCCAAATACTCAAAGAAATTATAGACACTTAATATCTTTTTATCTTTGAATAAAAGGATGGGATAAAAGTTCTTGGAGTTCTTATATCAAACACAAAGCTAGAATACAACATAAAATACTATTTCTCAAACAGATCTAAATTATTGATTTGACTGAGGACATCAAGTCTAATTTGCTCCGATTCATAGAGAAATTGTATAGAATACCATACTCAGGTATGATGAAATAAAAGCAGGAATAGAAATTTGTCCTTTATCTAGAAAATATAATCTGTGTTGAGTACATTGTTTTGCTCTGCCCTCTGCTGTAATTCCGTTAGCATTTTCATACATTCTAATTATGAGCATCACAGATTCTAAATCTTAATTAAGGAAAAAGCAAAGAAAATTCCATTTGTGTCACTACCTCAAAAGATACTTAATCAAAGAGAGAGCATACTATTAATAACTATGCAGTGTAGATTGCAAGCTACTGAAATACAATGGATGTGTGTATTGTTGTTGCTTTCTAGATTTTGTGGCTTCCCATTTGTATAATTTTATGTTTTTATAATCTCTTTCTATATAGATTATAAAAACAATATATATTTTCTTAGTGTTTTAATTTTACATTGCCCAGAGTCGTCATCGAGTTGACACCTTTATGCATTTAAAAAATAAATAAATAGAATTTTTGTTGGAAGGGGGAAGGGAATAAAATTCAAAATGGTAGTCCTTCTCTGACATATTTCCAAACTTCAGCAGGATTTTAACTTTCCAAGGTCACACAGGTGATTTGAAATTAGCAATAACAGAAGTTTTGTAAAAAGCAATGTACTTTTAAATTGGGATGATTGACTATTCTTCCCCCAATCATTTGTTGAGTGTTAACAATAAAAGAATTTATCAACAACAATCTCAGAATCCAGAACAGAGGAATCCAGAACAAATACATCAATACTAGTGTGCTTACAGAGTTTAAGAGTTTTGCATGGTCAAAGCAAGTGAGCCAACTACATTTTTTGTTGTTGTTTTGCTGTTTTCAGATACACTCCAAAATAAGAGTTTATCACAAAATGAGTCTCTTATTCTGCTCAGAAGTACCGTGAATGCATTGGATAAGGAAAAAGATAACCTTCAGGAAAGCATAGACGAAAAAACTGAAAAAATTGCATATCTAGAAGACAATTTAGCTAACAAGGTATTTATACAAAATAGGGAAATGGATTATCGAAACCATTTTATCTTAATATTTAGTGTATCAAGGGCTGGATGTTATTTGTCAGATATACAACCAAGGAAGAATTTGGACAATTTAAGGTAAAATGATTGATAACTAGAATGGCAAAGGGATTGTTTATATAGAAAACAATTGTTCCTTGTGTATGATTCTCTTCAAGTTTTATTGCAGTGGCAGTTTTATTGCAGTTTAAAAACATCTTCAATGGGACATTTCTTCCCCAAAGACAGACATTTGCAAATTACTTTAGCTGCCCTTTCTCTTAGGGCAGCAGTCCTCAAGCTTTCTGGCTTGGCAGCTTGGCGGGGGGCGGGGGGGGAGGAGAGGGAATGGTTCTATGCATGTGGCATGTATGTGCTTGGGCACACAGCTCCCCCAAATGAAGCTGCACATATGCCACTTGTGCCTCCTAGTTCCCAGTGGGCCACTGCCCGGTAGTGGGCTGCAGCCTGGGGGGTTGGGAGCTCCTGTCCTAGGGAAGTAATTTGTTTTCAGTTTCATTTTGCTTAACTCAAAAAGGCTTACCGAACTTTTTCACTTTGTTTTCCTATAACTCTTTTTTTTATTCTGTTAATTTCTCTCTCTTTCTTTTAACAACCTTTTCAAAAAAAAATATTAAGAAGGTTTACGGAAAGAGAGGAACAAGACAACCATCTAGTCTGGGAAAGCCAGCCCCAAGGTATTATGTGGGACTCCTAAGAACTTAGTTGTATCTGCCTGATAGAGAAAAGCATACATGGCATAAGTTCCCTTTGTAACCTTATATCACTACGATGGCTGATGGAGAGATATAAGGTGCTGGTTAGAAGTTGGCATCTGATCTGACCACCAGATGTAGCAATAAAATTGATGAGAGCATCAAGCAGAATTCAGCAATTACCCACTTTAATGATAACAGATAATCAGAGTTGGAAGGGATCTTGTAGGTCATCTAGTTCAACCCTTTGCCCAAGCAGGAGACCCTACACCAGTTCTGACAGATGGGAGTCCAATCCTCTTCTTGAAGGCTTCCAGTGATGAAGCTCCTACAACTTCCGAGAGCAACTTCTGTTCCATAGATTGATTGTTCTCACTATTCTCAGAAAATTTCTCCTTATTTCTAGGTTGAATCTCTCCTTGTTCAGTTTCCATCCATTATTCCTTGTCTGGCCTTTCGGTGCTTTGAAAAATAGCTAGACCCCTTCCTCTCTGTGGCAGCCCCTCAGACATTGGAAGACTGCTATCCTGTCTCCCCTGGTCCTTCTCTTTACTAGACTCGCCAAGCCCAGTTCCTGCAACCGTTCGTTGTATGTTTTAGCCTCCAGTCCCCTAATTATCCTGGTTGCTCTTCTCTGTACTTTTTCTGGAGTCTCAACCTCTTTTTTATAATGTGGTGACCAAAACTGGATGCAGTATTCTGGGTGTGGTCTTACTAAGGCTTTATAAAGTGGTATTAGTACTTCCCTTGATCTTGATTGTATCCCTCTGTTAATCCAATTTAGGATTGCATTAGCTTTTTTGGTGGCGGCTGCACACGGCTGGCTCCTATTTAGACTCCACTAAGACTCCAAGATCCCTCTCACCGTTACTGCTATTGAGCCTGGTTTCACCCAGTCTATATGTGTTCTTTGGGTTTTTCTTGCCTAAGTGTAGGATTTTACTTTTCTCTACATTGAAATGTTATTTTGTTATGATAGATGGCTGTTCCCAGCTCTCAGTAAAAGGATAGTCTTTATGTAAGGCTAATGGAAATTCTTCTGTTTCATTCTTCCCATGGAGCAAAGGTGTTCTCCCATCACAACACCCCCATCCACACCCACACAAACAGCCATGTAGGTGTCTTACATAACGGATCATCAAGCCCCAGATTGCGGCCTTCTGTCGGGCTGCAGCTCATTTGGAACCGGTCCACGGAAATGGTGGGCAAGTGAGCATGTGGCATTTGTGAAAGCAGGGTGTGTGTGTGTGTGTGTGTGTGTGTGCATGCACAAGACCATCTCTTCTCCCCACCATTGCTACCACACCAACTGCGCCAGTCTGCCAAGCTGGAAAGGTTGGGGAACTCTTGTTATATAGGATATTTTAAGCTCTGTGTAGATATTCTCAGCAGCAGAGAACCCTCCATACTTCGAGAATTCATGGGAGAATATGGACACAAAAGATAAAAAAGTTGGCCAAGAATGATCATGTTCTCCCAGATGTAGATGCAGAGTAGTTTTGCCCAGTTCATATTATGCCTTGCTTCCTAGCTTGAAGATAGTGAGAGATAGCATATAACAAATGGTTCTATGTCAGTTACCTTTGGTAGCAAGAAGTTATTTAAAAATAATATAAAAAGGGCATTCTGGTGGCATCTCTTTTTTCCCTCTTCCATTCTCCCCCACCCCAGCTACTTGTGAAATATTTTCATGTTTTACTTTGAACTTTAATCGTTTTTCTTGGATCATTGTAATTATGATTATTATTAATACATGCTTCTATACACTCAAAAGATTTGAAGACATAATTTGGCTTCTGCAATGTGTTAGAAAATTAGTGAAAATTAAAAACAAGCAAAAAAAATATTTGAAAGACAATAAGAACAAAATTATATATAGTAAATGTTTAGGAGTATTACAATTCGTAACTTTGCCACTTACATTGCCTGTAAAATCATGAATAAAATTGCTTAAAAGTCATTGGCAGAGAACTATAAATATATATTAAAATTGTATGAATATGTCTGTATAAGGTTATGTATAATAGTGTTGTGTGCTTATTGCAGGAGCTTTGAAAGAAATATTTGGTTAGGATAGGATAGTTTCTCAATTTACTTAGTTTCATTAATGCTATGTTAGATTTAAAATTACAGGAAAAGAAAATATACAACATGTATAACTCCATCTCTTTAAACAGGAAAAGACTATCTTCAACTTACAAAAAACAGTTACTCAGTTGGAATTATCTTTAGAGTAAGTAATAAAATTATAACTTTTGGTTATTCTGAAACAGATTTTAAAATGATCGGGGTAAATTTTATTAAGATTATAAAATTGAGTAACTGAGCTACTGCATACTCCATGAGTTAAAATAGAAGAAAGAAAAAATTGTAATGTGTAGTTTAGCTAATTTTATTTTAGGTAATTGTGTTATATATCATGGAAGTTATTAAATTCAATGCTTATTTAAGATAAGATGATGGAAGCCCAAAATACTTTATATTATATATATTTTAAATGGCTGGTTACCTTCTAAAATAATTATACTTTCTTTATTCAAACCACTTTAATAACCACTCAGTGAAGAGATAACATTTCACTGTAAAGCTGTTTTCTAGCTTTTCTGAATAGTTCTAATTTTTAAACAGCTAATAATTTCTTTTCTTTTTTTAGTATTTAATTGTATTTCTGAAAACTTTAATTGAAATTATTTACTTTCTGACTTTTTCAAATGAAAGTTAACAGTTTTAAAAAGAATGCAAGGTATGGGAGGCATACTCGAGAGTGTCAATTTTCCTCTTGTCAAAAGATCTCAAAAGAAAATATTCTTATTACTTGCCCCTTGTAGTACTGGTTGGTTGCAGGGAATATACACTACTACTCTTCAGGCTCCAGAAAATACTTCAGAGTCTCAAGGGTAGGATAGCTAGAAGCAACAATAACTAATTTTAATAGGGAATACCTTGTGCT
Organism: Hydrophis major; assembly: GCA_033807585.1. Taxonomy (NCBI): domain Eukaryota; kingdom Metazoa; phylum Chordata; class Lepidosauria; order Squamata; family Elapidae; genus Hydrophis; species Hydrophis major. The sequence continues at coordinate 79,514,696 of CM066333.1, forward strand.
TTCTTGACTATGAACCAGATCTAGCTTATTCTACAAACTCAATTAAAATTAATAAAGACTTAGCGTCATATCTGTCTTCTACCAATGTTGCCATTTGTACCATAGGGCAAGAAATTCAGGTCTAATTTCACAAATGCTGGGTGATTTATTTGTTCTAAAGAAACAAGATAGATATATGCTCAGTTACAAAAATAGCTGTGTACTTGTTGGTAATATGCAAAACATCTTTGGTACTAATCCTTAGTAAGTAAGTAAGAGGTTTATTGAATAGTCATAAGACCTTATAAGTAGCGTAACATAAATATATAACAAGACAAAATATGGATAAGTTAGATATATAAGAATACAGTAATAAAAACATGTGTGGAAAACCAGGGAGTCAAAAATCGGATAAGATCACCCTTGCAGGATACACCAATTTGTTCAATATATTGGGTTCTTAGGACTGCTGCCTTGATTATAAACTTAGCAGTCCTATGGACGATGTGTACCTTAGAGGCCCGGAGGAAATATAACAATCTGTGTGGTTTGATTCCCAATGGGCTGTTCTTTCCAGTAGAAATGATAAATATTTAAGCCTAATGGGGGCATATATTTGGCAGTTGAACAAGATGTGGGAAATATCTTCAATGGCAGATGAACCACATAAGCAGGTTCTCTTGTGGTATGGTACATGGTGGAAGCGCCCATGTCTGGACATGGAATCCAGTAATTCAAATCTGGCTCTGGTATAGGCTGTTCTCGGTATAGGCTGTAATTGTGGCATACCCATTGAAAGGTATTTTTGGAAGATGTTTTTATTCTTAGCCAACCATCTTGCTAATAATTCCATGTCAGTCTGGGTACTAATATCCAAGACTCCCTGTTTAAAAATTTCCCTTGCCTTGGAAACCCTTGTCAATAAAAATTGGGTAGAAAACCCATGTCTTAAGATGGCTCTGTGGAGTTGACTGGCCCAGGAGTTAAATTGGAACTTATTTAACTGTTCAGTTAGGCATAGTTTGGGAAGTCTAACCGAATCCATTGATTGTATCTTTAGCCAGTATGTAAATGTTTTAATTATTAAGTGGCTATGTAAGGAGTGGATACCCAATTCCGCTCTAACTGCTGAAGCAGAAGTGTTCTTATCAGTCCCCAATAAGTGTCTTAAAAAGCGGGTCTGTGTTTGTTCAAGTGGGGAGGCTTTATTTAAACCCCACAGTTCTTCACCATACGTCAGCATTGGAACTATTTTTGCCCTAAATACTTTCAACATAGGGGTCAAAGTGCCTGGGTAATTATGGTTAAATAATTTATGTAATCTTTTGGTGCTTATCTCAGCTCTTAATGTACTACTTTGAAAGTAATTGAACCAAGATGCTGTATTAGTAAAGACCACTCATAAGTAGGTGTAAGAATTTACTTGTTCGATTGACTCCCATTAATCTGTCAATTATATTTCCTACTTTTTGTGCTGAGAACGAACACTTTGGATTTGCTTTTATTAATATTTAAGAAATTCAAAGTACAATAGGTATTCAGCTTATGCAACAGTCTCCTCAGGCCTATTTGTGAATGAGCCATTAATACCATGCCATCGGCATATAAAAGGGTATTAATAAATTTATCAAGAATCTTTGGCATATGCAAATCTACTGCATGCAGGAATCCTGGTAAATCATTGACATAGAGATTGAAAGGCATTGGAGCTAAAATGCATTTTGGTACTAATCAATACTGTACAAAGGTAGATTTTAGTTAATTGCTATAATTTTTAAATTATGGCCATCAGGTATATACTGTATTGCAAAAAAATGAATTACATTTAAGATTTTCTAAATCCCACATTTATTAGCCAATTAAAGGATGCCTTAAATGGGAAAGACCGTGAACTTGCCAGTCTCCACCGCCAGTTTGATGGGGTGCACTCAGAGCTTGGAGAAACCGTCAGAGTGAAAGAAATGGCTCTGAAGGAAAATAGAAGATTACAGGATGATCTAGCCACAATGACTAGAGAAAACCAGGTATAAAATAATTAATACAGTGCACATCGTGATTTATTTTGTACCAGTAATCATGTACACAAAGGATGTGATACCTCTTCTGAAACATCATTGTAACTAAAACAATGTCAACGTTGGTTTTAAGTAAAGTAAAATATAGGTAGTCCTCATTTAATGATGATAATTGAGTTTGACAGTTCCATTTCTAAGCGATGTCATCAAATGTGACGTCATGTGACCACACCAAGCTATGATGTCAATTGTGGCAGTTTCAGTTGCTGTGATTTGGCCAATCATGTGATCATCATTTGCCACTTTGTATCAGCTTCCCCATTGTTTTTGCTTGTTGGAAGGCCACAAATGGTGATCGCATGACTGTGAGACACTGCTATGTTATAATTGCAAACTGGTTGCCATGTGCCCGAATCAAGATCAGGCTGCAACAACCAGAAGTAGGAAGATTGTCATGAGTCCCCTGGGTTCAGCACCTTTATTACAACTGAATGGTTGCTGCTATTGTTCAACTGCAACTATCTGTATTACATATTTTGGAGTGTGAAGAGTTTTTGTAAGCATTTTACTTTGTTCGTAATCCTGGTTTTTTTTAGTTCTAGATTCCAATATCATGCTCTCCAATAGGAATTGGAATCTAGAACTAGAAGAACTATTAATATAATAGGTTATCTTCCTAAAAAAAAGTATTTTGCTCGTAAGTTTTCTAAATTTTACGAGTTTGTAGATCCTATATAAGCTACTTACAGCTTGAGTGCCAGATATTTAAAAAGATGTATTGTTTACAACAGGGTCTCCAACCTTGGCCACTTTAAGACTTGTGGACTTCAACTCCCAGAATTCCTCAGCCAGCAAAGCTTAAAGTGGCCAAGATTGGAGACCCCTTGTTTAGAAACAATCTTGTCATTTGATTATTAATTATCAAATAAATTACACTAATTGGGAATTGTGTATGTTTGTAATAGTAGTCCATCTTTGAAAAAAGAAAATTTTCCTAATGTTTAATGGCAAACTTGAAGATTAAAATGAAAGATTCTTCATATTTTCATCCAGCAATCATGGACTGTGTACCTAGTGAGGATCAGATATACAGTTCAATTATAGTGAAGAAGAATAGAGACCAGTATAGGTAATCCTCATGGTCACATGATCATATTTTGGGCCCTTGGAAACCATCTTGTATTTACAATCATTTGCAGCATCTTGTGATCACTTGACTGCTGCTGTTTTCAGCATTTTTTTTTTTTTGCTAGTTTCTGAGGTTTATGGTTCCCGGCAAAAAAAACACCCATTGAGTTTAATGGATTCACTTCATGACTGCAGTGTTCACTTATCACAGCAATCATTTAACAACTGCCACAAAAAAGATTGCAAAAGCAAGCACAATCACATAGTGACCCACTTAACAATCACCTTGACTTAACGACTATAATTATAGGCTCAATTATGGACATAAGTCAAGGACTGTATATATGGCTGTAGTGAATTCTTGTTCCTTCCTCGCCTTTCACTTCTGACCACTCTTTTTCTAGCATTCCAGCTTGAACATGTATTTCTTGGTTCGCTAAGTATGATAGCTAAACTGGAAATTCTCCATTCTAGCTTTCCCCCCCCAATGGTTTCAACTGTTATTCTGAAGGACAATATTTTATCCTATCATAGTTAAAACATCAGGCACTCATAGTTATTTTTCTTTGTATTTACTGGTAAAGATAAATCCCTTATGGCTACATATTGCACATTTTTTCAAGAAAAAGTTCTCTAATGACTTGCTTGTATGTATATCCAATTTATGGGGTTTTTTAATAGTGTGGTGACTGCTCTTAATCTTGACTACTGCAAACATTGAATAATTATATCATTTGAAATGTTTAATCAGGTATCAGTTTAATTTTTTGAGGTGCCAAGTGCTAATACCAATATAGGCATTGCCAAAATAGGCATTGTCCCAAATCTTCCATAAGGAAAATTACTTACCCCTAGGTTGGAAGTCAGACACAAGACTGAACGCTGATTTTTTTGTTTGTTTTTTTAATCTGAACACGAGGAACTAATAGCCAAGAGAAACACTTGTACAAGCTGTTTATCTGTAGTTCAATTTTGATATGGAATAGATCATATTTAAGGGTACTGCTTGGTCAGCATGTGGTTTATTTACTTGATGAATAATATATCTAACAGTATGTAATATAAACAGGTAATCTCAACCGAATTGGAAGTAACTTTACGTGAAAAAGAAGAACTGAAAGTTAGAGTTCATAATTATATTACTGAAGTCTCCAGATTTGAAAGTTTAATGGCCTTAAAGGTAAGAAATATTATGAAAATATTATTATTTAATAAAATCATTTTGGGTTTGGGTTTTCAAGTCATTATTGACCATTGCAAGACTCCTGGCCACTACATGGAAAAGTCCATGCAGTTTCCTTGGCAACATTTTTGGAAGTTAATTTACCATTGTTTTCTTTCTATGGCTGACAGCGAGTGACTGGCCCAAAGTCACCCATAGCTTCATGTCCAAAGAAGGGTTTGAATTCATGGCCTCCCAGTTTCTAGTCTAGTGCCTTTAACTACTGCATAAAATCAAAAGTAAAATGTATCTTATTTAAAAGTTATAAGTAAGCTGAAGTAAAGTAACCAAGTTAGTACACAAATAAAAAAAATCTTCAATATATTCTTTAAGCAAAAAGAATAACATTGAGGGAAATGTCCTTTCTTAGCCCTATAACATTTAAACTATATGTCACCAGGGTCTACCATTTCTATGAAAGTTAGAAGGTATTATTTAGAATTATCATTAGATATAAAAGAAGCTGGGACTTTGTCACAGATGCACAACTGTGATTGAGTCATTGATACACACAGGTAGATATATCTAGGCATATATGTTGTTTGTTGTATTTTAAAACTTCAGTATGTGAATAGCGTATGTACATACAGATGATGATGATATCCATTCAGTTGTATCCAACTCTTGGCAATTTTATGGGCCAGGTTTCTCCATATCTTCTGATCTTGCACTTTTTTGAGTGGTTCTCTGCTCTGGCTGGTGTCAGCTTTGATGGTGTCCACTTATCATATTCCTTTTACCACAAACTTTTCCAAACATAAATTACTTTCTCAGTGAATTCCTCCATATGACATGGCCAAAATAAATGAGACAGTGTTTTGTGATTTGTGCCTTCCAGTGACATGTCTGGTATTATATGCTCCAGAACTTGCTTGTTAGTCAGCTTTGCTGTCCAAGGCATACACAGGAGCCTTCTCCAGCACCACAGCTCAGACAAGTCAATTTTCTTTCTTGTCTTGCTTTTTTTAAATCCAACCTTCACAACCGCAGGGGAACACAGTAGAGTTGACTAACTTACATTTGATTGCCAGGCTGATGTCCTTGGGTTTTTTTACAAACGTCTAGACAACATCAAAAAATCCAAATTATTCACTGTAAACAAATTGATATAAAATATTACATTCTTATGTGCAAGGATCAATTGATGTAATATCTGCCTCAATTCTTTTAACTCTTAACAGTATAATCATGTAATCTTGAGGTTATCTCATATTGAAAATAACACACATTCAGGTTTCTTCAGTGGAACAAGTTGCTGACAATTTCTAAACAGAAGACAGGCCAAATAGTAGCTGAGACATTTGTTTCAGTAGATTTATTGCTCAGTGGAAACATTTTCTCTTAATACTAGGAAAGAGAAAATAAAGAATTATTGGAGAAGTTCCAGATGCTTCACAGCCAAGCTGAAGATTGGGAAGTAAAGGCCCATCAAGCGGAGGGACAAAACAGCTCTGTACGATTGGAGCTCCTTTCGGTTGACACTGAACGAAGACACCTTAGAGAAAGAGTAGAATTATTGGAAAAAGAAATTCAAGAGGTAATTATAAAATTACAGCTTCCTAGACCATTTTAATGTGCTTTTCTTAATCAACTACCTTGACATTAATTGGAAATTGGTTCAAGGAGCAGATGGCATTAATCATCTGTATGGTCTCAAGGGGAAAACTAATTTCAGACTTATGCCTGCTCTTGCCCAGTGCTTGTTAAGTCTTGCAAATGGTTGTAAATGTATTTTGGAAGGAGAAAAAAAATACTTCAAGTTGCTATGTGGTTTTTGTTTGTTTGTTTGTTTGTCTCCGAATATTGGAGTGCAAATAGGAAAATTTAATAGGAGAACCTCATCCGTGCTTGTAAGAAGAGCTACTTTTGTCTTTCATGCAGCACATCATTGCACATCAAACGTATGAATCGCAAATTTCTTCAATGGCAAAAAATATGGCCAAGCTGGAAGAAATTCTCAGACGTGAAAAAGAAGATAAATCTTCAATAAATCATGATGTATCTGCTGTTAGAGATTTATGTGTCAAACTGGAATCTAGCAATGATCTGCTTTCACGTCAATTATCATCCAAATCTCTGGAATTTGAGAGGGTAAAAGAGAAAAATGTTTTTATAGTATATATATATATATGTAAAATGTTGGCACTAAAATAAATAGATATATACTCTAAGATGAAAAATTCGTCTTCCAACCACTGTGGTTTGAAAAGCCTCCCTGGGAGAGATGGGAGGAGATGCATGTGGATTGCGGAAGGGCTTAATGGAGAGGTGGACAGGAACTGCAGTCTGCCTTAGTTACTGTGAAGTTATTTACTAAAGAAATTCTTTTTATGCTCTAGATTATGTCTGAATTTGAAGATGCAAAGGCAGAAGCAGAGCTGTTAAAAAAGCAGCTCTCAAGTGAGCGACTTACAATACAAAACTTGGAAACCCTCTTGACTACCAGCAGAGACAAAGATTTTCAGAACCATTTGATAACCCATGAAAAAGATTCAGAGATACAATTGCTCAAAGACAAGTTAACACTCTCGGAGAGTAAATTGTATGTTGAAAAGTATAAAATGACCAGTTTTATAATATTTTTTCTTTCAGTTGTTTATAATTTAGGGCAAAAATGTCTCAAATCTTGAAATAATAATATAGTATTTTTAAACATAATAAAATCCAGATTTTCTAATTAATAATATGAGAAGAGTTTTGTTAGAAATATTTCCATTGGAACTGCAATTTTCCTAACTTGCATTTCAAGATGAAATTACTCATCTTTGGTTTATGTGTTTCTTTCATGAAAGTATGGTTATTTTCTTACCTTGCATGGTACCCTTTGCTGTGCAGTGTGTAAGATATAAAGTATAATATGCTAAAAGCAACATGTGTCAATGTATGTTCTTCAGGCTGCGGTGGTGAAAAACAATTTAGACCAGTGTTAGAAAACAATTTAGACCAGGGCTAGCAACTTGACAATGTGTGGACTTCAACTCCCAGAATTCCTTAGTCAGAATGACTTGGGAATTCTGGGAGTTGAAGTCCACACAACTTAAAGTTGCCAAGTTTGAAAAACACCATTTTAGATTATTACGATTGTCACTACAAATGCATGTAGCACTGCCTATTCATATGCAAGTATCTCGTTCATTATGGCCTCTTGGAATTTCAAAGATTGCAATACTGGAGAAATTCTGTCAGTAGTGTGTCAAATGGATGCATTGTTTCAGGTGAATGCATCCCCAAATATACATATCTTAAATAGACTGTTTTGTGGTAAATAGGTGGTTTCTTTATTTTAAGAATTTTTTGTATGTGTATGCACAAATACGGGTATATTTTCTTAATTTCTAGGTCTCTGTTTATTTGTTGGCAACTATTTTTAAAGTTCTTGTACAATGCCATCTGTGAATGTGTAATAGATATTTTTCTCTTTGTTTTACAATATTTTTAGAACAAGTCTTAGTAGAGAAGTTTCTATACTGAGAAATAAACTCGCACAGCTGCAGACTGATTATGATATTGTTAAAAGGCAGCTGACAACAGAGCAATTTGAAAGGTATGTGAATTAGCTTCATTAAAAAGGCAACTGTTCTGAGTCCCATTTAAGGAGGAAACCATAAAAGCATTCTTTACAGCAACTTTAAGACTTGTGGACTTCAACTTCCAGAATTCCTCAGCCAGCTTTGCTGGCTGAGGAATTCTGGGAGTTGAAGTCCACAAGTCTTAAAGTTGCCAAGGTTGCTTTACAGTGTTGCACAGAAAGTATTAAAACTGGTTTAATAATTAATTTTCAGTGCTGTTTCTTAAGTGGTATGCTCTATTTCTTGTCCTTCTATTGTGGTTTAGGACATAAAAAGCCAACAAGGGGCATCTTCAGAATGTATTATATTCAATATTGCCATTTTCAAATTAATTGCAGTAAAATGCATTTTCAAAATGTCTGTCAGTAAATACCACAAGACCTTTCAGTTAAGCATCCATGGAAATCGATATGTTTAAAAAAAAAACCTCTTCAAATAGGAACAAAGCCGTGATCAATCCTATGTTGCTTAGATTGAGCAAGGCTTCCTCCCAGTAACCAAATAGTTTGCCAGTGCAAAATAATGTCAGGAAACCAGTAATTTGCTGGTTGCTACAAGCAGCTGATTAACCGGCTGGGAGGAGGGCACTTTTAGTGCTCTCTGCTGAGGATCTGTTTTTAGATTTACTGCAAGTAGTGATGCTTGTTGCTCCCTCCTCCCTTCATTTAATATTTTTCAGGGACATTAGGAAGGAGAGAGAGAGACAGGGGCATTTAAGACATTTATTTATTTATTTATTTATTTTATATTGCCACCTATTCACCCATGGCAACTCAAGGCGGCTTACACAATGTAAAATCATTGAAAACCAAAAAAAATAAAAATAAAAAACAATAAAAACAAACAAAAAGAACCGAATAAATTAGTAAAGTACAATAGAACAAAATTTGGGGTGGGGGGGGACTCCAACTCCCACCCCTGCCCCGACGAAAGCAGATCACACGAGCCATTTGATGGGCTCCATCCCTCTCTGGGTTCCCCAGGCCCGCTGGCAGAACCAGGTCTTCTTCAGTGCCTTTCGGAAGAGAGCTAGAGTGGGAGCCATTCTAATCTCTGGGGGAATAATATTCCAGAGAGAGGGAGCCACCACGGAGAAGGCCCTTCTTCTAGATCCCACCAGGTGTATCTACCTCAGGGGTAGGACCTGTAATATTCCTGCCTCCTCACTCTAATAGGTCGGGTAGATGTAACCAGCACAAGGGTATGTGCATCCCCCAGCCCAGCAATGAATATAAGAAACCTAAAGTTTACCAGCTTTCAGCTTACAACACCTTTGTATCCATCCTGTTATCCTAGCCAGGAGAAAAAAGTCTCACTTCAGTTTTGAAGTCAGACTTACCCACCTTAAGTTCTCTTCAACTACTTTCTGTACTGCCTAACGTCTATAGGTAGTTCTCAATGCATGACCACAATTAAATCCAAAATTTCCATTGCTAAGCGAGACAATTGCTCAGCGCACTTGGTACGACCTTTCTTGACACAGTTGTTAAGTGAATCGCTGCAGTGGTTAAGTTAGCAACCCGGCGGTTAAATGACTATGGCTCCCCCCTTGACTTTGCTGGTCCAAAGGTCGCAAAAGGGGATCACAGGACCCGGGGATCACTGTGACCATCATAAATATGAACCAGTTGCCAAGCATCCGAATTTTGATTCCGTGGACCATGGATGCTGCAACGGTCGTAAGTGTGAAAAATTGTCATGGGTCACTTTGTTTCAGAGCTGTTGTCACTTCAAATGGTTACTGAACAAATGGTTGTAAGTTGAGGACTACCTGTATTATCTAGAGCAGGGGTGTCAAACTGGTGGCCAATGGGCCAGAGGCCTCACATGCAGGCCACGCCCACCCCAGATCCGTGAAGGGGAAAAACATCACGAAACATCATGTGATGGCCATGTGACGCCACGAGTTTGACACTCGTGATCTAGATGTCAGTGTTCCAGGGAAAATCCATTCCTGTTAGTAATTCCAAGACATCTCAAAGTACTTTTATTAGAATAGCACCTGGCACATTCTGTGGAATTCCAAAACTAAACGTTTCCCGGCTTCCCCACAATGTCCCAACCTACAAACTATCCCCTTTTCCATCATCATAACATCACATGAACCAATACCCCAAAATAAGTTCTTACCGGAAAGCAAATTCTGATTGAACATGAAGAAAAATAAAATTCTTTCTATCAGCTATCAAAGAAAAGGATTTAAGGGGAAAAAAAGCGATTCCAATTTACTGTGGAGAAAAACAGTGGCCATCTTGTTTTCTGCATGAGAAACTATTTGGAAGTGCAACCAGAGTTCAATTGTAATTTTATACTTGATAGGGAACGGGCGATTCAAGAGATGCGAAGGCTTGGCTTCTCTACCTCTTCTGTCCCTACCTCATCACCACTGAGCTCAACTTTGAGATCTCCATCACATTCTCCAGAGAGAGCATTTTCAGTAACAACAGAACGAACAGAACGAACAGAAAAGTAAGTAATTAAATCAGTGGCTTAGGCCTTAGTTTGTTTTTTAAGCATCTGGTTAATTTACATAATATTTCAAAATTAAATGTGAGATTGGATTTGTATTTTGGGTTTTTTTCCAGAAACAAAGTACTCTTAGAAAGTTAAGCTCTGAGTCTTATATTTACCATCTTTAATGTGGGGGAGATGAGGGCAAGTAGGTAATTAGTACCTATTGGGTGCTTTTGTATGATTCAAATTATGTGACTATGGCTACTTTGAAAATAGTTCTGATCTGACATGATCTAACTCAAGGCACAAAATAATTAATACATTCTAAAAAACAAAATATTCTAAGATTATTCATTCTTAAGCAGCATATTTTCAATATAATCATTCCATTTTCTTTCTTCTCAGAAATGTGGGCTTCAAGGATTAATCAATTACTTTAAAAGCAGAACAATAATGGGATGTTTCCATGTTTGGACTCATTGTCAGCGTTGACATGAATTCTACCTCTAAAATGTTAAATAATTAACACTAGGATTATTGAAACAAGAAGTAGCTGTGTGAGAGCACTTAGTGTGTAACCAAACTTTGCAACATTCTGCTATCACACAAAGGGTTGATTTTTAATAATCCTGATAGGTTTGCCCTGCAGATTAAAACTAAACATTTGAATTGGAGGCCATAGTGTGGTTTGTTATTGTTATCTCTTCTTTCAAGGTTATTTATTTTCAGTTAGATCAGCTACAGTCTGTAGTTGCTATTGACTGCAAAGCAGATAAATATGGAAGAAGAAAAGTCCTTTAATCATGACTTACGGTATATCTATTATTCAGGTTGTTTTCATGCCAGTAATTTTATAAAATGTGTGTATGTATGTATAAATAAATTATGCAAAGTTTAATTTAATAATGTCCTTTAACCTGAGCAAAAATGTTACATCATGAGTTAAAAGGCGTCTTTTAAATGTTGTCTCTAAAATGAAGTATCTCTGCATTTTAAAAATGGTTTTATATTAAAAAAACAAATTTATATGCATTAAATTATGATAGTATAATGTTAATATCATGTCTGTCTTAGAGTCATTTAGCGATGTTCCTTTTTTTAAAGTTTTGAAGTAAAGTTTGAGGAATTGACACAACTGAGTTCCAGCTTTTAAAGACAAACTGAGGCAGTTTAAAATACAAAACTAATTAGGTAAGAATGAACTTTATTGCAAGGAAACTAATTATATTGTAGTTTTTGTCACAATGTAGTAACAAGTTATCCGATACAGTACAGTACATTCCTTTGTACCATCTTGATATTATCCTCAATAAGCAATCTGCATGAAGCACTAAGACATTTAACTCCAGAGCTATTTTGGGCATAACTTGGCTATGTTTGTGGATATTATATTAAAAGAAGACAATTTTAATTACTAAAGAAAATCCATGAATTAAACTAGCAGGAAGGTTCTTGGGCATGAATAATCCATCTATGTAACCAAAAGTACATGGAATTTTGGATTGGGATGTATATGCTGTAATAATAGCTGTCATTTTATAGCATTAGTTTTAGATTGTGTTGTTGTTAATATACTTGACACCATTAAGAAGATGATACTAATGATATTATGATTAAATAAAGTAATTTTGGTTTTCAAGGAAGAGTTGCAGATTGATTTATATCCTTTGAAGAAAAAAAATATTTTCCGGTTCTCCTGATAGACACTGGCAAGAAGAACAGAAAATGCCATTCAACAGAGAACAACAAGCCAATTCCTAGATGTAGTTAAAGCTTATTATAATAAAGTATATACATAAACTGGAAGAATGGTCTCAGTAGAAGAATTCAAACATAAAGTTTTGAGTACTGATTGATAATTTACATCATATCTTTTTATATCACTCCTGTTCTTAAAAATTAAAAAAAAAAAGAATCATTACTGTGTTTAATATGCCATACAATTATAGGCCAAACTCCATCTAGGCCCATCTTAAAGCCTCTTTTATTATGGTTGCAGAACGGTGATCTTTGCTGATGTTAAAATAGGAGGAACTGTCCCATATAAATCTCTTAACTTAATTTTTTTATGGAAAGCCTACTTTTCCCCATTAGGAAAAAAAAAACCTTGAAATTGATCTCACCAACCAGATGTTTCTAGTTAAATGTCCTTCAATCTTGCTAATCAAAACAAGTATAATCTCTGGGGAGGAGGGGAGGAAGATTACCTATCTCCTACTGTATAATGTGGGAATGACTTTGGGAGACAGGACAATGAGACAAAATCAAGGTCAGATAAAAGGCAGCTTAGCCTAAGATAAGAATGTGGATGGGACAATAGGGACAATTCAACCAAACCGGCAGCAAAAATTGCTACTCAGTCGGCCAAACTGGTAGTAAAAAAAAAAAAAAAGCTCCGACGATTAGCTGAGAGGAGAAAGAAGAGAAAAGTGCAGGATTAGCCCTTCCACCTGCCTCTGGGCTTTTCTGTTTCTTTAGCTGATTGGCATGGCAGAGTCTTAGTTGCTGTTTGGAAAGCTGCGCATGCACGCCAAGAACTGGTAGGGAAACCGGTAGAATCCCACCACTGATTTGTCCTGCAAGTGGGATGAGAGATAAAAATACTTTCAGACTTGCAAAATTCTGTTAAGGTAACCCTTACCAATAAGTACAATTAGCTCAGGTGGCTGCATTTGGTGTGTCTGGTCCACCATGAGGCCGACGTAACGTGAAAAGATAAATAAGGCTGACATGAGAATCATTAGATAACTTTTGAAAAGTGGTTCCTTCCCTTGTGCAGGAGCAGGTCTAGTAATTTTGGTTCCTCCAAGAATAAGGGCAGTGATCTCAGATCAGACTGGAATACGTCCTCAACCCTCTAAAGTTTTATCAACTGTTCACAAAATGTTGCATATTGAAAAGAATATACTTCCTGACGATGCCTGCCTGAAGTCCTCATTCGTGTAGATGAGGTAGAATCTTAAGCCCTCTCAGGTAGTAGAATGATCTCACTGAGGCAAGGGGAGGAGGAATACAGGCAAGTCCCCGACTTACAACAGTACATTTAGAAACTTAAAACTGGCCACTTGCTCCATTCGGTCTCCATTGATAAGCAAGGGCTGGATGTCTGATCTGTTCCTTCTATAATCCATTATAAGCTCCTTGGTCTTATTGGTGTTGAGGACCAAGTTATTGTCTCCACACCACAAAAGCAACCGGTTCACCTCATCTCGGTAGGTGGACTCATTCCCCCCTGGAGATGAGTCCCACCACTGTTGTATCCTATCAAAGCCAGATTCATTGAACAGCTGGGTTGAAAATTTATCAGCTGCAGTGATTCACTTAACAACTATGGCAAAGGTCGTAAAATGGAGTAAAACTGACTTAACAAATGTCTCTCAACAACAGAAATTGTGCTCGTAAGTTAAGGACTACCTGTACATGTTTAGTAATGTCTATTTCTCTTGACAGCAGGGGATATTACAAACTTTTGGTTGCATAGAAACACATTAAAGGAAGAGGTGAGGGCTAAATGTAAAAGAGGTTGCTACCTTTTCTTTGGAATTATTGATTGTTCAAAAATTGCATCTGATACAAGAGGGTGTATAATCTTTATAAAGCCTGAACCTGAGATGTGTGTAAACCAAAGACCAGCCTGAAACTTTAATTTAATGGAGAACAGTAATTCCAGAGTGCGCTGAAATTGTTGCATCTCTAATAGAATGCAATATTTCACAAAAGCAAAACAGTGTGACCCAAACAATTTGTTTCAGCAACAAGAAATATATCTATTTGAATTTGCCGCCCAACTTCAGTGGACTTCACATATATGGAGAACTCCTTTGGAAGAGGAAGATAGAAAACTGTGAAACGCAGAAAATCAGAAGCCCAGGCAGTTCAAATAAATATATAGGTTTATTGCAACTGAAGCATTTACCTCTTAAAATCAGGCATTCTGATCAGGCATGGTTTAAACCTCCAAAAGATTTCCTAGTAAAGAGAAACTTTATCAGCAAACATTGTTCAATACTTACTACTCGCTTTTTCTAAATTCTAATTTAAAAGGCAAGCCAAGGTATCCCCTGGTTCCTTACCTGTAACTTTGATTCTCTTTATTGGTAGAAACCTTTCCTGATGAAAGCAACATCAAGTAGAATGGTACTTAAATGCTTTTGTGAACCCTTTTGAATGTTCATTATTTCTACATAAATATAACCTACGATATAATCTGTTCTCCACACTAGTCCTAAAACTACATAATGAAAACCAAATAAAAACAAAGGAGTTAAAAATATTGATGCAATGAAAACTTTTCAATAAGACCAAGTTGAAAATGACACAAATATCTGATTGTCAATGAACAGTAGCAATTTGATTGGATTATACAGATGCACTTTCAATAAATAGAGTAGTTCACAAAATTTCAAGGGTTCTACACAGAAATGGTTTTTTCTTAGCTCCAACATATAGTCTCTGTTTTCTTTTATGGCACCTAGAAAATTTACCTTTGGCAAGTGAGTTATCTATATTATTACTGCATTGCAGAGGATGGTGAATTCTGGTATTCATTATATACCTGGATCTGTGCATGGTTTAAAAAAAAAAAAAAGACATCACCTATAGTAACAAGTTCCATCACCTAACTCTCTTACATGGTTTTCTCTAAAATTCAGCCTAAACAACAGGCGAATGTGGATTCAGGCCCTTGGATTTAAACCAATTTGATGGTTAGAGAGATCTTAGTTGTTGATACTCTTTTTTTTGTCTCTGTGTCTCTTATCTTTCAAGGAACGACATGTTTAAGCGCATTAGCAGTAGCCGCTGATTGGATTGACTCGGGGGGAGCTTATTAGTAATTCTTTGAAGACTCTTTCCTTCGACAAAACACAATATAGAATAATAGAGGTGGAAGGGACCTTGGAGGTCTTTTAGTCCAACCCTCTGCTTGAGCAGGAAACCTTATGCCCGTCCAGATAAATGGTTGTCTATACCATTTCTGACCAAATGGTGGTATTTCCTTCTGAAGTACCATTTCTGCGGTGGTGGGATTCAATTTTTTTTTTTTACTACTGGTTCTGCAGGCGTGGCTTGGTGGGCATTGCAGGGAAAGGATACTGCAAAATCTCCATTCCCTCCCCACCCCACTAACCTGCTTTCCAGCTTCGTTCTCCTGTGCAGGGCAACCAAAGAAGACCCAGCCGATCAGCTGGGACTTGGGAGGCAGAGTATAGATAGGCGCGGGCCGGTCAGAGGTGGGATTTGCTGGTTCTCCAAACTACTGAAAATTTCCGCTACCATTTGTTCAGAACTGGTCAGAGCCTGCTGAATATCACTCCTGCATTTCTGAATGGCAGGCACAACTGCTGCTGCCTCTACTAAGTTCAGACAAGTATCCTTCTGAGACCCAACCAGCCCCTTTAAACTCTGCCAGAGTCTGGTGGGCGGTTTCAGAAGTCACGCGAAAGGAAGATGGTTGAAGCAAGTTGCAAGTACTGTGGGAAGGCAAAGTGACATACCAAGGTCACCTGCCAGGGGAAGCTCTGACATATCCCTTCCTTGGGTGCTCTGGAAGTTTGGACAAATTGAACTCCCACGCTGTGAATATTCCCGTCTGACGAAATCCTGCTGATGAGAAAGTATTTAAGAAAATAATTGTTTGCTCTAAATTGCTGATTTCTTTAGATCTCAGTGAAAATCCTGAATATTTCTATCACTAAGATGAATCAATGTGGGAGTACGGAAGTCTGGGCCCTTCCCCTGGAACCGTTTCCCTTCAAAAGTCCTGATAAAAGACAGAATGACCCGTCAATACAATATAAACATACTTATCTATTACGACTAATAGTCGTTGATAGATATATCATGTATTGAAGTGTCAAGTTTTGTATAGCCTTGGTATAATACTTCAATTTAATGTTGCAATTCCTCTGCAGTGTAGGGCAGGGGTGGGATTCTACTGGTTCAGACCGGTTCGGGTGAACTGGATGTTAGAATTACATCCGATTCACCGGACCGGTATTTCAACTGACCGGCTGGCCCCATTCATCTCTCACCTCCCAGGAGTCTCCGCATGTCCCATTTTAATGGAGGTAAGTGCAGGGTCCCGCAGAGGCCCTCGGGAGTGTGGAAAGTGGGCCTCCGAGAAGTCTGGAAACAGGCCTGTTTCCGGCTTCCAGTGGGCCTCCAGAGCCCAGGGGAGGCCATTTTCGCCCTCCCAGAGGTCCAAGGGGGAAGCCTCTGGACCCTGGGGAGGGTGAAAAGGGCTTCCCCTGGGCTATGGAGGCCCACCGGAAGTCAGAAACAGGATGTTCTGGCAGGCCACGCCCACTATGGCCACGCCCATCCAGCAACTGGGCAGCGAACCAGTTGCTGGGATTTTTGAATCCCACCCCTGGTGTAGGGGCTGGTGGGGAAGACAGGTGGAGCGGTAGAAGTTAGGCATATAGAGGACATCTTTGGTCTTGGGCGGATGCATTTGCAGCCAGTAAACACAAGTCTGATGATGAAATTCTGTCAGACATAATGGAAAATGGCACATAGGGGTTTTTTCCCCTTGCAATTATCTCCACTTTGTATTGTTTAGATAACCAAGGATTCCTGATTTGATTCAGCCAAGATGAAGGATAACCATTGTGTCTTAGTTGCTGGTGAAAAAAAGGGGGGGTTTTGAAGATTTTGGAGAGTTACACTAGAATGGATTTGATATGTGACCTTACTTTCACACAGAGGACAACAAACTAGGCAGCCGGCATCAGTGAAATCAGTTTTACACTTCATTATCTTTGTACTTTTCTATTAATCTATTAATGGGAATTAAAACTGTCATGTGAGCCACAATGTGGAGTGATTTTTCTGAATGTGATTATAAAAAGAAGTTTGAAAATGTAGTACCTTTTAAAAGGTGCCAACCACAGTTTTCCGAGCAAGGCAGCAATTCCCATCGTCTCCCTGTTCTCAAAACCTGCCAAGGTCTGCTGCCTTGTGGTCTCTTGTCTACCCACTGGCTCTTCCTTCTTCGCTGTGATTGTCAGCTTTGCTTTTCACAGAGCCATCTTTAATTTGCCATTTGTTCTTCCTGACAAGGACATCTATATGTTAGCTACTGAGGTATTACACTTATAGTAAATTTTAAATATTTAATTAACTTTCACATGTGCCACCCTGGACTGCCACTGAGCTTCTTCTGTTTTATGTATGTGCCACAGTTCTATTCATAATTTTGCCATGTGGTTCTATTCTAAATACATTTGGTTTTAATTGTTTTGTATGCTTGTATCAGCATCATATCTGTCTTATATCTTCAAAGATAATTTTGTCAAAATCTCTTTTGCAAAGCTCCCACCTTAGACAAGCCCGTACTATTCTAGAATTAGTACAAATAAAAAGCTTATTTTTTTGGAAAATAACAGATTGTGCAGGAAACATTTCCCCCAATTGATTATTAGTTTTCTTTCATAGTGAATTCATTTTCTCAGAACTATTTCATATAGGCAGGAATTTTAGTTTTCTCCACACTGAAATCTTTTCTCAAAACAGGCTGAAAAACAGCTTCTATTCCAGGGCAGTAGCTCTGTTGAATTCTACTATATAGGGCAGTATTGGTGCGGTGTTGGAGGTTTCCGGTTCAATCTGTGAAGGGTGAAGGATGTGTGTTTGCGTTTATTTTCATGGTCATGGTCATGATGTGCACTGAAGATGGTGTTTGATTTCATTGTACGAGGTACAATGACAATAAACTAAACTAAACTTTAATTCCAACTGAATGGTGGAGGATAGAAAGATTTATATTCTTTGCAGATGACCACCATTCAGTCAGAACTGAAGAAGCTTCTGGGATGGGAAGCAAAACGTCTTCCAGGAAAAAGAAAATCCGTTTGCCTTTTTTTTTGGGGGGGGGGAGGGGAAGCACCTTTGGGACAACCCTGGCCTGGATGACTGAGAATTTCCGTAGACAAGATTTATGCTAACCTTTAAGAGAGCAGAAGACACGCTGGGAATACTGCAATCTAATTTAGGATGCTAGGGAATACTTCTATTAAACCCAGGTGACTTTGGGAGGAAGGTACCGCCTGTTCTTACCTGGCTATGATCTTCATAGGCAGTGATGTATTAAACAGACTAAGCGTGTGCTTAGGACACCAGGCCCAAAGGGGGCACTACAAAGTACCTTATGATTCTCGACTCCTGATGAATGTATCCTTTCTTTTATGTATACTGAGTATTTACACCAAGACAAATTCCTTGTGTGTCCATTCACACTTGGCCAATAAAGAATTCTATTCTATTCCAAAGTTGAGAAAGGAAGAAAAACAACCAATGATTTGTAAAATATATATATATATATATATCTGCTATGTACAAAGGAGGGCACCAAGATTTGTCAGTGCTTAGGGCACCAGTGAGCCTTAATTTCTAGGTTCTATCATATCACAAGACCTAAAACGGACACCTAGCACCAAAAACATCAAAAAAGCACAACAAAGAATGTTTTTCCTGCACTAACTCAGAAAGCTCAAACTGTTCAAGGAGCTGCCGATCCAGATCTACAGAGGAAATGATTGAATCTGTCATCTGCATCTTTATATCTGTCTGGTTTGGTTGTATTCTATTTATTGGCTGTTTCCTAGTATGATTTGATTGCTTATTGTACCTTGTGACTGTCATTAAGTGTTGCCCCTTAAGATTCTTGATGAATGTCTCTTTTCTTTTATGTAGAGAGCATTTTCACCAAGACAAATTCCTGGTGTGTCCAGTCACACTTGGCCAATAAAAGAATTCTCTTCTCTTCTCTTTTCTCTTCTTTCTTCTCTCCTCTCCCATTAATTTCTGTTCTATTCTATTTATTGACTGTTTCCTAGTATGATTTGATTGCTTATTGTACCTTGTGACTGTCATTAAGTGTTGCACCTTAAGATTCTTGACGAATGTCTCTTTTCTTTTATGGACACTGAGAGCATTTGCACCAAGACCAATTCCTGGTGTGTGTCCAGTCACACTTGGCCAATAAAAGAATTCTATTACTCCTTATCGAAGCCGTATTCTATTCTATTATTCCGTATCCAACCCAATGTAAGGAAGTCCATGAGGATGCCACATTGGGTGTGTGTGTGGGGGGGGGGGGTTCCCTCAGATAGGCTGGGCCAGGTGAATCTTGAGTGGAAGGTGAGGATGGCGGGGGGGGGGGGAAGGATGAGGAGGAGAACCCTCGTTTTCAAACCCGGCAGGCAGCCGGATGGACCCCTAGCGAGGCTTCTCCCGCTTTCCTTCTCCCTCCCTCCCTCCTCCTGGACTCGAGGCTGCCCGGTTGCAGGCAAGGGAGCATGTGATCGCTGGCGGGTCTCGAATTCGCTCGCCTTGCCATGGTGTGGCAGCAGCAGCAGCAGCAGCAGCGCGGAGCTCAATGGAGGCTGGCTTGAGGCGAGCTCCTTGGATCCCCCGCGAGAGCCCGGCTGCTTATTCCCGTCGACCAAAGCGAGGCTCTCCAACAAGGTGAGGTAAACCGCGGGGGGGGGGGACACCCGAGCTTTCCTCTCCCCACTGCCGGGCTTGGGGGGGGAGGGCAGGATGGATTCCCCCCTCCTAACCTCCTCGCTCGCCCCTCGCTCCCTCTCTCGGAAGCCGCCTTTGCCCGGGAGTTCGAAGTTTGCCAGCTTCGCCTGGGCGCTCGACCTTCTCCGGCTTTCTGAGGGGAAAGTGGGGTTGGTGGGGGGGGGGGTGAGAGGTGGGTGTTTCTCCGGGCGGCCCCGACTTTGCCTCATGAAAGCTAAGCAGGGATGGCATCGTTCGTTGAGGGGGGGAGAAAAGATCCCCGTGCTGGATCCCGGGAGAAAGGCGTCGGCGGCGTCGGGAGCGGTTCGCCGCCTCTTGTGATGGAGAGCCCGGGGTGGGGGAACGTGGTAGTAAGACTGTAGTAAGTGACAGCCGTTGCTTCCCGAAAGGATTAAAAGAGAAGCCAGCCTTGCGGAGGCTGGCGAGGAAGGGGGGGGGGAGAGATCCGCTGACGTCTCCTTCTGCCCCCCCCTTTTTTTCCTCCTCCTTCTTTCTATCGGTTCCCCGCTTAATTTCCCCGGCTGAGGGGTGTGTGTGTGTGTGTGTGTGTGTGTGTGTGTGTGGAGAAAAGAAAGGGGTGACTTTTCGGGCTTGCTCGGTCTCCCAACCCCCTCCTCACTTGCTCTCCCCCCCCCCCGGTCTCTGGAGCTGCATTGCTTTGTCTGAATCTTCTCGATCGCCTCAGGATCGCTGTGCTTCGTGTCAAAGGGGGGGAGGGAGAATTGGTCTTTAGGATCTGCTGAGGGGGAGTCGCCCCCTGGAAGATAAGCGAGAAAGAGACCCCGAGTGGGATCCCTTTCTTTCTGCCATCACACACTCCGCCCCACAGATTGGCACCGCCACATGCCTGTGTCAAGAGGGGTGAGGAGAGTGGCTCCTCACCCCTCCCCCATCCCCAAACGGGAAAAGCTCACCTGAAGCTGCTTGCTGTTGCTTTGGCCTCTGGAGGCCTCACCCCCTCACCCCCCCCTCCCCCAAGCAGGAAGGGGGTTCCTAAAAAACGAGGGTGGGGTGGGGAAGCAGGCATGAGGTGGGGAGGGGGGAAGAGGGAAAGAAAGATGAAAGGGAGGAAAGGTGTAGCTTCTCTCTCTCTCTTTCTCTCTCTCTCCCCCCCCAAAGAAAATTGGAAACCACAACACTCTCTCTCCCTCTTGCAATTTTAATAGGGTTCACAATAGGGCTGCTGAACCTGAGCTGCTTAAAGCAGGAGGAGATGTTAGCAAGGGAGAAGGAAGTGCCCTTTGCAACCCAGGAGTAAAGCTCCTTAGTCGTTTGGGGTTGTTGGAATGTGGCTTTGGCTTCCCAACTTCAGAGACCTGGGCGGATGACAAGTCAAACCCATGGAGGACATTTCGACATGCCAACGAAAGAAGAGTCAAACTGTAGCTGGACCAACTTGTTAAAGTGTAGGAAGGCAAGAGGCAATTACTGTCTCTGTTAGAACCAGTGAACAAATACGTCTTTTTTCTTTCTTTCTGTGACCGGTTATTTATATGTTAATCCTTATTTAGAAGGCGTAGCCTTCCATGGCAGGATACTTACTTGAAGCTACTGAAAAACAGGTTGCATGAATGCAGAGGTGCACGTTGAATAAACCCAGCCTAAGTTCTGTGGGAAATTGTGAGGAACCTATCAGAAACCACGTGCTGGTTTTATTCAGCAGAAACTGGTTGTGCAATGATTTTTATCTGCCACTGTTTTTTTATTGTAGTTGGATTGTCATCCCCACATGCACGCTGTGCACAGGGAAGAGAGGTTCAGAAGGGTCAAGAAGGCAGCTACAATGGTGTGATCCAAGTCCATTCATTTTCTTACCTTTTTTTTTTTTTTTTAACCTTTAACAATCCTGTAATCCAGGCCTGTCAAACTGGCAGCCCGTGGACGGATGCATCACATACAGGCCACGCCCACCCCAGCAAAAAACTATCATGATACATCCCATGATGCAATCGAGTTTGACACCTGTGCTGTAATCCCTTGCATCAGGGGGCAGTTGGGGCAACTGAATGGAGCTGAGCATTTTCTGACCGAATGCCTACGTGGAGTTCGTAGCAAATATTTTCCCTATACACCCAGAGAGAGAACTATCTGCCACTCCCTAGGATTGAACTCACAGCCTCCTGATTGTGAGGTGAGAGCTCCATCTCTATGCTACCAGTCATTTTATATATGATATATATGAGGGGTTGCCAACCTTTTGGATCTCAGGGACCATCAAACTCATCATTTTAAATCCCACAGACCAGAGACCGTGGGAAAATCCCCAAAAAAGTCTGCAAGAAAATTCCCCACCCCATTTTCTTACCAATCAATCATTCTTTATTTGGGATTGCAGGATACCATCTCCAGCTCCGTTCTCAGGGAGAGAGAGAGAGAGAGAGAGACTTTTGACTTCATGCAAGGAAAACAGCAGAAGCAGCAGAAGTCTTTCTTTCTCTCCCCCAAACTCCACCAGAATGACGCAACCTCTTGGAGCAGGATGCCTTGCAGGGTCCCAAAGACTCATTTCTGGTGGAGTTTGGGGAAGAGAAAGAAAGACTTTTGCTGCTTTCCTTGCATGCAGCCAAAAGCAGAAGAAGAAAGAAGAAGCAAGAAGTCTGGTGGCCAGGTCAGGCGTGTGGGGCAAGTGGGGCAAGTTCCCCACCTCCGGCCTTTCCCTCCTCCTCTCACTACCTTGTGTTGTTCACAATGCAAGCAACTCAATCCTTGTGTTCCCAGGGACCATGTGGGTGGCGCAGCCTTGAGTTCCCGCGCAGCCTGGATTAATTGCTTTGGGGAGGTGCTTTGGGGGTGACATTTCTCTGTGGAGCACTAGTGGTCCCCGGCCCACTGTTGGCGACCACTGATATATATGATATACTATATGATGCACACAAACTAGGTGGAGCTTTGACTCCCTAAGTTGTAACTGCCATCTTGACTTTTTTGACTGTTTTTCCCTCTAAAAAGGAGTTGGAAAGGAAGGAAGTCGTAATAAAGTGTTTTCTCCTTTCACACAGTAAGAATTATATTCCGTGGCTGAATGCAGAAAATGTTAATAGTTTTTGCCAAATATTCAGCTATTTAAAGCAAACGATCAAATCACCCAAAATACAGGATTAAGTCTGCTATATAAATGAGATACTAAGCAGCTGGAAGTACTTCCCATGCAGGGGAAAAGCTAGGATTTTTTTTTTTTTTTAAAAAAAGATCACTTTATATCAGGATTAGATTATCATGAAAAAAGGAAAAAATGTTAGAAAGTGGTGTAACCTTCAGTATCTTGTTCTGCTTGGGCTTAGGTTAGTAGTTTCAAGCTTGGCAACTGTGTATGTGGTGGCCTTTTAGGCATGCACCAAATTGTGCACATATAAGATATTTTTAAAACTCCTATGATCATAAATTTTCCTTGGAAACTTTTTTTTGAGCTCTGCAAAACCTGGTAACTGGGGAAAATAGATCAGAGATTCTGTAATAGTTGGTGCTTTTTAGTTTAAACCATGGGTGTCAAACTCGGTTGCATCGTGTGATGTATCGTGACATCTGCCAGGTCTGGTTTAAACAGTTTGCCAACTGGTTAAACTTAATGCCATGTATACGAAGAATTGAGCACCTCTGTATCCCAACTCTGAAAAATGGCATATGAACATTTCTAAAGTTTAGAAGTCCCTCCCCGCTTGCTAAAATTCTTCTCATAGATTGTTATTCCTGTCTATCACCTGGGTAGTTGTGACAGTACTACCACAAGGTGAGAAATTCTTGTTTTTAGATCACCTTAGGGTTGCATCCCTTAAATCTCGGGGTGAGATTTTACAGGTTCGGACCGGTTCAGTAGAACTGGTTGTTATGATTCTGCGTATTTCCTATATATTATTATTAACACGTTCTGATGCTAAGGAGTTCTACTTCCCCTCCCACCTGAAAAGAAATCTCTTCCAAATGCAAAAGGGGCAGAGGAGAGGAGTTTCAGTTTTTGTTTCACAGCACCAAGCACCTTTACTACAGAACAGTTGAGCTAAGCCACGCCCAGGCTCCTTGCTGTCTCCTTCTTGCTCACACAGCAAAATACTGTTTCAGTTTCCAAACAGTCCTCAATTCTCTCACAGGATGCTAGCCAGATGAATACTGATAGATGCTGGTAGGCAGAGGCAAACATTTTTTCCCATATTTTCCTCCCAAAAACTAAGCCTGACCATATAGTTTCATAGCAAAGGACGGGTATCGAGTTAGTAGAATAATAAGGACAAGATAAAAATGTAAACCAGAAGTTGGATTGTTTCGATAGCGGGTTGTGTTACTAAGCCCTTATTAAAACTCTTTTGAGTTGAGTTTGACAGTTGGTGGCTAATTAGGACTGTCAAAATTGGCAGTATATGGAAACATTTGTAATTGTCTAAACTCCACAGCTTCGAGGTTTTCTAAAAGCCCTTCCATCCAAGTACTAACTAGACATTAATTTAGCTAGATTTTTTTAGAAGAAAGAGCCAAGACCACAAGGTGCTACTATCACTATCTGCAGCAAAGAACTGAAAGAGACAAAGAAGGAAAAAGTAATAGATTGTTAGAAGAGAATCTAACTGGATCATTTTAGGTCTTACAGTGAAATACCCATCACCTTCTTTGTCTCTTTTCTTGTACCTTTCCCAGCACTAGGGCTTTCTCTAGAGCAGCAGTTGCCAACCGGTGGGCCGGGGCCCACGGGTGGGCCATGAGAAAATTTTGGTGGGCCACAGAGAAATCTCACCCCCAGAGCACTCCCCCCCAAAGCAATTAATCCAGGATGTGCAGAAACACAAGGCTGCTCAGCCCACATGGCCTGTGGGAACCCTCCCTACCCACCTGGCAAACTTGTTTGCTAAGTTGCTATTTTTTCTTTTTCCGACCATCATCTGTTCTGCGGTGCCAGGAGATTTAGATTAGCTAGGAAGCAGAAAATTGTTGGATTTCTTACTTTCTAGCTAAGCACAGCTGAACCTCCCTTAGGACTGAAGGTTTGCTTGCAAGCAAATTCAGTGCAGACTCACGGCAAGCAAATTTGAGAGACTGAGCTAGCCGATGGCAGATAAATAGATCACTGAATGATTCTGTGAGCAACTCAATCTGCGTCCTTTGCCTGATTTTGGATAAAAATTGCTTTTTTATGTAAAAAATTCAATATTTACATACATGGTGTGTTGTGAGTTAATTTTATGAGTTTGCTTGCAAGCAAATTTTATGAGTTTGCAAGCAAATTTTATGTGACAGACTCAGCTAGCCAATGGCAGATAAATAAATTTCTGAATGAATCGGTGATTCTGTGAGCAACTCCATCTGCCTGCCTGCTTTGCCTGATTTTGGGTAAAAGTTGCTCTTTTTTTATAAAAAAGATTCAATATTTATATACATATTTATAATATTTACATACAAGCCATGCTCAGCCAGTCACATGACCACCAAGCCACGCCCACAGAACCAGTTAGTGGTCCCTGGGATCTAAAATTATGAGTTTGGTGGTCCCTGAGGTCCAAAAGGTTGGCGACCCCTGCTCTAGGGAGAAGACCTTTGCTTAATGTTTCTGAAATAGGATAATTTGAGGCTGCTCATGTGTGCCTCAACTCAACTAATGGAACTGTCATGCCCTGGTGGAGGCTGACTCTGAGGGAAAGGAGGAAGAGCCGACAGGGAGTCGAACTGTGGCTCCGGAGGTTGTGGAGGAGGCTGGGGAAGGGCAGAGGCTGGCTGAGGAGGACCCAGGCCCATCCCCTCTCCATCCTAGGGCACAAAGGGAGGAGAGGATAAGGGAGAAATGTGGTCTACTGGGGAGGAGAGGGCCTTGATCCTCTTCATGGGCTGCAGTTGTGACAACTGGATAAGAGGATGGACATGCATACAGGCCAGTGCTGGAAACAAAGTGTGGAAATATCTCTAGTTTATGGTTCCTCTCTGAGTTAGGCGTCCCTCCCAGTCTATGTTCTGATATCTGTGGACATCTTCAAGCCCTTATCTTGCCTGGTTTGTGTTGTTTTTTACTCTTTATAACTTAAACAGCATTTCCTCTTTCTTGGAACTGCTTGTGTGGGAGTTTTTTTTGTCTCCAGTCAAGGATATTCAGAGCTTGGAAACAAAGTGAAGGAATAAAAGGGGCTTCACCTGTTTTTTGTGACTGTGTTTATTTTGGATCATCACAGGAACAGCTTTGCCTTCAGAAGTTGTGGGAGCTTCATCACTGGAGGTTTTCAAGAAGAGATTAGACTGCCATTTGTCAGAAATGATGTAGGGTCTCCTGCTTGTGGGGGGGTTTGACTAGATGACCTACAACAGAGGTCCCCAAACTTGACAACTTTAAGACTTGTGGACTTCAACTCTCAGAATTCCTCAGCCAGATATGCGGGCTGAGGAATTCTGGGAGTTGAAGTCCGAAAGTCTTAAAGTTGCCACGTTTGGAGACCTCTGATCTACAAGGTCCCTTCCAACTCTGTTAACCTAATATCTAATATAACTTGATTGATTTGTTCGATGTCCCCTTTGTTTTCATATAATTCTGGGAGTCTTTTCCAGTGCCAATTTTCAAAGTTTGTGATTGGATAGGTAATAGACAATTTAAAGAAGCATTGAACTAAGTTGGATGAAGATTCTAATTTTAAAAAAAAATTAAGCCAAGTAGCTAAAGAAGATTAGAAGACAATATAGAAATCAAAACAGGATCATTAGAAACTTTCTACAATGCTCAACACTCAACTTATTTATACTGCTGTTGATTTGATTTGACTAGCAATAACAGAAATATTGCCATTTTGGCCTCCCAATTGTTATTGAACTAAACCCCTCAAAGCATACAATTGGCTATATTGTCTGAGATGCTAGAGGTTGTAAACCAGCAAGATGTAGTGAACCACAGACCTCACCTTTCATTAAAAAAACAACAACACCTCAGCCATGCTTTCAATCTATCATCTTGATCATTCATTAAATTAGTATTGATAAAGGTTAACATCCTAAGATTTGTGAATAACCCACATAATTATGAACCAAGTTACACAGATAGATTAGAATCCTTTGTGGCCAAGTGTGACTGGACACACAAGGAATTTGTCTTGGTGCCAATACTTTCTGTATACATAAAAAGAAATGATGCATTCGTCAAGAGTCAAGAATCATCAGGTACAACACTTAATAATAGTCAGAGGATATAATCAATCAAATCATACTAGGAAACAGTCAATAGAAATCATAAGGATACAAGCGACAAAGTTACAGACATACAGTCTCAAGTGGGAGGGGACGGGTGATAAGGACTGATGAGAAGATTAATCGTAATAGTAATGCAGACTTTGGAAATAGGACTTTGGACATTGTTGAGGGAAAATAACAGAGACGATTCATGGGCATCTAATTAGCCACAATGATGCGAAAGCAATTAAACGCTCCGTAATAGAACAATGCATGGAAAAAGCAATATTGCTGGTAGAGATGGCCTAATCGACTATTTTAATTAGAGAAAAGAATATATCCAGTTTTGTTTTGACTTGGAAACCGTTTCTGGACTTTGTGCTCAAGGCAGAAAAAAATGAACTTTTGACTTGGGCTTTGCTGATTAATTGTGATTAATGGTTTTGTTATAGAAATGGCCAGTACTTGTTGATAAAGTAAAAAGTTGAGGATGTATATCTATTTTGTACTTTATTGCACTGAAAAAAGTTGGAAGTCAATGCTCTTTTTCTTCTTTCTGATTTTGCTCTAAATGTTTCTTTCACTCTTTTTCCTATTTCCCTATTATTTTTATTATCATTTTGCGTATTATATCATGGTAATCTTGGGGGTAGGCGGAAGAAATCCAAGAATGTAACAAGTAACTATTATGGCTTGTCCCATTCTGTTGGAATTTTCCTACAGGGTTTTTTTTGTTATGTATTTACTATATCCGGCTCTTTCATTTCCACCTTTTGAGTCTTCCTAAAAGAGGATTTTTGTCAACAAGATGTTCAAACAAGACCAGTCAGTCAAAACTTTAAGTGACACTGAGTTGAAGTTCATCTTTTTTTTTTTTTTTTAAAAAAAGGAGTTTTGATATGACTGATAACACATTGCGACATTTTTTTTTCTTTTTAGCTTTTGCCTAGGTATATTTTGAGTGTCGTCAATTTTCTAAAAGGATACGTGCATCTCTCTTTAGCTGGATGCCAAGAAGCTTTGCTCCTTCAGGAACAGTCAATTCACTTGTTTTCCAGCTGCTAGAAGGTGGGTGTGATGGAAATGCTGCACCCAGTTTGGGTGTATTGTTGCAATCAGGCTAGGTGAGGAATGCTTATACGGGAAGTGGCCCAGGCAAGTAGGCATAAAAATCTGTGGTTCAAACAGCCTACCATTAAATCCATTCTGCTCTTCGGCATAGGACCTGCTGGAAAAAGTGATGGTGATGGTAATGGTAAGCAAGGGAGATGGGGAGGCTGTCAGGGGACTCTGCTTGCTGAGGTCAGACAAGTCTTGAGAAGTGGAAAACAATTATGGAAAAGCTACTATGATAGCAGGTGTCAACTCATAAAATATTTCTGTGGTTTTTTGCCAACAGAAAGGGAGGGGGAAGCAGCGGGCATCTTGCATTCCATAAATAGTTTTCAAAGATAGTAACTAGGTGACCGAGGCTTCTGCTACGCAAAATTCTAACTGGAGAGTATGATTGATGACTCTTGGCTATGGATGTGTCCCATTGGAGAATGTGAATTATGATACACCCAGGAGGTGGTGGAAAACCAGGGTCAAGGGTGACAATGAATGATGTGTCTCAGAGTCGATTACACCCAGGCAATGCCGCATCTTATAACTCCCAATACATTTTTTTGGAGTTTGGCTAGAGACTCATTATTTAAATGGGGTTAAGTCAGAGATGGTCTTCAGCAGGTTCTGACCAGTTCTGGAGAACCAGTAGCAGAAATTTTGAGTAGTTTGGAGAACCGGCAAATCCCACCTCTGACTGGAGATTTTACAGTATGCTTCCCCTGCCATGGCCATCAAGCTACACCCACAGAACCGGTAATAAAAAAACTTTGAACCCCAGCACTGGTTTAAGTGTCAGAATCCTGACAGCAGGATTATGATGGGATAATTGCCCAGATGGGATAATGTATGAATCTTAGATATTTAAATTTGGTGGTAGGGAAACCAGGACAGGAGAAACAGGAGTACACTAAGTACTATTGGAGTACTATTATGTTAACTTTACGTTGCAGGTCATTCTTTCTTTACTTGACCTATCAGAATGGTCTCTTTTTATAGTTTTTGAGATGTTTCACTGAACTTGTGAATGTGAAATTCCCAATATGTATGAATTTAAGTGCGATATGCATCGTAACTATTTGCCTCAAATATTTTTAAGAGTATAACTCTTGGATTTTCCCCCCATGTTTCTTTTCTGAAAACTTAAGCTCTGGGGTCCATTAATTTGCAAAGCCATATTTAATTTTCTGCAGTGATTTCTCAGGAGTCATTTGTAGTTAGGGATAGCTGCATCCAGCTGCAGCGAAAGAGAGCCGAGAATATTGGCACTCCAGGAATACTTTTATAAATGCTCACCATTTATGTTTAATAATCCAGGTTAATTATCTGTTTGACCTTCGTGTAGGAGGTTTAATTTGGAACTGCAGGTATATGCAAATCTTACCCAACTGCATGTTGGCTTTGAAGACACATTCAGCTGATTTAAAACAAAACATTATATTATGATTCATTGTTCACCAGGCCTTTTCAAAGACAGACAGGCTTCTGTCTTTACAGATTAACAAATTTATTGTGGCATAAATGTTGTGGAATAAACTCTATTTTAGGTGGTGTATGAAGTGATTCTTAAGCTGAGGAATGAAGAAAACAGTGTAGTTTGAACAAAGACAATGCAAGCTTTAAAGAGTGCAACAGTCATGATGAAATCCACCCATCTGAAAGTTGCCACTGCTTAGGGTTTTTTGAAAAAAATATAGGGCAATTTCTTTCTGCAGAAAAAAAAAAAGTTAAAAAAAGGAATGTATCTAAACAGTTGTCACTCACTTTGCATTCAATGAGAAATCTGTATCTGAGTTTCTCCTTATGATTAACAATTGACAGACTGTGTATCATATATGGATATAATTATATATATTTGCAGACAGATAAAGAAAGACTAACAATGGGAGCTGATTGTTTTAATACTTTAATACGGAACATACTTCAGCTGGATTGCCTGAAAATGTTAGAGGGAATCCTTTAAAAAGGCTCACTAACAATTATTAAAACTCTCCCCTACCAACTAAGAAGAATAGTCAAAAGAAAGGAGTGTTCTATGATGCAGAGTTACAATGAAACATGCAAGGGTGGGAAAATTACTTTGCTTGGTGCTCTTCATGCAACTAATAACTTTCTTATCAGTAGCTTGAAATGCTTCTCGGAATGCAATATAATGTTATTGCAGCTGCTGGCATGGGATCAAATGAACAGGACTAGCATTACCGAGAAATAAGATTGGTGTGCATTTCTTCTACATTGGGTCAGAGGTGGTATTCAGCAGGTTGTGACTAGTTCTGAAGAACCGGTAGTGGAAATGTTGAGTAGTTTGGAGAACGGGCAAATACCACCTCTGGCTGGCCCCGCCCCCATCTCTTCTCTGCCTCCCGAGTCCCAGCTGATTGGCTGGGTCTTCTTTGGTTGCCCTGCACAGGAGAACGGAGCTGGAAAGCAGGTTAGTGGGGTGGGGAGGAAATGGGGATTTTGCAGTAACTTTCCCCTGCCATGCCAACAACCCATGCCCACCACAAACCGGTAGTAAATTTTTTTGAATCCCACCACTGCATTGGGTGCAATCCTTCCTGAGTTTCTCTTGTCTTTCTTTCTGAAATCTGGTGGCTTCCAAAGCTTTTAGGATTGCACCTTGTAAGATGTTGAGTCCATGTATAACTGAAGTCTACCAGCTTGGAGATAATCACTCTTCAGGACACACACGCTTGGTGTTTAATGATCGCAGACTTTGTGTCTTGAGATTTTGGTTCTAGCAAACTGCTTAATCATAACTACAGCAGTGATCACTGTGTGCTTGGTAATGAAGGCCCAGGACTCTCTCTTATGGAGATTATATGGGTTATATGGCAACTTCAGGAATATATCGTTTCGTTGCAGATGAATGGAGAATAGTTCCACTGCTCCAAGCAATTTGCATTTTGATGTTCCTATCTAGAGCCCTGTATATCAAACTACACAGATGAAAATGTTTTGCTGAAGAGAATAAAATGTATAGTGAGCTTTTATTGTCTGCAAGGGATATGTATAATATGTCTAGTTATAGATGCAGGCTTTGAAGCTTGAGAGCCCATATTAGGGGTGGGATTCAACTGGTATAAACAACTGGTTCGGTGAGCATGCACACACCATTTACAACTCACCTTCTGCTGCAAGCCCTGTGTGTAAAACAGCTGACGCGTGGCAATCCACTGTACTACGCGAATCAGCTGAGCTGGAAAACCCGAAAATAAAGCACAGACTAGAGCTGGGGCCAGTAGGTGGGCCCAACAGCTGATCGTCAGAGTGAACCAGTTAACTCACAACTGATCTTTGGAGCTACCAGTTTGGGTGAACTGGGCTGAATCGGTTGAATCCCACCCCTGGTCCATATAACTACTAAAACCTCCATAGAGTTGGAAGAATGAAATTTGGGTAAGTTTTGACTATTTCAAATGCTACTTTCACAAGATCTTCATCCTCAGCATTCTGTGACAATTTCCCAGCCAGTTTTGCAATCCTTTACTCCCTCACCAAGCAGCATCTCTTACCTGCCTGCAGCAATGGCAAGGCAAGGCAGGTTGAAAGGAAGTAAGGAACTGTCATGCACTCTGTCCGGCTCATGCCATCCCACATGAACTCCTCTGATCTGGGCCACTCCTCTGTGTGCTTTCCCTGACCTGTCAGCCCCCATTTGCCTTACCTGACCCATGTATCCCTCTTCACCTATGTCATTCTTCCACATGCCTTCCCTGATCTGGATAGTTTTCCTTGCGCACCCCAGACACCCAAGAAGGGAGGGAAGGAGGGAGGGAGGGAGGAAGGAGCAGAATTGCAGGGAGGGAGGAATTAGGCCAGTAATTTCTTCTAACAACCGGTTCTCCGAACTGCTTAGAATGTTAACAACTGGTTCTTGCAAATAGGTGCAAACTGGTAGAATCCCACCCCTGGGCGTACTTTGCGCGCGTGCACCCACTTTGCACGCGCATGCCAATTGCTTATTTTGCGCAGGCACCAGAGGCATTTGCCAGCGGCAGAGGCATTTGAACTCAGCTCCTGCAAGCCTGTACTCTCCTTATTGCTTCATCAGCTGCCACATGGCACTCTGCTATGACATGCAAAGCAGCTGCACTTCAAAAGCAGGGAATAAAGCTGAGCAGGTAGGCGGGCCCAACAGCAGAGCAGCAGAGAGAACCAGTTCAGTCTCCACTGCTCATCAGCACTATCGGCTTGGCAGAACTGGTAGAATATACCACCACTGCTTATGACCAGGAATGGGATTCTACCAGTTTGCACCTATTCGCTAGAACCATTTGTTAACATTCTAAGCAGTTTGGAGAACCGGTTGTTAGAAGAAATGATTGGCCTAATCCTGTAAGGAAGGCAGGAAGGAAACATTCTGGTGTTGCTTACAGAAACTGCCTCTCTGTTAACCCTTATTACATTCTTGGCAGGACTAGACTTCCTCTCTCAGAAACTTCTCTGGAGTTTTTTCCCCTCCTTTGCTGGTACTTTGCTTGTGTGGAGTGACCATTCAAAGTTACAATGGCACTGAAAAAAGTGCCATTATCACCATTTTTCACACTTATGACTGTAGCAGCATCCCCACAGCCATGAGAGGCCAGGCGAGGAGATGCGTGCCTCGATGTGAGTGATATTGAAATTGGCCATGCCCAGCCAATAACATGACCACCAAGCCACGTCCACCCAGTCACATGACCACCAAGCCACGCCCACCACCTAAGCTATGCCCACAGAACTGGTTGTTAAAATATTTGAATGCCACCCCTGCTTATGACCCTCAGAAGCTCGCAAAAGATAATGACATGACCCTTGGACCCCACAACCGTCATATATATATATAAGTCAGTTTCCAAACATCTGAATTTTGATGATGTGACCATAGGGATGTTGCAGTGGTTGTCAGTGCGGAAAAAAAAAATGGTCATAAGTCACTTTTTTCAATGCCATTGTAACTTTGTAACAGTCACTAAATGAACTATTAGAAGCAGAGATGGGCTGCTGAGTGGTTTTAGAGGTTTGGAAGAGCCCCTAGATAAGATTCTGTGCAGTTTGGAGGACCCCCAAATCCCACTCCTGGCTGGTCCTGCCCATCCCTCCCCTCCCCGGAGTCCCCACTTGGCCTGTTTTGGATGCAGGTGAATGTAGGGCGCTCACGGAGGCTTGCAGAGGATGAAAAATGGGCCTCCTGGAAGTTTAGGAAGGCTGGAAATGGGCCCATTTCCAGAGAGCCTCCGGAGCCCAGGAAGGCCATTTTCCCCCTCCCGGAGGCTCAAGGAAAACCTCCTGAGCCTGGGAGGGTAAAAACACTCCCCCTGCTGTGGTGCAGGAGGCCGAGTAGACCACGGCCACCATGGCCAGGCCCAGCCAGCAACCGGGTAGAGAACCCATTGCTAAAATTTTTGAAGCCCACCCCTGGTTACAAGTCAAGGACTACCTATAACCATGATGGCGAACCTATGGCACATGTGCCAGAAGTGGCATATCAGAGCCATTACAGCCGGCACGGGAGCCCTTGCCCAGAGCAGGTGTACTGTGCCTGCACGGCAGCTGATTGTTGGGTATCTGGCGCACATCCATGAGGAAGAGTGCGCCGTAGATGCATGCATAGGTGCAGAGATGCGCATCACACTTGGGGGGCTCGCACAGAGATGCACAGTGCACAAGGGGCATGAGGGGGACCTGCGCACATTACCTTCTGGGTGCTGTCTCGTGAGCTCAGAAACGCGCACGCAATTATCGGCGCAAGAGCCCAAAAAGGTTAGCCACCCCTGACCTATAGATTGGTTGCTCCTGTTAGAACTGTCCTCCTTGAATTTATCCACTGTCCTTTTACACCTGTCGCCATTTCTTGGGGTAATAAATTTCACAATTTAATTATATGTTTGGTGAAGCAGTGTTATCTTTGGCTTAAGTTTATTTCTGATCAGATTCTAACGTTCTGGGAAATGTCCATACTGCACGTGATTTTCATACCACTCGATATATATTTTTTCACCATTTCTTCCAAGAGGAAGATGCCTGTGCTAGTCTATTAAACGCGTATCTCCAAACAAAGAATAATCACCTTCTCCTTCACGCTTGCCAGGCTGATGAGAGGTTGGACCTGTAATGTAAAGTCTTATTCTGCTCACCCAGTTGAGACTTTCCCGGTGATGGGATACTAAATCATATCCAGATGGGTGGTTTTAGCTGTTGGACAGGGATAGAATGGAAAGCTCAACTTATGAACCTTGTCAAGTTAATTGAAACAGTGCAATAATGTATGGTTTGTGGAATCGCCAAGGCAGCGTGTAATCTTTGGGTGCGAGAATCAACTTGTTTAAAATAGAAAATAATATTTCGTGCAAAGGATTACATTTTGCTTTGATTACTCAAAGGGTGAGGTTTGTGTTAAGTTCTGCACATGGGTACAAGGAACGGAGACGAGGCAGTGAACAGTGAACTTCAACTCTTTATTAATCATTCTGAACAGAGCTAAAAACCTAGGGCAGCAGCAGCCCTTTTATAGGGCAGGCTGACCTATTAGCCAATGAGAAACATGGAAGTGTTAAACCCTTGAACCAATGAGAGTGGCTCGTTAACAGCCAATCAGATTCTCCAGAATGGACCAATCCGATATCGCTATTATCGGCCAATCAGAAGTGCAGGATTAGAACCCTGCTTTTTCTTTAAGGTTTGTTAAAACTTTATTTAAGCGCTTTTATTAGTTCATAACAGTTTGTCCATTTTCTTTGGGTTTAGTTAACATTAGGTTAAGTAAACACGATGGCTCAGTGGCTGCTGAACTTGTCGATCAGAAAGGTCAGCAGTTTGGCAGTTCGAATCCCAAGCGCCACGTCACTGAGTGAGCTCCTGTTACTTGTCCCAGCTTCTGCCAACCCAGCAGTTCAAAAGCACGTAAAAAAGGCAAGTAGGAAAATAGGGACTCCTTTGGTGAGAAGGGAACAGCGTTCCATGCTGCACCTTCAGCGTTTGGTCATACCAGCCACATGACCACAGAGACAGGACAGCGCTGTCTCTTCGGCTTTGTAACGGAGATGAGCACCGCCCCCTAGAGTCAGGAAATGACTAGCACGTATGTGTGAGGGGAACCCGTGACCTTTGATGTTTCTAAATCAGGCATTTACAGCTTGGGGGTTCAAGAGGTGGCATTCTGTGAAAAGAGAAAGGTTAAAAAAAAGTGGGATCTGTTGATGAAGAGGGGTTTGTGTGGAATTTGGAGGGTTCCTTGTTTTTTTTTTAAATTGTGAACTATCTTTGGGGGAGCTTATACAGGTAGTCCTCGACTTACGGACCATATTTGAGCCTAAAATTTCTGTTTCTAAGCGAAACAGTGATTCAGTTAATTTTGCCCCATTTTACGACCTTTCTTTCCACAGTTGTTAAGTGAATCACTGTAGTTGTTATGTTAGTAACCCGGTTGTTGCCGAGTCTGACGTCCCCATTGTCTTTGCTTGTCAAAAGGTCACAAAAGGGGATCAGATGACCCCCCCCTTTTCATCATAAATATGAATCAGTTGCCAGGTATCTGAATTTTGATCACATGACCTGGGGATACTGCAACGGTCATAAGTGTGAAAAACATACATCATGAATCTCTTTTTTCAGTGCCGTTGTAACTTTAGTCACTATACAAACCCAGAGGTGGGCTTCAAAAAGTTTTAGCAAAGGATTCTCTGCCTGGTTGCTGGGTGAGTGTGGCCTAGTCGGCCTCCTGCACCACAGCAGGGGGGGCATTTTTGCCCTCCCCGGGCTCCGGAGGCTTTCTGGAATCCGGAAATGGGCTTGTTTCTGGCCTTCCCAAACTTCTGGGAGGCCCGGTTTTTGCCCTCCCCGAGTTGCTATGCATACCCTGCACTTACCTGCATCCAAAATGGACTGCACAGGGACTCCTGGGAGGGGAGGAGAGGGGAGGGGCCAGCCAGAAGTGAGATTTGGGGGTTCTCTGAACTGTGTAGAATCTTAGCTAGAGGATCTCTCGAACCCCTGTGAATCCCCCAGCAGGCCACCCCTGAAGAAACTTTTGTAAGTCAAGTACTACCTATATGGTAGTTTTCGTTCGGTTTTGATCTATTTATTTATTTATTTGGTTAGGTATAAGGATAAACATAGCTATGAATACATGCAATGGATACATATAAGAAAAATAAAAGAAACAATAGGGCAGGGACTGTAGGCACATTAGTGCGCTTATGCATGCCCCCTACAGGCATCTAAGGAAAGGGTGAGGTCAATAATAGACAGTCTAAGGTTAAAGTGTTTGGGGTTTAGGGAAGAAACTACAGAGTCAGGTAGAGTATTCCAGACATTGACCATTCTGTTGCTGAAGTCATATTTCCTGCAATCAAGTTTGGTGCGGTTAACCTTGAGTTTGTATCTATTGTGTGCTCTTGTGTTGTTATGGTTGAAACTGCATTATTCATTGACTGGTAGGACATTGCAATGTATGATTTTATATACTATCCTGTTATGGCTCCCCCTTCAAAGTTCCAATAAAACAAAACCAAAGGCAGCCGCCCCAAAACTCAAATCCAACAGAAAGGAGTCTTACAAGATTATATTCCACACGCCCTGTTTATCACAACAGTTCTGGCACAAATTCTCAAAGCTCCGAGCCTCTGCCGAAAACCTCTGCATGTAATCAATCACTTTGTTCCTGACAAACTTCCCACACACAGCTGTGTCCTTTTATAATCCTTGAGGCAACGTGCTAATTACTAATTATTGGCTCGCCCTGCCTTCTAACTGAGTTTATCTCCGTGAACCACCTAGATGGGCGTGATTGTCTGGCCTGATGCCTCCACACAGCTTGACGTTTCAGCCTCCTTCTTGTTCTGGCATCTAGCCACGATCTGTCAGCTTCCTCGCTCGACTCCTCTGACTCATCTTGTGGCTCAACTGCAGGCATGAATGAGGTCGAGGGTTCAGGCGAAGAATGTCTGTGTGATAACCTCTCATCCCCCTGGCTCACATCTGTGTCTTCTAACAATTCAGACTCCAAATTCTCAGCAGGTTCCAGCCTTTCATCCTCAGAGTCATGAGAAGCAAAACTCACAGCAGGATCGATCCTTTCAGTCACAACGCTATCCTTACTGAGTCATACTATCAACGCACACACTGCTTTCTTAGCTTCCCTCACACACGGTTTATGAGTATAACAGTTGCAAAGAGTTGGAGGAAACTAGAATATATTATTTAACTTTTAAATTCCAATTACCTCAATTAATGACTGTCTTCGCCATGAATTATACCCCCGGGTCCATGAGTTACACCCCCAGGGGGGATTCCATTAATATTTTCCTGAGAATTAGCACAATTAAACACTGACTGTTCAGATTCCAGGCAGGAGTTAAGCCAATTCTACCTGTGGAAGTCAAGGATTTTATCTTTAAAAAATCTATTTGTTGTTGTTAGTTGCGAAGTCATGTCATCGCGACCCCATGGACAACGTTCCTCCAGGCCTTCCTGTCCTCTACCATCTTCTGGAGTCCATTTAAGCTCACACCTATTGCCTCAGTGACTCCATCCAGCCACCTCATTCTCTGTTGTCCCCTTCTTCTATTGCCCTCAATCTTACCTGAGCATTAAGCTCCAGTGAGTCCTTCCTTCTGCTTTGCTATGCTATGCTATGCTACACTACGCTACACTACGCTATGCTATGCTATGCTATGCTATAGTATATCTATACTCTTCCACTAAGCAACACCCTTCCTTATAATTGTAGACACCTCTGGAAACACCAGTTGAGTTCCTAAAAAAGCAAACAGGTACCAGAGGAAAGAAAAAAAGCCTCGCCTAATGCTGCTCTAAGACCTAGAAATATCTCAAGGTCTGAATCACACTTCTCCCAAATCTCTGTTTGTCAGTGCTATGGATAATTGCTTTCTCCTTTGGGTAGGGAGAGGTCATTATTTCCCCTGATTTCTCCAGATGGTGCACTAAATAGTGGTGTGGTATCTTCCTTTCCCAAGGACGTGTTTTCCTTTCCCAAGGACTCTGCTTCTCTGAGGTAAAAATAGGCCCCTCCCAAAGCTATAGGAGGGCGGCTGTGACAATGATTGCGGTGATAGAAGTCTATGAAATTTTTAAAAAAATATCTGAAGGAATTAGTTTTCTTTTTCCTGATTCTCAAACTCATTGGATTAGTTGATTTGATTAGTTGCTTTGTTGCACACCAACAAGATAAATTAAAATATGTGATTCGTTTGATCCATGGGAAACAGTGCCAAATAATGTGATGGTTATAAGCATATATAATTAAAAAAAAAAAAGCTGTTCCCAAACTAGTGGGTTCCAGATGTGTTAGACCAGAGGTGTCAAACTCATGTCATCACGTGACATATCACGACTTTTTCCCCATTTGCTAAACTGGGCGTGGGAGTGGCCAGTGCATGACGCATCTGGACTACAAGCCGCAAGTTTGACAGCCCTGTGTTAGACTGTTGTTAGACTAACTAATCAATGCTTGAGCAATCTTCCACACTCTGATAGACACTAGATGGATTTGAGATCTCAAATGCGATGTAGTGATAAAGAAGCTTAGACAAGGATGAGGTAGACCTAGGTTATAATCTACCATCAGCCATGGAATTTCATTGGGTGATTTTGAGCCAGTCCAACCTACCTCACAATTTTGTTATTCTGGGGGGAAATAATAGGATGACCACTATGGATACCTCCTTGAGTTCCCTTTTGAAAAGCTAGACCAGAGGTCTCCAAACTTGGCAACTTTAAGACTTGTGGACTTGGTGGCCCCTGAGCTAGACTATAAATCTAATTAAAAAAATAAAATTGTCTGACCCCTTAAGCCAGTATCACCATAAACCAGATCATTTTCCTAACCTGACCCATTAACACCATCTTCAGTGACTATCTTGTCCTGAAGACCATGTAGGGAATTCATTCTCTCGCTCTCTCTTTTTAAAACTGCTCTCTGTGTTTCATAGTTTGCAAAATGTATTCCCATTTTTAATGATTGGGATGTCCCAGGAGTCACGGAGAAGAATCATTATCTTAATTACTGGTAATTCTGTTTTCTAGCCTGAAGGACACTGAGGACTCTTAGTTGCTAATAGAAAGAAAGGTTTAAAGTGTGATGGCAGGAAGTTGAATATACAATGTTGGAAGATCCCTACTGTGTGTTTTCAAAACTAAAGAGAAATCTCCAAGAGGGTCCTCAAGGAAGAAGGGAGCCTCCTCGTGACTGTTGTTGTTCCTCAATTTCTTCAGGATCTGGTTTCCCATGGTGGAAAGTCCTGTGCAGTGGTTGGATCCTTTTAATGCCTGAGCCCTTCCCTTTATTATTAAAAAGAAAATTCAGGTAAAGAAAGGACAAGGGTAAGATGAGGAGTAAGCAGGCTTGTTAGTTGGCTGTCACTTTTTATGCCTTCTCTTTCATTAATTGTCAGAGATGATGTCTAGCAACACTGAGGACCAAGTATAGGGATTCCTGTCTAGTGGCACCAAAATCACTTATAGGTAGTCCTTGACTTATAGCCGCTAAAAAACGTGACTTAAATTACAACTGGTCCTTTGTTGAGGTTT
Organism: Hydrophis major; assembly: GCA_033807585.1. Classification (NCBI taxonomy): domain Eukaryota; kingdom Metazoa; phylum Chordata; class Lepidosauria; order Squamata; family Elapidae; genus Hydrophis; species Hydrophis major. The sequence goes on from CM066333.1 coordinate 79,554,355, forward strand.
TAAGATTTAAGAGCCGACCAGCAGCAGTATTAGCTGCCAGATGCTGTGAGTCTGATACAATGTTAGGCTGATGAAATGAAGGTGATTCAGCATAGCATGGGTATTTCCCTTTAAGACTGGGGATGGGTTCTATCCCTTTAAGAGGTGCTTATAAAAACGCAGCCATTAGAGGGTGTGTTTTCTCTCCTTGTGTCTGGTCCAGAGCAGAGTTTCTTCATGTAGAGTTAAGAGTTATTTTGCCTACCATGTTTATTTCTGTGTGTAACTGTTACTGTTGTAACAGTTGCAACAGTTAACTGTTACAACTGTTAACTGTTGTATAAAAACCACTGTTAAATGTCTAAGTCTCGGTGTGCTGTGTTTTGCCTCCTGGATTGTTTCATAATGGTAGTCACTCTGCAAACGCTGAAAACCTTGCACTTATGGTCACTGCAGCATCCCCAGGGTCATGTGATCAAAATTTGGGTACTTGGCAACCAACACATATTTATGATGGTTGCAGTGTCCGAGGTCATGATATCAGTAGCCAGCTTCTGACAACCAGAGTCAAAGTGATGGGAACTTAACAACTCACTTAACAACCATGTTATTAACTTTAACTGGAGTGATTTGCTTAACAACCGTGACAAAAAGCTCACAAAATTAGGCACGACTTACTTAAAAGCAGCTTTGTTCAGTAACAGAAATTCTGCTCCAAATTGTGCTTGTAAGTTGAGGACCTCCTGGGATTCCTATAAAGGAAATGTACTTTCTATACAACAACACAGGGGATGAATTTGGTGGCCATGCAGAGCGAGACTTCTGATGTGTACCTGTGGGTGTGTGAGCTTCCATGCATGTAATGTCTCAGTAGTATATTGTTTCTCTACTAGAGTGGAAGCTAAAATGCTTGAAAGGCTGAGGGAATTGATATTGGCAAAAGCAGGACTTAACCGAATACTCTTGTAGGATAAAATTCTCCTAGGTTTTTGAATGTCTGAAGGGGACTTTTCTTGAAAATGAAAACATGCCTGCTCACTCCATTTAAACTGCATTTTCATATGTGATCTGTAGCCCTGGATTAGGTAGACGCTGAATTGGCCAAGCAAATTATTATGCTTTTGCTTCCGTGAATGGTTTAAAATGGCCTCCTCCATCAGCCACTTCCACCACCCAACCATTACTCTTTTCTTTGTTTGGTCCAGAGATGAGGAACCAGTGGAAAGACAGCTGTTGATAGATTAATTCCTCCAATCCGGGAAAGGGAATTGGTGTCTAGTGACAACTGAAGGAGCACCAGGTAGAATAGCTGAATAAAGGGGGTCAAACTATTTTCCAAAGCATCGAAAAGCAAAACGAGAAACAAGGAAACTAATCAAGGAGAGAAGCAACCTAGAACTAAGGAGAAATTTACTAACGGTGAAAGAAATCAATCAAGTGGAACAACTTGCCTTCAGAAGTTGTGGGTGTTTCATCACTGGAGGCTTTCAAAAAGAGACAAGACAACCATTTGTCTGAAACGGTATAAAATCTCCTCAAGTTGAACTCGAAGATCTCCGAGGTCCCTTCCAACTCTATCATTCAATGTTCTAAAGCAGAAAACAGCACCCAAGTGGCTTGAATTATTAAATCCTCATGTGTTAATAGTTTAAAATATATTTACATCATGATTCCAAAATAAAACGGCCATAAAAAGAAGGTGATTCAGTAGTTTTCTGAAAGAAAACAGTCTAGAGACCAGTGGTTTTCAACGATGGTCTTTGGGCCCTTAGAGAGGCTATGATGTCCTCACAGGAGGTCCATGAAGACTTGAAGAAACTGTTATGGTTTAAATCATGAGTTAGGTCTTGGGGATCCATGACTACCAAAGGCATTTAAAGGGGGTCCATGATGAAGAAAAGGTCTAGAGCATGGGTCTGCAACCTTAAATACTCAAAAGAACCATTTGGACCAATTTCCCACAGAAAAGAAAACACCGGGAGCCACAAAACCTGGGTGGGCATGACCAACTCATTGTCACTCCCACCCAGTCACATGAACTATCACCACCATGCCTACCCAGGTTTTGTGGCTCCTGATATTTTCTGTGGGAAATCTCTCTCTCCCTCCCTCTCCCTCCCTCCCTTCCTCCCTGCCTCACCCAACAGGGAGCCACAGCAGAGGGCCCAAAGAGCCGCATGTGGCTCCAGAGCTGCAGGTTGCTGATACCCAGTTTAGAGCAAAGTTGATTTCCAGGAAGGAAAGCATTTGTGGAACAAGCATGAAGAGAATCCTGTAAAGAAGAATTTCTTTTTGTCATTATTATTCTCTGAAAACACTCTGGGTATTTTCACAGTGGGATTCCCTTCCCTTTTAAAATAATAATAATAGTAGTAGTAGTAGTAGCAGTAATAGTAGTAGAAGACGTTAATGATAGAACTAAAAGTAAGGCCCTAGATGCCATTCTCATATTATATCTGAATTATTTACAATTTTGTTTTGTATTTCCTTGAACAACCATTGAACAGCCTGCTTGCAGTAGGCCAAATCATATCTAATTAAGGCAAATGGCTGACTTGCCAGGAGGCTTATAAACGGAGAAACAAAGGAAGTACGTGAACCGGCATTTGTTCTGTCCAAGTAAACAGATCTATCACAGAGGTTAATTCTTCTGAAAAGCCATCGGGAGGGAAACAGATGAAGTTCACAACTCTGTCTCAGTCAACTGATGGCAATGCTGAAATGTCTGATGTGCACGAATGGCTGGTTCCAGGCACATCTCATAATTGTCCGCCATCTGAAATATCACAATTAAATAATAACGATAATGAGTCCTCGTATAGCAGTCTGAATGGCTCATGGGTATAACTTTAAGGATTGGGTTTGTTTGTTTTTTAAAGTATTGCAGGATCCAAACTGGCTTGGTCACTGGGACCCTATCCTCAGGGAATTTCTCCCTGTCAGAGTGTGTGCCTTGGGCTGTTCTGTGTGTGGTATTTTTATGGTGCCTATTGTATGTGGCTTTTTAGAAGTTGATTGGGATGTTGATGGCTGGCTATTAAGTTGTTCTGCTTGTGCTGCCAAAGTCCTGCCTCCAAAGTACTTGATAAGCTAGTGGTAAATCAGCACTCCTGTTGTGTCATGAGGTGTTGTGGTTAGCCGGCAGCAGGTGCGGACGGCTGAGGAGAATGAAGACACAGATGAGGGGCCGGGACCATTAGGGAATGGACTGCTGCCTTATTTTGACTGCACAAATATGCAGAGAGGTTAATTATCCATGATGGATGATGTTTTCCACTCTTTGCGGGCCTACAATACAAATCAGTTATCGTTCCAAAGCTGCGCTAGTTCCCAGCCTTCAAACAAATAAAAAGTAAATACTTGTTCAGTATATAAGCCTAAGTAAATTGTAGAGTTTGCTTGATCTGAGCTTCTCCTGGATTGCGTCATCACTAATGCTGAACAATGTATAGTACAGAGGAAATCCTCCACTTACAACAGTTCATTTAGTGACCATTTGAAGTTACAATGGCATTAGAAAAAGTGACTTATGACCATTCCTCACACTTACGATCGTTGCAGCATCCCCATTGTCACGTGATCAAAATTGGCAACTGACTCATATTTATGACAGTTGCAGTGTCCTGAGGTCATCTGATCCCCTTTTGTGAAGTTCTGACGAGCAAATAACAGATAGCATAATCAGAGTTGGAAGCAGTGATGGGATTCAAAATGTTTTACTACCAGTTCTGTGGGAGTGGCTTGGTAGGCATGGCATGGTGTGGCTTGTGGGCATGGCAGGGGAAGGATACTGCAAAATCCCATTCCCTCCTCACCCCACTAACCTGCTTTCCAGCTCTGTTCTCCTGCACAGGGCAACCAAAGGAGACCCAGCCGATCAGCTGGGAGTCGGGCGGCAGAGAATAGATGGGGCTGGTGCCAGACAGAGGTGGGATTTGCCCGATCTCCGAACTACTCAAAATTTCTGCTACTGGTTCTCCAGAACTGGTCAGAATCTACTGAATACCACCTCTGGTTGGAAGGGACCTTGTAGGTCATCTAGTCCAACTCTCCACCTGAGCAGGAGACCCTACCCCATTTCTGACAGATGACAGTCCAATCTTGAAAGTCTCAAGTGATGCCGGTCCCACAATTTCCGAGGGCAACTTCTGTTCCATTGGTTGATTGTTCTCACTGTCAGAAAGTTTCTCCTTATTTCCAGGTTAAATCTCTCCTTGTTCAGTTTCCATCCATTATTCCTTGTCTGGCCTTTGGGTGCTTTAGAAAGTAGCTTGACCCCTTCCTTCTCTCTGTGGCAGCCCCTCAAATATTGGAAGACTGCTATCCTGTCTCCCCTGGTCCTTCTCTTCACTAGACTAGCCATGCCCAGTTTCTGTAACCGTTCTTCATATGTTTTAGTCTCCAGTCCCCTCATCATCTTGATTTGTCTTCTCTACAATTTTTCTAGAGTCTCAACCTTTTTTTTATAGTGTGACCAAAACTGGATGTAGTACTCTTAGGTGTGGTCTTACTAAGGCTTTATAGAGTGGTATTAGTACCACTCTGTTACTAACTTATCAACTGCAGTGACACACTTAACAATTGTGGCAAGCAAGGTCATAAAATGGGGCAAAACCCACTTAACAAATATCTTGCTTAGCAACAGACATTTTGGGCTCAATTTTTGTCATAGGTAGAGTTAAGTCTGGGTGGTGGGTCCCAAGGAGAGACGAGACTCGAGGTAGTGAACAAACAGCTCTTTATTAGCAACCAGATACTGAGACGAAAACTCTAGCTGTGGCTGCTCTTTTTATAGAGCTGGCCGCGGCTAGGCAGCCAATGATAGGTTTTTCAGCTTGCTGCACTTGGTATTAGCCAATCGTGGCAAGCTCTATAGGAGCCAATCAGGGAGTCCCATATCGTCCAATCATGGCTCGGCTTTTCCGGACCAATAGGAACGCAGGCTTTCAAGCCTGCTAGTATGGAACAGGTAGAAGACTAGCTGTATTCCAGACGATTAGATTTTCACTGCCAGACTGGAAGATCAAAAATAGGATGAACCACACAGCATCTTTATCCCAAATTTTACCCCCCCCCAAAAAAAAATTATAACCAAAATATGAAAAAGGGAAGGGGCAGAAAATAGACACCCTCTCCAGTATTGTTTCTATGAACCTCACCACACTTGGAGATTCTGCAAGGGGGATCAAAACGTCAAGATGGTGGCCTCCTTGGGCGATTGAGATGGCCATCTTGGTTTTTTTTATCAACTCCTTGTCAACCCAAGGATGCCCTTAACCAGGGGTGGGCCGCTGGAGGAGAACCCCTAGCTAAGATTCCTCACAGTTTGGAAAAAAACACACCAAATCCCACTCCTGGCTGGCCCCTCCCACCTCGCCCTTCCCAGGAGTCTCCACACGGCCCCTTTTGGATGCAGGTAAGGGCATGGCCCTTGCAGAGGTTTGCGGAGGGCGAAAAACGGGCTTCCCGGAAATTTAGGAAGGCTGGAAATGGGCCCGTTTCCAGCTCCCAGAGAGCCTCTGGAGCCCAAGGAGGCCGTTTTCACCCTCCCAGGGGCTCGAGGAAAGCCTCCGGAGCTCGGGAAGGGCAAAAACACCCCCCCCCCCGTGGTGCAGGAGGATGACTAGGCCACGCCCACCATGGCCACGCCCACACAGCAACCGGGCAGAAAACTTGTTGCTAAAATTTTTGAGGCCCACCCCTGCCCTTAACCGTATCTCTTAAAGCCCAGTGAGGCAAAAAGCTGCTGGCTGTATTGCTTTTATTCTGTTCTACAGCCATCGGGGTTAAAATCTGGATCCTTAGCAGGTGCGCTTTGTTAGGTCTGCCCTCTTCAGCTTTTTGCTTCGCTGGCATCCTGCCACAAACTGAAAGGAAAACGGGGGGGGGGAGGAATTTGGGCTAGTAACATGTGGGCATGGGAGCAGGAAGACAAACGCCAGGAAAGATCAGACGTTGACAAGAACCAGAGGTGCCAAACCCGAATGAATCAGCCTTCAAAGACACCTGGGCTGGGCCTGGAGTGAGAGGTGCCAAGCATCCAACCCATTCCCAAAACATCAAAAGAGCATCCTTAGTGGACACTGATGGTCAAGAGGCGAAGGTCAGAGACAAGGGGGAAAAATTAACCTTTCTGCAGGAATATTTAATTCTAGCTTCGCTTTTGCTGCAACCACCTAACTTTAGTAAAAGAGCCTACTCTGTTGAGTTAAGAGTCTGTCTTCTTCGATGCCTAAGCAGGGGCATAAATGACAGGACTTATTTGCCAAATTTCTGAGTTGTATGATTTTTGACTCATCCTGGAATTCAATGTCTCTACTCTAAAAGAAGACGGGGAATAAAGTGTTTGATAGGATGATGATGTGAGTGGCTTGTAACTTTACCATAGTGACTTATTAACGCCCTGTGTTAAACCTCTAGTTGGTAAATATTTCCCTCTTGTTTGCTGAGAAAATACCTTTGCCGCCTCTGCTGGGCTCTTTGCTGGCAATATAATGGAGCAGTAATTCATCTGGTATTTCTTTGACCTTTGCTATATGACAAGCCTCCTCCAAGCAGTCTTACGGTCTTAACACTGTGTTTACAAGCTGAGTTGCAAGTAGACTGGGCGGGGAAAACCCTAATTTCATGCTAGTTGGCATGTCATAGGGAGCAAACGTTTCCTCAATCATTCAGTCATGCAAAGCCAATTCCTATAATTTTATTTATTTATTTGATATGTCAATTGCTTACAAAATAATAGGTATAAGTAAAACAGGAGTAAGAATACAGAAAATAGGTACGATTAAAAGGGGACAATAGGACAGGGATGGGAGGCACGTATGGTGCACTTATGCACGCCCCTTACAAACCTTTTAGAAATGGGGTGAGGTCAATAGTGGATAGTTTGAGGTTAAAGGAGTGGAGGTTAGAGGATGCAACAACAGAGTCAGGTAGTGCATTCCAGGCATTGACCACTCTGTTGTTGAAGTCATACTTTCTGCAATCAAGTTTGAAGTGGTTAACATTGAGTTTGTATCTATTGTGTGCTCTTGTATTGTTGCGGTTGAAGCTGAAATAGTCATTGACTGGAAGGACATTGTAGCAGATAATTTTGTGTATTATGCTTAAGTCCAACCGTAGGCGGCATAGTTCAAGATTGTCCAAGCCCAAAATTTCAAGTCTGGTGGTATAGGGTCTTCTGTTGTGAGCTGAGGAGTGTAGTACTCTACTCGTGAAATACTTCTGGACTCGCTCAATTGTATTAATGTTTGATATACAGTGCGGATTCCAGACAAATGAGCTGTATTCAAGTTTTGGTCCAGCAAAGGTTTTGTATGCCCTAGTTAGCAATTCAATATTTCTAGAGGAGAAGCTTCGTAAGATCAGATTTACAACTCTTAAAGCCTTTTTGGCAATGCTACTACAGTGAGCTCTGGCACTTAGGTCATTAGATATGAGTACTCCTAGGTCCTTGACAGAATGAGGGTCATCAATGAGGTCATATCCACCTAGATTGTGTTTGGTGTGCTGATTTTTTTTGCCAATGTGCAGGACAGAGCATTTGTTGGTCGAGATTTGGAATTGCCAATTGTTTGACCATTCAGACACATAATCAAGGTCACTTTGAAGAGCAGTAGCATTGTCAGTGATGTTGAATAGTTTTACATTATCAGCGAAGAGGACGCAGTTGTTTATAAGGTGATCACAAAGGTAATTTATAAAGAGAGTGTGAAGAGAGTGGGTCCTAGAACGCTGCCTTGGGGGACACTGCTGTTAACTGGAGCAGGGCTTGATAAAGCGCTCCCTATTTTTACTATTTGTTGCCTGTTTGTCAGGAAGGCAGTCATCCACTTATGAAGGGATCCGGAAATGCCGTGAGAGTTTAGTTTTAGCAGTAGTTTGTCATGTACCACTGAATCAAAGGCTTTACAAAAGTCTATGTAAATTGCATCTATTGCTTTATCCTGATCGAGTAGAGTAGTCCATATGTTTTTGCAGCATAGGAATTGCTATCAAAGAGCATCCTGATTCCTGTCGATGGCCCTCTATTAACTTTGAATTATGGGCTGTTTTCTTTGAACTCCTTCACCCTACTCATGCTCCTGTGTGAGAGCTTTAGAGATCCTGAGATCTATTTTAAACTGCAAGTAGTCCTCAACATAAGACGCAGGGGGCTCAGTGGCTAAGACGCTGACCTTGTCGATCAGAAAGATTGGCAGTTCAGCGGTTCGAATCCCTAGCACGATGTAACGAAGTGAACTCCCATTATGTGTCCCAGCTTCTGCCAACCTAGCAGTTTGAAAGCTCATAAAAAAATATAAGTAGAAAAATAGGGACCACTTTGGGGGAAAAGTAACAGCATTCCCTGTGCCTTTGGCATTTAGTCATGCCGTCCGCATGACCATAGAGATGTCTCTGGACAGCGCTGGATCTTCGGCTTAGAAATGGAGATGAGCACCGCTCTCTAGAGCCGGAAACAATTAGTATGTATGTGCAAGGGGAATCTTTTCCTTTATGTTTCTCCGAGTTCCTTTGCCCTAATCATGCTCCTGTGTGAGAAGTAAGAGCTTTAGAGATCCCGAGATCATTTCCCATGGCAGGAGAACCAATTGCAAACAGTCCTCGACTTAAAACAGTTCATTTAGTGACCATTCACAGTTACAACAGCACTGGAAAAATGTCACTTATGACTGTTTTTCACTTATGACCTTCACAGTATTCCCCCATGATCACATGATCAGGATTCAGCTGCTTGGCAAGTGCCTCACACTTACAATAGTTGCAGTGGGTTCATGTGTTCCCATTTTGCGACCTTGTGACAAGCAGAATTAATGGGGAAGCCAGATTCACTTAACAGCCAGGTCACTGACTTATCAACTGCAGTGATTCACTTAACAACTGTGGTGAGAAACTGTGGTAAAACAGGGCAAAACTCACTTAACAAACATCTTAGCAACATTTTTGGGTCAATTGTGGTCAGAAGTCCACGACTCCCTGTATCGTGATGGTCTTGGACATGACACAAAAATAACAAAGTCACAAAAGTAGAATAAATTCCCTTTAATGCCTTCAACTTGGCCCCAATATCCAATTATCCTCGGCTGGATAACAAACTCTTCAAAAAACAGTCTACAAAGGAAAGAAATGCAGTCCAAACCCAAAGTAAGGATAATCAGAAATAAGAAAACCAACACAAACCACACTGAAGTAATTAACATGACAGGCCAGGATGATAAATTGCAGACTTTGAAAGGATAATGCAGCACCCACAGTTGGGATGCCAAAACCCAGATAAGCCTCGACCAAGATAATGCACACTTTGCTTCCAGCAAGGAACTGTGTGCAAACTCCCCACTTATATCCTGTTCTCCCAGCTGCAACTAATGAAAGGGATCAAAGCCTTCTTCTCTCTCGCAAGCCACGTTGCTCCCTTCTCTGTTCCTCCCTGCGTGCCCTAGGATGAACAGGGGATGGCCCTTGGTCTTCCTCTGAATGTCCATCCAGACTGGGCTCTTCCCTTGTTTCTTCCAAAGCCACGGGAGCCACACTCCCACTCCCTGTCAGCTGCTCAATCTCCCCCTCAGAATCAGACTCCAACAAGGGCATGACATGTATTTCCAGAAAGATCCCAGATATCCATATTTTATTAGGCATGAAATATGATTGATTTGGCTGCTTGTCTGCCATTTCCTGTTAATCAGTAGCGAGCAATTTCCACAAAAAGTAAAACTTAAAACACTTCATATCTCTTATTACCTTTTCTGGGGCAAACAAGTGAAATGTAACAAGGACGAAATCCAGTATATGCAGTTCAGAAACATCAATTCAGTGCACAGGTATGGAAGGGAGCCTGCTTGGCTGGGGAAGAGTACTTGTGACACAGAGCTTGGAATACTAATTAATTGCAGAGTGGATGTGAGTCAGCAGTAAGAAGGTACTGCAGAAAAAAACAAGCGAGAGCAATTTTGGGCTGCATCAACCCCATGGGGTATACGACGTTAGCTGATTCCTTATTGTTCAGATCCACCTCAAGAACCGTGTCCACCTCTGGGCACTGTGCTTTAGATAGGATTTAGGCAAATCTGAAAACAGATTTGAGCAGGGTTGACTAGGAATTAAATCCTCCGAAGAGACATTGAATTGAGTAGGTTTAGTAATAAGAAGGGAAGATTAATGGGAGATAGGATCACACTTTATAAATACTCAGAGGTGGTATTCAGCGGGTTCTGACCAGTTCTGGAGAACCAGTAGTGGAAATTTTGAGTAGTTCGGAGAACTGGCAAATACCACCTCTGATTGGCCCCACCCCAATCTATTCTCTGCCTCCTGAATCCCAGCTGATTGGCTGGGTCTTCTTTGGTTGCCCTGCACAGGAGAACAGAGCTGGAAAGCAGGTTAGTGGAGTGGTGACAGAAGGGAATTTTGCACTAAGCTTTCCCCAGGAGTGGGGAGGGAATGGAGATTTTACAGTATCTTTCCCTGCCATGCCCACCAACCGGTAGTAAAAAAATTTGAGTCCCACCACTGCAAATACTGGACAGGTAGTCCTCGACTTATGGGTACAATTGAGCCCAAAATTTCTCATTGTTAAGGGAGACATTTGTTAAGTGAGTCTTGCCCCCACATTATGATCTTTCTTGTCTCGGTTGCTAAGTGAATCACAGAGGTTGATAAGTTAGTAGCCCGATCGTTAAGTGAATCTAGCTTCCCCATTGATTTTGCTTGTCAGAAGGTCACGAAAGCTGATCACATGACGCTGCAGCCATCATAACTGGTGGGGACGATGACAGGGGAACAGGGATGTGCGAGTGGTGGGCCCATGCAGTCCAACCTACGTGAGCAGTAGGCCAGTGCGCGCGTGCATGCATGCACAGCCCACCTCTTACAGGGCCCAGTTCCAAATAGGCCGTGGCCTGATAGTGGGCCACAGCCTGGGGGGTTAGGGACCCTGGCCTAGTTGATGTGTTTGCACTAACTGAGGCCTGTAAGTACTACTGAAAGATAGGCAACAAGCTTTCCCTCTCTGTCAAAGACCATGTTTTCTTCTTTAGATTCTTAAAATTGTTCTGACCAGGCTTCTGAGACCATAATTAAGCACACACTTAGTTAAAACAACTGTTGTTTTATTTCAGTGCTGGGAATTATGTTCATTCCCAGCCCGTAATGAATCCCAAACAGTCCCTTGAGATAAGCACCCACCTTTCTCTCCTTTGAATTGATTCCAACAGCTAGAGTGCCAAATGAATTATAAAAAACCAACTGAAGTACAAAGTCCACATATAGCTTCAAGGATTAATCTGAACAGAACGAAAAACCTTGCTTCCTGCAAAGGTTTCGTCACCTTTGCCTGTCCTTTATACCTTAGGGGAGGGGCAATCACCTCCCAGCCTTATTCCCAAGTCGCCCCTTTTGTCTCAGCTGCTCTTGCCTTCTCGCAGCTCTGCGCACATGCACACTGGGAATAGGCTCCCCTTGTTCCTCTGTCTCGCTGCTGCCAGACTCCAGAGGCTCCAGAGTCAGCACCCCACTCCCAGATGGTCCCGGCCCTATCTCTGCATCGGACTCAGCACTCTCATCTGAGTCCTCTCCAGACTGGTCCCTGTTCTTCCCCACTGTCCGATTCTGCTGCCGCCTACACAGGCTGCTGGCGGACTACAACAAAAAGTTGCCTATTAAGTGTAAAAAGTCTTTAAATTTGATGTGAGCTATGATTTCTTTTCCAAGGAATAACCTTGACAGACTATGGGCAAAGGAAAACCAGAATAGCTTGTGCATCTGCTATATGCACCTTTACTCAAATAATAATTAGAAATCACACAGAAAGCTAGGAGTTTACCCTTTATTATTTCCTTAATAGGTAAGTCTTGGATAGCACAAGATATCTTGGCATATATTTCTTCCCACTTAGCTAGAAATCTATTATTTTTAATGTATGGGATGAGAGGAAAATGCCCAGCTGTGTTTATTGTGGCACTCATTATCTCCTGCTAAATCTACTAAATGAGAGCCTGTTTTGGAAAGAAAGCTGAGCTTGAAAGCTGTATATTTGCATCTTGTCATACTGACTTAATGAGTGGGCCTTGGAAATGAGGATGCAATAATTAAGCTATAACATGATTTGCATGTTTATGGCCTAGTATGATATATCAACCCAGTCAGTTGAGGTTTATTCAGTAAAATCATAGTACAAAGTGTGAATGGTAGGAATTTCTGCCTATAAACATATGTCTTGGCCAATGAACACACTGCAGCTAACCAATAAAGTTATATATATATGTCTTATAAAGTATATACGATAGATGTAGCTGTTGTTCAAATGATTAAATCATCTCCATAAAATATATGGAGATGGTTTCATAGTTTGAACAATACCATTAGCAATAAGATTTATATACCTCTTTATAATGTTTTACAGCCCCCTCTAAGCAGTTTACAGAGTCACCATATTGCCCCCAACAATCTGGGTCCTCATTTTACCCACCTCGGAAGGAGGAAAGGCTGAGTCAACCTTGAGCCGGTGAAAATCAAACTGCTGGCAGTCAGCAGAATTAGGCTACAATACTGCATTCTAACCACTGCACCACCACGGCTCTTTAGCTCTTTACCCTGTTCTTCTCAATAAATAAAGAGTACTACCCTGCACCTGTAGGATTGTAATACCCTGAATTCCCAGCCAATGTGACTCAATAATTTTCACCAGTTGCAATAGCTTATGAGATGACCCGGTGTGTAACACAAACGTAATAAAATCCAAAATGTAAATAAATGTCCTTTAATGCCTCCAACTTGGCCCCAATAATTCTCAGTTGGAGATAAAATGTACTCAAAAATAGTCTTCAAAAGAAAGCAATGCAGTCCGAACTTAATGAGCAGATAGAGGTGAAATAAAAAACTAAAACAAACTACAATGAAGGAATTTCCACAATGGACCAGGATAAGTAATTACCAACTTCAAGGAGATAACAAGGCACAGTCTGTTGGAAGGACACCAACCAAGATAACTTCAACCCCAAATAAAACACGCTTTGCTTCTAGCAACTGCTGTGTTGTAATCGTCTCTCTTATATACTAGTCTCCCCAACCACAACCAATGAGGAGGCTCATGGCCGCTTCCTCTCTCACAAGCCAAGTTGTTTCCTTCTCTGTTTCTCCCTGTGTGCCCTAGGATGCAGAGGGGATGGGCTTGGTTCTTTCTCTGACTGCCCAGCCGGCCTCTGTCCTTCCCCCACCTCCTCCACAACCTCCGGAGCCACACTTCCACTCCCTATCAGCTGTTCCTCCTCTCCCTCAGAGTCCGACTCCACCAGGGACATGACAGCTTAACTTATTTTGTGATCTGTTGTAATAGTTTTGCCTACCCTTCTTGGTCCATTCTTAGCTTTGCCCCTTTTGTTTGTTATGGTGTAACACTAACACACCCCAAATGCAAGGGATTGTTGATCACTATTCTGCAGAGGTAATTGATAATCTCTTGATGCACAGTTTTTCCTTTTGCTTTCTGCTTCTCTCCTGTTTTTCTAATTGTGCCTATTGTCAGAGACCTGCAAATAGACCTGCCAATTTCTGAATAAATATGTCTTTGGAGATTCTCAGTCATCCAGGTCATGGTTTTCCCAAAGGTGTTTTTCCAAAAGGCATCTGGACTTTGTTTTTCTTTGAAGGTGTTTCGCTTCTCATTGAAGAAGCTTCTTCCGTTCTGAGTCCGAAGAAGCTTCCTGGGTGAGAAGCAAAACATCTTCAAAGCAAAACCAAGTCCAGCTGCCTTTTCCAAAAGTACCTTTGGGACAAGAAATGAATCCCTTTTGAAAAGATGCAGTAACAATATGCTCATGTTATCTTTGTAAGGGATCCCACTGGAAATCTTTGCTTTGGGTCAGAATTAGATTGGCCTCTTTCTCAGTTGAGCAAATGTAAGTTTGTGTTTCTATAAAGAGTGGACTTCAACAGAACCTGTTTTTGTTAAAAAATAAATAAATTTATGAACCAAAATGCAAAGTTCTAGTGATAGTAAATTGGCTAGCTTGAATTTCTTTTTTGATTTTTCTCAAATTCCATAATTGAAGCTTTTATTATTGCACCATCCAGCTCTTCCACACTGCATAGTCACAGAGCTTTCCACCAAAGAGAGCAGGAATAACAGAACGTCATGCACATACTAAAATAATAATACGCCCACCTGTATATTGGAGCTTCCATATGCGCAGTAGGTTTGTTAACCACAGTTCGTTGCACATATCTCTTGCATAATGCAAAGGGATATTCATTTTTGCCTGGATGTAATTGGACTATATTCATTTTTCCCAGGATGTTAATTAGAATATGTTTAATACTTTGTAACTCTGTATTAGGAAGAAGAAGAAAGAAACTCTTATTAAAGGCAAAGAACCAGGAATTGTCAATCTACTTTGAACAATTTCAGAAAATATTGCCTAACACACACACACACACACACACAGAGAGAGAGTGAGTGAGTGAGAGAGAGAGAGAGAGAGAGAGAGAGAGAACTGTAACATTCTTTCTTAAAACTCTGGAATGGGTTGGGAGAAAGAATATTAGCCAGAATATATATATGTGTATGTTTATGTGTATGTGTATATATCAACTCAGCCATAAACTCCCTTGAATTGTATGAGTTTATTCCCAGAAAAGTATTTTCTATCTAAATAATTATATCCAGTAGTGTTTTCTCCAACTCATAAGTAGGTTGATGTATTATCTATCTTCTGGGTTGTGTGTGTTTCTCTTTGTCTGAGCCATTATGTAGGCATTGAGATATGCTATGAAGCTTCATATTTTTATTGATCATGCCATCAAGAGCTACATTTGTCTGTACATTAACGTCATTGTTATATTAACACTTATCACAATAAATTATTAGAACATTAGAAAATTTGGATCACTAGTAAATCAAGGTATGGTACTATACTTTAATCTCCAAAATAAAGTTGTATTGTTGAAAAATGAATCAATCTGATGAAGAATTTAACTCTAGCAATCACTTTTGGACTATAATTTAGGACATACCGTATATACTCGAGTATAAGCCGAGTTTTTCAGCACATTTTTTGTGCTGAAAAAACCCCCCTCGGCTTATACTCGAGTCAGATTCCCCTCTGAAAAAAAAATGGTGTGGAGCTCCGAAGCTGGGCAGCCGCTTCCCTGCTTCCGTGTTTCCTTTGCAACTTTTAAGCATGGGAGGGGGAGGCTTTTCTGAGCTCTAGGCTGAAAAAGCAACGCGAGCCGAGGTCGCTCCACTCAGTTTCATTTCCTCAGCTCCAGCTGCTTTCAGTCCACTCGGGAGGAGGGGGAGAGAGAGAGAGAGAGATATCATAAAAACGGCTCTTGGTTTTTTCTTGCAAGGGAGAGAGTGACTCCTGCCTACCACTGTCATCATCATCATCTTTTGGGTTAGTGAATAAATCAAACCTTTCATGATAGTGAGATCGTTTCCCAAATTTCCTTAAATCAGGGAAGAAATCAGAAACAAACCTTTGGGCTGAGAATAAGCTTGTTCCTATGATGCCATTTTTGTTCACTTCAGTGTGAAAAGTGTGAAAAAACACACTTCTTTTTCTTCATCTTCTTGTTCCCTATTTACTGGTCTTTTTCAAAGAGGAAATTGTGAACATCAAACTTATTCTCAACTGTCCTGGTGAAAGTTTTTATTGGCATCTATTTTTATTTTTGAAATTTACCAGTAGCTGCTGCATTTCCCACCCTCGACTTATACTCGAGTCAATAAGTTTTCCCAGTTTTTTGTGGTAAAATTAGGTGCCTCGGCTTATATTCGGGTCGACTTATACTCGAGTATATACGGTAGATTTCTGTCACACCCCAAATTCAGCTTTTTAATGTTTAGAATCTATATTTTAATTTAAAGTTAACTTTATAAAAAATCAGATTCCTGTGTTTGTGTAATTCATCACAAGTTGTGGTTTATAGTTATGTTAACTGGATATTCTTAGTTTAGAGCTCAATATGTAGTGACTTAGTTTTTCCAACAAGAAATGTTTCCTTCACGAATGAAACTAAATCATTATTAAGTAACCCTACAAGTCACTCTATAAATAACAATGGTTAGCCTAAAATCTCCATGACTTTTTGGGTATCATCTTTACTTATGTGTGTTTTATTATTCTATTTTCTTTATATTTTAAAATATTTTGTTATTTGTATTTTTAATAGAACCAAAACAAAACTTTAAAAGATGTATTACAATTTTAAGAGCAATGAACTGAAATTTCAGAGTCCAGAATGAATAGGTTTTTATCAGATAATAGGATTATTTGGACCTTATTCAGGATTCAGGGCTGGATATGGAATGGAAATGATATTAGTCATGTTTTTAGCTGATCTCTGGCAAGGGTAAGATGAAGGCTGTGCATCCATCCTCGCTCTGCTTGACCATTCAGCAGCCTTCAATACTATTGGCCATGGCTGTCCCAAAGGTACTTTTTTCAAGAAGCAACTGGACTCTCTTTTTGAGAACATTTCACTTCTCATCCAAGAAGCTTCTTCAGAGAAAAAAACAGAAAGTCCAGTTGCCTCTTTAAAAAGCGCCTTTGGGACAGCCATGACCTGGATGACTCTCCATAGATACTGGCCACCATCTTCTTCTGAGTCAATTCCAAGGATTGGCATCATGATATAAAATATACCAGTTGAAAATTGGGTGATTTGAAGGACCGCTTATGCTCGATTATATCCGCCCATCGCATCAGGTCCGGCGGAAGGGACTGGCCCATCCAGGGGTGGGATTCAAATTTTTTAACGATCGGTTCTGTGGGCATGGCTAGGTGGGCATGGCCATGTGACTGGGTGGGCGTGGCTTCTTTTTTTGCAGCAACCCCCCCCCCCCGTTTTTTGGGCCTCAGGGAAGACTTCTGGGGGGAGGCATTTTTGCTCCCAGAAGGCTTCTCTGGGGCTCAGGAAGGAAAACAATGGAGCCTGGGCATGCACAGCTCTCCCCACACTCCATTTTGTGGCCTTCTGGGCCTCCGAGAAGATGCCTGGGGGGCGTTTTTTCTCCCAGAAAGTTTCCCTGAGGCCCAGGAAGGCAAAAAATGGAATGTGGGGGGGGGAACAGGGTGTTGCACCCCCTGACTCCATTTTTTGCCTTCCTGAGCCTCAGGGAAGCCTCCTGGGCAAAGCAGTAAAACAGCAAGGGGAATCCTGACCCAGCTGATCATAAGAACAGACGATTGTCGGGAGGGGAAAAAAAAGAAATACCTTAAGGCAGTGGCCCCCAACCTTTTTTGTACCACGGCCTGGTACCGGCATCACAAAACGATCCACAGACTGGTACCAGCATCAGCACACACGACCAAGGCAAGGCAAGCCGAGCAACCGGCCAGTCAGCCATCCCCCGCTTCTCCCTGCCACCTTCAACTCCTCCTTTGTACCTTTTTTGTGGTTTTCGGGCTCTTTCTTAATCTCCCCCTGAGTAACGCGAGACTCCACCGCCATCGGGACAGCTCTTCGTTCGAAGCCGCCACACCCCTCTTCGATGAAACTAAGGCGCGAGGATTCCTTCAGCACCCAAACGCCGCTTTCCAACAACCGACGATTGACAAGCCTACCCGGAAGCACTTTCTCAAGCGCCGTCAAAACAAGATGGTGCCCAAGCAAACTGGTGGCCCGGTACAAAATGATCCATGGACCGGTACTGGTCCGGGGCCCGGTGGTTGGGGACCACTGCCTTAAGGAGTGATTGGTTGGGGAAGAATGCAGTCAGCGATGTCAGATATGCCCGTGATGTTGTGCATGCGCGATAAGGAGTGACTGGGAGTGGAGGGGAGAGGCCAACCAGGGGCATGATTTTCCGGTTCTCTGAGCTGCCAGAATCAAAACAACCAGTTCTATAGAACCAGTCTGAACTGGTAGAATCCCACTCCTGGGCCCATCTGTGAAGGAGTTGCATCTGCTGGGACCCAGGAGATGGGCCTCTTCTGCCATGACACCTGCTGTGTGTACCATCATTCCATCCAAAGTGGGATTGGCCTCATCCTTGTGGATGTCCCCTTAAAACATGGTTGCATCAACAGGCTTGGGGATCTCAAAGTAAAGATGAGTTAGGGAGGAGACTACATTGCCTATAACTCCAAAGCCTCTCTGCTAACCTGTTAATAGTAAATACTAATGGTCGTTTTTTAATTTTAGGATGTTTATTTTAATATAGTTTATTTTATGGTCTTGTGTGATGGGCAGCCATATAAATATGATGAATAAATAAATAAATGATTCAATTTTAAATAACTGACCTTTGGGGATATGACTATAAACATCAGGGCAGGAGCAATAGAGCAGAACCCAGATGGCTGGCAACCTTTGTAATCAATGTGTTTTTATAACAAATTATTAATTGTGGCCTTCAGAGAATTTATTTGACCGGTGCTGTGAAAGGTAATGTGATCACTTGCAAATAATGATTCACAGGCTATAGCTGCATTCATAGGGTGCTTAGGAAAAAGTATTGGATTATAACTCACCTGGTTAACATACCAATAAGAAAGATCCCATCTTCACAACAAGATAATGTTCTTACAGGAAACTTATACAGAGTGCAATATTCCAAGGCAGAGATGAAGGATTTCTGGCAAAGTAGGAGTGTTATGATTTCACGGTGTGATGCTAATAAGAACATGGATTACTCATGAAGAACGTCTCCCCTGTCTTCAAAGTGCAGGTCTTAATCTCCATCCTAATCTCTAACCCACAGGTTGAAGCAAAGCTTTGTGTTGAAAGCAAACACCCTAAATCATCTGAACTTTAATATGGCAGGGTGGAATGTTATCTCCACAAGCATGTGGCTTTGAACTTGCTTTTCCTGAGTTAAGGGAGGTGCTGGATAGGCAAGAGTCCATTTATCCCACTTTATGGACAGGGCTTCTTCTCTTCAGAAGCTTCCAAGGTATTTTTTCCCTCCCTATAGGTATATTTTTTTATTATTTTTTCCGATGCACAGTACATCCATACTGTGTGTGAACAGAGTTGGTTCCGGGTCTCATTCATATTAATCCAGTTCATCATAACAGTGTTAGTATTCTCTATCACATTTGTCAAATTTAAGTAATCCTCATTATATTGTTTAAGCATACATCAACTAAAAAAACCCTAACTCCTCATCTTTATCTTCATCTATGTCTTTCTTGTTCATTGCTTTATATAGGTAAACAAAATTAGTTCTAGGTATCATTCATACTGATCCAATTCACGCTAGCCATATTAGTTATCTCTATCACATTTATCAAGTTTAAATAATTCTCATGATATTATTTGAAAAATACATAAAAGGAGATGTCTAACACCTGTAAACTTCTACTCTTTCTATCTATTATTTTTATTCATTCTGTAAAAATTATATTCTGATATTTTGATATCAATTATGTGCCTTGGATTGGGTTGAGCTGATTCTGTGACTCTGCAGATGAGATCCCACTTGGGTTTGTGAAAACTTTTACTGTTTTTTGAAAGAGAAAGATGGGCATTACAAAAGGAATGCTATTTTCCTGATTCTCCATAAACTACCAAGCTGGGAATGCAGAGGAATGACTGAGTGTCTAATACCTTGTAATTGCAAGGAGAATTTGTGATGCCCACTGAAACATATATCATTTAGTTCTATCCAAAAAGGAAAATCACTGGCAGTTCCTTTTTTGAAAGAAAAAAAAAAAACTCAGAATGAAATGGAACCTTGCACCAAAATCTCTGTGTATGTTTTTTTTTTTCTAATTTAGAAAGTTTCTTAACAAGAGATTTCTATTCCAATGCCAGCATTTTTCACAGAGTTTCCTGTCAAACAATTAGAGCGTTGAGGGATGTTGATACATTCTTTTGCTTCCTTTTATCAATTTGGCCGTGTTTTGCAGAGAAGGGAAATGTATTATTATCACCTAATTTGGCCTCAAACCAATGCTACACCTATGGACAATCTTCATCAAAGTTGATCAAATTCTATTCCATTCCATTTTAGGTAAGAGGTAAAAAAGCAACAGATACTTTATATTTTCCTGTGTTACTCAATGGGATACAAGGTTATATTTTTAGACTTACACTGGCATCATTTGATTCAATTTAATTTGAATTGGGCTTTTTTTTTTCTGAAGTGGAAAATCGGGATAAAACCCCAATCAAGTTGGGGAAAGCAATTTTAAAGAATGCTTTTGAAAATAATCAGAAATCTTTCTAGGGAAAAAGGTGACCAATAGTTACATAAGCTTCTGCATCTTATATTCATATCAGAAGGTAACTATAGAATTAGGAAAGTCAAGATTTCTTCATAACATTCATTTTCACCATTTTTTTTCTGGGTGGTTATTTATTTGTATCCCACAAATAATCATTAACAGACCCAGTGGGTATGTTTACATGCATATACACTCATATATATGTGTATAAAATATTATCATGGCTAAAATATTTCTAGAATTTTAGAAATAAATTGGTAATAAATATAATTAAAATGGCTGGAAGTTTCTAGTGAGGATGGAATGAAAAAGGAGTAAGAAGCCCTTGCTTACAAAATTATGCTTCTTTAAATAGTAGCTTCAAGGACAATCAATCAGAAGAAGACAGGAAGAAAAGAATGGTGTAGGTCCATATAATACATACTTCCCTTTAGCAATATCTTTTAGACTAGGGAGGAAACACAATATTCAGCAGTTTTCACTCTTGTACTTGGGGATTTGAATGTAAGAACAGCTATAAAACTTGCTTCAGTACATTTGTCTATATTCCTTAATCTATCTTTGTCCACTATAACTTTTACCTTATTATCCTATTATCGTCTTCTCTGTTCATCTCTATATCTGTTATTTAGACAATCATACAGTACATTCCACATCAAATAATAATCTGTTTCCTCTCTTTCCTTTATCTCCATGATCAACTTATCCATCTCGGCATACTCTAGTGTTATGTCTCCCCTTTAATTTCAGGCGAGCAAAACAAAAAGCAGCCGTTTCAGAATTAATTCAAAGCAAAAACAAACCCCCACAAAAGAACGGCTGGAGTAAAGTCCAATACACAGCAATAAATCCTCACTCTGTCCGGCAACCTTGACGTGGCAGTAAATCACAAGCTGTTATGTTCTGTGTGTGGCGTAAGAAGTGGAGACGAGTCGATGAACAGTGAACTTCAACTCTTTATTTAACATGGTGCAACAGCTCTAAAATGGCCTCAACAGCCCCCTTGATATAGGCAAGCTCTTGGGTATTTAGCCAATGAAAACACAGGAACGTTAGCTCTTTTAACCAACGAGAAGGGCTCGTTAATAGCCAATCAGATTCTCCTGAATGGACCAATCCAATATTGCTATTCTCGGCCAATCAGAAGTGCAGGGCCAGAACCCTGCACTTTGCTTTAAGGTTTCAACAAACTTTATTCAAGCACTTTTATTAATTCACAACACCCCTTCCCCCCGGGTTCCGTTTAAGGGGTGCGGTAACGTAGTCTTTGAGGTAGGCAGGTTGTTTTGATTGTCTGTTTGATTTACACTGTCCTCCCGGTATTTGTCTAGAGTCTTGTTGGGGTAGGACGTTATCTGGTGAACAGGGTGCCTCTGATTCTGTATCAAAACTTCCGTTACCATTAATGTCCTCGATATCTCTTTGAGGTGAGTTAACCCCTGTCCCCGATCCTTCACATGTTGAGTCTGAGCGGTCGTTTGTTCTGCTTGTGCCTTCCGCCGTTCCAAACTCAGCCTCCTTGGCGTCTCCTCCCCCCTCAGTTTGGAAATCACCAGAATCGCAGACCCCAGACTGCAGCCTTGAACGCAGCTGATCAATATGGCACTTCCATATTCTATCGTCGCGACATTTCATTTGGTACGATCTGGGTCCGGTTACTTGGATTATAGTTGCCTCGACCCACAATGGGTCACAATAAAAGTTTCTCGCAAAAACCAAGTCACCAACTTGGAATTTTCGGCATTTCCCGCTGGATCCATGTGGTTTTTCAGGTTCGTAGGATGGGTGTCGTCGGTCCAGGTGGGAGCGGAGTTTCCGTCCCATCAATAATTCAGTGGGAGTTTTGTTGGTGACACTGTGTGGAGTGATGTGCTGCAAAAGGAGTATCCGGTTGATCTTGTCTTCGATATCGCCATAATCCATTTTATGTAGAGTTCTTTTGATGAATTGTACCATGCGCTCTGCCCTTCCATTAGCCGCAGGATGCACCAGTGAAGTTAGTGCATGGCGAATACCGCGGTCCGCCAGGTACTGTTCAAAAGAAAGTGCGGTAAACTGGGGCCCGTTGTCAGATACCAGAACGTCCGGTAATCCGTATGTTGCAAATAATCTGTCCAATTTCCTGATGACCGATTCGGTTGTTGTATTTTTCATCTCATGGATTTCGAGCCAGTTTGAGTAGGCGTCCACTGTTAATAAAAATGTGTGTCCATTCGTAGGTCCCGCAAAGTCCAGATGAATACGGGACCATGGTCCCCTGGGTGTTTCCCATTCTGTGGGGGTTGCTTTCAGTGGGGCATTGCTGACTTCCTGGCATTTGGAACAAGTCTTTACCCAGGCTTCGATCTGCTTGTCTATGCCCGGCCATCACGCATAGCTTCGTGTGAGTGCTTTCATGGGCACGATGCCAGGGTGGCCATCGTGCAAGGTTCTCAGTACTGCTCGCTGTAATCGCTCTGGGACAACAACTCTATCACCCCAAATGATGCAGCCCTTCTGGGAAAACAGTTCCATCTGTTGATTTTTGAAGGGAGCGTAATTGTCAGGGATTTGGTCCAATGGCCATCCACGTGCTACCCAGCTGAGGACACGTGCTAAAACGGAATCGCGTTTAGTTTCAATTGCGATATCGCGAGCTGTCAGCGGCGGTTTTTGGAGTGTCTCGATCTGCAGTGTTGTGACGGTCGGAGCAGGGTCGTCAACGGTTTCTGGAAGCGGTGTACGGCTTAATGTGTCAGCGTGGGGAATGGCTTTCCCCGGGCAATGTTGCAATTTATAATTATAGGCAGCCAAGAATTCTGACCAGCGAGTCATTCTGGGAGATAATATATAAGGGGTTGGTTTATCTCCCGCTATTATTCCCAGTAAAGGTTTGTGGTCAGTTATTATGGTGAAAGCTCGCCCATAAATATATTCATGAAATCGTTTAACAGCAGATACAATAGCAAGAGCTTCCTTATCGATTTGACTGTGATTGCGTTCTGCTTTTGACAGTGTTTTTGAAAAGTAGGCAACAGGGGCTTCACTTCCGTTTGGTAAAACATGGCTCAAAATGACGCCCACTCCGAAGGGTGATGCATCACAAGTAACAGTTAAAGACAAAGTTTCATTATACTGCATCAAAACAGTGTCAGAGGTCAATAAGTTTTTTACTTGTCGAAACGCCTGTTCCTCTCGGTGCCCCCAAACCCAGGTTGCTTTTTTGTCTAATAAACGATGTAGGGGTTTGGCTACGGTTGCCTTGTGAGGCAGGAAGACGTTATAAAAATTGATAAGACCTAGGAACGCTTGGAGCTCCACCTTATTTCGGGGTCTTGGGGTGTTTTTGATTGCCCTAAGTTTGCTATCGGTGGGGTGAATGCCCTGTTTATCTATTAAATATCCTAAAAATTCTACTCAATCAGTGCAAAGTTGACACTCGTTTTTCTTAACTTCGAGACCCGAGTCTTTAAATCTCTGAAGAACCAACCCCAGGCGCTCCCTTAGTATTTCTTGAGTCGGAGCAGCAATTAAAATGTCATCAAAATAGGGGACAACACCTTTTATCCCTTGTAATAGTCTTTCCATCAAACTTTGAAAGATTCCCGGGGCCACGCTTACTCCAAATTGGAGTCGGTTACATTTAAACGCACCTCGATGCGTAACGATCATTTGAGCCTCTACTGTTTTTCTGTCTACAGGCAGTTGTTGGTATGCCTGGGCTAGATCTAGTTTAGCGAAGACCTCTCTGCCCCCCAGGGAATGGAGAAGGTGTTGCACCACCGGTACCGGGTAAGCGTTTTGCTGCAGGGCGTGATTCAGGGTGGCTCGGTAGTCCCCACATATTCTTAACGATCCATCCGGCTTGATGGGTGTTACGATTGGGGTTTCCCAGGGAGAATGGTCGGTT
Source organism: Hydrophis major (assembly GCA_033807585.1). Lineage (NCBI taxonomy): Eukaryota > Metazoa > Chordata > Lepidosauria > Squamata > Elapidae > Hydrophis > Hydrophis major. The sequence goes on from CM066333.1 coordinate 79,578,391, forward strand.
GGCTCTAACACCCTCTGGGCTATTAATTTATCAAGCTGCTCGTCAATCTTTGGTTTAAGGGCGAATGGGACTCGACAAGGCTTAAGGCGGATGGGAGCTATTTCAGGGTTGAGGTTAAATGATACCGGGGTCCCCTTGTACTCGCCTAGTTTGTCTGCAAAGACATCCTGGAATTCTTGGATGAGAGCCTCTTCCCAGTCATTGCTGCTGATTCGGTGAATGCCGGCCACTTCAATTCCAAGTGGAGTGAACCATTGGAGGCCTAACAAGCTAGGCCAATCCCTATCGACTACAGTCAAGGGTAGAGATGCAGTACGATTTTTAAAAGAGACACGGACTTGGCTGGATCCAACGACTGGAATTCGATTTCCTTGATAATCTTTGAGTATGATTCTTTGGAATCGGAGGTCTTGTCGCCAGATGGTAGGGATGAGTTGCTTGAGGGTCTTCCAGGAAACCATCGAGAAGGACGATCCTGAATCGACTTCCATTAGGCAGGGCTGGTTTTCGATGGCCACCTTCACCCAGATCTTCTTGGCGTCCAGTGATGAGGCGTGACCAATCGTAATAGTTTGGTGTGCCTCTTCTCACTTCGTTACATAGTTTAGGGGTCTGTTTCTGTAGGAGTGGTTGTTCCATTAGTGGTTCAAAGGTTCTCGCTTTGCAGGACGGCTTCCTGTAGATTGGCGATAGTTAGCCCCCCTCGGGGTTTGGCTGGGTCCTTGCTTGCTTCCACAGACCCGTCCGATGTGGCCTCTTTTCCCGCACACATGGCAGAGTGCGTCGAGGAATTTGCAGTTTGATCGGGGGTGGTTTGCCCACAACCAGCACATTGGTACTGCGATTTCTGGCGTTGGTCTCGTTCAGACTGGAGCCGGTGGACCTATTCTTCATCGCTTTCTGATGACAATTCGAGGTCCTCGTGGTGGACTGTCGTTGCTGGTTCTTCTAAGTGAGGTGAAACTTCGCTGGCGAGTTGGCGAAGTGGAGCGTGGGTGCGGCGCATTCGAGCAGCCGACTTCCTGGTTGCTTCTGCTGCAGTAGCGTCAGCGATGGCATCTGTAAGGCTAATGTCGCCTTTCACCATCAGCTTACTCTGCATGCCTGGAGCATCTAATCCCAGAACTATTCTGTCTCTCAGGGCTTCTTCAAGGTTGGCAAACCCGCATAGGCCTCCTAGATTCCGGAGATCTGCGATGAAGTCTGCAACGCTTTCGCCCTTCTGCTGATCTCTCTGGTAAAATTCATGCCTTCTCACGAGTGTTGGTACGGTCGGTGCATAGTGGGCCCTTAGCAGGGGTTCGAGGATGTCCCAGTCCATGGACTTCACTTCTGCCGGTTTCGCTAGTGCTTTGGCCATCTTACGGTTGGCCCGCAATGAGTTAGGAATACCGCCCGTTTCTTTTCAGTAGTGGCATCTTTCAAATTGTTGGTCTCCAGAAACATCTGGAAGCGATCCATATATGAGTCCCAGTCTTCTTGTGCCGGGTCGAATGGAGCGGGTGGTATGACGCTGCCGGACATGGTTCCGCCGTTGGTGCGTTTCAGCCACGTGCTCTGTTTTCGCTTTTGTAGTGTTCAGTCAGCTCTGACGTCTCCAATCCCACCCTCGTCACCAGTGTTATGTCCTGTGCGTGGCGTAAGAAGTGGAGACGAGTCGACAAACAGTGAACTTCAACTCTTTATTTAACATGGTGCAACAGCTCTCTAAACGGCCTCAACAGCCCCCTTTATATAGGCAAGCTCTTGGGTATTTAGCCAATGAAAACACAGGAACGTTAGCTCTATTAACCAATGAGAAGGGCTCGTTAATAGCCAATCAGATTCTCCTGAACAGACCAATCCAATATCGCTATTCTCGGCCAATCAGAAGTGCAGGGCCAGAACCCTGCACTTTGCTTTAAGGTTTCAACAAACTTTATTCAAACACTTTTATTAATTCACAACACAAGCTTCAGATAGTTTGCTGCATATCTTCACTCCCAATTAGTCACTTTGCTTCTGGCGAATTCCACCAGCCCAGCCGTGTCCTTTTATTCACTTATGAAGCGTGCTAATTTCCCTAATGATTGACTAGCTCTACGCTTCCTTTCTAGCTGGATTTGCCTTCTTAGCCTCCTTCTGTTTCGTACGTCTAACCATAAGTTTTCCAGATTCTCACCTCCACTGGAAAACTCTCTCCTGCCTTCCCTGTCAGCCATTCCTGGCTGCTGATCAGTTAAGGAACCAGAAGAGATTGAAGGTCCTGACAACTCTATTATTTCAGGTCTATCTTCCCTTGTTACATCCACTCCTCATCCTGATTACTATCCCAATCACTAAGCAATGCTGGCTCATATTTTGCTGCCATGTCCTCATCATTTGAACTCATATCTGCCACAGGAGCAGAATCTAAACCCGGAGCCACAACACTCTAGTTTGTTTTTTTAATCACACTTTCCTCTGGTGGCATACTATCGTTTTTCCAATTCTGTGCGTAAGTTATTCTTGCTGCCATTAATAAATATAGTGTTAGATGCTCTGTTTTCTTATCATATTACCCTGTTATTATACCTAATAGAAAACTCTCTGGTATTAATTCAATTTTCTGTTTAATTATTTTTCCTTTCCCTTTTTTTGTGCTTATCCAATATTTTCTCGCTACAGGGCATGTCCACTACACATGGTAATATGTTCCTTGTTTTTGTTTGCATTTCCAACATTCAGATGATCTGTTTGGGAACATTTTTGCTAATCTAGCAGGGGATAGATGCCATCTGTAGAACATTTTGTACAATTTTTCTCTATATGAGGCCAACATCGTCAATTGTACAGATAGCTAAGATTTATGCAAAGGTATTATACCACCACGAAAGCATTGTAATGAATGGAAATGATGTTGTCTATAAGAAAAATTGTTTAATAAAATTAAAAAAAAAACTTCAGGCACCTACATCCTGGTAACAGTACCATTTTTTTCCATCTAATCTCCCATTTCTGTTTTCCTTTGAAGGAAGACATGTGTGTCATACATTGGAAGAAGCAAGTGCTGTCATACAACCGAAGCCTAAAGTTTGGACAAGACTGCTGATAAATTTTTTAGTGACCTTTTCATAAGAAGATCACAATAGAGCATTGTTCTTCTGAAGTTCATACTTCAATATTTTAATATCTATCTCCTGTCCTCCCATGGTGTTCATATAACATTCTGGACATCAGAGTTGTGGCTTGGATCCATATTCAAATACGTGTCTGGCTCTGAATTTTGGCTTAGAGAAAGGAAGAGTGGTTCTGTCATGCCCCTGTCGGAATCTGATTCAGAGGGAAAAATCCTGTAGTCGGGACTCACGCTGTTGTACTGTCTTTCATGCAGCATCGCAAGTCTTCTATTCCTCTCCTCGGGAGTTTCTTGTCTACGCTGGTGTTTCATATTTTTGATTGCACTTGGCCAATTGCCTGACGTTTCCTTAGAAGGCTGAGAGGGAGTCCCCTTGTGGAGTACTGTGAAGCTGTTACCATGGCGAGTCTACTGTGCTGTACAGTAGAAGCCATTTTAAGGCACACACACCCCTGAGAGGTGTTAGGGGTGTGTGTGCCTTAAAATGGCTTCTACTGTACAGCACAGTGGACTCCCACAGTATTTGTTTCCAGAGAGTAAGTCATCTGTGTACCAAGTTTGATTGAAGCTGCTTGAGGTGTTCCAGAGTTATGCTGGAACACACAAACACACAAACAAACACACACATGTTTTTATATATAGAGATTTTATTTTATCCATATTCCATATATTATTCCACATTTTATTAAATATATAGATCAAATGCTCAGATATTTGACAACCTTCACTGTTTCTTATGAAAACAAAAATGTTTAATATCTGGTCAAGTTGAAAATTATATGAACTCACCTGAGTGCCAATTATATCATAACATAAAATGAGATTCAGCAAGACATTTTGTTATATAAAAATCAATGGTGTATAGCATATCATCTCAATACAAATAATAGTGATAGATACAGAGGCATAGATCCAGCTATTGTGTTTAATTTGGATTAGATTAATATTAATATGTAGGCTGTTCCCTCTGGAGACTATTAAAATGCCCTGTTAAATTTTTTGTTGCTCAATTTATTGATTCTGAAGTTTGTACTCTGTGGAGTGGAGGATGAATAGTAAGCAAAAAAAGTGCTCTCTCACTAATAATGTAATATAAAATCTTTTCCCTGGTGTATATTTTAAGCTCTACATTTAATGACAGATAATAGTTTAATAAGTAAATGCAGTTATTTATTTGGACTCTGTGTATATAATTAGATTATTTTTCAAGAGGGGGTATCTTATATCATTAAAAAAAATCTTATAAATATATATATTTTTAAGTATACTTGTTGAGAAATAAATCACTGTTAGCTCCATAGTTTGACATATAGACTATATTGAAGATCTTCTGAAATAATTGGATTTATTTTATTTCATTTGATTATTGTAAATTTTTTCCAGGGTTATTTCTCCCAAGTGATTCACACCTTATCAAAATACAAAATTCATGAAAATGCACACTGTTCCTTAAATCACAATCTTTGGCACTGAGAAAACATTATAGCTGCTGAAGTATCTGCAGTAGAATCAATATCAATGCAATGGCCTTGTGGCTAGGAACGATGGGATGTGTAGTTTTACACATTTGGATCAGAAAAAGGAGCCCTGGGGCTCATCCAATTCTGCTAAACAATAGAAGTGCTGACACTTACGGTATTTATTTATTCATTTATTTAAATAAATCATCATGTTGATAAACGTAATGCTTATAAAGTTAAGTATCTTAACTTACTGCACCTCTATATGGTTTGCCAATTGCACAGTGGCAGATAGGACAGCACTCCAGAGGGTTAATGTCATTGCCCAGAAGATCATGGGTTGCCCTCTCCCCTCTTTGGAAGAGCTTTATAGCTCCCGCTGCCTTAAGGAAGTTCAAAACATTCTCAAATATCCATCTCATCCTGGGCACCCTTTTTTTTTTTTTGAACTATTACTATCTGGCAGACGGTACAGGATAATAAAAACAAGAACAAATAGGCTGAAAAACAGTTCCTATCCCAGGGCAAGTAGCTCTGTTGAATTCTACTATATAGTACAAAGGTCTTCAAACTTGACAGCTTTAAGGCTTGTGGACTTCAACTCCCAGAATTCCCGAGCTAACATGCCTGGAGGAGGATTCCTGGGAGTTGAAGTCCACAAGCCTTAAAGCTGTCAAGTTTGAAGACCCCTGGTATAGTGCAATATTAATGCAATATCAAAGGTTTTTCAATTCAGTGTATAGAATGTGAAGGATGTGTGTTTGTGTTTATTTTCGTAGTCATAATGTGCACTGAAGATGGTATTTAATTTCGTTGTACGAGGTGCAATGACAGTAAAGGAAACTAAATTAAACTAAAGTGGGGATAGAACCCAAATCAATAATAAGTACTTATCCACTAATTTCTTTGAATGTATTTTTTGGACTGAGGGCTCCTTGATGCCCTCAACTCAATCTCCAACTCAGTCAGAATATTTATACGACAAACTACTATTAAAATTAAATTCTTACGGCATTTCTGGATCCCTTCACAAGTGGATTACTGCCTTCCTGACAAACCGGCAACAAATAGTAAAAATAGGAAACGCCCTATCAAACCCTGCACCAGTTATCAGCAGTGTCCCCCAAGGCAGCATTCTAGGACCCACTCTCTTCACACTCTCTATATAAATTACCTTTGTGATCACCTTATTAGCAACTGCGTCCTCTTCGCTGATGATATAAAACTATTCAACACCACCATCAATGCTGCTGTCCTTCAAAAAGACCTTGATTATGTGTCTGAATGGTCTAACAATTGGCAACTCCAAATCTCGACCAACAAATGCTTTGTCCTACACATTGGTAAAAAAAAAAATCTATATATCAAATACAATCTAGGCAGATATGACCTTGTTGATGACCCTCACTTTGTCAAGGACTTTGGAGTTCTCATATCAAATGATCTAAGCGCCAAAGCTCACTGCAACAGTATTGCCAAAAAGGCTTTAAGGGTTATAGGTTTAATTTTATGAAGCTTCTCCTCTGAGAAGTGGTAATACTGTTTTGCAATCTAGGGCGTTCAAAACCTTTGCTGGACCAATACTTAAATTCAGCTCTGCTGTCTGGAATCCGCACTGTATATCAGACATAAATACAATTGAGCGAGTCCAGAAGTATTTTACCTGAAGGGTACTACATTCCTCTGTTCACAACAGAATACCTTACAACACCAGACTTGAGATTCTAGGCTTAGGCATCCTTGAACTATAAAGATTAAGATTGGATTTAAGCATATTAAAATCATATCTTACAACGTCTTACCAGTTAATGAATATTTCAGCTTTAACAACAACACAAGAGCACACAACAGATATAAACTCGATTGCAGGGAGTACAATTTCAGCAACAGAGTGATCAATGTCTGGAACTCACTACATGATTCGGTTATCACTTGCTCAAATCCCCACTCCTTTACACTCAAACTAACCTCTATTGACCTCACCCTGTTCCTAAGAGATCTGTAAGGGGCGTCCATAAGCGCACCATCGTGCCTACCGTCCCTGTCCTATTGTCCCCCAATTATTAGTTCCTATTTCTTATATTTAAACTTATGTTTATTCTTATTTCTGTTATATTGTAAGCTATTGACAAATAAATAAACAAAAAGAATTGAGCTGGAAGGGAACTTAGAGGCCTTCTAGTCTAACCCCCTGCTCAAAAGGACACACCCTAAGCAATTTGAAACAAGTGACTGTCCAATCTCTTATTAAAAACCTCCAGCGATGAAGCACCCACAACTTTGGAAGGCAAGCTGTTTCACCAGTTAATCATTAATATCTGAGCTTGGTTGTTTTCTTGTAGACATTTCATTACCCAAACTAGGTAACATCATCAGTGCTGGACTGTATTGATCGATCGCGGTGTCTGATTGATCCATCCATTTGAAACGCCTGCATTTATTTTCATCTAGAGACTGTTTGATAGAATCCCGATATCCCAGGGCACATGCATTCCTTTCTCCAGGAAATATTCAAATATTTCAAATTACCTCCTGTTCACAGCCTCTACGTCTTGTGAGTCACAGGCTCTGCTAACAGCTTCCTCATGTAATTAAAATGAAAAATGCCTTTGCTTTACAAGGTTGTTAAAAAACAGAAGAGATTGTTCCCTCCCTAACCCCCTTCCTCTCCCTCTCCCACCTCTTTATCATAACTGATGACTCAGGGAGAAAATACTTATGCAAACGTGGAAGTTTAGTTGAGCCGAATTGCTTGTCATTTTATGTGGCTCTGTCTGGCTCCAGAGCTATTAGATGAAAGAGGATGAAACTCTTGAGTAAAATATAGAGGCTTTTGTCACAAGCCCATATTGCCAGGATCAGTAAGAATGTTTCTTAAGGATTGTACAATTACAGCTTTTCCATCAGGGCTGGGTTTCAAAATTACCACCGGTTCGGTGGGAGCAGCTCAATGGGGTGTGCTTGGTGTGTGTGCATATGCACAGGCACCAAACATACGCTTTGCACAGGCACAGAGGCTTTCCAGCTTGCCTCCTGCAACTCTGTACTCTCCCTGTCGCTTGAGCAGCTGACGCAAAGCAGCTGCGCTCCAAAAGCAGGGAATAAAGGTCAGTATAGGAATCCAGGCAGGCGGGTGGGCCAAATAGCAGCTCCTCAGAGAGAACTGGTTTAGTCTTCGCTGATCTTCGGCGCTACCAGTATGCCAGAACTGGGCCGATCTGAATACTTCTTATATTATAAGCTACATCCTGCTGCAGCCAAAACATAGAAAGATGTATGTATATATGTAAGTAAGCATTATATTCCATTATATTCCTTTTTTAATTTATTAAAAAACCTTTATTGAAAATTAACATATTAAAATACAAATATATCTATAAAAGAAAGGTATGTTGATATATTTCACCATCGTTCTTTTTGACAGTACAAAGTCTTGGTTATATTTATACATTCCAAATATCCATCCATTTCAGCAGGTTCTCATTGGTCATATAAGTGTACAAGGTACATTTTTTCTCTTTTTAACCTATATCTTTCATATTTTGTCTATCCATTGGTACCAATTATTCCAAAATGTATAGTATTCTGAGTCTTCTTTGTAATTCAATTCCATGGTGAGTCTATCCATTTCTGCGCATTCAAAAATTTTACGAATTATTACGCCATCTGACGGTGTGGTAGACATTTTCCAAGCTTGTGCTACTGCAATTCTTGCCGCCGTAATCATATGTATAATCAAATATTTAATATTTTTAATGTATTTACCTTTAATAATCCCCGGGAGAGACAATTCAGACTTCAACTCTAATCTTTAGTGGATAATTTCATCTAGCCGTGTTTGTATTTTGGTCCGATAGTTTTTAATTTTCCGGGCATAGCCACCAGACATGGAAGAAGGTACCTTGCAATCGTTTACATTTCCAACAGTTCGGGTTCAGATTGGGATACATTATATTCCATTTTATTCCATGGGTCCAAAGGTGTTTTTTTTCCCCAAAAGGCAACTGGACTTTCTTGGTTTTCCTTCTTTGAAAACATTTCACTTCTCATCCAAGAAGCTTCTTCAGTTTTAATTGAACCACTTAGTCAGTTAGAACTGAAGAAGCTTTGTAGATGAGAAACAAAACATTTTCAAAAAACCCTCCACTTTTGGAAAAAGCAATTTTTACACAACCACGACTGGATGATTGACAATCTCCATAGACATTCCATCAGTGTGGTAATGATTGCAAACCATGAATCCTGTACGAAGCCAAAATGTTATGTTTGATGCCAAGGTAATGTAATAGTGAAGATGTCAGACTTCAGCAAGAGATCCAGGTTCAAGTCTACCCAAAGCTATGAACATCCACTAGGAAATCACTTGCTGTCAGCAGCCATCACAGAATTGCTCTCATGGAGACAAATGAACAGAGATCCTGTGGAGCTTTTGATCTCCTGGAGAAAAAGTGAGATATCCACTTAATAGAAAACATGACAGCTGTTTGTTTCAGCCCATCATCATAATTTCCCTCCAATTCTGTCTTTTTCTTTAACTACTTTTATGATAGTTCTATGTATTGAATATATTGTGTTTCAGAATTATTTATTTTACCTGAGGAATGTTGCTGAGGAAGGAATAACCAACAACTAATCTCTCTCTTTCTCTCTCTCTCTCACACACACACACATACACACACACAATATTGATTGGACTGCGTTCTGAGATAAAACTGGCTTGTGAAATTAACTACACAATGAGAAAAGAATCAAGATGGTGGGAAAGAGAGATTGTGATATAGAAAGGAGTGAGCCTTTGATTGTTCAGGGTTTTTTTCCCTTTTCTATCCAAGGGTAATGACCCATCAGGGCCAGAGGTGGTATTCAGCAGGTTCTGACCAATTGTGGAGAACCGGTAGTGGAAATTTTGAGTAGTTCATAGAACCGGCAATACCACCTCTGACTGGAGATTTTACAGTATTCTTTTCCCCTGCCACACCCACCAAGCCACGCCCACAGAACCGGTAGTAAAAAAAAAAAGAATCCTACCACTGGATCACATGGCCTCAGGACACAGCAATCGTCATAAATATGATCCAGTTGGCACGCATCTTGTTATGTCTGGGCCCATAACCAGTGTTAAGCCTGGTTTCCCCAACCAGGGTTAAGGAGACAAGCTAAACAGAATATGGAGCGTTAGTCAGATAGGCACACAGATAAATGAGTGAGATATGTTTGTATGTTTATTAACATACAGTAAAAATAACAGATACGCTTGTGCTATCAAAAATATAGTTTATTCCATTTAGAGTTTATAGCATAGTCAAAATAATAGTCCATTAGTCATGTATCATTTAGTCAGTCCATTCAAGGATATTCAGTTAGCAAAGTCCGTGTAGAATATCCTATGTCAGTTCACTTACAAATCAGTCTTTTGTCTCTCTCCCGTTCGAATAATGCAGTCTTGAGTCCATGCAGGAATTAGGGATCATCAAAGCCAGAGAGAGAGCAAGCTGTTGTCTTGCTTCTTTTAAAGTGCTTTCACAACCGCTCCCTTAATTACATTCCCTATATTTAAAGTTGCAGACACTTTAGCTTATAAACTATGATTACATATTTATTATTTTACCTAAACTAGTTAGGGTAAACAATGTTATCCCTAACACATCTGAATTTTGATTATATGACCATGGGGATGCTACAACTGTCATAAGTGTGAAAAACGATCATGCCACTTTTTTTCAGTGCTGTTGTAACCAGGGATGGGATTCAAATTTTTAACAACTGGTTCTGTGGGCGTGGCTTAGGTAGTAGGTGTGGCTTGGTAGTCATGTGACTAGGTGGACATGGCTTGGTGGTCATGTTATGGCTGGGCGTGGCCAACTCAATATCACATCGAGGTACGCATCTCCTCATCTGGCCTTTCATGACTGTGGGGATGCTGCAACAGTCATAAGTGTGAAAAATGGTCATAAGTCACTTTTTTCAGTGACATTGTAACTTTGAATGGTCACTCCACACAAGCAAAGTACCAGCAAAGGAGGGGAAAAAACTCCAGAGAGGTTCCTGAGACAGGAAGTCTAGTCCTGCCAAGAATGTAATAAGGGTTAACGGAGAGGCAGTTTCTGTAAGCAACCCCAGAATGTCTCCTTCCTGCCTTCCTTACAGGAATAGCACAGTAATTTCTTCTTCTCCGAACTGCTTAGAATGTTAACAACCGGTTCTAGCAAATAGGTGCGAACTGGTAGAATCCCACCCCTGGTTGTAACTTTGAATGATCACTAAATGAACTGTTGTAAGTCAAGGACTACCTGTACCTATAAATGTGAATAGATCTGCAGCATTTGAGAATGTCCTATAGCAGGGTCCCCAGCCTGCGGGCTGTGGTCCACTACCAGGCCTCAGCCTATTCACTACTGGGCCACGTGAATGGCTAGCTGGTGTGCGCATGCTAACAGCCCGACTCACACGAGCATCGCAGGGGCTCCAAGCCCCACTCGCATAAGTGTCACAGATACAAATGGCCCACTTGTGTGAATGGTGCATGCCCATGCACCTGCCCCTTCCATAATACCACCTCATTCCCCTCTTTCCTCTGGTCCAAACCACCAACTCAGAAAAGTTGGGCCACTCTGTCCTCTAGGACCCCATTTTACCTCAGGCCAAGAATATTGCTCTCATTGTCAAACTAACATATACTTATATATTTATCAGTTATTAATTATCCATGACTAAACTATTTACTCCCTCATGTTATATGAGATATTTCAAATTTTGTTTGTCTTGTTTGTTTGTAGAAAATCAATAAAATTCTTTTCAAAAAAAAAAAAAATTTATATTATACTCTCATCCAATAGTTATATATGTCTATATTATATTTTATATCTATCGATTAAACTTCTATCACAAAATTCTCTAATCTATTACATTACCATGCCTTTTTGTCCAACCATTGATAAAACAAATCCCATATTCCATAAAATTGTTTATCTTCTTGCTCTCTAATTTCAAATGTCAATTTCCTCATTTCAGCAAAGTCCATAATTTTCTTAATAAACTTCCTCCTGCATAGGTATTTTATCATTTTTCCAATTCTTAGCAAATTATAGCCGCTGTTAAAACATTTACAATCAAATATTTCAGTTCTTTGTTGTATATTTCCGGTATAATTCCCAATAAAAATATCTTTGGTTTAAAGTCTATGGGTTGTTTTATCATTTTTTTCCAACCATGTGTGGATTTTTACCCAATATCTTTTAGCATCTGTACACGTTCACCACATATGGTAATGTGAGCTGGGTATCTGATGACATTTCCAACATTTATCCGATTTGTTCATAAACATTCTCGCGATTCTCGTTGGGGATAGATGCCACCTGTAAAACATCTTATACAGATTTTCTTGACATTGTCATTTTGAGACCACAATTTTTGCCATTTCTCTAAATCAATCCCATATCCAAAATTTCCCCCCCAAGTAATCATTGAAGAACATTGACTTGTTCTTCTTCCAGTTTTCTCTGTTAGAAAATCAGAGTTTGCCTTCCAGAGTTTCCTATATAATACTTTTTTTTTTTGCAAGTCCGAGCTTTGATAGATCAGAGGCTGACAAGACTAAAATTAGAAGGATTTCATAAAGTGCTCTCCATTTGTTTTAGCATGAGGATGAATACTTGTGCCAGCCTGTGTGTGCGTGTGCTATGGACCATTGGTGCAGACAGCGTGAACAAAAGACTGTCCTTTGATTTATTCAGCAGAGAGAGCGTCTCTTTTCTCTTCCTAGCATATCGCTCTGATTGAAAGATGAAAGCAAAAAGTCACTTACCTGCATCTCTTCAATAATTTGTGGGAAACTACCACTAAGTGTTCACAAGGGTTCAGCAAATGCTTTTTCAAAATGATCTCTTGAGAAATATCGCAACGGCTGGGCCATTCATTTGAAACAAAACATAAAATATTAGGCTATCAGCAGCAGACCATTGCCATTTTGATTATACTAAATAAATTTCAAATCAGATGGTAATAAATGATAAAGTACCCAATCATGGTGAATGCTGTATTAATTTGTCATGTGTTGACCTTTGCCTCTATGAACATCTACAGCAAGGGTGTCAAACTGGCAGCCCATGGGCTGGATGTGTCATGCACAGGCCACGTCCATCATAGCTCTGTGAAGGGGTGGGGAAACTATCGCGATACATCATGTGACAGCAACGTGATGCGTCAAGTTTGACACCCGTAATCTAAAGTTATCTTTAGTAGTATTTAGCAAGTCAAGAACACTTATTTTATCATTCTCTTTTTTGTATCCTTGTTTATTGAAATTAAACATTGTCATAAACAAAAAATAAATCATTGTAAAAGGAAAATAAACAACTTAAATTTAAAAAAACTTGGAAGGTTATACCTGGGCCTGTGTATGTGTATATGTCTACATATGGCGTACATATTAATGAAGTAAATATATTATGCATTGGTCAGACAATTGAAATACTGGGTTTATTTATTTATTTCAGAAGACCTTATGTATTCATTTCATTTATTTAGATGGTTTATATTCTGTGATTCTGCCAAAATATAAATCACGTGCTTGTGATAAAATGTAATAATATTAATATTAGCAGCAGTTTGGGTGAACAGGACAAGTACAGTTGAAAACAGCAAAGTTCTTTAGTTAAGAAATGGAAAATAAATGCATATATATATATATTTCTTAAGTTTTCGCGGGTACTTACATGTATGGCATTCAGCTTAGTTCAGGTATTTTCCCACGTCATAGTAGTTGTGCTTTTAAAGTTGTAGCAACGTTTCAGCAGAATCTCATCTGCCATCATCAGGCTTCTGTATAGTGTTCATCTGTGAGTCAGACTTTTACAGTGGTTTCAGATTTAAATTTGGGGCAGCCTATTGCTGTGCCAGAATGGTTTTTTCTTTATCCTGATTGGTTGGGAGTCTTGGTCTGTGTTTATTGGTCTTGGAGTTTGCTGTATTCTGCTTGATTGGTGTTTCTAATATCTTCTGTCTGTTTTTTGGCTCTTTTTGTATCTTGATTGGCTGGCAACATTGTGTTACTTTAGTGCAGCTTGGCTCCGGGTAAATGGACGGCTATCATTAGTTAGGAAGCTAGGTTTCATCTGGGTGCCTGGTTGGGGTGTGTTTGAGCTGGAGGTATCAGGGGGGAATCTGTTTGTGCCCAGGTGTTTGTCTGGCTTGTGGTGTGGAGATTTTTTTGTTTGTGAGTGCAGGCTTCCAAATGATTGACAGCCTGGTGGAATCATCTCTTCTGTTCATGCTTTCTGGTCTTTTTTCAATCTCTATGGCTTCTCTGATGATTCTTTTTTTTTTTGAAACAAATTTTTATTAATTTTAAAGATAAAACAACACATCATTAACCATTAAATACATAAACACATAAAACCTCTTAACATTGTAAATCCTTACAAGTCAAACAAAACATTATTTTTATACAGCATAATTCCAATTTATCCCATCTCCATATGGACACACAAACATCTTTCAGCAAGTTTCTCATTTTTTCTCTTTACTCCTATTCAATTTCATTTCTCTTCCATATTTATCCATTTTATAGTCATCATATTCTTTTCATTTCTGGCTTGTATAAATTATTCTCGTCTAGCATTCCTCCAAGGTTTTATTGATTCTTTCCTTTTTTTTTTTTTTATAAAAAACAAATTTTGTTAGTTTTACCATAAGCACAATACACAAACATACAAACACAAAACATAAACAAAACTAAAAGATCTTTTCTGAAGGTTGTCTGTTCCCGGGTTAAAACTCTTTACACAGACACAAATTCAAACATCATATTCAACCCATATCTCCTTCCAAATCTTATTATCATTTTCTTTTTTATATATATATATAAAAACCATTTTTATCAGTTTTATAAAAACAATGCACAAAAAATCAAGGCATAGCAACTTATAAATTCTTTTCTAAGAAAAAATAATAATAATAGACCAATAAAACATAACATTTCCAGATTATAATATCAATATTTCATATAATATTAACTTCATATCTTGTCCCTACTTCTCTTTTCCATCCAAATTATTTATTAATTAAAATTTTATTGCCTTTTATCAATACACAAAATCCAAAAAAAAAAAAAGCATATATATCCTTCCATATCTTATTACCATTTTCAATAACATTCTTTGTCTGTTCTATTTCCAATTATCCATTCATCTTTTTTTTCTTTTACTATACTTCTCCTGTACACCAATTGGAGTAACATCTATAACTCATTACCCTAACTTAGAAATACTACATATAGCAATCTTTCTTGGGATTCTGTTTAAAAAAAAATTCTAAAATTACATAATAAATTTTATATTCTAAATATACATATAAAAACACACTCTTATATACCCTCCAGAATCCCTCTTTTAATCTAAATTAAATTCACCCATTATCTCTAAATAAACTTTTTTTCCTTAGGTCTTGCTTCCCCACATTAAGGCTTCTCCTCCCCCCCTTTCTCTCTTGCTTATTCTTCTCCTTGCCCTTTCTACCCCTTTGTTTTTTCTCTTCGCTTTTCTTGCTCCTTTTCCTTTGCTTTCTAACCTTGCCTCCATCTTTTCGCTCATTTTTCTCTCTTTTGGTTGTTTTTATAATTCTTAAAATCCCCTTTTTCTTATCCTTTTTGTCCTCCTCTCCAGAAGGGACCCATTGTTCATCAAAGATGGCTTCTTCTTCCTCTTCTTCCTTGTCCCAGTCCTTCTGCTGCGTAATCAACTTTTCAAAGGAACATAACGCCATTTCTAAGAATTGAAACAAAGCGCCCAAAGTATCTTCTTTTTTATATTTTTGATATTCAATCTCTAGTTCATCCACAGACGATGCCATTATGAAAAGGGAAACTTTTTCCAAAACAACCACAAGAATTTTTAATCAAAGACAATCAAAAGCAATTAAAAAAAAGAAAAAAAGTTCCAAAAGTTAATACTTTTCTTCCTTCTTCTCTTTCTCTTTCTGAATTAATTTTTAATCAAAGAGGTCCAATTACCATATATCTTCTTTTGGGATCCACAAAGACGTTCTAATCAATCTCCTCCTTTTTCAGCTTCTGCTCCAATTTTTTTTTTCTCCCTTCCCACTTGCAATGAGAATTTTAATAATCAAAAATCCATACCTCCAGCAGAGATTTTCCAATTTCTCACATTTTTCAATGTCCAAAAATCCCTTTGTCTCTTATCTTAGCTTTCAAAACAATCCACTTTCAATGTTTAATATATCCAAATATTTCTGCTTTTTCCGTGGGGTGGGAGAGTAAAAAAAAAAAAAAAAAAAATTCCCTTTAACAGCTTCTCCGCCGCTTTTCGCTCTTCTTAGGGATACAATGTATCCTCCAGCAACAAACAGCTCAATTCCAGGCAATTTAAAAGGTGTTACTTGACCCGGCTCAGACAGAACTTTCACTCTTCACACTTCCTCCAGCACAGTTCTTACCCGGTTGCTGGCTTCTTCGTGGCGGCCATTGCTGACCGCCGCTCCACCGCCTTGGGAAAAAAGGGTTTTCCCGGAGAAAGGGGGGGTCTGCGATGCCCCCACCTCCCTTTCCGACTCCCCTCTATCTTCAGCTGTCCCTACAGGGCAGCCATATCCCCCTGACCCATCTGGATCGGGGGTACCTCGACGGCTAGCACAGCAGGAATCGCGAACTGTCGCGAATTCCTGCTGCCCCGAAGCCACGCAAACCGGAAGTTCGGCTTCTCTGATGATTCTGTGGCTGTGGTTTTCTATAGTGGCTAGTGTTTTGGTGCCATGTGTTGGACAAGTGAGGAAGTGTGTTCCAGCTTTTTGACTGCATTTTTGTGTTCATCCAGGCGGGTGCTTATTCTTCTATTCGTCTGTCCAATGTATGTGGCCGGGCATGATGCACAGGGGACTTCGTATATGCCTTGGTTTTCCAGGTCAATTTTGTCTTTGGGGTTCCTGAGGATGGCTGCTATTTTTCTGTCTGTTTTGAAGGCAGTCTTGATGTGATGTCTGTGTAGTATCTTACTAATTTTGTCTGTGGTACCTCTTATGTGGGGCAGGACAGCTGTTCCATAGGTCTGTTCATCTTCTGGGTCACTATTATGTCTCAGTGTGTTTTGGTGGATCAAGCCGGTGATTTTGCTTTTGTGGAAGTCATTGGCTGTCAGTACTTTAGTCAGGATGCATAGTTCAGTCTTGATGTGTGTCTTGTCTGCCAGGCGTTTGGTTCTAGTAATTAGTGTTTTAGCCACGGAGTTTATCTGTGCTGGGTGGTGGTGGGATTGGGCGTTGAGGTAGCGGTTGGTGTGTGTTTTCTTCTGGTATACGGTTTGTCCTAGTGTGCCATCTGTTTTTTTTTAGATTAGTACATCTAGGAATGGTAGTTGTTTGTTTGTTTCCATTTCCATGGTGAACTTGATTTTGGGGTGTGTGCTGTTTAGGTGTGTTAGGAAATTGTTTAGGTTTTTTTTTTTTCCATGGGGCCAAATCACAAATGTGTCATCAATTTATCTTAAGCATAGTTTGGGTTTGTGGATGGCATTGGCCAGGGCTCTGGATTCGAATTCTTCCATGAACAGGTTTGCAATGACGGGTGACAGTGGTGATCCCATAGGGGCTCCTTCAATTTGTTTGTATCTTTGTCCTTTGTATATGAAATATGTGTTGGTTAAGCAGTGTTCTGTTAGTTCCATGAGGTGTTTAGTTGGTTGGTATTTGATGATTTCAAGGGTCTCTTTTATCGGGACTTGAGTGAATAGTGAAACCACATCGAAACTTACAAGCAGATCTTCTTGCTCCACATGTAGATCTTTGATCATTTCCAAGAAGTGGTGTGAGTTTTGTAGATGTGAAGCTGCTGTTTCAGCATGGGGCTGTAGCTGTTTTGCTAAGTGTTTAGCTAGGTTTTGTAGTGGTGCTCCTCTGGAGCTGACTATGGGTCTGAGAGGTATGCCTTCTTTGTGTATTTTTGGGAGGCCATATAGTTTGGGGCATCTGGAAGATTTTTCTCTTGGGATGATCGTCTGTTGGATCTCTTTGCTCATGTGGCTGGTTATAATTTTCTTCTTGGTTAATTTTTCCAGATATGTGGTTGGATCTGTGTTTATGGGTTTGTATGTGGGGTCTTGGAGTAGGTCTGTTAATTTTGTTTCATAGTCTTTTCTGTCCATTACTACTGTGGCATTCCCTTTGTCTGCTGGGAGGATGATTATGCTGCTATCTCTTTTCAGGGTTTGTAGCGCTTTAATTTCTTCTTTCTGCAAGTTGTTTTTGGGTGGTTTGCTTGTGCATAGGATGTTGGTAACTTGGTGTCTTATTTTATCAGCTTCATCTGTATTTAATTTGGTTGGGCTGAATTCTACTGCACATATGATGTGCAGGAATTGGTGAGGAATTTTTTGGGTGCTATAGCATAATTGAATCCTTTGGTTAGGACATCTGTTTCTGTTTTGGTGAGTTCTCTGTTGGAAATGTTGTACACCAATTGTTTCAGGTGTTGTTGTGAGTTGTTGGGGGGTTTTCTTGTCATGTTCTAATTTCTTTAATTTTTTCAAGAGTTTTTCCTGTTTGTAAGTGGTTTCAGATTCAGCTCTCCAAGTTGTAAGTTGTTTTATCTTGTCCCAAAGTAGTGGGTGGATTTTGCTGCTCAATTCCAAGTGTAGTGCTAGCAAATCTTTGTTTAAATGATCTAATTGGAATCTCTTACTGTGGAGCTTGTTCCTTAGTAGAGCCATTTCAGTTCTTTTCAGGATACGTTTAGTGGCTGCTGTGCTTTGATGAAATGTTAATTTGAAGCAGGTTGGTGTAGTATTGTTGTCTCTGCAGCTGCGTAGGAATTGGACGTCACATAGTATTCCTGCTCTTTTAATTTCCAGTTTCTCGTAGGTTTTGATCTGGCTGTTTATTTCCTCCCTGTAGAAGTTTGATATTTGTTTTCTTAAGTTTTCGCGGGCACTTACATGTATGGCATTCAGCTTAGTTCGGGTATTTTCCCACGTCATAGTAGTTGTGCTTTTAAAGTTGTAGCAACAAATATATATATATATATATATATATATATATATATATATATATATATATATATATATATATATATATATATATATATATATATATATAGCATAGAGGGCCAATTTGGCAATTATACTTTGAAAAACCTCTAGTGAAATAGTTGATTACAAACTGAATATGTTGGGCACAAAGAATCGGGACCATCCTTTAGATTGTAGCATAGAAAATTTATTCAAGCCTATACAGAAGAATCTAGTCAATTAAAGTTTAACAATAACTTGGTGTCAGATAAGGGTTAATGAAATCCAGGAGGCGTTTGACTTGGACTGTTTATGGGAACATAATGTCCCTAAGCTAATGTCGTGCTTAATTCCGCTTTCAGCTTTGCTTGTTCTCCTCCCACAGAATATGAGCTGACAGGATGTGATAGCTGCAAAAAAGGCAAATGCAATTTTAGGCTTATCAATGGAAGTATAATTTCCACACCACAAGAAATAATGTTATTTTGTGAAGAATGTACCAATTTCTGGGTTTTATTTTAAAAAGGATTCAAGCAAACTGAATGGGGTTCTGGATTGGTCATTAAAGATGGAATGCATTTAGAGAATGACAAATGAAGATGATTGGTTGACTCAAAAATAAATTTATGAAAAGCTGCAAGGATCTGGGAATGTTTCACCGAGAGACTCTTTTTAAATACATGAAGACATTTCAGAATAGGTTTAGCCTTGTTCTTCATCATCTCAGAGGGTAGGATATAGAATAATGCATTTAAATTATAGCGTATATATTTTGTATGTATATTTAAGGTGCTGCTGTATTTGGGCTGCAAGAATATGGAAAACCACTTGAGGGTCACAATAATGAGCTGTCTGTATTTCTTTGCACAGTGCTGCCAACTCTCACGCAATCAGAGTGAGAATCACGCAATTCAACCAATTTTGACTGTCTCACTCTGATAAACGAAATCTCACGCTAAACCCCCAAAATGGAATGTACAAAAATAAATATATCTCTACATTCTCTGATATTCCGAATATCGATATGCCCAAGCCCAAAGTTTCGAGATTTTCCCGCGCGGGTGTAAAGTTTAACCAATAATAATCGTTTTTGGTTCGCGCGCAAAGACGAGCTATTGGATTACGATTGGTTTCTACCTATAGTTACATGAACGTAGCTTGTACTTTTGGCAAATTACAGTACATGTATGGCTATGACGTGTGCTTTACATCGCTTTACATACACTGACTGTGAGAGAATACGTACGTACCCAGGCACTCATATACTATGGCCAGGCCCATCCCCCAGAGGATCTTTCTTTCATCACATTTAGATGAGAGTGAGACTTTCATTCCTTCATCATGGTAAGTTTAACGCTTGAAATTTATATTCAAAATCATTATCAATATAATTTTAATCTCTTATATGAGAGTGAGACTGAGAATTATATGAATTTAACTTTGTTATGTGTATTTTATTTCTTTATTGAGACCAGAAAGTGTGTCCTTCCTGTTGATTTTTTTTATTTTATGAGAGTACGTACGGTACCAACAGAATTTTCAATCGGTCGCGTCGGTCGGGTCGATCCGGCGCGGTTGAATGAATGCTAACGTGTGTGTGTGAGTAACATCTATGGTGCATATTAAAACACCAATTTTGAACATTTATTAGTCAGTGGCTTATCTGTGGAGGGCCCTATTTTGTAGATGAGCATCATGACATAAACTCTAGGAAGCTAAAACTGGAATTTAGTTTAAGTTATTAGTATTTATTGTTTCACCACAACTGCTTAGTTACCGGTATTGATTCAGATGGCAGCTAGGTCCATATGTTTACCACGTCCAAGGATCTGCATACAGTCCCACATACAGACAATTTAGTGGTAGCCTACTTTGTACAATTCATCCTATAGTGGTCTATAGTACATCACTAAGCTAATAAAGTCAGTTGAGGTAGAATACTGCAGTTACAAGTCAGGAACTTCAATTATTCATGGTCAGTGAACTGCATTATTAATATCTTACAAATCCGGTTCAAGTACATTGGTGCTGCTTGCATGTATGTATGTATGTATATGTCCAAATCATGACTAAAGTATTCATCAGATTGCACCATTTAAAATGTAAAATTGTCAAAGCTCCCTACCGTGGAAGGGGGGACACCCCCCTTCCACACCATCCCCCCCTCGGTCGCTTCGCTCCCTCGGGCTTGGTCGCTTCGCTCCCTCGGGCTTGGTCGCTTCGCTCCCTCGGGCTTGGTCGCTCTGCTCCCTCGCAGTGTCTCACTCCGAACTATCACTCAAGGTTGGCAGCCCTGTTTGCAGCAGATTAGAAAACAAATTGTCCTAAATTAAAAACAATTATACTGTACTTAGCCAGAGAAATGGATGACTCCCCTTCACTGGAAGTGTTTGTGTTGGCTGGACAGCCATCTGTTGGGGATCATTTCATTTGGTGCCCTGAATCCTTCTTTCCAATTCTGATTCTCTGTAATTCTGTGATGTAACGTAAGCCATCTTACAGAGAAATTTTAAACAGTCATACTCAACCCAGAATTGAGTACCGAACAGCATCTGTACAGATGAAAGAAATTTTAACACAAAAAAATCTTATTCATATAGCTCAGAAATGATGACTTGATTTGAATAAATTTTCTCTTAATTACAGGGCTCTTAAAAGCTCTTGGCAGTTGTTTTAATTTTTTAGCAAAGCAATTTATTTTGCTGTTAAGCACCACAGCTCCAGATTTGTCCACATACTGGGATTTTGAAGTTTAAACACCTCTAGCCAAATTGTATATTTCAGTGAGTCCCTGTTGTGGTTCGCCGGCAGCAGGTGCGGACGGCTGAAGTCTTGGAAAGTGAGGACTCAGATGAGGGGCCTGCGTGTGAGACAGGGATGGGGCCAGGTCTATCAGGGAGTAGAGTGCTGACTTCTGAGCTTGGGGAGGCTGGCAGCAGTGATGAAGAGGTCCCTGAGGAGCCTGTGCCCAGTGCATGTGTGTGCAGGGCTGCTCGACGGAAAGAGCAGCTGCAGCAGCACGGGAGATTCGGGAGTAAGGCTGCAAGGTAATGCTCCCTCCCTTAAGAGATAAAAGCCAGCTGAGAAACTGGAGATCTTTGCAGGAAGCAAAAAAGTTTTTGTACTCAAATCTTCTGGACGTTCAGAATATCTTGGTTGGTGTTTGGAGATTTTTGTGTTTGAAATATTTCTTAGTAACTTTATCTTGTGTTCCTGGCAGCCTTGCACAACCTTAGCAAGTCTCGTTCTTATCAGAGACAATTAGTTTGAAACAGCCTTTGAACTGTGAAGGAACGGAATTCGTAAAGAATCATTAAAAGATTTTTGCTGTTACCTCTGTTTCATGTTTGTTTCCTTGGAACAAGGTTTGGGTCAGAACAGTCCCTAAATCAGGGGTGTCAAATTCAATTTCATTGAGGGCCGCATCGGGGTTGTGTTTGATCTTAGGGGGGGCAGGGGGGAGTGGCCAGGGTGGGCATGGCCATCTCAATGTCACTCGTGCCAGGGGCGCCTGTGGCGGCCCAGTATTTTGTCAGCAAAAACAGTTGGAATTTCACACCCCTGCCCTAAATGAACAGACCTGTCAAAACCTCCGTATGGACGGGCACAAAATGTGAAATATTTCTAGAAATTTGATTTTACATTTCATATTTTACCCAGTAGTTTATAGGTTTTATATATTTTTAAAAAAACAGTGAATATAGTAGGAGTAAAAGTTTGGTCCTTGGAGACAATATTAGGGAATGCTTCTTTTGGGAAAAATAACAGCTTCCATAGATTTTTTGAAGTTAGCTAAAATGTTTATATTCTTGCTTTTGGAAATGTTTTTCTTTGCTTTCCTTATAAATTTCTTCTGTCTCAAAAATCATGTTAGGTCTTCGGACAGGGATTATATATTTTATATATCCCTATACTTTTAAAATACCATTCCAGTCCTGTGTAGGGCATTCCAAATTCTTTATCCTTTTTCTTTTAAGAACTTCATAGTTGATGTGAAGGTAGATTAATGATTTTGTTGTTTGTTAAGTTCTGTGCATGGGTGCAAGGAGCGGAGACGAGGCAGTGAACAGTGAACTTCAACTCTTTATTGAGCATACTGAACAGAGCAATCACTTAGCAGCCCTTTTACAGGGTTGGCTGCTGTCGTATTAGCCAATGAAAAACATGGAAGTGTTAAACCCTTGAACCAATGAGAGTTGGCCCGTCAACAGCCAATCAGATGTCCCAGAAAGGACCAATCCGATGTCGCTATTATCGGCCAATCAGAAGTGCAGGATTAGAACCCTGCTTTTTAATTAAGGTTGTTAAAACTTTATTAAACGCCTTTCTTAGTTCATAACACCCCTCCCCCCTAGGTTCCGTTTGAGGGGTGCGGTAACGTAATCGCGTAGATATGCAGGTCGTTTCAATTGCCTATTAGATTTGCGCTGTCCCACTAGTTCCTGTCTGTAATCTGGTTCCGGTGGAACGTTTTTTGATTTATCTGGTGCAGGCGGTTCCGCATCCCCACAGGACGATTCGGCGCCACTAATTCTGTCATCGTTGTCCTCTGGTTCCTGCAGGCTCGCCTCCGTTGAGGTGTTTCTCTGTGGCGAGGCACACCCCCTTCCTGATTCTTCTTCCTGGATCGTGCCTGGTCACTGACTTTCTTCGATTTTGTCATCCAGCATCTTGAATTCGGTTTCCTCGACATCCCCTCCCTCCTCAGTTTGAAGGTCACAGGAGTCGTGGGAACTGGGTTGCAACCTAGAGCGAAGCTGATCTATATGGCGTTTCCATATTTTCCTGTCCCTTGTTTGTATGTGGTATGATCTGGGCCCGGTGGCTTGGGTTACAGTTGCTTTGACCCACAACAGTTCGCCGGAAAGATTTTTAGCGAAGACTAAGTCGCTTTCCTTGAATTCGCGGCACTTTCCGCTAGATCCACAGGGTTTCTCTGGTGCGTAGGCTGGGTGGAGACGGTCGAGGTGGGAGCGAAGCCTGCGTCCCATCAACAGTTCAGCTGGCGTTTTGTTGGTTACGCTGTGTGGGGTGATGTGTTGGAGTAGGAGTATTCTGTTCAGTTTGTCATCAATGTCCCCATGGTCCATTATGTGGAGAGTTTTTTTAAGAAATTGGACCATGCGCTCGGCCCTTCCATTGGCCACAGGGTACACTGGCAAGGTTAGCGCATGGCAGATGCCCCGGTCCGCTAAGTATTGTTCAAATGCCAGGGCCGTGAACTGGGGTCCGTTATCGGAGACTAAAATATCTGGCAGCCCATGTGTTGCGAATAGTTTGTTTAATTTGCGGATGACTGAATCGGTTGTAGTAGTCTTCATCTTGTGGATTTCGAGCCAGTTGGAATAGGCATCCACTGTTAGGAGGAACGTAAGTCCCTTAGTAGGTCCCGCAAAGTCAATGTGGATGCGGGACCACGGCCCCGGGGGGTTTCCCACTCTGTTGGAGTTGCTCTAGGGGGGGCACTGCTGACTTCTTGGCACTTTAGACAAGTCCTCACCCAGGCTTCGATCTGCTTATCGATGCCCGGCCACCACGCATAGCTTCGTGCGAGCGCTTTCATACGCACGATGCCGAGGTGACCGTCATGCAATGCTTTCAAAACTGCTCATTGTAACCACTCTGGGACGATGACTCTGTCTCCCCATAGGATGCAGCCTTTCTGCGAGAAAAGTTCTGTTTGCCGGTTTCTGAAAGGGGTGAAGTCGTCAGGGGTTTGTTCTACTGGCCATCCTCATTCGACCCAGCTGAGAACTCGCACCAGGACAGGATCTCATTTCGTTTTGATAGTGATGTCTCTGGCTGTTAGCGGCGGTGAATGTAGGGTTTCAATCTGGAGTGTCATGAGGGTTGGAGTTGGGTTGTTGACGGTTTCCGGAAGTGGGGCACAGCTCAATGCATCAGCGTGGGGAATGGCTTTCCCCGGGCGGTGTTGCAATTTATAATTTTACACAGCTAAGAACTCCGACCAACGAGTCATTCTAGGTGACAATATATAGGGGGTTGGCTTGTCTCCCACTATAATCCCCAGCAAAGGCTTGTGATCGGTAATAATAGTAAAAGCTCGTCCATACACATATTTATGAAACCGTTTCACAGCAGATACAACAGCAAGAGCCTCTTTGTCAATTTGGCTATAGTTGCGTCCAGCTCTCGATAAGGTCCTTGAAAAATAGGCAATAGGGGCCTCTCTACCATTTGGTAACGCATGACTTAAATTGGCTCCTACTCCAAACGGTGACACATCACACGTAATGGTTAAAGGCAAAGTCTCGTTATACTGCATTAAAACAGCATCGGAGGTTAGTAAGTTTTTCACTTGTCGGAATGCGTGCTCCTCTCAGTGTCCCCAGACCCAGGTGGCTTTTTTGTCGAGAAGTCTATGTAGGGGCTCAGTTACAATCGCCTTCTGGGGCAAGAAGATGTTCTAAAAGTTAATGAGCCCCAGGAAAGCTTGGAGGTCTGTCCTATTCTTGGGTCTTGGGGCATTTTTGATTGCTCTTAGTTTGCTATTAGTGGAGTGAATGCCTTGCTTATCAATTAGGTACCCCAGGAACTCTACTTTCTCTGTACACAGTTGACATTTATTTTTTTTAACCTTTAGGCTGGAGTCTTTAAATTTCTGGAGAACCATTCTAAGACGCCTCTCTGGTACTTCTCTATTCGGGGCCACAATTAAAACATCATCAAAATATGGCACAACCCCCTTGATCCCTTGCAAAAGTCTCTCCATCAGACTTTGAAAAATCCCTGGGGCTACGCTCACTCCGAATTGGAGTCGGTTGCATTTAAAAACGCCTCGATGCGTAACGATCGTCTGTGCTTCCGCGGGTTTTTTTAATCTACAAGCAGTTGTTGGTACGCCTGCGCTAAATCCAATTTAGCGAAGACTTTTCTGCCCCCCCAGGGAATGGAGAAAGTGTTGAACCACCGGCACCGGGTAAGCATTCTGTTGAAGGGCGTGATTGAGGGTGGCCCGGTAGTCCCCACAAATGCTTAACGATCCATCCGGTTTGATGGGTGTTACGATTGGGGTTTCCCAATGGGCGTGGTCAGTTGGTTCTAAAACACCCTGGGCTATTAATTTATCGAGCTGCTCATCAATCTTTGGTTTTAGGGCAAAAGGTACCTGACGAGGTTAAAGGCGGATGGGGGCTACTTCAGGGTTAAGGTTAAATGATATCGGGATCCCCTTGTACTCACCTAGTTTGTCTGCAAAGACGTCCTGGAATTCCTGGACGAGGGCCTCCTCCCAGTCATCGCTTCTGGTTTGGTGAATGACGGCTACCTCAATCCCGAGTGGGGCGAACCATTGAAGGCCTAACAAACTAGGCTGGTCATGATCGACGACGGTCAGCGGTAATGACGCAGTATGATTTTTGAATGATACTTTGACTTGGCTGGAGGTGACGACCGGAATTCGGTTCCCCTGGTAATCTTTGAGTATAAATCTTTGGGCTGTGAGGTCTTGATGCCGGATGGCAGGGATTAACTGTTTAAGGGTCTTCCAGGAAATCATCGAGAGGAACGACCCTGAGTCGACTTCCATCCCGCAAGGTTGGTTCTCGATGGCGACCCTCACTCGGATCTTCTTTGCATCTAACGATGAAGTGTGACCGATGGTAATGTTTTGGTGTGCCTCTTCCCATCTCGTTGAAGTGGCAAGTGTTTTATTTCTGTAGGGGTGGTTGTTCCATTGGTGGTTCAAGTGTTCCCGACTCACAGGACGATTCCCTGTGGTCTGGCGGTAGTTGTTTTCTCTCCGAATTGGGCTGGATCCTTGCTTGCTTCTACAGACCTTCCCGATGTGGCCTCTTTTCCCACATGAATGGCAGAGCGCGTCTAGGAATTTACAATCTGATCGCGGGTGGTTTGCCCCAAAACCCGCGCATTGGTGCAGTAGTCTTCGATTCCGCGGGTTGCGTTGGTCGCGTTCGGACCAGAGCTGGTTGACCTCCTCCTCATCACTTTCTGATGGAGATTCGAGGTCCTCGTGGTGGGCCGCTGTTGTGTGCCTCTCTAGGCGAGGTGAGGTATCGTATCGTTGGTGAGTTGACGGAGAGGTGTGTTGGTGCGGCACATTCAGGCGGCCGACTTCCTGGTTGCTTCTGCTGCAGTAGCGTCTTTGATGACATCGGCAAGATCGATGTCCCCTTTGGCCATGATCTTGCTCTGCGCCATATGGTCATCTAATCCCAGAACTATTCGGTCTCTCAGAACTTCTTGGAGGTCTGCAAACACACAGAGGCCTCCCAGGTTCTGAAGGTCGGCGATGAAGTCTACGACGCTATCTCCTTTCCGTTGGTCCCTCTGATAAAACTCATGTCTTCGGACAAGCGTTGGTACGGCGGGTTCATAGTGGGCCCGTAGAAGGGGCGCGAGGACGTCCCAGTCCATGGATTTCACCTCAGCCGGTTTCGCTAGTGCCTTGGCCATTTTAAAGATGGCAGGCCCGCAATGGGTCAGGAACACTGCTTGCTTTTTTCCCGTACTTGCGTCTTTCAAGTTGTTGGTCTCAAGAAACATCTGGAACCGGTCCATGTACGAGTCCCAGTCTTCTTGTGTCAGGTCAAATAGAGCGGGTGGTATGGCACCTCCGGACATGTTTTCCGTTGTCGATGTGCCTTCAGCCACGTGCTCTGTTTGGTGCTCTGTGAGTGTTCAATCAGCTCAGATGTCTCCGCATCCCACCCTCGTCGCCAGTGTTAAGTTCTGCGCATGGGTGCAAGGAGCGGAGACGAGGCAGTGAACAGTGAACTTCAACTCTTTATTGAGCATACTGAACAGAGCAATCACCTAGCAGCCCTTTTATAGAGTTGGCTGCTGTCGTATTAGCCAATTAAAAACATGGAAGTGTTAAACCCTTGAACCAATGAGAGTTGGCCGTCAACAGCCAATCAGATGTCCCAGAAAGAACCAATCCGATGTCGCTATTATTGGCCAATCAGAAGTGCAGGATTAGAACCCTGCTTTTTACTTAAGGTTGTTAAAACTTTATTAAACGCCTTTCTTAGTTCATAACATTGTTGTTAGTGAAACTGAGACAGACTGACTTTCTTCAATGCTGAAGGGATATTAGCTTCTAGAATATGTTGGTAACTGAGTATTTTTTTTCATTCACTCATACAGTTCAGTTCTTTGAAACATAGGATATGGAGTGTCTGCAGGCATTGTTTTTAACCATACCTTGCAAATACCCTTGAAGTATTCATTTCTGCTAATTTGTCTGAATTTTAAAATAACAGAAAATCATAACAAAGTACAGCCTGCTTACAATGCACTGGAAATGTCTCTAAATAGGCCCTCCTATTCCCTTTTACATAACACTTAGCAGTAGCAATAGCACTTAGGCTTTATATACTGCTTCTCATCCTCTCCGAAGAGTTTACAAATGTCCCGCATATTGCCACCAACAATCTGGATCTTCATTTGACTGACCTCAGAAGGAAGGAAGGCTGAGTCATTCTTGAGTTGGTCAGGATTGAACTTCTGATTGTGGGCAGACTATTTCATTTTAACCACTGCACCACCATGGCTCTTACAGCAGCTGTCGTAACACTCCAGGTTTTCCAAAAATGAGATGATGATCCTTGGTATGGAGGACCACTACTTCAGAGCATTTTTTGGGGGGTGCTTGTTTCTTTATTGTACTGCACACATCAAAAATAGAAGGTGGGATTTTGTGAAGGTATAGAGCCGTGATGGTGAACCTGTGGCACGCAGAGCCATTTGTGCGAGCACGTGAGCCCCACAGCCAAACTTACCTCACTGTGCATGCACGCGCCTCCCAGCTGATTTTCGGGCCCTTTTCAGCCTACCAGAGGCTGGAGGGAAACCTCTGCAGCCTTTGCAGGCCAAAAAATAGGCCCATTTTGTCACTTCCTGTATTTCCGGAAATACCGGAAGTGATGAAACGGGCCCATTTTTCGGCCTGCAAAGGCTGCAGAGGCTTCCCTCAAGCCTCTGGCAGGCTGAAAAAAACCTCAAACAGGCTGAAAATCAGCTGGGAGGTGCAGTGCAGGTAAGGGGCGGTGGGGGAGGGAATCGCATGCACAGGGGACATGGAGTGCAGGGAGTGTGGGGAAGCCACGCACATTGCCTTCTGGGTGCTGGAGTGCAAGCGCACACACAATTTTTGGTACAAGAACCTCAAAAAGGTTAGCCACCGCTGGTATAGAGTTTATTTTTTTAAAGCGTGGGTTATTTAATGACCAGCCTTCTGGCTGGAAGCTTTAGAGCAGGGGTGGGATTCTACCAGTTTGCACTTATTTGCTAGAACCAGTTATTAACATTCTAAGCAGTTCGGAGAATCAGTTGTTAGAAGAAATTACTGGTCTAATCCTGTAAGGAAGGCAGGAAGGAAACATTCTGGTGTTGCTTACAGAAACTGCCTCTCCGTTAACCCTTATTACATTCTTAGCAGGACTAGACTTCCTGTCTCTGGAACGTCTCTGGAGTTTTTTTTCCCTCCTTTGCTGGTACTTTGCTTGTGTGGAGTGACCATTCAAAGTTACAATGGCACTGAAAAAAGTGACATGACCATTTTTCACACTTATGTCTGTTGCAGCATCCCCACAGTCTTGAGAGGCCAGAAGAGGATATGCGTGCCTCGATGTGAGTGATATTGAATTGGCCACGCCCAGCCAGTCACATGATCACCAAGCCATGTCCACCCAGTCACACGCCCACCAAGCCATGCCTACCACCTAAGCCATGCCCACAGAACCAGTTGTTAAAAAAATTGAATCCCACCCCTGCTTTAGAGGCAATCTTTTTCTTCTTCCTCTCTGAGCAGAGCACTGGAAGGAACATAGTTAAGATTTCGTTTAAAGAAAGCAATATACAGATAGTCCTCGATTTACTATCGTAATTGAGCTTAAATTTATGTTGCTAAACAAGTTATGTGAATTTCCACCCCGCATTTTATGACCTTTCTTGCCGCAGTTGTTAAATGATTCCCTGCAGTTAAATGAGTAACAAGGTTTTTAAACTGAATCTGGCTTCCCCATTGACTTTGCTTGTCAGAAGGTAAATGGTCGTAAATGTGAAAATGGTTGTAAATGTGAAAAACAGTCATAAGTCACTTTTTCCAGTGCCGTTGTAACTTTGAATGGTCACTAAATAAACTGTTTAGTACTACCTGTATTATAAGAATTAAAAAATGAGAAGGAGGGAGGGAGGGAGAAAGAGAGAAAGGGAGAGAGGGAGAAGGAAAGAGAGAGAGAGAATGAGAGGGAGAAGGGGAGAGAGAGAAAGAGAGAAGGAGAGAGAGGGAGAAGGAGAGATGGAGAAAGAGAGGGAGAATTGGAGAAAGAGAGGAGAGAGAGGGGGAGAAGGAGAGAGAGAGAGACAGGAGAGAGAGAGAAAGAGAGAAGGAGAGAGAGGGAGAAGGAAAGAGAGAGAGAGAATGAGAGGGAGAAGGGGAGAGAGAGAAAGAGAGAAGGAGAGAGAGGGAGAAGGAGAGATGGAGAAAGAGAGGGAGAATTGGAGAAAGAGAGGAGAGAGAGGGGGAGAAGGAGAGAGAGGGAGGAGGAAAGAGAGAGAGAGAATGAGAGGGAGAAGGGGAGAGAGAGAAAGAGAGAAGGAGAGAGAGGGAGAAGGAGAGATGGAGAAAGAGAGGGAGAATTGGAGAAAGAGAGGAGAGAGAGGGGGAGAAGGAGAGAGAGAGAGACAGGAGAGAGAGAGAAAGAGAGAAGGAGAGAGAGGGAGAAGGAAAGAGAGAGAGAGAATGAGAGGGAGAAGGGGAGAGAGAGAAAGAGAGAAGGAGAGAGAGGGAGAAGGAGAGATGGAGAAAGAGAGGGAGAATTGGAGAAAGAGAGGAGAGAGAGGGGGAGAAGGAGAGAGAGGGAGGAGGAAAGAGAGAGAGAGAATGAGAGGGAGAAGGGGAGAGAGAGAAAGAGAGAAGGAGAGAGAGGGAGAAGGAGAGATGGAGAAAGAGAGGGAGAATTGGAGAAAGAGAGGAGAGAGAGGGGGAGAAGGAGAGAGAGGGAGAAGGAAAGAGAGAGAGAGAATGAGAGGGAGAAGGGGAGAGAGAGAGAGAGAGAAGGAGAGAGAGGGAGAAGGAGAGATGGAGAAAGAGAGGGAGAATTGGAGAAAGAGAGGAGAGAGAGGGGGAGAAGGAGAGAGAGAGAGACAGGAGAGAGAGAGAAAGAGAGAAGGAGAGAGAGGGAGAAGGAAAGAGAGAGAGAGAATGAGAGGGAGAAGGGGAGAGAGAGAAAGAGAGAAGGAGAGAGAGGGAGAAGGAGAGATGGAGAAAGAGAAGGAGAATTGGAGAAAGAGAGGAGAGAGAGGGGGAGAAGGAGAGAGAGAGAGACAGGAGAGAGAGAGAAAGAGAGAGAAGGAAGGAAGGAAGAAGAAAGAGAGAGAAAGAGCAACAATAATAATCAGGAAAGGATATAGGAAGACATCAAATGTACAGAGCAGCACTTTGGATACTTTTATCACTTTATAATCCATGATTTAAAACTTTTAACATTTTCTGTATAATCCAAGATCTAAAATCTAACGTGCCTAAAAGCAAGGGAATGTATTTGCCCCAGCTGATGAGATAATATTATAGGTTACAGACTGGGTGAATATTCAAAGGGAGATCATTTGATACAGGTAGTCCTCAATTTACAACAGTTTGCTTAGTGAGCATTCAAAATTACAACGCCACTGAAAAATAATGACTTACTATAACCATTTTTCACACTTACGACCATTGCAGCTTCCCCACAATCATGTGATTGACATTCTGATATTTGACAACGTAGTTCATATTTATGACGGAGACTCGTGGCAAGCAAAGCCAATGGGGAAGCCAGGTTTCACTTAACAACCGTGTTACTAATGTAACAACTGCAGCAATTCACTTAACAACATTGGCAAGAAAAGTCATAAAAAGGGGCAAAGCTCACTTAACAAATTTCTCACTTAGCAATTATGGTCGTAAGTCGAGGATTACCTGTAATCCATGAGTATCAAGTTAAGGGGATGATTAAGCAAAAAAGTAAAAAATAAATAACCTCCAGAGGGTAATTGTGACTGTGTTAATTGAAGGATCACTACTTTTGGTACATCTCATGTTTACAACACAAGCTTACAAAATGCAGTTTCCCCAGTAAAGTGCTAGAATATGGATTATTGTTTATTCATAATTAATACCAATGCTGCTGACTGAGCTCAGAGATTGACTAGGTGTCATGCCCCTGTCGTCTGAATCCGAGGAGGAAGATGAATAGCTGACAAGGAGTGGGAATGTGGCTTCATTGGCTGTGGAGGAAACTGGGGAAGGGCAAAGTCTGGCTGGGCAGAGCAAGGGAGCAAGGGAGAGGGATTTCAGAGGAAGAGCCGGGCCCACCCCCTCTTCATCCTAGGGCACACAGAGACAAATGGAGAAGAGAGTAACGTGGGTTGTGTGGCTTACAGGGGAGGAAAGGGCCCTGATTCCCTTCATTAGCCACAGCTGGGAAGAGAGTTTAAAAGAAATGCATGCTGAGTGCAGCAGCTGCTGGGAGCAAACTTGAGTTTATCTTGTGTTGACTTTGGTTATCTGTGTTCCTGGCTTCCTGTCCTGCTGGATTAATCACCTCATTTTGCCTTGATTGGACTTCTAGTTAAAGTTTTTGTTGACCACGTTTTGGACTTGATTCTTTGCAGCCAAAGACTGTTCCTGGGAGAGCTTTTCTCCAGCCAGAAGGTAACCAGGACTTTGGGGGCAAAGTTGGAGATAATAAAGGAACTCCTACTGATTATCTGACCGTGTTGCCTTTGTGCCACGCCCCAGGTCATCACAGTAGGTGTGAGATAAGGACAGGTGAACCCTACCCACGAGTAAGAATATCGCCCTTTATGGTTCTTTTGATCCAGATCTAATAATATCCCACTCAACGGTGTATAGGAAACCCTAATTTTTCTTTTATGTTATATTTTATGTAACTTCATAATTATTCTCAAGTGTACCCAATGTACCTATATTTTTTTGCTTGGGGATATTTCCTCACTCCTGGGATTACATCGCTTGCATTCATTTCTCCCGATGCCGTAGAAAAGCAGCGTATATAAAACTTCCTTGTTGCCAGAATTAACATTGTCAGCCTAGCACTTTTCGCTGCTGGAGATCGTGGAACCTGCTGTCGGATGTGTGAAAAGCTCTTTGTTTCCCCGATCGGTTAAAACAAGATATCTTGCTGTGGCGAAAGAAGCGGTGATTAATATAAATGATTCCTTTTGCCAGTTCAATCAAGTTCATGCCCTATCTCTGATTTCTTTTAGCTGCTTTTGTGCACACACACACACACACACACACACACAAATATCTAACATTTGTGTTATCAAGCATAGACACATTTCCAGGTGCAACCAGAATAGAGATTCCTTTCTAACAACAATGGTTCATCCAAATGTTCCAATGCCATCTGATGTAAAAAGGCATCCATGGAAGGGTGTGTGTGTGTGTGTTTGCATGCCACTCCCTTTTACCTGCATCTACCCCTTGCTGGTACTTCTACATCAGGACTGTCAAACTCCCAGTCTGCAAGTCGGATTCGTCACATGCTGGCCACGCCCACGCCCGGTTTAGCGAAGGCAGAGAAAATCCGATACGTCACGTGACACCGCCATGATGATGTGAGTTTGACACCCCTGTTCTACAGGGAGTTCTCAACATACAACCACAACTGAGCCCAAAATTTCTGTTACAAAACCAGACAGTTGTTAAGTGAATTTTGCCCTGTTTTATGGCCTGTTTTTTTAACCACAGTTCAGAGCCAGTATGCAGGCGGTTCTGACCGGTTCTTCAGAACTGGTAGCGGAAATTTTGAGTAGTTCAGAGAACTGGCAAAAACCACCACTGATTGGCCCCGCCCCCGTCTATTCTCTGCCTCCAGAGTCCCAGCTGATTGGCTGGATCTTCTTTTGTTGCCCTACACAGGAGAATGGAGCTGGAAAGCAGGTTAGTGGGGAGGGAGGGAATGGCGATTTTGCAGTAACTTTCCCCCAGAAGTGAGGAGGGAATGGAGATTTTACAGTGTCCTTCCCCTGCCATGTCCACCAAGCCATGCCCACCAAGCCACGCCCACCAAGCCACGCCCATAGAATTGGTAGTAAACGTTTTTGAATCCCACCACTGCCACAGTTGGCAAGTCAATTGCTGCAATTGTTAAGTTAATCAGACGGCTACTGGCTTCCCATTTGCTTGTCTGAAGGTTGCAAAACCTTCTCACCTGTTCAAAGTGATAACGGCACTCAGCAAGTGACTTATGACCGTGGTCAAAATTCGGACGCTTGGCAACTGACTCATATTTATGATGGTTGCAGTGTCCTGAGGTAATCCCAGGACCCTAGGACACTGCAACTGTCATAAATATGAATGAGTCAGTTGGCAAACATTCAAATTTTGGCCACGGTCATAAGACACTTGCTCAGTGCCGTTGTAACTTTGAACAGTCACTAATGTGAACTGTTGTGAGTTGGGGACTACCTGTATTTTAGGTTCTGTCTAAAAGAGTTATCCCAGGCAATTATCGGGACTTCAAGTTAGGCTTTTTCAACATAGCAATGCTTCCTTATCCAGATTTTAGGCATTTTGAAAGGATTTACTTCCCAACTGCATGCGTCCCAAATGTCAGCTTTATACTCATTATGACTAAGTCAAAATTAGCCTTATCCACCTGTCTTCACAATGACACTTGCCCTTCCTGTTATGAACTAATAAAGGCGTTTAATAAAGTTTTAACAACCTTAAGAAAAAACGGTTCTAATCCTGCACTTCTGATTGGCCGATAATAGTGATATCGGATTGGTCCTTTCTGGGAAATCTGATTGGCTGTTGACGGGCCAACTCTCATTGGTTCAAAGGTTTAACACTTCCATGTTTCTCATTGGCTAATAGGTCAGCAGCCAACCCTATACAAGGGCTGCTGCTGCCCTAGGGTTTTGCTCTGTTCAGCATGATTAATAAAGAGTTGAAGTTCACTGTTCACTGCCTCGTCCCCGTTCCTTGCACCCTTGCGCAGAACTTAACACTTCCAACTTCTCAGGATGATAGCAGTTTGGGATAAAATTGGTCATTTTGTAGGAAAGGATGGAAAAATCCTGATCTGGCCATGTTGTCCCTCAACAATAGCACTTAGCAATAGAACTTTTATTTTATTTGTTTATTTTATTTTATTTGTTTGTCAAACGTGTACAAGATAACAAGCGTAGGTACGAACATAAACATGAACAAAGGAAGAAAATACAGGTAAATGGGGACAGTAAGACAGGGACAGTAGGTACGCTGGTGCGCTTATGCACGCCCCCTTTAAGGATCTCTTAGGAATGGGGTGAAGTCCACGGTAGGCAGTTTGAAGTTGAAGCTGTGAGGGGTTGAGGCTGTAACCACGGAGTCAGGTAGGGCATTCCAGGCAGTTATCATTCTGTTGTTGAAGTCGTATTTTCTGTAATCGAGTTTGAAGCTATTTACCTTGAGTTAGATTCAGAGATGGTTCTGACCAGTTCTGGAGAACTGGTAGAGGAAATTTTGAGTAGTTCGGAGAATCAGCAAATCCCACCTCTGACTGGCCCCCATCTCTTCTCTGCCGCCCATTGAGTCCCAGCTGATTGGCAGGGTCTTCTTTGGTTGCCCTGCACAGGAGAACGGAGCTGGAAAGCAGGTTAGTGGGGTGGGGAGGGTATGGAGATTTTGCAGTAACCTTCCCCTAGGAATGGGGTAGGAATGGAGATTTTACAGTATCCTTCCCCTGCCATGCCCACCAACCCACACTACACCCACCAAGCCACACCCACAGAAATGGTGGTAAAAAAAAATTGAATCCCACCACTGGTTAGATTTATAGCGTAGACTTATATACCGCTTCACAGTGCTTTACAGCCCTCTCTAAGCAGCTTACAGAGTCAGCCTATTTCCCCCTACAATCTGGGTCCTCGTTTTACTGACTGTGGAAGGATGGAAGGCTGAGTCAACCTTGAGCCGTTTAGGATTGAACTCCTGGCAGTGAGCAGTGAGTGAACCTGCAATGCTTCATCCTAACCACTGTGCCACCAATAGCTCTTTTTGCCTTGCTTCTTCCAGAGTTAAACAAAGTCAGAGTTTGTGAATATTTGGGTGGGGGAGTAAATGCTTGAGTTATAACTAAACAAAAGGGAAGCTGAGAAACACCCCCAGAAAAGAGAGCACCAAGCCATTTCCATATATTGTTGCCAGTAATACGACTGGATCCCTCCAGTCAAGGTCACATCAAGCTCCATTTTCAGAAGTCATCTTTTCAAGAATGCATATTTTAAGGAAAAATTAATCATGCTACTTTGGGGATTTTCAATGAAATAAGCGCTCCTGGAATAGGCATATAACAAGAAACAGTGGTTGGTTCACCAATTGAAGCTTTTGATCCCTGCTTCCTGCAGGAAAGGCGAAAAGAGAGATTAGGTAACACCCAAGCTGGTGTTCTGTATCTCATGAGAATGTTCTTTAAATGGTCTTTAAAGTGATATTAGATGTAATACTGACTTTTCTTCTGTTATTGAGACAATTACTTTAGCACTTTCTGTTTTTTTGCTAATGGAAACTAGCATGGTTATCTTTCTGCCCTGAATTTGCCATCTCCTTTAAAAAAAAATTTTTTTTGTATTCAATGTACTTAGGAATAACTTAGTTCATTTAACAATGTTAGAGTACGTTCTGTCCCTCAAAAGAGAATTGGGAAATGCCTCGGTATTCTCTGTGTTGGCCAATAATGGCCCTGAAGACTATATTTTCGTGAGTATTATTTGCGGTGATTGTTGAAAGGATGATATTAAATTAAGTAATCCGTTTAGCAGCAGGCTGGTTTGTATCTTCCAGCTTTCCATAATCATTGCAATTGCCACCAGTTTGTATCACGTGGTGGTATGGAATTCCAGATAAGAAATTTTTTTTAAAAAAAACCATTGGCTGGTATTTTATGGGCCTGCGGAAAAAAATGAGATGCAAACGGCCATTTTGCCCAACCTGCTTGAGAGCTCAAAATGGCGCTTGTTGCTACCTTACCGATGCTAACATGTTGAGGGTCAGAGAGTCCACTTTGTGCTTAATGGTAGACTTACGCGGGGGTGGGCTTCAAAAATTTTAGCAAAGATTTCTTTATCTGGTTGCTGGGTGAGTGCGGTCATGGTGGGCATGGCCTAGTTGGCCTCCTGCATCATGGCATGGGGGGGGAGGGAATTTTTGCCCTCCCTGGGCTCTGGAGGCTCCGGGAGGGCAAAAACGGCCTCCCCAGGCTCTGGACGCTCTCTGGAAGGTGGAAATGAGCCCATTTCTGGCTCTGACTAGCCCTACCCCCATCTATTCTCCGCCTACTGAGTCCCAGCTGATTGGCAGGATCTTTTTTTGTTGCCCTGCACAGGAGAACGGAGCTGGAAAGCAGGTTAGTGGGGTGGGGAGGGAATGGGATTTTGCAGTATTCTTTCCCCTGCCACACCCACCAAGCCCGGCCACCAAGCCCCGCCCTGTCCCACCCACCAAGAACCGGTAGTAAAAAAAATTGAATCCCACCACTGGGCCAGAAGTACGTACAAGATCTACTGTGGGGTCAAAAAAATTAAGATGGCAGCTGGAAACATGTTTAAAAAAGGACAACTCAGTTATGGGTGCAGTCTGGACTTTTTAAAGCTTCTCTCCCTGTCTTCAATGCCCCTGTGATTTTATTTACAGATAGTCCTCGATTTAAGGACACTTGATCCCAAAATTCCTGTGAGACCTTTGTGAAGTTGAGTATTGCCCCATTTTAGGACCTTTCTTGCCACAGTTGTGAATCTGACTTCTCCCATTGATGTTGCTTGTCACGAGGTTACAAAAGGGATCACATGACCCCAGGACCACGGCAACCGTCATAAATATGAGTCAATTGCCAAGCCTCTGAATTTTGACCATGGAGATGCTTCAAGAATCCTAAGTGCGAAAAATGGCCATAAGTCCCCTTTTTCAATGCTGTGGTAACTTTGAATGGTCACAAAGTGAACTGTTATAAGTTGAAGGCTCCAGGTAGTCCTCAACATACCAACACAATTAAGCCTAACATTTAGGTTGGCAAGTGAGACATTTGTGAAGTGAGTTTTGTTCCATTTTACAACTTTTCTTGACAGGTTTGTTAAGTGAATCTTAACATTTGTTAAATGAGCAACATGGTTGTTAAGTGAATCCAGATTCCCTCTTAGGGGATCATATGACCCCGGGACATTGCAACCGTCATAAATGTGAGTCACTTGAAATTGTAAGCCATGCGACCACGGGGATGCTTGTGATGACCCAGGGCGAGGCACAAAAGCAACAAAGTCACAAAAATAGGTAAATTCCCTTTAATACCTCCAACTAGGCCCCCAATGTCTAGTTATCCTCGGCTGGAGATCAAACTCTCCCAAAGGGGAAGAAATGCATTCCGAACCCAAAGTACAGTAAGCCTCAACCAAGATAATGCACATTTTGCTTCCACCCCGGTATTGTTTGCAAACACCCTTCTTATATC
Organism: Hydrophis major; assembly: GCA_033807585.1. Classification (NCBI taxonomy): domain Eukaryota; kingdom Metazoa; phylum Chordata; class Lepidosauria; order Squamata; family Elapidae; genus Hydrophis; species Hydrophis major. The sequence goes on from CM066333.1 coordinate 79,616,444, forward strand.
CTATTCTCCCAGCTGCAACTAATGAAAGGGATCAGGGCCTTTTTCTCTCCCATAAGCCACGTTACTCCCTTCTCTGTTCCTCTCTGAATGCCCTAGGATGAAGAGCGGATGGCTCTGGGTCTTCCTCTGAATGCCTAGCCGGACTGTGCCCTTCTCCCATTTCTTCCACAGCCACCCAAGCCACACTCCCATTCCCTGTCAGCTGCTCTACCTCCCCCTCAGAATTAGACTCCAACAAGGGATGTTGCAATGCCGCAACGGTTGTAAGTGTGAGGAATGGTCATTAAGTCACTTTTTAAATGCCATTGTAACATTGAACGGTTGCTAAGTGAACTGTTGTAAGTCGAGAACTACCTCTACTTGAATGTTTACCTGTTTAGAACTATACGTGCTGCTGTTTAGTTTTGTATCCATGCCTTGTGCCTTTTATGTATTTGTGTGAAGGTCTGAAGTAGATATGAATTTGTTGTATTTAGTCTGAGTCCTTTCTGCTAACAAACACACTTTATGTCAGTGTTCCAGAAAACCTTAATTCCAATAAGTAACTCCAAGACAGACATGTTCTCAAAGTTTCCTTTTATTAGAGGAGTAAATTTGCACATCTGGGAAATCCCGAATCTGAAAGTTTCTGGTTCTAATATGACTTCCAAAGTTGACACTTTATATTCCCATCGTTGCTTGATGTCTAGGTGGCTGGAACCTCTTCAATTAGTTATATATCAAAAAACACCAAGTTCACTTCTTCTTATGTAGCATTTTGCTTCAGAGTGACAGTTGTTTGCTTATTATTGCATCTTTACTGTGGTTCACCTAAAAAAATCAAGATGGCGGACATACCTAACATGCCTTTCTCCTTCTATTTCCCCCTCAACAATAACCCTATGAGATGGATCGAGCTGAAAGGGTGACTGGCTAAATCACCCAGTTTTTAAGAAGAGTCTAGTCAGTCACTTATCTGAAATGGTATAGGGCCATGATGGCAATCCTACAGCATGTGTGCCACAGGTGGCACACAGAGTCATTTATGCCGACATGCAAGCCTCAGGCAAACTTACCTCACTATGTGTGCACACGCCTCACAGTTGATTTTTTGGCTGGTTTGAGGCCTCTTTCGGCCTCCCAGAGGCTTGAAAAAAAACTCTGCAGGCTTTGCAGGAAGAATAAGAGGCCCGTTTTGTCACTTCCTGTAGTACCGGAAGTGACGAAACGGGCCTATTATTCAGCTGCAAAGCCTGCAGAGGCTTTTTGCAAGCCTCTGGGAGGCCGAAAAAGGCCTCAAACTAGCCGAAAAATCAGCTGTGAAGCGCAGTATCGGTAAGGGGGTGGCAGGGGAGGGGTTGCGCATTGCCTTCTGGATGCTGGCACACAAGCGCACAAGCCCACACACCATTTTTGGCACAGGAGCCCAAAATGGTTAGCCACTACTGGTATAGGGTCTCCTGCTTGAGCAAGGGAGAGGTTGGTTGGACTAGAAGACCTCCAAGGTCCCTTCCAGCTCATTCTATTCTATGGAATTCTAAGCTCCTTTTTCATGCCTAAGGCAAGACTCACAGTCTCCTGTTTCCTAGGCCAGCATCTTAACTTTCTCTCGGTCCTTATTAGCGCTTAGACCTAGCTCATTTTGTAACATGATTTGCTTTCAGGAGTTGAATTTCTGATGTATGAAGGCCTGAAGTAGACATGCACAAAAGGAGAGAGGAGATGATAAAAGAGAGAAGGGCTTGTGTTGGAAAATTTCAGGTCAGATGGCCTTTGGGGAAAAAAGGCAGAGCAGAGACAGCCAAGAAGACAAAACAAAAGCTTCTCCAAAGAAGAAAGAGCCACTCCCAACTTGGCACTTTTCACCATTTCCTCCTCCAGTTCATATGGAAACTAGTTCTTGTTTGTTGAGATAAGCATGCCCAAATCTTGTTGGAAATGATAAATGTTTATGGGAAAGGTCGGAGTTTGGAGTCATCCTCTAGAACCGTGATGGCAAACCTATGACACGTGTGCTAGAAGTGGCACACAAAGCCATCTCTCTGGGCACGCCAGCCATCAGCCGTTGCTCTTCTGGGTTTCTATGTGCGCACATGCGCCAACTAACTGGTGTTCATGCATGCGAGCGTGTCAGAAACAGGAAGAGCAGTTCCTCGGCATGCATGATGTTTGTGCATGCATGCATGCATGCATGTATGTTCGAAACCGGAAGACCAGGTGGCCAGCATGCCTGCATGCGCCGGGAACTGCTGTTCCTGTTTCGGGCGCGTGTGTGTTTCAGCGCTCGGTGCCTTTTTGGTGTGCGCACACTCCCATTTCGACACGCAGTGCCGAAAAGGTTAACCACCACTGCTCTAGAACATGGATGGGGCATAAAATGGCCCCTTTACAACCTGTGGACTTCGACGCCCAGAATTCAATGCTGGCTGAGGGATTCTGGGAGTCGAAGTCCACAGGTGGTAAAGAGGCCATTGTTCTGCCCCCCACTCCTGATCTAGAACAAGTGTTTGATGGGGGGGGCGTCCCACTTCACTCCTTCTGAATCTCCGATGTAATCTGGGACCCCGATTCTGACTTGGTTTGTGTGGGTGGGTGTAGGTGGACCATTTAATTTTAGAAAATAAGCAGTACAGGTAGGAAGCCCACATTTCACCGTATCGAACTGGAGTCTCTGATCCAAATGTTGGAAGAAGTATCCCACCTGGTTCAGTTCCAAGCTGGGAGAAAGGAAGACCCCGGAAAACATGGAGGATGATTGGAAGGAAAGGTCCCATTTATTGGTGAAGCAAAATCACCAACCACATGTGATTTGGGGACAGCTGGCTAAATGGAGTTGAATGTGGGCTTATTATATACCTTCTTTGGGCCTTGTATTTGAGCTTCCTGTTCCTGTGCAAGAACATGTCCTTTAATATTCTATTGGCTGTTGTCAGATTCCTATGGGGGGTCATGTAGGGGTCATATCTGGCTCTTTTGTCAACAGAGGAAATGCAAATCCTAGGTTTGTCTGAGCTAATCCAGCTTATTGCTATTATTATCTGAGCTCCGAGGCTCTGGGATGGTGCAATGAAGGACTTATGTTCTGAAAGGGTGTTGGGCAATTCCTATTGTGGTTTAATGGTTCTTGTCCTGTGTTGGATCTTGGGTGAGGAGCTGCTTCTAATCTTATCACTCTGCTTTTTTTTTAGCTGTCATACTTGGCTGAAAGCAGTTTTGAAATGGATTTCTGCCTGCAGTATTTATTTTGCTTATGAATAGAGCCATCTAGATAGCTGGTTTCTTCTTTCAATAAGCTCTTTATCCCCTCCAGTGTTGGTATCGGCTGTGGGCCATTAAGAAAAAAAAGCTTTCTGTCTTTAAGAGCACGTTTCTCTGTTTCTCCTTTACGGAAAAATAATATTCTGCCTTTTTAATATTTCCCAAAATATTTCATTCTTCAGGGGAGGTGGCAGCTTCCCACACCATAATTGCTGGGGGAAGACATAAAATTCCCCTGTACAATCTTCCAGGTGACAGTCCTTGCAGGCAAATTCAATTCCAGTTCTGGGCATGCAATTATCCTGGAGCAATGACGGAGTAATTTGTAATTGCTTTTTTGTGAATCGAGGATCCTGTTTGGCATTGCCATTGTCAAGACGTTTGTGCAGACAACCAGAATCTCTCTCTCTCTCTCTCTCTTTCGCTTTTATTTATTTATTTGTCAAAATGTTATAATACAATAGAAACAACAATAAACATAAATTTAAATACAAGAAATAGGAACTAATACTTGGGGACAATAGGACAGGGATGGTAGGCACAATTGTGCGCTTATGCACACACAATATATCTCTCTCTCTGTGTGTGTGTGTGTATGTGTGTTAATGGCATTATTTGAGATTGGGAAAAGGAATAATTGACTCCAACAGTGTAAGCATTACCACTCTACAGCAAGCAAGGCGTGGTTGCAGTCACTAACTTTTCAGTTTTATATTTCTGTCCCATACTTGAGAAAGTGAGTGTAAAAGCAACTATTTTTCCTTAGTAATGCTCCATCCGGGTGTGCAGAGATATTGGAAAATAACCGCAGGTAGTTCTTGACTTACAAAGTGCATTTAGTGGCCATTCAGAGTTACAAAGGCACTGAAAAAAGTGACTTAAATGACCATATTTTTCACACTTAACCACCATGGCAGCATTCCCATGGTCACGTCATGATCAAAATTCAGACCCTTGACAACTGACTCCTATTTATGATGGGGTTGTGTAATCCCCTTTTTTGTGGCCTCCTGGCAAGCAAAGTCAATGGGGAAATGAGATCCATTTAACAACCGTGTTGTGAAATTAACATCTGCACTGATTCACTTAGCAACGGTGGCAAGAAAAGCCGTAAAAATGAAGTAAAAACTCAGCTTCACAAATGTTTCCCTTAAAGATTTGCTTGAAAAGGATGGTGTGAATTTATAATTAAAGTCTAATAAGGAGTTAATTATAATATAATATAATATAATATATGTGGTTGATTTATATAGTATAAATTATATATGTAAATTTAGTAGGGAAAGACTGTTGATATTGTGCACAAAAGAGATATACCAACCGACACACTGAACATTGGAAAGATGGTTTTGCTTGATGTTTTATGTTAGTATTTGTCAATGTTTGTTATCAAAATAAATAAAAAACTTTAAAAAAAAACAAATGCACCATAAATTTGGGGCTCAACTGTAGTCTTAAGTCAAGAGCTACCTGTATGTTGGAGAAGGAAGCTGAAGGCACTAAAAAGCAAGTTTTGTGCCCAGTCATTGTCTAATTTCAACAACACCATCCCTTCCCAAGTGATCCATTAAGCCTCCAGCTGCAATGTTTTTTTTTTTCCCATTCGAAAGAAGAAGAAGAAAAGAAAAAGAAGATAAGGCTGGAAATAAAAAATTTAAAAAGCAGAAAAAGAGGTGCCGTGAAAGAAATAGAGGGCCTGAAAAGAAGGAGGTGGAGCCTCACCCATTTTAGGCTTGCTCTTCCCAGCCAAATTTTTTTCCCCAAGGGAAAGTAGCTGTTATCAGAGAAAATAAAAACCCAAACAGAGCCTCAAAATCTAAGGTGGGAATGAGCTCATCCAGCTTCTTTCAACCAAGCCCATAATTTGCATTATGAACAAAGCATGCAGTGGAAAAACAGATGTGGCTGTTCCCAATGAATGCCATTTGGCAGCCTGTTACCCTTCATTAAAAAAAAATAAGTCTTTATATTGTTACGCACAGTGCAATTAATTCTTTCCCCTCATTCTTAGAACCGTTTTGTCTTCCCCTAAAAGTGCTTTGTGTACCATGTTCTGTCCGTCCATTTAGAGTTAACAAGTTCCCATTAAAATGCAGCTGCCTCTCAGAGGTGGGTGTTCAGCAGGTTCTGACCAGTTCTGGAGAACCAGTAGCAGAAATTTTGAGTAGTTTGGAGAACCAGCAAATATCATCTCTGAGTGGCCCCATTCCCATCTATTCCCCGCCTCCTGAGTCCCAGCTGAATGGCTGGGTCTTCTTGGGTTGCCCTGCACAGGAGAACAGAGCTGGAAAGCAGGTTAGTGGGGTGAGGAGGGAATGGGGATTTTACAGTATCCTTCCCCAGCCATGCTCACCAAGCCAAGCCCACAGTATCGGTAGTAAAAAAAAAAAATTGAATCCCACCACTGCCATCTCTGTTTACTAGTCTGAAAGTATTGTTTTGAATGTAAACTAAATAGCTTTACATTTAGCTTCAGGGCTCAGGTTTTTTTTCCTTCCTGCTGATGGAAAATGCAGGTAGTCCTCTATTTATGATGACAGTTGGGCCCAGATATTAGGCGGCTCAGGGAAACATTTATTAAGTTTATTAATGGCGCAATTGTTAAATCAGTAATATGGTTGTTAAGTGGCCTCTGCCTTGATTTTGCTTTTTTTCAGTGACATTGAAACTTCAAATGGTCACTAAGCGAACTGTTGTAAGTTGAGGACTACCCGTACGCGAATCCTGAATTTCAATGACATAACATGGAATATAAAATAGCATTTAAATTTCACTTTATTACTTTTTTTTTTTAAACCATGTGCAGAGATTGGAAGCATCTTACATGCTTATTAAACTAAAATTTTAGTTTGGTGAAATTGGTTGTTGAGTTTGAGTGATCTTGATAACGATAGTGTAACAATTATGTTGAGAAGCTACAGCCACCAGGGTTTGCATGTGACATACTGTTCTGACCCAAACCTTGTTCCAAGGAAACAAACACGAAACAGAGGTGACAGCAAAACCTTTTAATGATACTTTACGAATCCCATTCCTTCATGGCTAATGAGCCTTGCCAAGGTTGTGCAAGGTTGCCAAGAATACTAGATAAAGTTGCCAATAAGTATTTCAAACACAAAGAGTCTCCAAACACAAACTAAGAGAGTCCAAACGTCCACAAGGCTTCAGTGCAAAAACTTCTTTGCTTCCTGCAAAGAACTCCAGTTTCTCAGCTGGCTTTTATCTCTTAAGGGAAGGGCCATTACCTTGCAGCCTTACTCTCGAGTCACCCGTGCTGCTGCAGCTGCTCTTTCCTTCAAGCAGCCCTGTGCGCACATGAACTCGGGGCACAGGCTCCTCGGGAACCTCTTCATCACTGCTGCCAGCCTCCACAATCTCCGAAGGCAGCATTCCACTCCCTGATGGTCCTGGCGCCATCCCTGAATCACATGCAGGCCCCTCATCTGAGTCCTCGCTCTCCGAAACCTCAGCCGTCCGCATCTGCTGCTGGCAAACCACAGCACATATATAGAGTTTCTCTCTAACTACTTAAAGCAGTAACAAAAGCACAGAATAATGCAATTTAAAGCAGGTGAAAAATACCGAAATCAGTAAAACTGAATTAATATTCTGAGACAAAAACCTACTTGAACATTGCAGGGCCTACTGCTGAGAAGGCAAGTGTGAGTTTCTGCTGCAAATTGTCACTTAGAGAATTGTCTTTCTCTCCTAACTTATAATTCTGTTGCTATTTCTTCATAAACAGCTGGAAACATAATCATTAACAGGCGCTCCCCACGGATTGTATGCAAAATTCTGAAGTTTAGAAGAAGCTTGAGTGGAAGAATAGAAGATTACATTTGACAGCGGTAAGGAATATTTCAACTTTTATTTGGACTTAACACAAACCATTATTTTTAAATAAATCAGAATTAGTTTTGCAGGTGAAAAAAAATGTTATAATTGATTCAGCTAGGTCTTGGTTTTCCTTCCATTTCTTTTGAAAGTTTTAACATTACAGGTAGAACACAAAAACAACCCAAGCCATGATTTTGAATTTTTTAAAAAATCACAGCAAACCTTGTAGACAAACCAATGTGGTTTAAAAGAGTGATTTGTCCATCCTCAAAATATGTCTCCCCGCTTGCTATGCGGTTTATACACTGTAATAATCTTTAAAAAATGCAGGCACTCCAAAAGCAGTTCCATCAACAGACACATCAACCTACAACCAGCCAATGGACTCCTCAGAATTCAAATCAACAACACAGCCAACCAAAATGGAACCACCCATCAACCAACTCATGCAACCCGCTCCAACTAGCACTTCCACCTCCCTATGACCCTTTCCTGACATGACCTACTCATCACAAGAGCCATCACGAGACTCTTACATGATGTGATCCACACAGTGTTGAACTGCACATTTTTTAACCACCGGTTCTCTGGCTGGGTAGGCGTGGCTGATTGGTCATGTGACTGGGTGGGTGACATCACTCATCATACCCAGCCCTACCTCCCAGCCACTCGCCTGAAAAGAAGAGGTAGGATTCAGCCAGGGTTCTGACCCAAGCCTTGTACAAGTCAAACAAACACAAAGCATGTATAAAAGTAGAACGTTTTGATGCGTCACTGAGAATTTTGTGCATTCACAGCCAAGAGTCATTTAAAACTAATTGTCCCAGATAAGAGCAAGCCCTTTCAAGGTTGCGAAAGGCTGCCAAGAACAAAAGACTAATGGCAGATAAATACCCAAAGCCAGAAGTTTCCAAAAACAAACCGCAGTAAGCGGGGCTTCAACAAGGACTCTGAGTAGAAAGAACTTCTTTGCTTCCTGCAAAGAAACCAAACCCAAAGGCTGGCTTTTATCCCTTATGGGAGGGGCCTTCACCTTCCAGCCTTATTCCTGAGTCACCTGTGCTGCTTCAGCTGCTCTTTCCTTTGAGCAGCCCTGCATGCACACCATGGCTCTCTGGAGTTCTCTTCGTCACTGCTCCCAGACTCCACACCCTCCGAAGACAGTACCCCACTCTCTGATAGTCCTGGCCCTGTCCCTGCATCACACACAGGCCCCTTGTCCGAGTCTTTGCTGTCAGAGACTTCAGTTGTCCACACCTGACGAACCACAACAGATGATTGGGACTAATCCCACCACTGGTTGGCCCCGCCCTTGCTCATTTTTGGTCTGTTTTAGGACTGTTTTCAGGCCTTTTCTTCCAGCCATTTTCAGGCTATTATGGGTGCCATTTTCAGGCCATCTTTGGTCCGGAAAATGCCCTGAAAAGCAGCCTCAAAATGGCCTGAAAATGGCCCCCAAACAGCCTGAAAATGGCCTAATAAATGACCCAGAAAATGGCCTGAAAACAGCCCAAAAACAGGGCACGGGGAGGGTCAGCCAGTGGTGGGATTTGCCGGATTGCTGAACTGTGCCTAATCTTAACTACCGGTTTGCAAGAACCAGTGTAAACTGGCAGTACCCCACTTCTGCATCCCACACCTGACCCATAAGAAGGCCCATCGCAAGATTCTCCCTTGACAGAACCTACACCTGACCCATCACAAGATCCTTACCTGATGTGACCTCCCCATCAGAAGACTCACTGACCACATGAAGTCTTTATAAGCTGAAGAACACCAACATCCCCTAAATTCTACTGAAAACGTTACTTGGCTTGGTAATGAATTGTTTGGAAACCAACTCATGAGATTGGGAGATAAAATAGGCCTCCCCTTTCACCCTGCACCCAAGCTACAGATATTTGCCACTATCGCTAAAATAAATTCAGCTGGGGGAGGGGAAATAAATCAAACCAAGATGGAAGCTGGAACCACGTGATTGAAGCTCCGCCCCCTTTTTATGTGCAGGAGCTTAATTGTCAGCGTCATCTTGACTTTTTTTAAAACCTCCCTGCCTGTTGATGTTCCTGCAGAAATAGTCAAATAACGATGATTATTATTTATTATTATTTATTTACTGTTTCCAAAGAGGTGAATTTAAGTTTGGGTATCAACTGGCATTCAGGAATGAAGAATCCAGTTTATCACTTTGCTCAGGCATTCAGATGCAATAGGATCTGAAGGGCTGTGTCCATTCAGGTGGACGTCTGAACGAGAGCTATACTGAAATTTCTACCTTTAAAAGTGACCCAAATGTGCATCCATGAAGGGAAAGCAATTTTACATGAATTAGTAAACCAGCAATTCAGTTAAAAGCAAGCCTTACATATCTGTGCCTGCATCTTGTGTAATGTTTGCCTGTAGTTGATCGCAAAGTCTTTACAGCCACATGAACCAGGATTCAAGGTGTGTTGGCTTTTGTACGTTTGTTCACCATGCAAATTCCCAGCTTCCCCTAGCACTTTTAGTCCCTGAAATCAGCAAATAAATATGTTTGTATTTAGTCTGGGTCCCTCTGCTAACACACACACTTTATGCCCGTAGTTGCTTGATGTCTAGATAGCTGGAAATTATTTACAAACTCTTTGATTAGCTGTATATCAAACAACACGGAGTTCACTTCTTCTATGTACTGTTTTGCTTCAGAGTGACAGTTGTTTGTTGATTATCCTTCCTTTATTGTTGTTCGCCCCCCCAAAAATCAAGATGGCGGACATACCTAATACTCCTTTCTCCTTCTATTTGACCCACAACAACAATCCTATGAGGTGTATTGAGCTGAAAGGTTGACTGACTAAGTCACCCAGTTTTTAAGAAGAGTCTAGACAGTCACTTATCTGCAATGGTATCGGCCAGTGATGGCGAACCGTTTTGTTGTGGTGTGCCATAAACGTATGCACGCTGGCACCCACAATGCAATGCGCCCCCCTGCACATGTGCATGCAACACCCCACCCTGCCCCTTACCTGCACTGTGCATGTGCGTGCCACCCAACTGATTTTCGGCTTGTTTGACGCTGTTTCCACCCTCCCGGAGGCTTGAGGGAAGCCTCTGGCATCTCGGGAGGCTGAAAACGGGCCCGTTTTGGCATTTCCAGTATTTCTGGAAGGCCCATTTTTCGGCCTCCCGAGGTTGCAGAGGTTTCCCTCGAGCCTCCGGGAGGGCAAAAACGGCCTCCAACGGCTGAAAATCAGATGGGAGGCATGCATACGCACAGTGCAGGTAAGTTTGGCTGGGGCTCACGTGTCCGCACCAATGGCTCTGAGAGCCACCTGTGGCACGCATGCCATAGATTCCCCATCATGGGTCTCCTGGTTGAGCAGGGGTGGAGGGTTGGACTAGAAGACCTCCAACATCCCTTCCAACTCATTCTATTCTAAGGAATTCTAAGTTGGTTTTTCTTTTTCTTTTTTTTAGACAACTTTATTAATTTTTTTTTTAAACACACAAACAAAACATGGGATGTAGTAACATAAAATATCTTTTTTAGAAGAAACAAATAAACCATCTTATTTAAAAAGAAGATAATTCCAAATTATCACACTTCTATATATATATTTATCTTATCTAATCAACTTCATATCTTTTCAAAACTTTTCTTTATTACTCCCTTTCCTTCTATTTAATCATATTTCTTCTACCTTAAGAATGTATACTCATTGAATATATTTTCATTAGTATTCTTCCACATCCTATCAGACTTAAACAAATATTACACAAAACATAAATACATAAAACTTCTTTTTGGAAGGCGGCTTACCCCGAGTTAACTCTTTTTATACAGACATCAATCAAAATTTATACTCACTTAATATACTATCTCATATCTTATTTAGCATTCTCTATTTTCCATATATTTTCTCTCTCCTACTCATTCTTTTAATTCTATTTTATTTATTCCATCTCAATTAAATAATTATATTTGCATCTTTGGTCTGTTTTCTTTCAATCACCTACTTATCCTTTCTATCTAATACAATATTTCTCCTGTAAACCCAGATTGAAGTATGACAACTTTTTATCTTCCCCCTAAATAACATTTAAAATAATACATATTTTCCATGCTGATTCTGCTCCGTACATTCAAAGTATTACATTTCAAAATAGTAAAACAAACAAATAATATTAAGTTTGATAAGTAATAATAAAACTAAAAACAAATAAAAAAGAAATATTAAATTTATAATATAGTAGAAACAATATTTCATAGGAAATTAAATTCTATTATTAATTCTTAAACAATAAAAATACTATTTCATAAGAAATTAAACTCTATAATTAAATCATGACTTCCCTTTAATACATTTTTAAATCATATAATATTCTAATTTTCTAACTCAGCTTCAATACTAATGTCTACAATGCATTCTTATGTACTTTTGCAGAATCATTTTTTTTAAAAAAAATCTCACCCCTTATCTCTGAAAAAAATTCGTTTTGTTTTGCATCTTGTTTAAAGCCTTTATGACTTCTCTTTCCTTTTCCCCTTTCTTTCTTCTCCATTCTAACTTTTTGACCCCCCCGTCTCTCCAATTTCACTCTCTTAGTCTTCCCTCTCTGTTGTATTTCTCTTTTCTGTTGCTTTCTGACATCATATCACTTTTTCATCTCATTTTTCTTTTTCTTGGTTGCTTTTTTAAATTCTAAGTTCATTTTTTCCTTGCCCCCCTTCCACTTTTCTTCCTCCACTAAGTGTGTTTGTCCATTAAAGATGGGTTCTTCTCCTTCATCCCAACCTTCCTGTCGTCGCATTTCTTGATAGGTGGAAATCACCATTTCCAAAAAGCAAAAGATAGATCCAGAAGAGCCCTTATCTTCTTTTTTCAGTTTTTGAAATTCCATTTGTAGTCCTTCAAAAGATAATGCCATTTTTTCTTTCCTTCTTTTTTAACGCAACCCTAATGTCTTTAGTCCCTTTTTAGAAAAAAACAAAATTTCACAGAGATCTCAAAGTCACAAAGCAAACCAAATCAGAACAAACAGTTTCATTTAGCACTTTCTTCTTTCTATATTTTCACCTCCTGGGGTAGAATTCAAATACACATTTCCAAGATGATCTTCTAGAAGTCTTAATGTTTTTTAATCCTGTTCTTATAGGCTCAAAGCAATCTCCTTCAGTACAATCTTATAATAAGTCTTTATCTCTTCCCTTCCCCTTGTAAAAAATAAAAAGAATTATAAGTTTTTTTAAAATCCAATGCCCAGAAATCCCTTATCCCTTGGCTTTAAATTTCAAATTGAGTTACCTTCTGTGCCCAAGTAGATTTTCCAGATCTCCATCTGCTATTTCTATGGGGAGGGAGAGTTAAGAAAAATTTTTTTTTCCCTTAACAGCTTTAACGGCAGCTTTCCAATCTTCTTTGGGAAACAATGTATCCTCAGGCAATTCAAACAGTTCAGTTTCCAGGGTATTTAAGAGTTGTTATTGTCTCGGCTCAGCCACACTTTCACTTTCTCCTTCATCCTCCAGCACAAATCTTACCCGGCTGCAGGCTTCTTTGTGACGGCCCTCACTGACCGCCGCCCCACCACCTTGGGAAAAAGGGTTTTTTCCGGTTGGGGAGGGGGTCTGCAACACCCCCAAACCCCTGTC